>NW_004624764.1:20315823-20330639 GCF_000247695.1 Heterocephalus glaber | reverse complement strand
TATATATATATTTTTAAGGACTAGTGATGTAGCTCAGTGGAAAGGCTCTAGGTTCAATCCTCAGCACTGCAAAAAGGGGGAAAAAAGCTCTGAAAATAGTCACTGTACAACAACTATGTGAAGCAGGGGAGGCAAACTAAACCAGTAATTTAAGCTTCAGCTATGTAACTCAATCGGGTTTTAAGTTTTTAAAACAATTTTTGAGATAGAGTTTTCCTAAATTACTCAGGCTGGCCTCAGACTTGTGATCATCTAGCCTCAAGCTCTCAAGTAGCTCGGATTATAGGCATGCACCACCAGGCCTGGCTAGATCAGGCTTATTGTCTGCTGGTACAGTTGAGGTTGGCTGTCAGAAATGGTAAAAGGATTGATGGGTCAAATTATAAAAATAGATGGCAAGGGGCAGGGGCTTTAGCTCAGTGGTGCCAGTGCCTGCCTCACAAATGCAAGGTCCCAAGTTCGATCCCCGATACCATAAAAAAAAAAAAAGATGGCAAGTTTAAATGATAAACGTAAGCAGAGTGTGAGAACGGAGAGGAACAATCCATCGTATCATCTGGGAAAATGAAACTCCTTGGCAAGACTTCACAACAGCCTGATTCAAAATTTCATAATGAAATTATGTCTCTGATCAAAGCCTGTATGAGCTCATGGGCTGATTTTTGCCATTTGTGTTTATTCTGGTTTGCACCAAGTTGAGGCATTAGAAACACATTAACCTTCTCTCTGGAAGGAGGCTATTGTATCCTTACTTAGGGATAAAAGAACAGTGTGGGACAGAAGGGGACATCTTCAGACCCTTGCTGAGCATGCAGTTTTCTCTAACTAGATCTGACTTTGCTCAGACACATGTCGGGGGCAAGGCCTTGCTGGCAAAATTGTATTTTATCTCAGGGCACTTGCCCTTAAGGCAATAAAAGGGAAGCTCAAGAGGAGGGAGATACATCTAAGTCTCATCTAGGATATGTCCTGCTTTTGCTCTAGAAAGAAGTTTTTGAGTTTGTTTGTTTCAGAGTCAGAGAAATACTCCATCATCCCTCCCTCAATTACAGTACCTCATTTTCTGACAAGTTGCTTGTTTTCTCAGACGAAACTACACTGCAAATCACCACCCTTCCTCCCACTTGACCATATCTTCTCAGGCCTATCCTGAGGTCCCAATGAGGATACTTCCTGACAATTTGAGGTGCTACAATAGAGGGGGACTTCTTGGTTGAAGCATTGGCATCTAGAGACTATTTTGGCCACTAACAACAGAAACAGCTGGGTCTTACTGCCCTCCTTTGTCCTTGGGACAAGAAGCATTACCTTCTTTCTTATTCATTTAATGAATATCTCTTGAGGTCTTACTTTGTTTCAGGAGCTTTTTCAGGAAGCAACAGTGGGCAAATTTATACAGTTCCTGCTCTCAAAAAGCTTACATTTTAGCTTTGAGGAAGCAGCCAATAAACTTGCAAATAAGATCATTTCAGCAAATGATAAGTGTCATGAAGTAAATAAAACAATGCAACAGAATAATAGTGGAAGGGTGGGAGGTCGTTGATTCAGGCATATTAGGCCAGAAAGATTTCTCCCAATGGGAAGGGTTGTCAGATAAAATATAGGCCATATAGTTCAATTTGCATGACTGTTTAACAATGAATAATTTTATGTCCCAGGTATTAGAGATATACTATACTAGGACATTTATTCATTCATTCTTTAATCTGACATTCAAATTTAACTGAGTGTCCTATGTTTTTATTTGCTAATTCTTGCAATCCTACCAGTAATGACATTTGAACTAAGTACTAACTGACAGAAGGAACCAGTTATGCAAAGATTCAGGCAAAGCGTGATTCAAGCAGAGAGCATGTGCGATATAACTGTCAGATAAAGAGACAGGGGTCAGATCACAGAATTCTGTAGGGACGGCAGGGAGTTTGACTCAATCTCTCTAAAGGATGATGAGCCATAAAAACGATAAAAGCAGTGAGACTTTCAGAGGTCTCCCCGCCCCTTTTTTGTGGTGCTGGGGATCGAACTTGGGTTCTCGACTCACGCTGAGCATGCGCAGTACCACTGAGCTACACCCCCAACCTAGACTTGTGGGGAAGATGACTTGTTCTGACGGTTGGCTGTTGTATGCTCGGCCACTTTTGGAAGAGTTTAGAGGAAAAATTCAGAAGATAATTAAATTTGTGCCATTGGCTTGAAAGAGGCTTTTTTATTGGGGGTGGACTCAGCTAGAAGCTCTGGGCCGCGTGTCTAGGGTAACCGGGAGGTTGCTACGGAGGGGCAGCTTGGCGGTTGCTAAGGCGGAGGAGGGCGGAGCTCGACTCTGCAAGTCCTAAACAGCCGGGTCGCGGCAGGGGCGGAACCAAGAGGAGGGGGCGGAGCCAGGGGAGCCCCGGCGCGCGCCGCGAGTTCGCCGGAAGTCGGGAGGAGGAAGGGAGGGGCGCGAGCGGAAGTGAGGTATTTTCGCCCTTGTGGTCCGGCTTGGTTTACGCGGCTCGCTTTGGCTGGGTCGGGGAAGTTCCGAGCTCGTTTACCCAGTAAGCCAGACCGGTCATTGTCCCGTCGGCAAGATGGTGAAGCCCAAGTACAAAGGACGGAGCACCATCAACCCCTCCAAGTCCAGCACCAACCCGGGTACGGGCGGCGGGGTTCGGCGGGGGTGGAGTTTGGAGGAAGCACTGGGAAAGGCCCCAAGGGCCGGAGGGGTAGTGGGGGACCTGAGTGGCGTTGCTTGGAGTCATCTCAGGTGGAGCGGCTATCGGAAATGCAAGGGACAAAGGAAGTAACATTGCGGTGTTTTCTCCACACTGGTGCACTTGGAGTTCCGACACTTTGCCCGCCCGGCAGGCCCGAGGTGGAGTCACAGGATCTCAAGTCAGGGAAAGTGGACACTCAGGCCTCCGGGAGCCTTGGGTCCTCCCCAGTTGTGAGATGCAGAGAAAGTCACACTGAAAGTGGTGTCGGCCGAGCCAGTGGGCCTTTTCCATTTGACCATACTTTCATACCACCTTAGCATTGACCATTTACGTGAAAAAAGGATTGTGACTTTGGTCCCAGAAATCATCCCGTCGGCAAAATGCATAGAAAATCTTAAGATAAATAAATGTGACCTTTTCAATACAGGTATTTTTGGAGTTGTGCATACATTCTGGCGAGGTTTCACCTATAGTATGAACAACATAGGTTTGGGGAGGAGTCCTTTTCAGTCAGGTTTAGTTAATAACTTTGTTTTTAAATATGGCCTACAGTTTTTGTCGACTTAATGCATGTCGAATATTTTCCTGGATCAATAATAAATTAATCAAATTTGTGTGGATTGGAATTTCAGAATGTTAGGCCTGAAAAGGCCCCCAGAGATTATGATTTTATTGAAGCGACTAAACAAAATAAGCTTAGTGACTTGTCACAGTTGATGCACTTAATGAATAGTAGAGCTGCCAGTCCTTGACAGCTGTGTTTTCAGCTGCATCCCTTCAGGAACAGACAGGTAATTTGAAGGGCTGCCACAGTGAGAAGCTAGGTGGAGTTATCTTGCGTATTTGACATCCTTTTTCTGAGATGGAAAGGAAGAATTGCTACCTATTTTGTTGTGGAGTAGACTAAAATCAACAGTAACTTCCTAATCAGGAAATTAAGAAACTGGCACATAAAGAACACGTTTTAAGACTGTGGTCTCCACGGTGCCTTCCATGTACCAGGCACTCAATATTTGTTAAGCTCGGGGCCGGGGATTTAGCTCAGTGGTTTTGCCTCCTGCTGCGCAAGCGCAAGGACCCGAGTTCGATCTCCGGTACAAAAAAAAAAAAAATTTGTTAAGCTGAAACAGAGGGTTAAGAGCACAGATTTCAATCGAATGCTTGTGTTCAAATTCTAGTTCTGCTGATTAGTAGCTGTGTTCTTGGCAAAGGTGTGTGACCACTGTTTGATTCAACATGGGCATAATATATTTCTGTGTGATTATTGGATGGATTAAATGAAAATGCCACCTGTAATATGGCTAGCACAGTTTCAGAGCTAAAAAAAGTATGCTAATTTACAATACATCATCCCGTTGAAGATTAGAGATTGGATCAGCTCTGTTTTACCATATAGCTTTTCGTAATTTATTGAAGCAACATATAGAGTAAAGATTTTGTGGTGAGTAAAGATTTTTGTGGTGAGCAGCTTGCCTAGTTTGGATGAGCTACTTGGTGCATTTTGGGCAGGGACCATACATACTTATACTTCTTGGTTATTAAATAGTATATTGTCTGCTTTTTCTGTTTCTAGATCGAGTACAGGGAGCAGGAGGACAAAACATGAGGGACCGGGCTACAATCCGGCGCCTAAACATGTATAGGCAAAAGGAGCGCAGGTGAGCATTGGGCATTGTTATCCTTTTCCCATTCCTTCGTGCCCTTGTCTCATAGCCAAAGCTTTTGATGTTCCCACTCCCACCATCCCCAAATAGGAGTATAATATATTCAAATATCATTTTACAGGAGTGTTGTTATGATGAATATCATTAATTTTTGGTTAAAGGAATTAGCAGTAGATAGTGAAAAAACTTCCACAATACTCTCCAACAAGTAGAGGTCTTGTTCCTCATAGCCCAGGTCTCCACAAATGGCACAATCTCAGAGTTAAATATGCATCAGATGAAATACAAAGCATATAGGACTAGTTATAAAAACTGCCACACGAGGGTCGGGGATTTCGCTCAGTGGTTTCACCCCTTGCTGCGCAAGCACGAGGACCTGAGTTTGATCCCCGGTACCAAAAAAAAAAAACCTGCCGCAAAACGTGTCTATTGGTGCGAAATTTTAGATCACAACATTGTGGCCCTTGGACATTCATCCCAGCTCTGAGTTCTGCTGAGGCAGCCTCTACCCCATGAACTTGCTGAGTGTGGCATTTTGCTAGCTGGTCTTAATTTGTTTGGTAGTTAGATTCTTCATCTATTCTAAAAGATGTTTCTAAAACACAAATGTCAATGAACTTAATCTGCATTAGTCACCTACTTTGCAGTTTGTTTTAGAATTTTGAGTTCCAGGATAAATCACCTACTTAAAATTCATTTAAACCAGCCTTCAAATAATTACCCAAAAACTTAAGTATGTGATATTTTTTTAAAAACAAACAAACAGTAAATGGATTTTTAAACATCAGTATTGTTATTCATCTAGAAGAAATCATTACGTGCTCTGTTGCAAGAGGTTAAATGGCTTTTGGGCAATCTGTTTCAAATGTAAAAGTACTTTTTGTTTATTGAAATCTGTCTTTCATGATCACTTTAAGCCAAGCCAAAAAAAAAAAGTCCTTTTGATGGAAAAAGTATTCCGTAAACCAAATTTAGCTGTTGCCTTTCTTCTGTCATCAACCAAAATCTGTTATTTCCTCCATTTAGGAATAGTCGTGGTAAAGTGATTAAGCCTCTGCAGTATCAATCAACGGTGGCTTCTGGCACAGTGGCACGAGTAGAGCCAAATATTAAATGGTTTGGTGAGTCCCTGTTCCTTTGCTCTGCAAAATGTATTGTATGAAAAAGACTAGAAGGTTTAAATGTTTAAAAGGCAAGGAGTTTTTGGTGAGTGAAGCTGTCAAGGATTATGTGGGAGGAAGTAGTGGATTTTTCAGTGTCTTCCTTTTGAAGAGAACTCATTCTTAATTGTAAGCAAACCTTCTTAGGCAGATAAGACTGTTCTTGCTGACTAGCATCTGCAGACTTTGGAACTTTCATCTTTTAATTTCTGGTTGCCTAGAGAGATTACTGTTGAGAGATGGCCTTGCAGCTGTGTTTATGCCTTTAGCTGGCAGAGTAGATGTTGTTATCCATCCTTCCAGGAGTGAATGGAGTTGGGGGCAGGGTGTGCTTCGTCCTTTAGGAACTCTGTCTTCCTTTCAGCCCTTTCCCTTGGCCATTGCTAAGATATATGGAATCATTGTTTTCCTAGTGTTTGGGGGCAGGTGGCAACTTCTTTCAATATCTTTTGAAAAGAGATCCCCTAAGTAACGCAACTCAGAAAAATGTCAAAGAAGAGATTAGGGGTATAGCACTTACCTCATATACACAGGGCCAGCACCACCAAAAAAAAAAGAAGAAGAAGACTCAGTAGGCATTTAGTATGGCAGCTGGGTACTGGGCCTCTAGATACAGAGCACCCAAATTTGGAGTCAAGTTTTGCCATTTGTATGACTGTGGACAAGTTATTAAGTCTGTTCATCAATTTCCTCATCTCTATTTTTTTCTTTTTTTTTCCTTTTCTTTTTTCTGGTACCGGGGATCAAACTCAGGACCTTGTGCTTGCCAGGCAGGCCCTGGTGCCACTGAGTTACATCCCCGGCCCAGTTTCCTCATCTCTAAAATGGGAATAGCTGGGCACAGTGGTGCACACCTGTAATCCCAGCTCTCAAGAGGCTGAGGTAGGAGGATCACCAGGAATTCAAAGTTAGCCTGAACTACATAATGAGACCCTGTCTCTAAATACATACGTACATACATACCATCTCATAGGACTGTTGTGGCAGTTAAATGAGTAAATACATCTAGAGTGCTTAGAATAGTGCATAGCAGATAGTGAGTACACAACAAAAACATTAACTCCTATCATCAGTGCTTTGATATTTTTCATTTGTGCTCCATCAGGCAACTGAATGCTTTCTTTGGAATCTGTCTCTTAGAAGGTGTTCTCCATGGTGTTTTAGAGTTTCATTTTATTCCCTCCCATGGATTTTTTGTTTTCCTCTCACATGGATTTAGTGGTTAATTTAATACTTCCATCAATCCCTCACATCCTGAAAATTGTACCTGTGGGGCCAGGGATTTAGCTCAGTGGTGCCACTGCCTGCCTTGCAAGCACAAGATCCTGAGTTTGATCCCTGGTACCAAAAAAATAATTGTACCTATGATTCTTGAGCTTTTGAGCTTGTTGAGCTTGACTTTACCAACTGATCAGTAGTGACTGGCTCTAGATTTCTTTGCCAAGAATTAGGACATTTAGGCCGGGGATTTAGCTCAGTGGTTCCGGCGCCTGCCTCACAAGCGCAAGGTCCTGAGTTCAATCCCCAGTACTAAAAAAAAAAAAGAATTAGGACATTTGTCAAATCTCAGTTCTGTTCAGATGTTTATTTTTCAGTTTCATCCAGTCAGGAAATTGGTCTTGGAAAACTATTGAAGCACATTGTGTGTCTGGGTCAGTGGCCCAGTTTACAGTGTATAGTGCAGGAGAGGCAGTTTTTTTGGGTTCCCCCCCCTTAAGTTTGAGAATGGCTATAGGGGATGGAGATAAAAAGCCTGGCGGTTGAGAATAATTTTAAATCTTGCCTTTTACTGTAATAAAACCAAGTTATTTGTTAAATAGTAACGTTTTTTATTTGTAAAACAGGAAACACACGTGTCATTAAGCAGTCTTCATTACAGAAATTTCAAGAGGAAATGGATACAGTTCTGAAGGATCCATATAAAGTTGTCATGAAGCAAAGCAAGTTACCAATGTCTCTTCTCCATGACCGAATCCAGCCTCATGTAAGATGTAGGATATCCTGGTGGTGGAGCTTTTTGGGCAAACTGCATACTGATATGTCTCTAATATAGGGGTTTGTTTTTGGCCTTAATGCAGCAGTGATGAAATTTCTGAGACTTCTCTTTTCCCATTTGTTAGGGGTCTCCCTTGTAGTTATGAATTGAGTTTTTCCAGGGAGGCATTGTAGTGTAGTGGTTCAAAATAGAGGTTTTGGAATGAGACTTGAATTTTAGTCCTTTGTCTGCTCTTAGTTAGGTTTCTCCATGAATTTTAACTTCCTGTCTGTGACGATAACCTTCCTCCTTGGCTGTTGGTTACAGATGAAACACCTTGAAAGCGCTTGGCCCATAGTGAGCACATAGCACACCACCTAAATAAACAATTGCTGTTAGTAATATGATTTGTATCATTCATTTACTTTTGGTAGGCAAACTTAAGTGGTACCTCCATCACACTATGGGGAAATGGATCAAGTTGGAAGAGTCCTTTAGTGCTGCATACTTGCCAGCTTTTGTGAGATCTTTGGAGATTGTTTTGGCTGAAAGGAAAGAGTATATTCAGAGTGGTTCTTGATGGTTTAAGGCTGAAGTTCAGTAAGAACTGAACAGTGAGTTTCACATGGAACAAAGGAATGGCCTAATATCTGCACATTTTTACTTGTATTGAATATAATTCCCAGAAATGTAGCCAGTACATTAGCTTTCAGTTCCAGTATAGGGAGGGGAGGAAAACACTGACATGCATACATGGATTAAACAGTTCAAAGAAAAGTGTTTACTTGAAGAACAAAATAAAAACCAAGGCTTGCTTATTGCCTCAGGTTTTGTCAATTATGTTTTGTTTTATGATGGACTGGAAGAATGGCACCTATTAGTAGAATGACTGTTTTTTTTCAGGGAAATACATGAGTGTAATTCATCAACCACAGACAAGTTGCTCATTTCCCTTGTTCTCTTTGTCTGTTCTCCCTAAAGCCGTTTTCTAAGCAACTATTGAATCCTGTTTATGGGAAGAACAGAGAGGTTCTATTATGGATTTATTTCTTTGTTTCTTATTCCAGTTGTTCATTGCTCCTAAAGTTCAGTGGTTAAATATCTCATGTGTAGAATGAAAGATCCGTGGCTGCGGCAGTCAGCTTATATTTTGATGCAGGAAAATACTTGGAGTAGAGCCAGATGTAGTGGTAGATTCCTATAATCCAAGTACTCAGGAGCTGAGGCAGGAAGATTGTTGCCTAGGCCACGTAGTATGTTCAAGGCTAGCCTGATCTACATAGTGAGACCCTGTCTCAAAAAAGTAAAAAAGGAGAACAAAGAAACTCAAGAGTAAGGTGATGGGTTTTCTGTTTTGGCCTTAAAAACCCTTACCTGAGGCTGGAGATTTAGCTCAGTGGTTCTTGCGCCTGCTTTGCAAGCGCAAGGTCACGAGTTCGATCCCTGGTACCAAAAAACCCAAAAAAACCTTTACCTGTTTGTTACCTATTTGGTTTTTTTTGGTTTTTTGAGGTTTTTGGTTTTTTATTTTTTGGTACCGAATCGAACTCAGGACTTTGTGCTTTCGAGGCAGGCGGTGGAACCACTGAGCTAAATCCCTGGTCCACCTATTTGGTTTTAATGTGGTATCTGTTACATATTATAGACTCTAGTTCTGTACAGTGTACTCAAATCAGATATGCTATATCTGGTGCACATTCATCTATATATGTATTAGAATTACTGGGCCCAGGATTTAGCTCAGTGGTTCAGCCACTTGCCTCATAAGCGCAAGGTCCTAAGTTTGATCCCCAATACCAAAAAAACAGAATTACTATCTTTCGGTAGCAATACAGTAAAAATAGTGTAACTTACATTTGCTTATGTACTTTTTTTTTTTTTTTTGGTACTGGGGATCAAACTCGGGTCCTTGGTGCTTGCACAGCAGGCTGCGAAACCACTGAGTTAAATCCCTGGCCCCTTACTTATGTACTTTTAAGACAGGGTCTTGCTATGTAGTCCAGGCTAGCCTCAAACTTTGGGCAAGCCTCCTGCCCCACCTCCCAAGTGCTGGGATTATAGGCGTGCACCACCACACCTGACCCCTGCTTATGTACTTTTAAAAGTGCACTCTATGGTTGGCTTATAGACAAAAAACTATATATACTATACTTTATAGGTTAAAAGGTTTTCAAAGACAATTTTGGTCATACTTGATTTTGCCTAGTGACATTAGAACCCAGTTCCCACAGAAAATGTGGTTCTTGTGTTTGGGAATGTGGCCTTGATTTGGAGGATAGCTAATAAGAGATGGGTTAGAGAATTTGAGCAAGTAATAGTAGCTTAAAGGTTTTTAGAGGTTGAAAAGTGAGATCTATTAAAGTTCAGAAGCCACAGGACTTTCACTGTTACCCTGAGTTTCCTAGCTGTTGCTTACTGAGGAGCTGTACTGAGGGGAAGAGTGTGATTTTTTTTATTGCGGGGGGGTGGGGGGGGAGGGATGTTTTGCCAGCTCTTAACATTCTGTTACGTGATAGATCCTAACTCAAACTTTGACTTTTATCCTGTTTCAAGAATTCCTATGCGTGTAACTCCTTTACAGGCACATCAAGTTCTAGTTAGTATCAGGTTGCTTTTATCACATCTAAACTATTATTTTGGACTTTTGCTAGATGTTTTTCATCTGAAGACTTTCCATGTGCATTTAATAAAAACGTTACCTAAATTAGAGAGAATGTTATCTGAAACTAAAATGTATCTTACAAAACAAGCAATTCCTTTTAGCCATGAAAGAAATTAACTTCCAAGAAAAAGTTGGCATTTACACTTGGTTTTAAAAAACACAAATTCGAGTATGATTGTCCTTGACAATGAATTTGTGAATTTGGCGAATTTAATACACTTGTTTGAAAGCTAAAAAAAACTGGTCACAAAAGATAAATTAATTTTCATCATTGTAGCCTTAATTACATTTGACTAAAGTTTATGATAAATGAAATAAAGCAGAGTTTTGGCAAGTCTTACACAACTCTTCATGCTTGCTTTATTTGTATTTTGTATTTCTCCAAGGAAGCTCAGAGAACTTCAAAATAAGAACAAGTGCTTGTGCTATTTAAATAAACATTTCTGGCTTGAAACTAGACTTAATCAATGTTCTTGTAAATTTTGGTGTGGGTTGAGCTTTCGAAAAATAAAAACAAAACTTTCTGTGGCTGGTTTTTAACTTTTCTGCTTTTTCTCAGTGCTTTCCTTAGTTTTACCTGTAATTCTCCTTTCCCTTTAGAACTCCAAGGTGCACATTCTTGACACCGAAAGTTTTGAAACTACATTTGGTCCTAAGTCACAGAGAAAGCGGCCGAATTTGTTTGCGATTGATATGCAGTCACTGATAGAAAAAGCTGAGATATCCACTGAGAGCTATGACCAGGGCAAGGATCGCGATTTGGTAACCGAAGACACTGGTGTGAGGTATGCTTTTGAAGTTCATGAAGGTCTTGTCATTTGCTATAAATGTTTTCTTTGAACATTTTGCCTACGTAAAGCCTGACAATTTAACTCACAGACAGAGTTATCCTCTCCCCTTAGATTAAAAATATTGGTGATGGGGGGCCGGGGATTTAGCTCAGTGGTACCTGTACCTGCCTGGCAAGTGCAAGGTCCTGAGTTCGATCCCCAGTAACCCCCCCCCCCAAAATTGATGAAATTGGAGCCAGATTGAGAAGAATTCAAGGTGGCTTCATTGTCACAGATCTCACTTCATCCCTCAAATAAAAATAAATATTTCCTCATTATAATAGCAGTGTATCCTGTCGTAGACTAGTTTATTTCTTGTTTAAATTTGGACTTTGTAGTTATTTTTGTCATCTTTCCTGATTCAAGTTTTTCCTTCCTCCAAAGAGTATAGTAGATAATGGAGGAAAATTACAGCTGTTTTTGTTTCTTTTTCCTTGGGTAAATAAATGTCTCTGATGCTAGGAAACAGATTCTGAACCTGAAAAATGTCACTTCAAATGTACAGTTCAGTGGCATTAGGTACTTACATTGTTAGATAACCATCACCACCATCTAACTCCAGAATTTTTCAACACCCTAAACTGAAACTCTGTGCCTGTTTAACCCTAATTCCCAGTCCTCTTGTCCCTAGGTCTTGATAACTACCATTATGCTTTCTGTCCTCATATAGGTGGCATTGTACAGTATTTGTGCTTTTGTGCCTGGTTTATCTCACTTAGTATAATGCCTTCAATGCTTATCCATGTAGCATATGTCAGAATTTCTTTGCTTTTTAAAGCTAGATAATATTCCATTGTTATGTGTATACCATCTTGTGTTTACCCATTCATCTTTTAGTGGGCACTTAGGTATGATTCCTTTTTAAATTCAGTTTGTTTTTAGTCTTCACTGTCTTTGATACCCTTTCCTTTAATATGTTGAGTTCTCCCTGAAACATCTTTTTAATCTTGATAGTGCTTCAGTTACTCATTTTGGGTGTATTTTTGTTTAGAAATGAAGCCCAAGAAGAGATATATAAGAAAGGACAGTCCAAAAGAATATGGGGTGAGCTCTACAAGGTAAGACTCTTAGGTTCTCATGGAGTGGTTCTTTTGGTTTTCATGATCTAATGAACAAACAGATTCTGATGTATTGCACCTGTCAGGTAAATCACAGGCTCTGCTGCCCATTTTTTCCTCTTCCAAAAAGAAATCAGGAGTGATGCAACTATTGTTCTAGGTAGCTGCATTTTTAAAATTACTCGTATAAGAGTAAAAGCTACCTATAGACAATCCTTTATTGCCTGCTGATATTTAGATTGCCTGCCAAAATGATGTTCCTGTTTAGATTTGTCTTACATGGTTAGGGCCACATGAGAAATTTTAAGTTTTTAGACCTGCTGTTCTCATTTTTTAAAGGAGAACACATTTCTGGAGAGAGTTAATACTTTACCCAGCTCACCCAGCTTGCTGGTGGAAGTGACTTTGTATATATATCATGATTCCTGATCCAGAGCTTTATAACTGGCAAATTTTCATGCACAAGATAGGAGTATTCTTAGGAAGCAAAACCATTAACCATAATCACGTAATTAAACAGTGTCATAATTAGAAACTAGTACCATAAAGGCAAACTAAAAAAATTAGTTTTCTGTAACGTACACAAAACTTATAATAGTAGAAACTTCTTTTTTTTTTTGGCCGTACTGAGGCTTGAGCCCAGAGCCTATGCATGGACCTACATACCAGCTTTTTTTTTTAATATTTTGAGATTTTCAGAAAAAAATCTCATTAAGTTACCTAGCCTGGCTGGGATTATAAGTGTGCCCTACCACACCTGGCAACAGTAGAATCTTATCTAATAAGTAAGTGATTCAGTTCAATAATTTGTAGCAATTGTGAAATAAGATGAGTTAATAATAAGCTAGTTTTTCTATTTGAAGTTTGACAAGTTTTAAATATCCCTGGGATGATTTTGAATTCTGGCCATTGGACATTGAGATTGGCATTTACTCTCCTCACGAGACTGTTTTGCAGCTGTCTTTAAAGATATCACTGGATTCTTTTAGATGCTGTCTCTCTTTTTGTTTTGTATGTACTGTAGCAAACCTTTCCCACCTCCTTGAATTTCCAGGTGATAGATTCATCAGATGTTGTAGTCCAAGTTCTTGATGCTAGAGATCCAATGGGTACCCGTTCCCCCCACATTGAGGCTTACTTGAAAAAGGAAAAACCCTGGAAGCATCTTATTTTTGTACTCAACAAATGTGACCTTGTTCCAACCTGGGCAACAGTAAGTACAGCTACTAATCTAGAACAGACTATTGAGCCCACTCAGCTCACGTAGACTTTATCAGTTCCCTGGCTTCTAGCTTGTAAGACATTACAGTGTCCTGCTCTTGAGGCTCTTTGTAGTCATTTGAGTGTTCTGACTGAAAACAGAACTAAGAAGAAAAAAGAAAAGAAAAGGAAACAGAACTAAAGTGTGCTTTGTTGATAATGGGCAGAGGCACCTTTTGTCCTCTCGTAGCGTGTGTTGAGACAGCTCCAGGGCTCAGTAGGACAAACAGCAATGTGTCCCCCTTTAGGGAGCAGCTGCTGAAACCACTGACCTGCTCCATTTTGTGTTCCATTCATTGCATTTAGGAGCAGTGAAGGCATTTTTGGAATACTGTTTTGCAGTTATAAGACAAAAAACAAAACAGTAACTGTCATACTTGAAAGAACATTTTTAAGAATTATAGCTAATATTTTTTCCTTAGGTAAAAGGGTATTTGAAACACAGTCTTGTAATTTAAGCTCTGACACCTCCATATACTGTAAATAAGCTACAATTTACCAACATGTTTTCTTCTGTCTCTTTAGAAACGATGGGTTGCTGTCCTCTCCCAGGAGTATCCAACACTTGCTTTCCATGCGAGTCTTACTAACCCCTTTGGCAAAGGAGCATTCATTCAGCTTCTGCGGCAGTTTGGAAAGGTATGGAGAGCTGGTCTGTTTCTCCAAAAGTCTCGTAGCTGTGAGTCTGTATGAGAATTGCTCTTGCCACTGCGTATTGAACTTCACTTCCCTCTGTGTTTAGTTCTAGAGATATAAAAATTCATTCTGAAATGTTTTGCACTCCAGCTTTGCCCCATCCAGGACCAGTGTTGTTTTCCTTCTGCCACATCCCTAGCACCTGGTGGCCCAACCTTCCCCCCTTCCCAGAAGTAAATATTTTCAGCTCTTAGCCATGATTTCTGATATTTTCCTCTTTGTTAAGCTACATCTCAAGCCTCTGTCTATCTATCTATCTATCTGTCAGTTTCCTTACTTAACTGTGGATTGAACCTAGGCCTTCACACTGAGCTACAGGCCCCTTCCTTTAATTTTTCATTTTTAGAGTCCTACTAAGTTGCCCAGGCTGGGCTTGAACTTGGACTTCTCTTACCTCAGCCTCTCAGAGCGCTGGGATTACATCCATGCACCCTATACCCAACTGGGACGTTTCTGAGAGACCTCACATTTTAAAAGTCTTTATTCTACCCTTGTGCTATTACTTCTTAGGATGTTGAAGTCACCACTGTATTGTTTTGGGGCTTCTGACATTGCTGTTGAGAAATCTGAGACCATTCTGGCTCCTAATCCTCTGTGGCTGTGATCTTTTAAAAAATTTCCATTGTTCTAAAAATTTAATGTTGTGCCTGAAGACAGATCTTTTATTGTTCAGTGAGTTAGACATTTGATGGGACTTTTGCTCTGATTATTGTTTATTTCTTTGAAATTCCCTTTTTCCCCTCCATCATCTGTTTTTACATTTAGGAGTTTGGTTTTTGCCTCTCCTCTCCTCTCCTATCCCCTCCCCTCCCCTCCCC
>NW_004624764.1:20275360-20315404 GCF_000247695.1 Heterocephalus glaber | reverse complement strand
TATATATATATATATATATATGATACTTTGCTCTGTTTTCTGGGCACTTTTTTTGACTTGCTCATCCACCTAGTCTATATTTGCCTGTTTTAATTTTTGCGAGCTCATGTTTAACTCAGATTTCCAGCCCCTGATACATCTTATTTCATGGATGCAGTATCTTCTCTGTCTCAGAATGATAATGATACTGGTGTTTTACAGTTTTCCTTTCTCCATACATTGATTGTTACCTCCAAGTTTGTTTTTTTACCTTTTCTGCTAGAGTTGCACTCAAATGTCTGGTTCTTAGTTCTCCGTTCATATTTAAGAATAAAGTACCATGTTGGGCAAGGTGGTATTACATTCCCAGCTACTTGGAAAGCTGAAGCAGGGATAACCTGTGCCCCTGAGTTTAAGACCAGCCTGGGCTATAGCAAGGCCCTGTCTCAAGAAGAATAAGAATCTGGCTTTCTGCATTGGAGTGTATTGACTGATAGATTTCTCTGTAGGAAAATTGGATAGAGACCCAGATTTTGTTTTTCTTTTTTCTTTTTTTGAGACAGGTTCTCAAACTCACAGCAATCCTCCTGCCTTAGCCTCCTGAGTGTTGGGATTATAGGCATGTGCCACCACACCTGGCTGGACCCAGATATTTTGGAAGACCCCCTATAGATGTGATTATCTGATAGATCTTTTTTCTTGGGCTTGTAAATATTTCTAGGAAAATGTCCTCGAATCTCTAGCTCTGGAGCTATATGTACCTTGCTGCCAGGGCTCTGGGAGTTCTGGAGGAATTGACAGTTGGAGGGTTCCATTGTTTAATATTTAGACTTTCACTTAATGACTCAGAGAATACTTCCCTTTTGCTGATGTTGTTTCTAAAACTGGATCCCTTCCAGAAAATTTTCGTACATGTACGTTTTCAAAAATCATGACACCCTAAGGCCCCGGGCTGCTGTTGCAGTGGAGATGTTGTGTGTCTGTGCTGAGACGCAGGCTACTTCAGCAGGCTTGCTGCCTGTCCTTTTGTTTTCAGGCCTGTCCTTTTGTTTTCAGGCCTGTCCTTAAAGGTATCTGCCACCGGTTCCAAGGTTTTTGTGATTCCTTGGCATTATTGTCCATAGAATTTAGTATTGATGTCTCAGTTTCATTTTGTTCTTTGGTTTTGTGTGTTTGTGCTTTTTTTCCTTTTGTTGTTTGTGGCAATAAAAACGTTAAATGTATTATGCAAAGAAAAGAAGGGGATGAGTCATGGAATTATCAGGTGCTGAATCTGTTAAGGTTCTCTTCCCTGAAGAGAAATTTTTTTTTTTGGTAGACAGCAGCTTGCTATATAGCTCAGGCTGTCCTTGAACTACTCACTGTGTAGCCCAGGCCCAACTCTGAGATCATGGTGATCCTCCGGCCTCAGCCTCTCAAGTGTTGGGGAGATTATAGGCATGTGCTAGCTACTGTGCCCAACCTCTGAAGAAATTTTATCAGTGGAGGATGTTGTTCTAAACTGATGATTAACAAGTTATTTTTTCCTCTGTCTGTGGCCTACACACTGTTAACCTTAAAGCATTCGAGAGTAATTTCACATGGGTGAGTGAGGAAATGACTCACCTTCTGACTTATTAATAAGTATCCAGCTCACTCAGGCTATGTAGCTGGTTTGTGTCTGGGCTTCAAATCAACTTGTATCAACAGTTTTGCACTGTAGTCTTTATATTAGCAAAGAAGCACCACCTGTTTGGCTTAGGGCTATCATGACTGCATGTATGTGGTATGTGTTCTCACTCGGCACAGTTGCACACTGACAAGAAACAGATCAGCGTTGGCTTCATCGGCTATCCAAATGTTGGCAAGAGCTCTGTGATCAACACATTGCGTTCCAAGAAAGTTTGCAACGTGGCCCCCATTGCAGGTGAAACAAAGGTATATTTGGCTTGGGGGATTTTACTTCTCTGTATTTCAGAAGTCTCCAAACTTTCTGGCACTGGGGACACATTTCATGAAAGACAGTTTTTCCGCAGGTGACGAGTAGGGAGGTAGATTTGAAGATGATTGAAAGGAGTGTGCAACCTAGATCCCTCCCATGCAGCACTGAGGCAGTATTGTGGGTGACGAGGATGAGCCGTCAACATAGATGAGGCTTTGCTTGCTCCTCACTTCCTGTGGTGCAGTTGGGGACCCCTGGTTCATTTTATTTCAATGGAGGGTGATTTTTTTTTAGGACACAAAGACCACGCCTCTTGTGCTGGGGATCGAAACCAGGTTCTTCTGCATACTAGGCAAGCCTCTGCCACTGAGCCACACAGCCTCTGTCTGCTCCTCTTGAATGGAGACCACCCTTGGGAGTTTAGTTCTCCATATCATAATTTAGAATATACCAGTTCTTTTCTGCAACTTGGATATACCACTAGATAGCTTTGCATGATTTAGTTAATGCCATTCATATTTAAGTCTGTTTTAAATTGTCACTCCAACGTTTTACACTGATGAACAAAACTATCCCAAAGAATTTTGATGCATGGGTTAAGAAGGAAAACTCGACCTTTGGTAGATTCTCATATTTAAGGGACAGAACTTGGAACACAGTATTTGGGGAACAACGTGGTTCTGCTTAGTGCCAAGGCCAATAGTATGGTGTTCCAGGAATACTTTTTAAACCCAGAGAAAGGTTCACTTAGTATTATTGTGCAATACTAGATGCAAATCCTGTCTCTACCATAATTTTGGGCTCTTAGTTTATAGAAACATAGTTTATACTTAGTGGAAGTGTCTTAGAGGAGAGCTTGATTACTTCGCAGCTTGCTGTTTTTTGACTCCTCCCTTCTTTTCTCACTTCATCTAGCAGCATGTAGGATTTGTGAAGGTAAACTTGTGGTATGTTCTCGACTGAAGGATGTTCCTGACTTTCTTCTGACTACAGGTCTGGCAGTATATTACCTTGATGCGTCGGATATTCCTCATTGACTGTCCAGGTGTGGTTTACCCCTCTGAGGACTCAGAGACAGACATTGTGCTGAAAGGAGTTGTGAGTATTTCATCCTAATAGCCTCAGTTTGACTTTTGAGGGGAGTGCTCTTAGGAAATCCCGGAAGCCTTAGCTTTTTTTCTCATTCAGAAGGCAATTTGGGGTCAGCCTGTCTAGCCAAACTTTAGGAACATGATGTTGAGCAGAGCGGCCTTTCCTTCCACTGCAGCCTGCCTGAGGAGTTAGTGGAACCATGGGCATATCTGGTCAGTATCATCCCACAACAGAGTTTGTAGTTTACGCACAGAATCCAGAGGCAAGCAGGGCCTGTTTATGTTTAGTGGTAATTCATCTTTGTGGGTTTATGGGTTGAGTCATTTTGGAACACGGTTATTTCCTTACTTGTTTCTGAACATGACTGAAAATTTAAGTGGCTCCCCTAACCTTAACCATGCTCCTGGCTATACATCTTGTCCACATTCCTCTGTTCCCTTCTGAAACAATTCCATTATGCTTCTATACTGGGATTGGTAGGCTTTTAACCATTTCTACAAGTGGGTAGCCTGGAGCATTCCCAATGCAAACTGCTTGCGGAAGCTATTAAGTTTGTGGTGAGCTGGGATTAGAGCTGAGTTCTGGGTGGCTGTGGTCAGCTTTCAACACTGCTCCTTGCTACCAACCATGTCTAGCCACCTCGGAGACCAGCTCCTTCCAAGCTCTACTCATCTTACGATGTTGAAATCCATTTCTTGCTATAAAGAACACTGGGAACTTCTCCTTTTCCACAGTAGAGTTTGTGAGTGAGAGATTTCTATTAACATCTAGGTTCAAGTTGAAAAAATTAAGTCTCCTGAAGACCACATTGGTGCTGTCCTAGAACGAGCAAAACCAGAATATATCAGTAAGACATACAAGATTGATTCATGGGAGAATGCTGAGGACTTTCTTGAGAAGCTTGCTTTCCGCACTGGGAAATTATTAAAGGTGAGCCAGGGGCTGTGAGAATTTGGACTGGTATTAACTGCAGGCCTAGGGTATGTGTTTTGTGGATTTGTTTTATATGCATCCCGTGAGCCATATGAAGCTTGTCAAGCAGGTGGAAATGAATGACTGGGACAACTAAAATGCCCCCAGAATGGGAGGTGATTTTTGTTCTTTGGATTTAATTGGGGATCTTCCCTGACATTTCAGGGTGGAGAGCCTGACTTACAGACTGTGGGCAAGATGGTCCTTAATGACTGGCAGCGGGGGCGGATCCCTTTCTTTGTCAAACCACCCAATGCAGCGACGCCTGCAACCCCCCAGGTAAGAATTTCGTGCATTCAGCTCTTGGAAAGTGAGGTTACCCACCCTGATAGGGTACAACTTTTTGGTTGCCTCCTTCTGTGGAGCATCTTATTGCTTTGAGGTAGATATTTCAAGTGCAGTTTCTCAGTCCAGAGTGCCACTGCATTGGCCTTGTTGGGGATGGCATTAGAGAATAATAGGTAGAAGTTCCATAGAAGACCAAGCTTAGATAGCTTTTATAGGCTCTTGGGAAAGAAGACTCATTAAATGTGGGCCTGGACTGGATGTGGTGGTGCACACTTATAATCCTGGTGGTTGGTAGGCTGAGCTGGGAGGATTGCAAATTCAAGGCCAGCCTGGACTACATAGCAAGACTTTGTCTTTAAAAAAAGAAAAAAAGAATTGGGCTGTGGATTTAGCTCAGTGGTGCCGTGCCTGCCTCGCAAGTGCAAGGTCCTGAGTTTGACCCCCGGTGCCGCGAAAAAGAAAGAGTAAGGAATCTTCTGGTACCTCTGTCTTTTCTTGTATATAAAGAACAGAGCCATCACCAGGATTCATTTGTTGAACATTTTTTAGAACTTGCCACGTGCCAGACACAAGGACCAAAGGAGTGAATAATAGTCCTTCCCCTCAAGTAGTTCATGCTCAAGTGAGAAAGGAGAATGATATAGTTGATGATGTTCAGGGAAGAAGTCTTAGGTTTGGGGCCTCTGATCTGGGTCCAACAGCTTTCCACTGCCCTGTTTCCTTATCCTGGCAGTGGGCTGCCCCAAGGCTCAACCATAGTGCTTTGTTTCCCTGTTTCTGGGGCCTTTTTTTTTTGGTACTGGGGATCGAACTCGGGACCTTTTGCTTGCAAGGCAGGCGGCGGCACCACTGAGCTAAATCCCCGGCTCTGAGGCCTTTTTCAGAATTTAGCCAAGTCTCTTAAAGTGTTGGCTTTGTATTGCTTCTATCCTGATACTGTTTGGGCCCATATTGCCCTGGTTTCTTCTTTGCAAATAGTTTCCAGAGTTGCAGCTTTAGCTAGATAACGCCATTTGAACATTTTCTCCAGCATTTCAAAATCAGCATGGCTGAAGCTCCTGGTTTTTCTTCCCTCTCCCTGCTAAAACCACACCAAGCAAAATAGTTCCTCTCCTTTGTTCTGTTGTTAGTCATTGACTGATAGATTCATTCAGCCATGTGTGGCACCTCTCCTGCATGCTAGGCATCCTGGGAACTGGAGGTGCTACAGTGCCCTGCCCTGCTGCACTTGTTTTCCTGTGTACATGTGTGGCTTTTTGTTTTTGTTGCTGTTTTTTTTCTGGTACTGGGAACCGAACTCAGGGCCTTAGGCTTTTGAGGCAGGCATGGCACCACTGAGCTACCCCAGCCCTGCATGTGCGTTTTTCCACTCCACTTCTGCACTTCTCCAACATCTGCTGGGTGTCCCAATAATTCAGTAGCCCAGAGTTTAAGGGCTCAGTACCCCAAGACTGCCTCCACTTCAGATGCCATGTGCAGATAGATGGGTTCCTAGGCAACCCACACTTATGCCCAGCTAACCACAGATTCAGTTTAAGGGGTTCTGGGGTTTATTAATTTGCTAAACCAACGCAGAACTCAGGAAGGTACTTTATTTATGATTACCACTTTATTACAAATGATAAAGCTGGATGGAAGAGGTGCCTAGGCAAGATACAGGAAGGAAGCAGAGAACTTCCGTGCCCTCTGTTACCTCCCTCCTGTGTTCAATGTCAAAAAGCTCCTAGGGGCCGGGGATTTAGTGGTTCCGCCGCCTGCCCCTGAAAGCACAAGGACCCGAGTTCAATTCCCAGTACCAAAAAAAAAACCTCCTGGACCCTATTAGGGAGAGGTTTTTATGGAGGCTTCACACAGTGAGCCCTATTGATTAAATCCGTGACCATTGTTGATTGAGCTCAGTCTCCACCACCCCCCTCATCCTGAAGCTATGTAGGGACTATGTCCACGGCTTACTGCTTCAGCTTAAACTTAGGTGTGATGAAGAGAGGCTACTGAAAAACTAAAGATACCCCCAATACCTTAAGAAATTTCAAGGGTTTTAAGAGTTTGTGCTAGGAACTGGAGTAAAGACTAAATATGTATATTGTATCAGGGAGATAGCATACACTAAGTTTATAATGTCAAGAAGTATTGTGTACTCTGAGGAAAGTGAAACCAGGAAAAAGGGTTGAAGAAGGCAGGAAAGTACTTTCATATGTAGGTGAGGTGGTTAGGGAAGGCCTCTAAGGAAGTGGCATTTTACAGAGACCATGATACAAGGCAGGAGCCATGAGGGTGTCTGGGGAAGAGAACATTCCAGGCGGAACGCCTGAGATGGGGTGCATTTACTGTGTCCACACTGCTGAAGAGAAGTGACTGGCTGGGGTATAGAGCACAAGGGGAGGATGGTGCGTCAGGAAGCCTCTGAGAGTTTTGAGTTAACTGGACCCGAGCATTGTTCTGGATCAGCATCACTGTTCTCTTGTGAGCCTGCATGGAGCACTGGGATTACCTTCAGCCCTTCCTCTACATCTAGTCATTAAGTTTAGATAATTCAGGTGATTCTTAAGAACTGTTAGGTAGGCCTGGTGGTGCATGCCTATAATCAATCTCTGCACTCAGGAGGCTAAGGCTGGAGGATCACTGATTTTTGAGGCCAGTTTGAACTATATAGTGAGACCTTATGTTTGAAAAAAAAAACCCACAAACTATTGTGTCCCCCTACTCTATGAGTCTCTTTTTTTCTCTGTTTTAGTTGCTCTCTTTCTGTTCTGGTTGATGAAGCAGAAATCTTTTGAGACTCTGCAAACTAAAAATTGTTTTACTGAAAAAATTTACAAATTTATATACAATTCCTGGATTTTATGAATTCCTGACTTGTTCAGCATTTTATTCAGCACTCCTACCTGTTCATTTATATTGTTTGTTTGTTTTTTGAGGTAAAGTCTCACTAAGTAGTCTAGGCTTGGGCCTGAACCCACTGTGTAGCCCAGGCTGGCCTCAGATTCGCCATCCTTCTGCCTCTGCCTCTGGAGTGCTGGGATCGCAGGTGTGCAATACCACATCCGGCTTGCTCAGTACTCTTGACTTTGGAAAAATCACTTCATTTTTGTGAGGCTGGGTTGTAAGGGTGAAATGATATATGTGGGAAGCACCAGTGGAAAGCGTAGCATGTAGGACCAGCCAGTCATTGTAGGGTTCCTGAGCTCACGGTGCTCATTTGAGCTCTGCTCATGAAGTTTCCCTGCTGGTATTACATCAAGATGCCTCCACACGCCTTTCTGTAGTACCATTCAGCCTGGCATTCACTTTCATACAGTGTTTGTTCTGTGTTTGTGTGCTTATCTTGGCAACTCCCCATTCCTTGTAATATTCCAGGGAGGTCTAGGGAATCTTACCTACATTTACTAAGTGATTGTTTGGTGTTACTGGTTAAACACACCCTAATTGGCACACCTGTTACAACTGCAGATCTGTCCTGTGATCCTTTGTAGTACTGGTTTCTGGGTCTGGGGTGCATTGGCTTCGAGTAGATTGATGCTGTGACTCAGCGTGGGAGTTTTTTTTACCTTGCCTTAGTCCTGAGAAGAGGACTGCCTATTCAAGAGCAAGGTGTGAGTTCAAGCATTCAGTTTTTCTTTCTTGATTCCATTTCTCTCTCTCCCTGCGTACTCTTTCTTGGCTTCAATAGCTTCCTCCTTCCTCATCTTTGGAAGATGCTACCGAAACAACCCAGAACAACTTGGAAGAGACTGCAGAGACCATAGGTGAAGTTTCAGAATCTGTCATTGAGAAAGAAGAAGAAGAGGACCGTCTCTGTGATGCTAACTCTGAAATGCAGCAGATCCTTGCACGGGTTCGACAGAACTTCGGCAAAATCAATGTAGTGCCCCAGTTTTCTGAGGATGACCTGGTTCCTGTAGAGGTGTCAGACATCGAGGAAGAGCTGGAGAGCTTTTCTGCTTCTGAGGAGGAGCAGGAGCAGGACCAACCAGATGTCAAGGAAGAGGCTTATCAGGAGTCCCAAGAAGAGCAAGTGGGAAACGACACCAAAGCAGTGATAAAAGCCCTGGATGACAAGATTGCAAAATATCAGAAGTTTTTAAACAAAGCCAAGGCTAAAAAGTTTTCGGCAGTCAGGTAATACTCTCATCATCCTATAAATTGCAGTTTGTGCCTTTCCCTAAAACTTGCTGTGAATAGTGGAAAGGGGTTGTGCATGCTAGGCAAGTGCTTACCACTGAGCTCCTCCCCAGCCTGAGCAGTTTTTGTTTTTTGGGTTTTTTTTTTAAACCAGGTTATTATTTTTTAAAAGTCTGTAAGAGCTGGGCATGGTGACTCATATCTGTATTCCTAGCACTCAGGAGGCTGAGGCAGGAGGATTGCCATGAGTTCAAGCCTGGCCTAGGCTACATCATGAGTTCAAGTCCAGCCTGAATTACAGAGCCAGACCCTGTCTCAAAAAAAAAAAAGTGATCTGTAAATTTTGTCATATTCCTACACCTGGAGTATGAATAGCTTAATTATCCAGTATTTTAGAAATGCTTAGGGAGCTACAAAAACTGTTGGCTCTTGACTCCTTCCCCTGGTGGTAACTGAATGGGAGTGGAGCGCCTGTCTGTGAGAGTGTGCCAGGTCTCCAGGTCAGCCCGACTGGTACAGTTGAGAGTAATACTGGACAGACAGCCTCATTACTTTGCTTGTTTGCTTTTTCTGTTTCAGGATATCCAAGGGGTTAAGTGAAAAGGTTTTTGCAAAGTCTGAAGAACAAAAAGAAACACCTAAAGAAGAAGTAGTAAATGAAACAGGTGAATATAAATTACTTAAATCATTTAGATGTGGTTTGCATCTTCAGAATTTGAGGAGACTTGACTTTAATTTCCAGCTTTTCTCAGGTGTTTTCATCCTCACGAACCGTTGTCATATCTGGTGGATTACCCTGCTTCCACTTACTACTTATCACACAGACTGTGTTACCTACATTTCATTATGCATATTAGTTAGGATTGAATTGGCGATTCAGGAATCTTCTTTAAAATGATACCTTACTGACCTTAGAATCTAAGGATGAGTGCACAGATTGGGGCAGAGACATTTCGTATGTTTTAACTTTTACTCCTGACTGACAGTTTCCACATCAAGAGGGTGTTTATGTGACACAAGTACAATCCCTGCCGTGGCCTGTGTGGTCTGTCTGGCTTGGTGCCCTCCCAGCCTCATCCTGCTTTACTCTATGCTTTCCTCACTCACTCCATCCATACTGGCCTTCCTGTCCTTTGGACAAACTTGTTCCCTCCATAGAGCTTGCAGACAAACTTTTAGATACAAAATTCATTTTTTCCCGAGTGTTTTTATTACTGTTTGTCTCTAGCATGTACTAAAAAGGGAAGGAAGCGGAAGGCACAAAGGGAAGAGGAACAGTCAAGTAAAACTCAAAGGATGCGTACATCTAAGGAAGTAAGTATTTCGTTTCTTAGATAAGACCCAGGTATAGCAAGTGGAGAGAAGTCTGGTTCTCAAGGCCCACTCTTTCTGAAACAAGGATGGTCTGGAAGCTGAACCCAGGAAGCTCAGTCTTCAGTGACCTGGAGGTGGCCACTTATTTAGGATCAAAAGAGGCCTGCTGGATAGAAGTCCTCAAGTCCATGTCTGAGACTCAGAAATTCCTGGTCACTGTCTTCTCAGCTGTGGCCTATCATCTGGAAGGATTGTGTTGTTTTGTATGGTTCCAGGTCGATGATACATGAGTGGCAGGGCTAGCTAGGCGGGTTGATCACTGTCCACTGTGAAGGACAGCTTTGTGACAGCTGTGCAGAGCTGAAGCAGGCCCTTTTGGGAGGGGAAGTTTGTCAGGAATATCACAGAAAGGAACCACGCATTGGATGAGAACCTGTAACTGAGTCACCCATCGGTCATAATGGAGAAGTAAACAAGTGTCTTGAGGGAGCCTCCCCCCTTAGCTCTGCTTCAGTATCTGTGGTGGCTGCACAGGAAGTGGAGAGGTGAGAAATGGGCTCCTGTTTTATGACTTTCAGCTTTTGATTGTTTCTTTGTTTTTGTTTTTCTTGCTGTTTTCTATAGCGAAGGCGAGCAGCACGGCAGCAGCAATCCAAAAAAGTTGGTGTACGCTACTATGAAACACACAATGTGAAAAATAGGAACCGGAACAAAAAGAAGACCAGTGACTCAGAAGGACAAAAACACAAACAAACAAAATTCAGACATAAGCAGTAATACCTAAAGAGTTGTTTATTAAATTATACCAAAATGTGCAATTACAAATTGTGTTTATTTTCTTAGTGCCCAGGTGGCATTTCTGAGGCCATATGTTTGTTCTGAGGTTTTACAGCTGAAACCATTCACCAGTGCTAGTGAAAATAAAGAGAAAGTTCCTCAGCCCTAAAGAGTTGTGTGACCAAGTCCACTGGCACTTCAGACACTTGAATCGGCCTTTAGTTCCTCCACAGTATAACCCTGTTGTGTGTGTGTGTGTGTGTGTTTGTGTGTGTGTGTATTGACAGAAATGGGAAGTAAAGTCTGCAGAATACACAATGGTATTTCTTTTGTACTGAAAAGTAGCACTTTGGGACAGAACTGTAAAAAAGAGTGTTTCAAGGATAGTAGTGTTCATGGCTAGGCTTAAAAATAAGGAAATGCTTTAGCAGCTTCTGTCCCTCACTGAGTTTAAGGGGATCCACCTGGACACGAGTTTTACTGTCAGGTCTAAGGAACAGCTCTTTCCCATGAAGGTGGCACCCCAGGACACTTGCCCAAAGCTGTAACCTCTGGTTTAAGATGAAGTACTGGGGTGTTTCACTTGAAACATAGCTTTTCTTTGGGACAGTTCTGGAAGAACAGCCTGGAGCCTTGACCAGGACCAGTGTCACATCAAAGCCCTGCCACGGAAGGAGTCCCTTCTCGCTCCTCTGAGGAATACTGAGGATTCCAGGCATTCCAAACAGATGGAAATGTTAGTGCCTTCTTAGGAATAGTACTTGTGAAACAACTGATAGTGGACATGACTCAGCTTGCTGCCGTTGCCCACCCTGGTCCGCCCTGAGTTAAAGACTATGTTGCTAAATCAGTTTTCTGAGTCTACAAGTCTGTAGCCTGTAACTGATCATTGATAATTAGAACTGCATGTGAGATGTGGTTACCTCTCTAGCTATTAATTAAACTTAGCTAATTAGGCAGGTTTGAAGTCAGTTTGATTTTCTGCAGAATAAGAACAAATGATGTCTGTTGTCGGCGGTGGGGCGGGGGCGGTGCTGAGTTACAGACAGCTCCAGAGAACACTGGGACTTGTACTCCTGGCAAGCAAGCATTTACTTTCTCCAAAGCTATGGTTTAACTGTGAGCCATGGTTTCCTAACCTAGGCAGTCTGCATCTGAGGAGAAAGGGATCCACTTGACTTGGATAAGGACAAGATGATACAATGTAAAACCATAGCTCTAGGAAGATTTTCTAAAGATTGCATTTCAGTATGGATGAACATGAAAGGTCTGAAGCCAGGGGAGCCCAAGTTAAGGTATGAAATAGACTGAAGCAAAAATTTGAAAGACACAGCTTCTTTGGCCAGAAGCGTATGGTATGGAGTGTTGGGAAACCAGTGGCTTCCTAAATCTCAAGGTGTGAATTGTCAATCTTCAAGACGAACCTGAAGCTGCACACACAAGACTGGGTTACACCACCTCCCAATGTCCTGCCGGGACCCTGGCTGCCAGACTAGGTGCCGTAGTGTGACTCCTGACAAATATGTAGGTGGTAATCAGGGGAGCGATTCGCTTGTTCATTCAGGAAACGAGCTTTTTATTACAAAGGGCTTACGGGTAGTACTCATTGAGACCCATATGGAAATTATCACTTCTTTGGTGCGATAATGCCTTCCAGTTGGGCCTGAAAAACAAAAACAAACTCCATTAATACTTGAAGCTTCCAGCCTAACAAATAGCTGAGAGGTGATAAAAGCCTGGAAGAATAATCCAAATGCTGCCACTCCAAGTGTTATTTTCTTTCATTCCCAACTCCATATTTTCTGTATTAGCTGATTTCTGGCTTGGCATACAGTCTTGCTACATGAGAAACCAGAGCTCTCCTGGTTTCCATACAATAATAGCTCAATGTATAATACAAAGTGTTGAAAGGGAAATTGAATAAAAGTTGTTGAAATAGTGGTTTTTCATTGCTCAGACTTCAGGTCTGAATACGTCTGCTAAGTTAAAGTTAAACATTTGGCTCTCTGGGTTAGAATCCTGAGAGTGCTGCTGGGACCAGAGCTTTGGGAAACAGCAAATTATCAGCCACTGAGACATCTTGACACCCAATTAAAGAAAATTGTTACCAGTAGGGAGCTGTCCATCTTGTAGTAAAGCTTATGACATTTGGGAGTTATTTACTGTGCTTTTCTGGCAGCCAGTACGATAATTTACTGTCATGGTCTGTGGACAGGTCTGTAAGTAGCTATCCTGAGGAGTGCAAGAAGCTTTATTTGTAGTGCTGCTTTGCACCAATAAAAAATACCTGACTTCTAAACAGTCCTTCACCTTGGGGATTACAAGTTTGCTTTTGAACATCTGGAAGATGCTAAGGTACTCAGTTTTGCTCTTACTACTACACTTGATCTTAGCCAAAAGGCCGCGAAGCGATTGCTCTTACTGCTGACGTGGTAGGGGGAACCAAGGAACCCAGACTTATGGCTGAGGAATATGGCTGATAGAGGGCTGTAGTAGGGAAGCAGCTTCAGAGGCTAAGTAAATGCAGACGTCTGGCTATGAAAACTTTTTTTTTTTTTGTACCAGGGATCGAACTCAGGTCCTTCCACCTGTGAGGCAGGCAGTGGAACCACTGAGCTAAACCCCCAGCCCCTGAAAACTTTTAACTTTTGTGTGTTTTGTTTTTTAGTACTGGGGATCGAACTTGGGTCCTTGTGCTTGCGAGGCAAGCGGCAGAACCACTGAGCTAAATCCCTGGCCCTTAACTTTTGTTTTTGTTAAACTCTTCATCAACAAGAAAATCTCTGTCATTTCTGCTGGTGGTTAACACAAAGCCTTTATCGCAAACGGATGGCCTCTTTGGTGTGCAGAGCCACCATGCCTGCCAATCTCAAGGATGGAATGTTGCTCTAAGACTAGGCATTGGGCCAGGGCGATGGGAGAAAGCTGCACAACGTCCATAGGCCATACATGTAGAAGGGCGAGTCTCAAACCTCAGCAAGCCCCAGCATCTCCTGAGACTTTGTCAAGATGGACTGCGGAGTGTGAAGGCCCTTGGTCCAATCCCCAGTATTGCAAAAATAAATACATAAAAGATGGATTGCAAGATGCCAACTACACAGTTTCTGTTCAGTAGATTTGGGATGGGCCAATAATTTCTTATAAGGCCTCACTATATAGTCCAGGCTGTCTTCAAACTTGGGGTCCTCTTGACTCACCCTCTTGAATGCTGGGATTACATGTGTGCCTCGCCTCACTTGGCTTCAACAATGTGTTTTTTTGTTTTGTTTTTGAGACAGAGTCTCGCTATGTAGTAGCGAGATGTATGTATGTAGCCCAGGCTGGCCTCGAACTCACAGCAATCCTCCTACCTCAGCCTCCCAAGTGCTGGGATTACAGGCATGCGCCACCACACCTGGCTCAATAATGTATTTCTAAAAGCTGCCCTTGATAAGGATGATGCTGGTCTTCGCCCTGACCTTTGTGAACCTTTGGCCTGACAGCATAGAGTTACAAAGGCCTGTGGCCTGGCCTCCTGCCCATACAGCCTTTTTTGTCCTCAGCTCCTCCCTCCTTCTACCTCAGGTGGACAAAAGCATGCCACCAGCAACTGGGCTCCACAGAAAACCACTAGCTGCTGGGTCCTTCTGACCACACACTGGAGGAAGTCTCCAGTTTCAAGTCCTTCCCCTCATGGCCTTCGTTGCCTGCCCACTGACTGCCCCAGACACAGTAGCTCAGTGGATGTGAGGAGAGAGCACTTCCACCAAAGCCTGCAAAGAAGACCCTGCCCATGGAGAAAGTCCAAAGACCAGCTCTGAGGGAAAAGCAGCTCCACTTTCTGCAATATTCTCTTACTGTGGACAGGCAACTTCCGGGGGTGAAGGTCTTTCACAGGCTGAGGTATCATGGAGCATCAGAGTCAAGAACAGGTCCACACCCCAGAGGTAGAGGGATGGAGAACCTGGTGATGAACCTTCACCTGCTCCCAAAGCCTCCTTTACCCCTGGGCAGTGCGTGTGGACCAACATTCAAAAGCTAGCAGTGGGTGATAAATGTAAACGTATTGTATACCTAAAATGTACCAATAAAAGAATTTAAGCAAAAAACAAAAAAAGCTAGCAGGAATGAACAGTCTGGCCTGTGAAGTTGGGGCGAGGGCACAGGGCCTGCACCTCCATTACCTTCAACTGCTGATTTGTCCGTTTTAGGAACTGAATCTCCTCATTGTGCTTCTTCTCCTCCACCTGTCGCCTCTCGGTCTCCCTCTTTTCAGTGGCCTCACATTTTGCCTTCTGCTCATTCACTTGCCTCTCTAAATCTTTCTTTTCTGTCTCCAAATCTGCAATCTGAGGGCACAATGCTCTGTCATCCTGGGATATCACCCAGTGGACGGGTGGTGTGGGGGGACTTGGGAAACAGCTGTCCAACCAGACATTGCCAGGGTTTGTACTGCCACCCAGTGGGAGGCCAGTGACTGGCATGGAGCTGCCTTAGGGGACAACTACGCCAAGACTACCAGACTGACCATCAGTAACCTCCGGGCCCCCGGGGTAGTGCAGGGCCAGGGCCGCAAATGTAAGAAGGGAACTCTTGGGAGCAGAATTCAGTGCTGCAGTGACAAGTATGTGGCCCGGAGATTGACAGAAGAGCCTCAGAGGGCCAAAGGGTCCTGGAAAATCCCACTCACTTTTCTCTCCATGTCTGACTTGCCCTGTTCAGCCTGCAGGGCCTTCCTCATGCCAAATGCCACACTGCTCTCGTACAAAGTCTGGTAGGCAGCGATGGTCATACGGATCTCATCCCGGACACGCAGCAGCAGCAGCCCCCTCTCTGCACAGTTGATGGTGACCTCCCGGATCAGCTCATCTTCCGATATGCACACCACAGGATCAGAGAAGGAAGAGGCAAGGGGACATGCACTTTGTCTATGGCAAACCACCCTTCCTCTTGGGAAGGGATCTAGGGTGTGCTCTTACTTGGAGACATGGCCCCAGGGAAGGCTCTGGGGAAGTTGCCTTCTGTGGACCAAGGAGCTGGGCTATGCAGCCACCTTCCTGAAGGTAGCACTTGGGAGTGGCATGCAGTCAGTAAATGTGGGTTGGCTGTGGCACAGGGAGGCTAGAGCTGCAAGTTGTTTGCAGCAGTGGGTCCCTTCCCTTCTGTCCTCAGGCAGAATCTGGGCACTAGTAAAGAAATCTGACCCTTTCAGTTAAAGTGGCTTTTTTGGTTGGACTGATTTGGGGCTGGGAGCAGCAGGATCTAGAGCTTGCTCTCCTCCATAAATACCAACTTGGAGGGCAAACCCAATCATACTGAGATTGAGGGGAGCCTGAGTTTGGAGGGGGTTTGCAGATTAGGGTCCCAGAGGCCAGCAAAACAGGTCTAGGGGACAGCCATTTGACACCAGCACTCAAGGAGGCAGATCTTAAATGCCTTGTGTCTGTCAACTAACCGCAAATCACTCTAGTATTTTTCTAGACCAAGGGCTGAATGTTGATGGATGGGTACAAATATAGAACATTAATTTTCTGATTTAAAAAATTAGTTAATGCTTATTATAAAATGATATCTTTGTGGGCCGGGGGTTTGGCTCAGTGGTTCCACTGCCTGCCTCGCAAGCACAGGGTCCTGAGTTCGATCTGGTACCAAAAAGCAAACAAACAAAAAAATGATATCTTTGAAAGAAACAAAGACTTGAAAATTCTTATCTTACTTCAAACATCTACCAAGAGATAAGGATCTCAGGTTTTCAGGAACACAGTAAGTGGCTAGTGGGGGACCGGTGGGAGAGACAGGGCTGGAAGGGGTGAGGGTGCATAGTAACTGGGTGGGTCAGGTGAAAGGACAGGAGATGATTTCAGAATGGGGTGGGCTTCAGTTCAGTGGTGCTCAGGACTTGGATCTGTGCTGAAGGGGTAGGCAAGGAGTCCAGAGGGCGTATGGTGCCCACCTCCATGTGGCCCACTCACCAAAACACTGTGAGTAGAGCTCCCTGCGCACAGGGCAGATGCCCGTCTCCCTGGCCTGCCGCTGCTGCAGCTTCAGGTCCAGCTGCTCCTGGAGGTGCACCACGTCCATTCTCGTGCTGGGGGTGCTGGACACCTGCTGGATCCATAGCTGTGTGTCTTCTACCCACTCCCTGCAGCATAGACACAGCCAGGCTGAATGGAACCCTGGGCTTGAGAAGGCCCTCTGAGCTCCAAGCCTGAACAGGAGTGAGAGGTAGCTGTGCCACCCACCTCCCAGAATCCCCCCCCGCCTTTTCCTTGAAGTGTGGGTTCCAAAGCCATGCCCACCACATGCCTCCATAGAGACCCTACTTCAGGGATGGATAGGTGGGCGATCTCCACTCTAAGGGTCCTCCTAACAGATATGTGGTCGTTTTGCTTGATGTGAACAGAAGGCCCAGTGGGAGTTCCCCACTGGTTTGTGGGGCAGAGATACAGGGCACCATGGACCCTATTTAAAACAGAAAAAGGCCAATACGTGTGTTGGGGTGGGGAGGTTCTTGAAGGGGGGTGCTTGTGTGGGCTCCTCATCATGAACCCTGTGTTGGAGGCACAGCAGGCCCTGGAATGACAACGTTGAGTTTGAGGTCAGAACCTCCATGGAGTGGAAAACTTCTGTGACATTGGTGGGAAGGAACCAATTGACAGATCACCCCCTCCCCTGACCTCCATCTCAGAGGAGATCCCAGTTTCTTTCTGCCTGTTTCCCCTTTTCATCACAGCCTTCAAAAACTGCCAGCTGGGCATGATGGTACGTGCCTATAATTCCAGCACTCTAGAAGGCTGAGGCAGAAGGATCACAAGTTCCAGGCCAGCCTGGACAATTTAGTAAGATCCTGTCTCAAAATAAAACCTGAGGGGGCGGAGATTTAGCTCAGTGGCGCCGCCACCTGCCTTGCAAGCACAAGGTCCCGAGTTCGATCTCCAGTACCAAAATAGAACATGAAAGGGGCTGAGGATGTAGCTCAGTGTGAAGGGCCTGGGTTGAATCCTCAGTACCGATGCTGGGAAAGCTATGCTGCCCACTTATTACAGAAAAACAGTTGAAAGGGCATGTCTGTGATAACTGTGGCTTCGGAAGAAAAAATCTGGGTAAAGGGATCATGTTGGGGAAGAAGGTTCTTTTATACAGGATTCTTCAGGAAGGCTTCCTGGAGGAAATGACACTTGAGGAAGAACTGAGTGAAGAATTGAAGGGGACCAGGAAATACTGGAGGAAGAGCATCCTTGGTGGTGAGAACAACAATGATCAGGGCCTGCAGTGGGTGAGTGATGATGTGTTTCAGAAACCACAAGAGGGTCCTGTGGCTTTAGCACAGTGAACAAGAAGGGAACTAACAAGTAATAAGAGCAGGGATAGGGCTGGGTATGGTGGCGCACGCCTGTAGTCTCAGCACTTGGGAGGTTGAGGCAGGAGGACTGCCATGAGTTTGGGGCCAGCCTGGGCTACATAGTGAGTTCAAGGGTAGACTGGACTACATGGCAAGACCCTGTCTCAAAAAACAAAAAAACAACAAATAGATCAGGGTCCTCACCCCAGAAAGAATGGCTGCTATCAAGAAATCAACCAATAACAAATGCTGGCGGGGGTGTGGGGAAAGAGGAACCCTTCTCCATTGCTGGTGGGAGTGTAGACTGATGCAACCACTGTGGAAATCAGTATGGAGATACCTCAAAGAACTAGGACTAGAGGTACCATTTGACCCCGCTATTTCCCTGCTGGGGATCCTCCCCAAAGAATTAAAAGAATCATACCACAGCGATATATGTGCACCCATGTTTATAGCAGCACAGTTTGTAATAGCTAAAGCGTGGAAACAGCCCAAGTGCCCATCAACTGGAAACTGGATAAAGATGTGGGTTTTTTTATAAAATGGGGTACTACTCAGCCATAAAGAATGAGAAACTAGAGCCATTCATAGCTAAATGGATGCATATTGAGGCCATACTCTTAGGTGAAATAAATAGGACACACATGTGTAAATACCAAATAGTTTCTCTAGTGTGAGAAACTGAAAGTGTAAATAAGGATTAAAATGATTAAAACAAATAATTGATAATTTGAAATAGGAAAAGGTCCAAAGGTGCAGGGGTGGTGGGAGGGGAAGGGGAAAGGGAAGAAGGGAAAGGAAAAATTATGAGAAAAAAAAAAAAGGAAACGAAATCTATATAAATAGGGAAGGGTGTAGGGGGTGAAGGGTGCACAGGTAATCGGGGAAAAAATAAGAACCAAGATACTTATATACAGGTAAAAGCACCCAATGATAAATGTAAATGTATTGTATATCTAAAATGTACCAATAAAAGAATTTTTTAAAAAAGATTTTAAAAACCCACAAAAAACAGATCAGGGATATAACAGCTGGATGATGCCATGTTTCCTGGGCCATCTGGTCAAGGTGGGAAGCCATCACAGGGCCCCTGGTAGAAGACTGGCATGATCTGACTTATGATTAAGGGTTAAGGAGCCGTGTGGCGCATAGACTGTAGGAGCAGAGTGGAAGCAAGTTTTCAGGCAGGAAGCCACAGCAGGAGTACAGGTGACAGATACAGGAGCGAGATGGCAGTGGCAGAGGTGGTGAAGAGAGGTTGGATTTGGGAGATAATTTGAAGGTGGAGCCAAAAGAATTTGTTAAAGGAGAGGACACATGATGTGCCTCACCAACAGCCAGGAAAGGCAGCCTGAGTCCCGAGTAGGAAGAGTGGAATGAGTTGGAGGAGGAAGAGACTGTGGCTTAGTTTGTTTCCATTTTCTTTTTTGTTTGATACCGGGGATCCAACTTGGGACCTTGCGCTTGCGAGGCAGACAGTGGAACCACTGAGCTAAATTCCCGGCCCTGGCTTAGTTTGGACATATTGGGGTTGAGCTCTCTGTTGGACATTTTTTGTTGTTGTTTTTTTGGTACTGGGGATCGAACTCGGGTTCTGTTGGACATCTTGATGAAGATACTGAGGAAGGAGTGGACCATATGGCCTAGACTAGCGTCCAGGGGAGAGGAGAGTGCTGGAAATACACATTTGGGAGCCATCAGCATACAGACAGCATCTAAAGCCATGAGATCGGCTGAGAATACTCAGGAAATGAAAGCAGATTGAAATAAAATTTGCTGACAGCCTCCCAGGATTCAGACAGATGAAAACTAGGAGCTATGGGCAACTGGGAGGAAACTCCAGCCAGGACTAGAGGAAGTCATGCCTTCCCATGTTCCTAGCTCTGGGTTACAAAACCCTGTGTTTTCTCCCAGCCACTAGTCCTGCTTTATTTTTTTTATTTTTTATTTTTTCTATTTCTTTTTTTTTTTTTTTGGTAGAAATCTACCAATTTTTGTTTTTGTTTTTTTTTGTACCAGGGATTGAACTAGGGTCCTTGAGCTTGCACAGCAGGTGGCGAAACCGCTGAGCTAAATCCCAGGCTATTTTTTATTCTTTTTTACCTTGGGGGCAGGATGGCATTCAAGATTTCTTCTGCCTGCTTTGTAGGGTCTGGAACACAGGAAGTTGAGGGGAGCTTGGCTTTGGGAGGCTGTGGGACTGTACTGGAGGGGCCAGGCTGCTGGGGGCTGACTTTCAGTGGCCGAGCCTGAGAAAGAAAGTGAGGGCAAGAGATGAATCCACACATCCTGGGCCTCTGGATTGCTTCAGGCCTCCTGCACATCCTTCCCATTCCCAGCCTGTTTTTCCCATCTGTCTTCTCAGCAGAAATGTCTCAGAGCAGAAAGAAGCCATGAAGAATCTCTGGTCCCAACCCAATGCCTGAATGGATGTTTCTGGCGTGAGCGGTCAGGCCTGTGCTCTGCCCCCTCCAGTGATAGGCAAATCTCTGCCTGATCTTGGACCCGGACACCGTGAATGACAAACAGCAAGCCCCATCCATCTCCGAGTGACTTCTTTCCCATCCTAAATCTCTCCGCCTGGGTCACACACGAACGACATCTGGGCTTTTAGTAAACTCTCCCCCTTCCTGGTCCCAATTCCCTTTACTGGCAGTCGCTGTCCTTTGGGATTTCTGACCCTCTGCGCGGGGATCTGCGTTTCCTCATTCGAGCTTCCGGGCTCCTCCGTCCCTTGAGACGAATCCTTACCTTGGGGCTCCGTTTCTCCGTGTTCCGGCTCACTAACACCGGCCTGTCATACTTGAGCAGAGAGTCGGTAGGGGGAATCATGGCGCCGTGGGGGCGACAGCTCCGTAGCTGCCCCTCTAAACCTGGCCTTGTTTGTCGTCACCATGGAAACCCTCTCTCCCAGCCCCTGGCTGGGGCGGGGCTTCGGAGAAGGGTAGGGCTGGCAGCGCTTGGGTTTCGTTTTATTTAGCTTGCACCAAAAACTTCGTTGCTTGGCTTCCTAAGGCCTGCTCCTGGATCAATTAATTGGTCGCTCTCCTATTCTTGGAAGCAGGGAAAATAGGGGTTCGAATCCCTGCGTCTGCGCCTAGTTGGCACGTTGAATGGGGTAGGCAGAACACTGCTGAGCCCCAGTTTTGTCACCTATAAAATAGAAGTCATTTTCCAACTTCTCGAGGAAGGCATCCAGTATTCCAAGGGTTTAAAAAATATTTTTACAAATGTACTAGTACTGCTGAGCGTGGTGGCGCAAGCTTGTAATCCCAGCACAGGGAGGGTGAGGCAGGAGGGTTGCGGCGGGTTGGAGGCCACCTTAACTACAAAGCAAGGCCCCGTCTCAAAAAACAAAAACAATACAAATAAAGTGGAAGCCGGACATGGTGGCACATGTGTGTAACCTTAGCACTCTGGGAGACTGAGGCAGAAGTATCACATATTCGAACCCAGCTTGTACAATTTTGCGTGATCCGGTCTCAAAATAAGCAGAGTACGGGGCTGGGGATTTAGCTCAGTGGTTCTGCCGCTTGCCTCGTAAGCGCTAGGTCCTGAGTTCGATCCCCGGTAGCAAAAAAAAAAAAAAAAAAAAGCAGAGTACGGGGGTGGTGGGATGTGGCTTGGTACCGAAGGCCCTGAATGCAAGCCCCAGCACAGTCACAAAATAAACATGAAAATAATGGAAAAAAAAGAATCAAGATATATCATGTACAGGTAGAAATTATCAATATGCACATCTAAAGTGTACCTATAAAATTAATTTACATAAGGAAAATAATGAGCAACTAATTGTAAATGGACCCCGGGCAGCTGTGCAGCCTGTAATCCCAGCACGCACGAGGTGGGACCAGGGTAGCGAGGTGCTGAGCCAGGAGGTCAGTTGGAGGTCAGCCTGGGGCACATAGCAAGACGGGTCTCAGAAACAAATAATAAATGTGTAAATGACAACATAGTATAAAGTTCAAGAAGTGGAAAAAAAAAAAAACAAGGGCTGGGGATGTTGTTCAGCGGCACCGTTCCTGCCTGGCTAGCGCAAGATCCTGAGTTTGATTTCTGTTACTGGAAAAAAAATTGAAAAAGAAATGAAAAAAAAAACCAATTTCGGTGGTTACTACCAATGATTGCATTTCCGTCTCACTACTTCCACACTTACAAGTAATCAGTTTGAGCACCTTTTTGTATATATTGCATTATTGCTTTTGGGGGGGGTACTGGGGATCGAACTCTGGACTTTGTGCTTTCGAGGTAGGCGCTGGAACCACTGAGCTAAATCCCCGGCCCCCCTCCCCCCAAAAAAGTCGGATTTTCCGTTTGCAATATAGTTTGTAAACAGCATTGCTAGTGGGCGCATATAATCCACTAATTGGCTAAAAAATTCCCTACTGCCAGGCACTTGGGCTATCTCCGTGTGGTGTTTGTTTTGGGTGAGACAGGGTTTCATTATGTAGGTCACGCTGGCCTTAAATTTATTGTGTTGCCCAAGCTGGCCCCGAAACTCATGGCGATCCTCCTGCCTCAGCCCCCCGAGTGCTGGGATTACAGGGATGCACCATTGCAGCTGGTGTAGAAGTTTGCTTTTCAAATTTAAAACTACCGCTCTACCCGCCCGCCCCCGGCCTCCTAGCAGGATTTACTACGGCCCCGCCCATCAGGGCGTCACGTATCCACCTTCTCCATCGTGAGGGCTGCTGGGAGAGCGGAGACGGAAGTGCCCATCAGGGCTCTAGTTCGTCATTTCCTTCACCGAGCTCTGCGGAACGGTCCATTTTTGTTTGGCTCGGTTAAACTCGCGGAATGAAGGAGGTGAAGAGCGAGCGGGAGCGGGGGAGCCGGCGAAGGCACCGTGACGGGGACGTGGCGATGCCAGCGGCGGCGGTAGTGGTGAAGCAGGAGCGCCTCAGCCCAGAGCCCGCTCCTGTCGCCCACCGTCGATCGGACTTTTCTGGCTGTAGCCCGTCGCCGCCGGCTGGAGAGCCCGGCCGCCCTGGCCACCGCAGCAGCCGAGCCCGAGGAGGCAGCCGGTAAGTGGAAGAAGCAGCCTGGGATGGTAGAGCTTATTGAGAAAAGAGCACGGGGCAATGTCAGAAACAGGCCTTGAATGCTCTAGAAGAGCGCTGCAGCTTGTACTTAATCCTGAGGTGGTGGGGCTCACTAAAGGATGTGTAGTTCAGAACCTGTCATTTGCGTTATAGCGGGGTTATAAGTGTCTAATGCCTAACGGGCAGGATCTCGCCCCTTCACTCAAAGGAGGAATGTGATGAGAAGGAGGTGGGATAAGGAGGAGGTAGAAGCACAAGACGTGCTCATGGATTGAATATGGTTTTAGGGGGAAATGGGGTGTTGGTTATGAGGGAAAGAAAAGGCAAGGGTGACTTGTGATGGTGCCAGTGAGTGAGAAGGTTCAGTAGACAGTTATATGTGGGTCTGAAACTCAAGGGCGAAGTCAGGGCTAGGAAAGTGAAGCCCCCGACTTTTAGTGGTCAACAGAGACCTTTACAGTTGTGTTTCTGTTCAGTAGTCAACCTGATACTTAAAGCTAATTTATGTGAGGGAAGGGAAATGGAGATAAAATCCTGTGTGTACCACGCTCTGAATAGGTCCCCGGCCAAAAAGAAAAACAAGTCCTCAGGGAGAAGAAGCAAATCTCCTCGGAGTAAGAGAAGCCGAAGTCCTCACCGCTCAACAGTCAAAGTGAAAGAGGCAAGTAGATTGAGGTGTTTCGATACTGGGTCCAAATCTAGAGACTCTTCCTGTAATAGCTAAAGCGTGTTTTCTCCATCCAGAAACTGGGTGTTTCAGGTTTTTCTTGCTTGTTTTCTTTTTCTTTTTTGGTACTGGGGATCGAACTCAGGTCCTTGCCCTTGCGCAGCAGGCATCGAAACCACTGAGCTAAATCCCGGGCCCTCTTGCTTGTTTTCTTAAATTAAGCCTTTTATGTTGAGGTGATTGCAGTTCACATCTGAAAAATTTGAATTGGTCAGAAATAATATAGAGAGACGTTCTCTACCCTGTTTCTTTCAGTGGTAACATCTTACAGAACTATAGTGCAGTGTCACAACCAGAATGTTATTACTGGTACAGTCAAGATACAGAACATGTCCATCATCACTACAGGGATCCCTCATGTTGTCTTTTTATAGCTACCTCCATTTCTTTCCCACCCTTATTCTTCTTTAGCTCCAGGAAGCTTTTCATCTATTTTTCACTTCTCTAATTCTGTCATTTTAGATTTGTTACATGAATCATTATATGTAATATTTGGGAGTGGATATTTTTCAGTCAACAAAATTCTTTGGAATTGTATTTTATTTTTTCTTTGGAGTTTTTTTCAGGTTGTTGCACTGATCAGTAGTTCGTTCATTTTTTTCTTTCTTTCTTTTTTTTGGTACCGGGGATTGAACTTGGGACCTTGCGCTTGCGAGGCAGGCGGCGGAACCACTGAGCTAACTCCCCAGCCCAGTTCATTCATTTTTATTACTGAATGGGATTCAGTGGTCCAGATTTAACTATGTGTCCATTAAGGAATATCTAGGTTGTTTCTAGGTTGGGGCTTTACACCTGCTTAAACATTTGTGCACAAGCTGTTGTGTGAACATGCTGTTCCTCTGGGTTAAATGCCTAGGAGTTCAGTGGCTGAATTGTATAGTAGCTGCAGATTTAAATTTTAAGAAATTTGGTGTATGGCTGAATTTGTAGTAGTCTGGGTAGTTCTGGAAGACAGGTCCGAGGCTAGATGTCAGTAGGTTTGGTTCTTTTGAGACCTTTCTCTTTTGTATGCAGTTGGCTGCTATCTTTTTTTTGGCTGCCTTCTTGTGATGTCTTCATGTCCCTCTCTGTTCATAGGCTCTCCCCTTGTCTCTTCTTACAATGACACTGGTGGTATTGGATCAGGGATCCACCCTCACTGTAACTTAATCACATCTTTACAGACCTTGTCTCCAAAAATGATTACATTCTAGGGTACTGGGGTTTGGATACTTTAGCGTATTAATTTTGGAGGTCACCATTTAGTCCATAGCAGTGGCTATACCATTTTACATTCCTACTACCAATGTATGAATGATCCAGTTTCTCTGTATTTTCACCATAATTTTGTGTTACTATTTTTTATTTTAGCCAGCTGCTAGGTGTGTAGTGATAAAGCATTATGATTTTAATTTACATTTCTCTAATGGCTAATGATTTTGAACATCTCAGTCCATGGTCTGTTTTCAGTTTATTAAATACAGTATACGATGTGAGACTTATGTTGAAGTCCAGTTTTTGGTCTGTGAATGGTCTGTGAATGTGTATTTGCTTCAGCATCATTTTTACTTCTTTGGACTGCTTTTTGCTCCTTTGTCAAAAATCAGTGGGTCATATATGTATTTCTGTGTCCTCTATTCTAGTTTATTGTTGTTATTATTGTTGTTTTCTTTTGGGTACTAGAGATTAAATTTAAGGCTTTCACACAGAGCTACATTCCCAGACATTTTTATTTATTTATTTTTGGTGAGTTTTTTTGGTACTGGGGATCAAACTCAGGACCTTGCGCTTGCGAGGCAGGCACAGTGCCACTGAGCTAAATCCCCATTTCTTTTATTTTATATTTTGAGAGTCTTACTAGTGATCTTCCTGCCTCAGCCTCCTAGAGTGGCGGGATATAGGTCAGCACCAGCAGGTACAGCAAAGGGTAAAACCTGATTAGAGGGTTTCAGGAGAAGATAGAAAGAAAGGAATGGGGAATCGATGTTAAAACTTTTGAGGAAGCCGGGGATTTAGCTCAGTGGTTTCGCCGCCTGCTGCGCAAGCGCAAGGACCCGAGTTCGATCCCTGGTACCAAAAAACAAACAAAAAAACTTTTGAGGAGTTTTACTGCAAAGAACAGTGAAGAAATGGAGTGGAAGCTAACATTTCATGGGGTAGAAAATGGTGTCTAGAGAAGAGCATGTACCTATGTTGATAGAAGTGATAATGGGGCATAGATATGTAGGAAGACTCGGGACCTTGCACTTGCGAGGCAGGCAGGTGGAACCACTGAGCTAAATCCCTGGCCCTGGAGTGATATTCTTGATAAGAGAGCATGGGATCAAGCTCCAAGATTTAGGGATTAACTTTTGATAGCACAAATATTTCACTTAGGGTCCCAGGAAGGGAGGATAGAGTATGGGTGTAGGTACTGATAGGTGGACAAATAGGGAAAGAGCTCTTCTGACTGTGTAAGGAGAGGATAGGCAAGAATGTGTTGGAGATTGAGGAGAAAGGAGTGGAGCATTCATCTGAGACAGTGAATGGATATGGGAGCATAGGGTGATTGTTGAGCACCCTTAGGAGGCTTGGAATCGTCTATCTTAAGACCAGTCAGAGGGCTGGGGATATAGCTCAGTGGTACCATGCCTTCCTGGCAAGTGCAAGGTCCTGAGTTCAGTCCCCATTACCAGGAAGGGCGGGGGTCAGTTGCTTTTTTCCAGCCTCATTCATCTGTTGGTGCTGGTTGTTGGCTTGCCAGGAGTGTGCAACACAATGGAACATGGGTTTCAGTGTGTGTGCAAGGGAGTGATCGTGCTTGACTATGGAAGTTGAGTGAGACAGGACGGGGTATTGAGAGGGTGAGGGACTTGAGCAAAGGTAGTAGGATCAAAGATTGGCTTGCTGGAATAAGGATCATTGTAGTTGGGATAAAATGTGAGCTGGAAAGAATGATGGGTAGAAAGAAGGTTCCTTGAAATGGAGATTATAGTGTAGTAGGTTTGCAGTTACTGGAAATGAAAAGGTCTGTTGTAGCCAAGGGTGTGAGGTGATGGGAAGACATATCAATGGAAGAGAGAAACTAAGAGAATAGAGAGGCCAGAATTGGAAAGGCAGCCTGTATGTTATTGAAATCACCAAGAGTTATCTTGGAAAGAGTAATGAGCTAGGAGGAAAATGGGCAAGAAATGAGAGGAAATGGGTTAGGGATAGTAGATGACATCATCACTGAGAGAAGCGGGTGATAATGGTCCGTGGGATTCAGAACTGGGGGTTTTAGGTGAAAGGGAGGGTTGGTAAGTGTTCTAGATTTGGCAGTGAGCAGCATGAAAGACACCTGCCATATGTCCAGGCCCAGATGTGGTGTTGGGAGTAGAAAAACCACTATCATTTGAGAGAGCTGCAGGGCTGCATTGTTCTTGGGGCTGAGGGAAGGTTCTGTTAGAAAGGGGAAAAGCACTGTGAGCAAATGTTGAGGGTGTAGGTTTTGCTTGTCTTTCAGTTCCAAGGGTGTAGTAAGGTACAGTGGTTTCAGGAGTTGAAGAAAGATAAGATTAGGGACAGAGTACTGGATGCACAAAGCTATGTAGGGATTATACAAGGGAAGTGGAGGTGATGGTGAGGAATATAGCTTCTTTAGTGACTGACTCTTAAACAGGGCTAAAGGGTGTAAAGAGCTTAGGCCTGGCAAACTCAACACAGGTGGCGCCTTGAGTCATGTTTGGTGGTTGGAGGGGTCAGTGCCCGAGTCTCTCTCTGGATGCTTGTCTTGAGAGGCTAGGAAAATTGGAGTAATTGAATGATACTCTGAGCAAGCAGGTCCCCATTTGACTCCCATGTGTAGCAAGGAGAAGGCTCTGGGGTGAGGGGCAAGACCTTTGTCCCAGTGCTCAGAATTTCCTCCTTGCCCCTCTTCTGGAGGATCAGCCTTGCTGATGCAGGGTTCCCTCTTCAGGGGAGAGGCTTCACATCGGGGGAAGGCAGGACTTGATGATTGAGTATGGTTATGCCTTCCCTCACCGTCCTTGCCCCAGATGATATAAGACTTCTCTTTTTTGCAATGGTGTTTTTTTGTTTTTGGGGGGTTTTTTTTTGGTACTAGGGATCGAACTCAGGACCTTGCACTTTTGAGGCAGGTGCCGGAACCACTGAGCTAAATCCCCGGGCCCTGTTTTTTTGTTTTGTTCTGTTCTGTTTTTCTTTTTCTCTTGCCATACCGGGGATCGAACTCAGGCCCTTAGACTTTTCAAGGCAAGGGCAGCTCCACTGAGCTAAATCCCCAGCCCTGTTTGTTTTTGAGACAGGGTCTCACCACATAGTAGTCCAAGATGACCTCAAACTCGAAGTGATCCTCCTGCTGGGATTAGGAGTATGTGCCACTACACCAGGCTGCAATGATGTTTTTGGAGTTTTGTTACAGTGTACTTAGCAGGTCAGTATGGAGCTCAGATTGGTCTTGAACTCCTGCCAGTCCTCCTGCTTCAGCCTCCAAAGTGCTGGGATTACAGGTGTACACCACCACCCCCAAGCAGTAGATTTATTTATTTATTTATCTATCCATTTTAGGATTTGTTTAGCTTCTTGAACCTTAGAATAGACACTTGTTATGAAAAGTTCCATTTGGTTAATGTTTTAGTGTGGAGAATTTCAAACATTTAATGAACCACCGTCTGTCATTCACCATAAGTAATTTTGCCAGTTGATTTTGTATCTGCTATTCTGAAGCAAGTTCTAGACATACCATTTCATCTGTAAATATTTTAGAACTTAGCACTAAGAGAGAAAGATTCTTTAAGGAAAAAAAAAAAAAAAGACAAACCACAAAGCCTGGAATGGTACATATCTGTAATCACAGCATTCTAGGATTTGAAATCCCAGTATTCTGGTAGGCTTAGGCAGGAGGATCACAAGCTGAAGTCCTGACTGGGCAACTTAGTGATTTAATGAGACCTTGTCTCAGAATAAAAAATAAAATACGGATTGGGATATAGCTCAGTGTTAAGGCCTGGGGTTCCATTGTCAGTGCCATAAAACAAAATAAAAACCCACAAATTTATTAACCCACTTAATTTTTGAAACAATATTTAATTGTAGTATACTTAATCTTAGCCAAAAGGCCAAGGAGCAATTTTGGGTGATAACTTTTTTTTTGGTACCGGGGATCGAACTCAGGTCCTTGCGGTTGTGCAGCATGCGGGGAAACCACTGAGCTAAATCCCCGGCCCCCCAAGGAGCAATTTTAATTGTGATATATAACATAAAATTTACTGCCTTAACTATTTTTCAGTGTTCAGTTACTTGTATTAAGCACATTCATATTGTGCAGCTGTCACCACCATCCATTTCTGGTACTTTCAATCTTACAAAACTGAAGCTATACCCATTAAAAACTTTTTTTCCTTCCCATTCCCTAGTAACCACCCTTTTATTTACTTTCTGTATGGCACTTCATACAGGTGGAATATTGCATCATTTGTCCTTTTGTGTCTAGCTTATGTCACATAGCATAATGTCCTTTGAGGTTTATTCATGTTGTAGCAAGTATCAGAATTTTCTTCCTTTTTAGGATTGGATAATATTCCATTGTGATACATCTGTCATCTGTGACAGCACCTTTCGTCTATTTTGAATAATGCCACTATTAACTTAGATACACAAATATCTCTTCAAGACCCTGCTTTCAATTCTAGAAAATAAAATTACTGGACCATATAATAATTCAAATTTTTTATTTTTTGAAGATACATCATATTGTTTTCCATAATGGTGATACCATTTTATCATTCCTGCTAATAGTACATAGTTTCTTTATGTTTCCACCAATATTTGTTATTTTCAGTTGTTTCTTGTTTTGTTTTGTTGCCTTGGGGATCAGTCCCAGACCTTGGCATGCTAGGCAAATTATATCCTCAGCCTCTTATTTCCTATTTTTTTTTTTTGGTACCGGGGATTGAACTCGGGACCTTGTGCTTTCGAGGCAGGTGCCGGAACCACTGAGCTAAATCCCCGGCCCTATTTCCTATTTTTTAATAGTAGCTATCCTAATGGGTATGAGATCACTTAAATTTTATTTGGTGCTGGGAATTGAATCCAGGGCGTCCAGCAATCCTGAGTGCATACTCTACCACTGAGCTACATCCCTAGCGTAAATTTGATATAATCCTCTGACATGAAATATCTAGTCAGTGTCCATATTTCTCTGACTGGCTTCTATGTAAGTTTTACTGTTCAAATCAGGATTGAAATTTAAGATCTACATATTGCTTTGATTATTAGTGAGAGTAAACTTCTGTTTGGGTATTTATTAGACTTATTTCTTCTGAAAATTGCTTGTTAATGTCTTTTGATTATTTTTCTATTGAATTATTTGTCTTACAATTTATTTTCTTACTGCTATATAATATGAAAGTTTTTCTACCAGGCTGACTTTCAAAGCATTATTTTTCAAGAAATGATGATATACTTCTCCATTTTTTTCAGGTCTTTTAAAAAATGTCACTGGACATGGTGGTTCACACCTATAACCCCAGCACTCAAGAGGCTGGGGCAGGAGGATTATGAATTCAAGGCCAGTCTGGGCTACATAGCAAAACTATGTCTTAAAAAATTTTTTAAAAAGAAAGAAAAATTATGAATAAATTTTTACAGCCCCTTCCCCCAGTAGTACTGGAGATTGAACCCAGGGACTTTGCACGGAGCTTTTCCCTATCCCTTTTCTGAAATTTGTTTTGTTTTTTTTTTTGGTACTGGGATCAAACCTGGGACCTTGGAGTTGCAAGGCAGGTACCGGCAGCACTGAGCTAAATCCCAGGCCCTCCTGTTCTAAGTAGTTTTGAGACAATCTTGCTAGGTTGCCTAGCCTGGCCTCCAGCTGGTGATCCTCCTGCCTCGGCCTTCCAGAGTGCTAGAATTACAGGCATGAACCACTGTACCCAGCTCCAGGTTTCTTATGTCTTCTAATGTTTTTGTTGTGGTACTGGCTGTCATGGGATTTTTTTTTTGTTTTTTTGTTTGTTTTTTTTTTAAAGAAACTCAGTGTCCACGATCTTTATTAGCAGTTTGTTGCACAGGAACCCCATGCCTTCCATGTACCCAAATTCCAGGTTCCCCAAAAGAAAATAAGTGTTCTGCATAAGCCATATTATTTGACAGTTGAGACGCAATGAGAAACTCTAGACACGGAACCCTCCCCAAATCCAAGTTCTCAGATCCCAACCAAGGACCAAACTTACAAGTAGATCTTCCGAAAGATGGGGATCATGTTTCTAAATTTATCCTAGCTTTAAATAATTTTTATTACTGTTCAGAATTACTATTATGAAGCCAGGAGTGGTGGTACATGCCCGTGATTCCAGCACCCAAGAGGCTGAAGCAGGGGGATTGCCAGTTCAAGGTCACCCTGGGCTGCATAGTGAGTTCATTGCCAGCATGGATTACTTAGCAAAACCCTGTCTCAAAAAAAAAAAGTTGTGGTTTTATTTTTGGCATACGAGAATGCTAGCTTTTGTCTTTATGTATTTAATATGTAACTACTTAACATCCTTTGTTCTGTTTTCTCTTTATACTTCTTTGTAAATTTGTCTGTGGTTTATACATATTCTGAAAAGGAGGGTATTTTTTTTTCTTTCTGTATCAGTTTTTATGCAGTCTGGAAATGAGCTCGTGCTGTTAGACCTATAGATAAGTAGCAGCATAGCACATAATCTTAGTGGCCTTGTGAGGGAACATAACTACCACAGATTGATTACCTTGCATTTGTGGGAAATTCTGTCCTGAATGCTAAAATCCAGATCCCCAATGACTCAAATGTAGCTTGTTCATAGATGGTGGGTGGCTTCATGTCCTGAGTTTGTTTGGATTTCAGGAACATGAGGATCATCCCTGGAGAGGACGGGAGAATCGGCAGCACCGAGAACCATCCAATCAGGAACACAGGAGGGGTCACAACAGTGACCGAGACAGACACCGGGGCCATTCTCGCCAAAGGAAAAGCTCTGGTGAGAGGCCTGGGAGTGGGCCACCTCAGGAACGGGAGCGAGACAGCCAGAACCTGCAGGCTCAGGAAGAAGAGCGGGAGTTCTACAATGCCAGGCGACGGGAGCACCGCCAGAAGAGTGAAGGCAGCGGAAGTGGTAGTGGTGCTCAGGAGTTGGTGCGTCGGCCTGGTGGCAACAATAAAGACAAAGAGGTGCCTGTTAAAGAAAAACCAAGCTTTGAGCTCTCTGGGGCTCTTCTTGAGGACACTAACACCTTCCGGGGTGTAGTCATTAAGTACAGTGAGCCCCCAGAAGCTCGTATCCCCAAAAAAAGGTGGCGTCTCTATCCGTTTAAAAATGATGAGGTACTCCCTGTTATGTACATCCATCGACAAAGTGCTTACCTTTTGGGCCGGCACCGGCGCATCGCAGACATTCCCATTGATCATCCATCGTGTTCAAAGCAGCATGCAGTCTTTCAGTATCGGTATGTATATCTGTGCAGGAAGCATCTGAAACACTAGCAGACACTGAATGTCTTAGTTAGGATTACTGATATTTGCTTATATGTACAGTGGTACCTCAATTCATGAACTTAATTTGTTCCACAATTCTGGAAAAGATGCCCACCTTCATGTTCGTGTGGGAAACATGGCCGCAGTCATGTTCATCACCCAATGCAGAGTTCACAGGCAAAAACAAAATTTTGCCAAATGCTTCTGTTTGCAAACCAAATTGTTCACAAACAAAAGTGTTTGTGACCCAACATACCAGTGTATACGCAGAATCCCATACCTGTCACATCTAAGATTAGATTTTTTTTTTTTTTTTTGAGACAGTGTCTTATGTAGTTCAAGCTAAACCTTGAATGCACTATGTAGCGCAGGCTTGCCTTGAACTGATCCTCCTGCTTCAGCCTCTGAAGTGTTGAGGTTACAGGTGTGTGCCACCACGTCTGTCAATCAGTTATTTGTATAAGAGCGTTGAACTTGGCGTCAGAAACCCAGATTTTGAATTCTGCCATTGCTCTTTTCCAAGTGTTTGATGCCGAGACAGCCACTATCAGGGCCTATTTCCACCTGCCTCACAGGGCTGCTATGAAAGTTAATGGAAATACAACTGAAAATGCCTGGCATACATGGTAGCTGAATCTGCACCTGCCTAGCTTACATAGTATATCTGTGTGTGTGTCGTTTTTTTTGGTACTAGGGATCGAACTCGGGACCTTGCGCTTGCGAGGCAGGTGCTGGAACCACTGAGCTAAATCCCCGGCCCACATAGTATATCTGTTACTATGTGGCCCTTAGAACGCTCCCATGAGGAATATATGACCAGTGTTAATATTCCTCTTTGACATAAGAGAGAACCAAAGCTCAGAGCCAGGTGACTTGCCTAATAAATGATCAGCATACCAGAACTCTGGCTCAGATCTAGCTCCTTGACTCTGCAGTCCAAGTCCACTCTTTTCCCATTTGGAATGGAGCTAAAATATTTTCAAATATAGGCAAAAAAACGTTTATTGATGATACACAGCAGGTTTGCCAAGAGGGCTGAATTTTGCATTTCAAGCTTTTGATCTACCATGGATTCATTCCGTCCCTTTAGCAGCCAGTTTTTTAATTACCATTTCTAGTGAGTGTATTTAAACTATGGTACTCCCAGTTTTCCTCTCCAGCAGTGTTTTCCTGTTGATTTCCTAGTTTTAACTTGAATTATGTTCAAGTCAGATTACTTACATTATCTAGGCTGTGTATAGACTTTAGTTAGAGAAGGCTAGATATCTGAGGGAGGATTTTGCTCACTACTTCTCTTCTTTATCTCTCTAGGCTTGTGGAATATACTCGTGCTGATGGTACTGTTGGCCGAAGGGTGAAGCCCTACATCATTGACTTGGGCTCAGGCAATGGAACTTTCTTGAATAACAAGCGTATTGAGCCACAGAGATACTATGAACTAAAAGAAAAGGATGTACTTAAATTTGGGTTCAGCAGTAGAGAGTATGTCCTACTACACGAGTCATCGGATACCTCTGAACTAGACAGGAAGGAAGATGAGGATGACTATGAGGAGGAAGCAGTTTCTGACAGCTAGCAAATTAAGAACCAGAACTACTGAGATACCTTTTCCTTCTTGGAATGCTTTGAGATTGACTCAAAGAGCACTGTGCTGCTCTCTGTAATGCCTCTTACTGCCTTAAGTCTTTCTTCTGTTGCTGACCAGCTTACGTTACAGTTGAAGAACACTGACTTACGTTTGTTCAACTTTTTCTGTGGCACATCAGCCACATGCCTGTGGGTATTTTTTTCACATCTGCTACTGAGGAAACTAAACCTTTGCTTAAAGGAGAAGTGTGGCTTGTTCTTTTTGTACAGTTACTTTATTTATATAGTTGTTAAGCTTTGTGGATCAAGAGTTTTTGTTTTTGAGGGGGAAACCCCTGAGCAGAGAATTTTACTAAGCTTTGGTGGTCACCAGAACACCCTCCAACATACCAAAGCTTCAACCTGGTTGAGCTCTTGAGTCAAATTGATTTTGCACTTAGTGTATACTTTTTGTTTAGGGTTTTTTTTTGGGGGGCGGGCTACCACATGACCTCATTATTGACTGTTAAACAGATGCTTTATAGGACCTGCTGAAGCACTTGACTGTATAAGAAGATCTTGGCTAATACCAACAGGTGCTCACTCAATATGAGAGGCTGAAATGGGTTGTGGATCTGTTTCCTATGAGAAAATTTCTGATTTCTCTGTGGAACATGTACATAACAATTTTGATCATCTTGTTTGTTCTTCGGTTTTCCATTTTTATTCAAACATTTATTTTTTTTCTTTCTTTGAGAAATACACTGTCACCTGACAGGGTCCTTGCTTTAGTCTAACAACATGTATATATGTCTAAAAGGAGGCTGTGTAGCTTACACATCTCATCTTTAAAAAATTGTTCAGAGAGGTATTTACCTCCCAAGGCTGGAAAGCAAGGGGATTCTCCCGTTTTCTAGTTTTTCACTGTAGGACAGTATGTAAGTAGAAAAGTATTAACTACTTACGTAAAATATATGTATATATACACATATGTGTGTATATACTATGTAAAAGAGCTGCATACTGATTTTCATATGTTTTGTGATAAAAATATAATACCACATGGGCCTCCCTGCATTTGAAGAGCGGGTTTTCATTTCTATGTATTTTTGGAATAAATAAAATTTGTAAATTTAGACCCATTTCAAAGGGTAATACTGTACTTTCCTAGCATAGACGACCTTGTATCCATAGGTCTGTTTGTTGCTAAAGGAGCCTTTGTATCAGTATTTTTTTTTTTTTGGTACTGGGGATCGAACTTGGGTCCTTGTGCTTCCAAGGCAGGCGGCAGAACCACTGAGCTAAATCCCCGGGCCCTGTATCACTATTTTTGAGGTAAGGACAGGTAGTTATTTAGGGTGTTGGGAGGAGAGACCAGGAAATAGTGAAAAGAAGACCCATACCTGTCCCAGAATCCAAGACCTCACATCTCAGCAACTGGGCATTGGTCACATCCAAGTAGCAGTACATTTATGAACTGGCAGTGAAGGGTTTTTTCCTTCCTATAGTATTCAGAACTTTGGGTGAATTATAGGTAGTTGGCATCTCTCGCACACAGTGAAATACCATCCCTACCATTTTGCTGTCAGGTGATGATGGGGCAGCAGAGGGACATGATGCTGCTGTTAATTCTTCCCTGTTAGAACACTAAGTTGGAATGCTGCTAAAGCAGATTGTCTTTTCCGTTGGTTTTGCATTATGGCCTCACGTTCCCACATGTACTCAGCCAAAAGTTGGCTCTTGCATGGGAGGGCAGCTCACTGATGTTCATTCAAAAGAAATTAAAAGATCCCCTCTGATGAGAGAACACTTAAAGTCAGATGAAGGGAAACTGCAACCACCAGTGGAAGAGCAATTAGCATCTTATACTCAATGTGTTCTGCTTTGGCCACTGTTTTCTTCGCTTTCACAAATGCCATAGGTCACATGTTAATATGTCTAAAAAGCAGATTTAATGAATTTTTCTCTTCACCCAGAGATATAAGATTGTCTCTTTGGGATTAGGCATTCATCTGAATCTCGTTCTAGGGACTCTGTTGTGTTCTGCTTACAACTGCTGCCTGGTAGCCTTGGGCTTTGCTTCAAGACACCTTACTGTTGGACCCTGGCTGATGACTGCTTTGCTTACATTTTCCAATAAGCGGTCCCAATTACATAGTGAACATTTCTTTTTTTTTTTTTTTTTTTGGTACTGGGGATCGAACTCCAGTCCTTGTGCTTGCACAGCAGGCGGTGAAACCACTGAGCTAAATCCCCAGCCCAAGAGATTCTTAATACCAAACATTTGGGGAGGTGTCTTTTGGTTTTGTTTTCCTTTTTTTTTTTTTTAGGGACATCCAAGTAAAAGATACTATTTCTAAAGCCTAGAAAAACTCATGTTCATCTTGGGGATTTGCAACTTTGTTCATCTTTCTCCCCATTGACTGGCTTGCCTACAAATCACTGCTGTCCAAATCAAGCTGAGGCCAGCCCTTTGCTTCGGAGCCCTCCCCCATGTCCACTGGTGGTCCATGGTTCTGTAGAGGTAGGGAACAGTGTTTCCTCCATCACTCCTCTTCCTAGTCATTTGAATTCTCATTCAACATCGACAAAGGACAGCTCATGAAGTACAACTAGGTGATGAAACTTTCAAATATTTTTATTGTATTCTGATGATGAAGCAGAAATAATTGAGATAACGGAAGATTTAAAAAAATTTTTATTGTTGTATTGAGTATGCCAGTATACAATATAGCTGTTTTAAAAAGCTTACAACTTAACTACATATATCATATCATTTGATATGATGCAAAGATGGTTATATATTTAAACATCTCTCGTGGGAATTAGTTGTGGATCTGAGGAACAGAATGATGTCATTAATTGGAGCCTAAATATGATATATAATGTGCCAGCAATGCTTGCTTATGAAATGACATTCTGGGTATGTGAGTATACATCAGGTGAAAGGCTTCTTGATTTCAATTAAAATTTTGGAATTTAAAGCTTCATTTGGTCTCTTGGGTAGTTTCCTACTGAAGGATGATCAGACCTTCAGCTACCTTTTGGAGGGAATGATGAGGAATAAAAAGAGACAATTTTCAAGACATAAAAGGGGAAGTGAGAGAAGACTTGCTTCTAGCTGACAGATTTGAATAAAACTCTGCTTTGGCCCACTTTTATTAGCCAGTGAGAAGCGCAAGAAGAGGGGTAGCATGCTGTTTCAAGAAACAGCAACTGTGGAGAATAGGTGGATAAGGATTAAGTTAACTAGGAACCAGATTTTTCTCTACACCCAAATGCCAGAATATTGACAACTGTCCTCAGCAAATGCTGTCTTGCCTCAGGGGTGCCAGGTTATTGGCATTCCACCCATGGGGCAGAGCAAGCAGCCTTCCACTACTTCCCTGTTCCTGAAGAAAGATAACACCCACCTCGAGAATGTAAGGTCTGAGTTATGTAGCCTAGTTAATCCCCAACAGTTTCCAGGGTATTTATCAAATGGGAAACAAGATACTTTCTAAAACTGAATGGTGAAACTCTCAAATAGTTGTTCTCACTCTTAAGTAAAGGAATCCAATCAGTTGCCCATGCTAGCAGTTGATTTATAGCTGTGAGTCAAGCCCAGGGAGCAGTTACTGGAATGTGGGGTGCACCTTGTGGAAGAGGTGGTTTGAGAATTTTTTGTTTGGAGGGGTGGTACTGGGGATTAAACCCAGGGCCTTTACACTGAACTACATCTCCAGCCCTTTTTTTATTTTATGTTTTGAGATAGTACAGTAGATAGATAAGTTAACTAGATACCTTTTAGGCAGTTAGACAGGGCTGAGCCTGAGGAGCCAACATGGAGGACAATCAAGACACATTCACTGAAGGTCCGCACTGTAAAAGAGAAACTACCACACCCACAGGGTGCACTTCTCCGAAGGATGAATAGCAGTGATTGATACTCTAAATAGGTATCAATCACCCGGGTGGGGGGCCAAGGTTTTAACCCACCCTTTCCAGGAAAGAGCCTTGACTTGCCCTTACTGAAAATCTTTTTTTTTTTTTTTTGGTACCAGGGATCGAACTTGGGACCTTGTGCTTTTGAGGCAGGTGGTGGAACCACTGAGCTAAATCCCTGGCCTAAAATTCATTTTTTTTTCTTTTGTTTTTGGTATCAGGGATCAAACTTGGGTCCTTGCGCTTGCTCAGCAGGCAGCAAAACCACTGAGCTAAATCTCTGGCCCCACTGAAAAATCTTTGTAAGCTCCCTATGTGACTTGCTTCCCCATCGGATCCCCATTAGTCAATATTACCTAAGCCAGTATACTTGTCACAATCTTATTGGTTGTTCATAGTTTTGTCCAATTTGTGATTTATCATTGGATTAGTATTACCTAAACGGCTGTACTTGTAATCTTATTAGTTGACTATAGTTTTGTCCCACCTTAAACCCGCCTCACCTCATGGCTTTGTCCCATAAAACACCTTTGAGAAGCAGAGTGAGTGAGTAACCCATTTTCCAGTCCCCCTTCTGTCTCTCTTAGAAGCTGTCTTTTTCTCTCAATAAGTTTTTCCTACTCTTAACTTCCATTGTTCCTAGAATTCATCCTTTCATTTTAGAGAACAGGAACTCATGTTTTGGATATCTAGTAGGCTTGGGAGTTACATCCATTCCCCCTGTATCAGCTTGAGATGGTTTCTGAAGGACCCTAGTTAGCAAGACAGACTCCATATTGCTGCTTGACCCACCTGCCTGCCCTTTAGATGAACTCAGAAGGAGGAAGCTAAAAACCTCCTCCCCTTAGAAAGTCTCTTTAGAAATAACAATCAACTATTGTTTTACAAATGTTCTAACGGCAGGACATTCTGCTTCTGTACCTTTTGCTTGCTTTACTAGTTCTATCCCATGGGGGGGGGCTAGAAACTGCTGGCCTCAAAGGTGTATAAAACATGTTTGTCAACCCCCAGTCAGGGCTCCAGTCCAATGGATGCTCGGCTCGGGTCCTGGCCGGTAATAAACTCCTGTGTGGATTTAATATCGGTCTCTGGTTGGTTCTCTCTCACTGGGTGTAACATTCTTGGAGGCCCCAGCGAGATAGCCAACTGCTCTGGAGCTTATTATCTTGGAGCCATTGTTTCTTTTTAGGAGAGACCAGGATCGGACATCGGAGGTGTTTGGCCCCTCTGGACACCGGTCTGCAGAAGGAGAGGCCACCCTGACGGTATTCCGGGACTCCGGGGGGCCTATCACCGATCAACAGACCCGCAGGAGTTTATTGGGAAAGACTCTAGAGGTAAAAATCGAATGATTCTTAGTGCACTGTGGGTAAGTAGGAGGAAGCCAGACGTGGCACAGGTTCCCCTATCTAGAGTCTCTTTGCGATGGTCGGAGCCCTCAGAAGAGTGACTCCCTGGGTGGGGTCCAAATCCATTCAGCCCCAGAAGTTTATGTGGCCAAAGTTTGTCTTTGTTTATTGTTGTCTGTCTGCTTGTTCTGTGTGCCTTTTGCATTTTCACAGGCCAAAATTATGGGTTCCTCACAGTCCACAGAAGGAACTCCACTTGATTGTGTTTTAAATAACTTCAAAAAAATTTATTCCACAGACAGAAAAGATAAATGTGACATGAAATTTTCCAAAGGCAAATTGCAAACTCTGTGTCAATCAAAATGGCCAAGTTTCGGAGTCAGTTGGCCCCCGGTGGGAATTTATTCTGTACACATTGCTCACAAGGTTTAAAATGTGGTCACAGGAGTCGGGGCCCCACAGGTCCTGATCGACCTTTGGCACTCGATTGGGACTAGACTATGGTCCATCAGTCCCGTCTTCCTCCTCCCTTTTTCCTTTAAAACAGACAGAGCCCAGGGGAGGATTGATTTATGTCCCTTTTACAACTAGTGATCTTTATAATTGGACACATCAAAATCCCCCCTTCTCTGAAAAACCTCAGGCATTAATCTCTTCTTGAGTCTGTTTTTCATACCCATCAGCCAACCTGGGATGATTGCCAGCAGCTTTTACAGATCCTATTCACCACTGAGAAACGGGACGCATTTATCAACAGACAGTCAAAGAGGCCCTGGGGCCAAAACCCGGCATCACTCCCGGAACTCCTCCGGGGCATTCGGCCGAGGCTGAAACAGTTCCATCACGACACCCCAAATGGGACCCCAATGATGATGACGGTAAGAGGAGGCTGGGGACCTACTGCCAGCACTTATTAGGGGGACTCCGGGCAGTGGCCAGAAAGCCCACTTATTTGAGTAAGCTAAGTGAGGTTCACCAGGAAAAAACAGAGTCTCCGGCTGCATTTTGGGAGAGACTCTTGGAAGCCTATTGACCCAGAGGCTCCCAAAAATGCAGCAGCTTTAAATCTGGCCTTTGTTTCCCAGTCTTCCCCAGGCATTAAAAGAATTACAAAAATTGGAGGGATTTGAGGGAAAGAATAGGACTGAACTCCTGAGCATAGCCCAAAAAGTTTATGATAACTGTGATTCCCCCCCCC
>NW_004624764.1:20223091-20266070 GCF_000247695.1 Heterocephalus glaber | reverse complement strand
TGTTGGGTGTGCAGCAGGCGTCTGTGGGAGGGGAACCCCGACGCCCAGCCTGGCCTCCGGAGGATGAGGGCGCTAGTCCGTTTCGGTGCGGGTACGTCCTTCGGATGGGGTTTTCAGTGGGCTGGGGTGTGCGGTGTTTGTGAACATCTGGCGACAGGGAAAGGGAGAGGATCATCGCGGGGAATTGGGAATTGTGACGTGCACGCGGGGTCCCGGGCACACTGGAGGCTGAGCGCTCGCCGCCCTGCGCTAGGGCCTGCGCGCGGGGGAGGACCGGCTCACCTGGCGCTGTCCCGTCCCCCTGGGTTTCCATGGCAACCGGCAGCCGGGCGCCGCGGCCTTTCTGAGGCTACGGGGAGGGGAGAGCGTTGCTGGAAGGTTGTTCACCCTTGCCTCTCCTGGTGCTGACACCCTAGTGAGTGGGAGTGGAGGCTGCCCACGCTCTGCCCCAGTCCGGTTCTTAACGCCCACCCTTCTCTCTCAAGTATACGCAGAATTTTGCACGTGTGCGTTTTTCCGAGGACAGGCTCCATACATTCCATTGTATTCTTAAAGGGGCCCATCATCCCCGAAAGGACTGTCTTAAGCCTGGACAGCCTGGCCTTCTCCATATCCATTTTTCCCCAAAGACGGTTCATTGTGGGTGAGGGTGGATTTACAAGTCTAATACCAAGATTCCAATCTGTTCATATTTAATGTTTACATTTAAAAAGCTTTTTCCATGTTTTGTTTCTCATCTTAGGAGACACTGGCAAACTTGGAGAGACAGATCTATGCTTTTGAAGGAAGCTACCTAGAAGACACTCAGATGTATGGCAATATTATTCGTGGCTGGGATCGGTATCTGACCAACCAAAAGTGAGTGTCAAGCCAGTGTTTGTCTTGTGCCTTGGCAGTATTGTAGGACTGTATATTCTTGGAGAGAACTTTGCAGGTAGGTGGTAGTAAAATGGTGGTGTGGAAAGAGGTCTGGGCTTGAATTTGAATCCTGGCTCCGCCACTACCTCACTGTGTAACCTTGAACAAGCCGGTATCTATATACAGGAAGAGTTAGGACCTGTGGCACAGGGTTGTGTGAGGTTTAATGAAATATGTGTAGTACTGATAGCACCTGACACAAGAGCACTCTGTTAGTATTTTCCACATTTTAATCTGTCACTAGTTCTACCCTTAGTTTTTGCCATACCCATTTGGCAAGTGTGCCACTATTTGCTTGGTGACACTAGTTTGTAAAAATTTCTTAATTTTTGCAAAGTATTTGGATCTATAGAATTGAAAGAAAATAGGACATGAACACTTGGTACCCTTCATCTGTTTTCACTGTTAACATGCTGCCACATCTATGCTCTTGCACAGGTCCGCAGTCTTCCTATAATATATGAAAACTTTTAAGACTTGTACTTTTGAAATAATTGTAGATTCATAGGAAATTGCACAAGTAGTACAAAGAGGCCTCATATACCCTTCACCCGGTTTTGGCCAGTGGTTGCATTTCATATAACTAATACATTATCAAAACCCAGAAATTGACATTGGTACAATGTGTATATATAGTTCTGTGACACCCCCCCGCACACACACCAGGGATCGAACTCAGGACCTTGTGCTTGTGAGGCAGGCACGGTTCCACTGAGCTACATCCCCAGCCCAGTTCTGTGGCATCTTATAACATGTATAGACTCAGGTAACCGCAGTCACGATACAGAGCTATTCCATCACCACAAAGGTCTCCCTTCTGTTCCTCCTTCACAGTTACATCCCTCTCCCCTATATATTATTTTCCTGCTAACCATTTGAACATAGATGCAGATACCATGAGACTTTGCACATGAGCATCATTTCCTGAGAACAAGAACATTTCTCTGACCTAACCACAGTGATGGTATGGAGAAAATGAGCACCATGTTTCTTTTTTTTTTTATTGGTACCAGGAATCGAACTCAGGATCTTGCCCTTGCGAGGCAGGCGTGGTGCCACTGAGCTAAATTCCCGGCCCTTGAACGCCATATTAATAGTACCGCCTAATACTTGCCTCTGTTCAGATTTCCTCAGTTTTCTCCAAAATGCTTTTCTACTTTGTTTTTTATTGTTGTTATTGTTTTTCCACTGCTGGGGATTAGACTCAGGACCTCCTACATGCTAGGCAAGCAGCTTACCAGTGAGGTGCATACCCACCCATAACACACACACATATACACACCCCATGGTACTGGGGATTGAACCCAGGGCCTCCACACTTAGCTACATCCCTAGCCTTTTTTTTTTTTAAATTTTGAGACAGGATCTCCCTAAGTCGTCATGTTCCCCAGACTGGGCTCATACTTGTGATCTTCCTGTCTCAGGGCTCCGAGAGTCCAGAGTGCTGGGATTACAGGCATGCACCACCATGTCTGGCATTTTTTAATTTTTTGAGACAGGGTTTCCCTAAGTTACTAAATTATTCAGGCTGTTTGAATTTTCCACACTCCTGCCTCAGCCTCCCAGAGTGCTGGGATTATAGGCTGTGCCACCACTCTTGGCTAGTTTTTTTGTGAGCCACACTATCCTTGAATTCACGATCTTTACCTCAGCCTCCTGATTGGTGGAATTTTAGGTCTATGCCAACATGTCAGGTTCTCTTTAGTTTTAAGATACAGGAGAGTTAAAGAGGCTGAGGCAGGAGGATCTGAAATTTGAGTTCCTACCTGGGCAACTTATCGAGACCCTTTTTCAAAAGGAAAAAATAAAAAAGGCATGGGATATATCTTAGTGTCAGAGTACCCTTCAGTTCATTCCCCAGTACTGTAAAAAAAAGAAAAGAGAAAAAGTCCTTTGTGTCACCTTGCTTGGCAGTCATTTTTGTTTTGTTGTGATACTGGGGTTTGAATCCAGGGCTTCCCTGCATGTGCTGGGCAAGCATTCTACAAACTGAGCAACATTCACAGTCCTGTGCTAATCATTTTTCTTTCTTTTTTTTTTTTGGTACTGGGGATCGAGCTCAGGACCTTGCATTTGCAAGGCCGGCGCAGCGATACTGAGCTAAATCCCTGGCTCGTGGTATGGTTTTTTTGTGACAGGGTCTCCTTATGTAGTTCAGACTAGTTTCCAACTCACGGCAATCCTCCTGCCTCAGCCTCCAGAGTCCTGGGATTATAGGCGTGTGCCACCATACCCAGCTATGCTAGTCATTTTTAATAATAAGCATTAAAATAAATGCATATTAGAATAGAATGAGGAGGGGTTTGGACTGGGGAGTATTGCTTTATATTCTGGTGACCTGTCATGTTTCCTGGTCCCCTGAATCCTTTAAAAAGAAAATAAATAATGTTTGTGAATCACCTAAAATAATCTCATCACACACATACCATACATTGGGAGCATTCAGCGTAGTGGTCGTAGGGGGCAGTCCAAGTGGATTGGGGCATTTCTAAAGAGTTGAGTTCCTTGCCCCTGTGCAAGGCATCACAAGCTTAAACCATATGTACAACTTGATGCTTAGAATGAATTTTTTCTCTATGTTTTAGAAATTCCAATAGCAAAAATGACCGAAGGAACCGGAAGTTTAAGGAAGCTGAGCGGCTCTTCAGTAAATCTTCAGTTACATCGGCAGCTGTAAGTGGTGTGGTGTGTGGGGATCTTTCTGTGGCCTATTGTTGAGAATGTGTTTTCCTTTCTCTTCCTTCCTATCTGGGAGTGGTCTCCTGAGGCCTGTGGTCACTTTTCTAGTAACCAGTGGCTTTTCTTTTAGGCAGTAAGTGCATTGGCAGGAGTTCAGGACCAGCTCATTGAAAAGAGTAAGTGTATGCTTTTCCTTTCCTTGTCAGTTTATGTTGAAGCTACCACAATCCCTAAGTTTACTTTTCCGTGTGTATCTGAGGACTGCATCTGTGCTCTCTCCTCTTGTTTCTAGAAGTTGGGAAGCCTTTTGGGCATCCCTATTCATGCCTTTCTTTTGAGGAAGAAACTTCCATTCCCTTCTGGTCTCTCCTTGCATAGGAAGGTACCTTTAGCCACTCAGACATGCAAAGCTTTGTCTTTGTTCCTGCTAAGTCTTAACTTAGGGAACTATTTTTTTAACTAAAAAATTTTTATGGAAAATTTCTAACATGCCAAATAAATCCCCAGTGCTCAGGGGATCTTAAGTATGTACCTGTGTGTTCTTAAATATAAAATGGAGAATAGATATCATTTACTTTGTAAACAAATTATGTCATTTTTCTTTCTCTTTTTTTTGGTACCGGGAATCGAACTCGGGACCTTGCGCCTGCGAGGCAGGCGCCAGAACCACTGAGCTAAATCCCTGGCCCTTACCTGCTACTTTGGTAGGTGGTTTTATACCTGTTTATTCACACAGTGTAGCTGTACCCAGGCACTTGGCAGGAAAAGACCTGTGACATCACTGCTTTCAGAAGTTGACTGAGGCAGGCACTTATGTATTGAAGATTTTCCAAAATATATGCAGGTCACCTGTTCCTCTAAAACCTAGTCTGGATTGAGCCACACGCCTGGAATGCACTATAATTGGTGTTTCTTGGATTTTCCCATAGTTATTTTTGCTGAATCATACTTTGGTCCTCTAAAATATGTCATCGTACATTGTAATATATGTTGCAGATGTTTATTATCACTACTAATCTGTCATCTCTTTTAGGAACAATTTTTCCTGAACAACTATTTTTTACTTAAAGTCTTGTTTGAGTATTTCCCCCTTTGTGTGGATGCTAAAATGTTTAAAGCAAAATTTATAGTTCTCGAGCAAGGAAGGGATATACAGCATGCCTTTTGGGAATGAATCTTTGTACTATTTCCATCTTTTTCTTTTTGATACCAGGGATCGAGCTTGGGACCTTGCGCTTGCAAAGCAGGTGGCAGAACCACTGAGCTAAATCCCCAGCCCTACTGTTTCCATCTTACTTTCCTTTCCTATGTCTTTTTTTTTTGGCGGTACTGGGGAATCAAACACAGGACCTTGAACTTGTGAGGCAAGTGCGATGCCACTGAGCTAAATCCCCGGCCTTCCTTTCCTATTTCTTACTGCTTTACTCTTCTAATTTTTAATTTTTTTAATTGGATTTCATTCCATGAATATTGGTAGGCTGCCTTACATTCCTTATGGAATAAAACAATACAGAGGATTACATAAATACTGACTTTCATTAATTCAAATTGTCAGAGCCCCTCTGCGGTGATTCTGTTGCTTTCTTCCCACCATTACCACTCCCTATTGCTTTCCTCTGCCTGCCTGCCTCTTTGTGGTACTGGGGGTTGAAAATAGGGCCTTCACAATGGACTACCTTCCTAGCTCTTTAAAATTTTTTTTCTTTTTTATCGCTAGGCATGGTGGCATCACCCTGAGTGGAAGATCACTGTGAGATTGAGGCCAGCCTGGGCTAAATAGCGAGACCCTTTCCCAAAACAGCCCCCTCCCCATTTTTTTTTTTTTTTTAAAACCATTGAGACAGAGTCTTGCTAAGTTAGCCAGGCTAGGCTCAAATTTATGATCCTCCTCCTCCTGCCTCAGCCTCCTAGAGTGCTAGGGTTATAAGCATGCCCCATCATGCCTGGGTTATTTGTATTTTAATTTTTAATTAACACATAATTACACATGTTTATGGGATATAGTATGTGATGTTTCATTACATGTTTATAATGTGTAATCATATTTGAGTATTTTCAAACATTTATAATTTCTTTGTGGTCAAAACAGCCAATTTTTCTAGCTGTTTTTAATAGCATACAATATATTAATAATAATAATGCGTTATTGCTAACCATATTTGCTATACTGTGTAGTAGAACATTAGAATGTATTCCTAGCGGGGGATTTAGCTCAGTGGTTTCGTCGCCTGCTGTGCTGCAAGCGCAAGGACCCGAGTTTGATCCCTGGTACCAAAAAGAAAAGAAATGTTTTCCTAGTATCTGTAATTTTGTACTTATTGTCTGACTTCTCCCCAGCTCACTGCCTCCCCCACAGGCCTCTGGTAACCAGCATTCTTCTATGAGGTTGACTCTTTTTTGAGACAAGCTCTTGCTATGTAGTTCAGGCTGGCCTTGAATTCACCATGTCTCCCAGGCTGGCCTCGAATTCAAAGCAATCCTCCTGCGTCAGCCTCCTGAATGCTGGATCTGCAGGCATGTGCCGCCATGCCTGGCTTGAGTCCACAAATTAGATCATGCTTCCTTTATTTTTCATTAGTGCTTGGCTTATTTCATTTACATAATAGCCTCCAGGCTCACCCATGTTGCCACAAAAATCTTTTTAATGGCTAAATTATAGTTCACTGAACTTTTCTCTTCCTCTTCCTCTTCTTCTTGCCCCTTCTCTCTTCTCTTTTTTGGGGCAGTGCTGGAGGTTGGACTCAGGGCCTTTACACTAAGCTACATCCCCAGCCTGCTCCTCCTTGTCTCTTTAGTCATGGTCTGGCTGAGTTATCAAGGCAGGACTTCAACTTGCTGTCCTCCTGCCTCAGCTTCCTAGAGTGCTGGGGTTACAGGTATGCAGCACTGGATTTCTTGAAACTGGTTTGGTCTTTTGCATCAGTTCTCGCAGATTCCACCTCTTCTATCAAAAGATTGTTTGCTCTGTGCCCTTTTTCCTCTTCTGGTACTCTGGTTAAATGTGTTTAGACCTTCTCATGTATTTATTTTGTGCTGTGTTGTCTTTTTGTCTCTGTACTTTATGAATGAACACTTTCATTTCTGGCATATCTACCAGGTCACTGTCTTTTTTTTTTTTTTTTTTTTCAATACCAGGGATTGAACTCAGGACCTTGAGCTTGTGAAGCAGGCACAATGCTACTGAGCTAAATCCCTGGCTCGGTCACTGATTGTCTTTATCTGTAGCCAATCTGCTATTAAACACCCCTTGATTTTAAATCTTTACATTTGCATTTTTAATTTCCAGATTGTTTAGTTATTTTAAAAATCTATTTAGTTTTTAAATAGTTTTCTCTGCATTTATTTTTCAAACTTGTCTTTTACTTTGTAAAAATAGTCAGATTCAAAGTAGTCATTTGTCAACCCTAACAACAACAAAATAAAGCCCAGGTGATGAAGGAGAGAGTCTCATGCACGTGTCTTTGATAATAAGAACGACCGCAGAAAGCTACCAGAGCCACAGCCTTGCACAAAGGCCACCGCCATTTCACACAGAAAAACTTCTGCAGGGACATCTGTCCAGCAACTGCTGCCTAGCCTTGGGTTGACAGAACTTTTATTATTTAAAAATTTTTGAGCAGTACTAGGGATCGAACACAGGACTTCAAGCTTTTATTACTGGATTATACTCATGCCCTTGTATTTGTTTTGTTTTGTTTTGAGACAGGATCTCACTTAGTTGCCCAGACTGGCCTTGAACTTCTAATTCTCTTTCCTCAGCCTCCTGAGTAGCTGGGAATATAGGTGTGTGCAAAGGCACCCAGCTGCTATCCTTGTTGTTGATCTTTAGAGCCAAGGACAGTTGATTCAGAATAACTTGCCAGGTAGTCACAGCACTTGGGAGGCTGAGCCAGGAGGACCCCAGTGAGTTTGAGGCCAGCCTGAATTGCAGAGCGAGACTCTGTCTCAAAAAACCTAAAGAGAGAGAGAGGAAAAAAAAAAACGTATGTAGTCCTCATTTTGCCTTAAACACTCATTCCTTTGTTTCAAGCTCTTTGAATATCTCATAGTTTACCATATCCCACATACTTCCTTTGGAATGGCCTGCTATTCCTAAAAATTTTATTAATCATTGGAGAATCTCTTGCTGTTATTTAGGTTGATAATTTCTTTTAGTAAGCATTGTTGTTCTGTAGTCTAATTAATTAATTAATTTTTTGATACTGGGGATTGAACTCGGGACCTTGTGCTTGCAAGGCAGGCGGCTGAACCACTGAGCTAAATCCCCGGCCCGTTCTGTAGTCTAATTTAAATCTGAGACCTTTCAGAACCTGTTTCTGTTTCTGTTTATTTGTGAAGTCTAATTTTGCACTTTACCAACTGAGCTACATCTTCAATCCAACTTCCTTAATTGAATGGAATAGCATTTGCGTATAACTTACACATCTTCCTGAATACTTTATTTCTTTATTCATTTATGGTGCTGAGATTTGAACCCAGGACCTCCTGTTTTCTAAGCAAGTACTCTACCACCAAACTATATCACTAACCCCTCTGTATACTCTAAATTGTCTCTAGATTACTTAGTAATTAATGCAACATAAATGCTACATAAATAGTAGTTGTACTGTGTGGGTTAGTGAATAATGACAAAAAGTGTACATTTTCAGTACAGATGCTTTTTTTTTGTTTGTTTGTTTTTACAGATGCTTTTTTTCTGACTGTTTTCTGTCTGTGGTTAGTTGACTCCATAGAAGTGGAGCCCATGTGTATGGATTGTCTTAATAAAGTAATCTGAGGGTGGGGATGAAGGAGCTGCCTTCTAGAGAAGATTAAAGTTTGTTTCTGCTAGGTGTGCCTGGATTTCCTTAAGCCAGGTTGAAGGGTTGAGGGTCCCTGGAAGACCCAGGTGACTCCTACCAAGCTGTAAGTGCATGAGAGGAATGGGCATCTTTGCTTCTCACTCTTTTTTCCTTCATACAGAATCTGTTCAGTGCTTCAGAATTTCTGAAAAACAAGCCTGGTAGAATGAGTCCTGTGTTTATAGTACCTTTGACCTTTGATGGGAATAAAACATTCTTTTCTCTTAGAATTTTCCTTTACATCTTCTTAGATTTCGAGGGTTTTAGAGTTTTGCAGTTTGGGCATTTTTTTTTTTAAACCATTCTGAAAATTTTCTTCAAAAATGCATTACTTTCTGCTTCATTGGGCTTCATGTATACTCATTCTAGAAAGAATAGATTTGCATGGTCCCCAAAGAGAAATTTTATGCAAATTTGTGAAGCATTGTATATTTTTATAAAAAGAATAAAGTAAAAGAAAAAGAGAACAGGCAGATTTTTATCTCATTTCCTTTAAAGGTTCAGCAGTCTGTTGTTTGTTTTACCTGGCTTCTCTGAAACCTTCATTAAACCAAATCTCTGAACATTTATATCATTCCAGTGGTTAAGTGTTCTGGGTATCTTCCTTTCCTCCTTTAAACTTTTTGTGCTGATCTTAAGTAACTGCCTTTAATAGCCTTCCTTTTTTATCTACGTATTTGTTAGGTATTTTGACCCAGGAACTTGCTTGTCCTGAACCCACTGGTCTTGAACCCAATGTGTAGCCCAGGCTGACCTCAAACTGGCGGTGATCCTCTTGCCTCAGCCTCCCTAGCGCTGGGATTACAGGTGTGCGCCACCACACCTGGTTTAGTTTTCCTTCCTTTTAATAAGTTGCCTTCCAAGGGTGTGGAGTTATCAAATTAATCAAAATCTGATGGTCTTTGCTCTAAAAAAATGAGTTGCATGTTTTTATATCAATGAGAAACAAACTTAGTGTCTTTCACAATGTCTTTCACACATCATTCATTTGTTTGCTTAACTTGGTGCTGGACTTTGAGATGCTGTAGCCTGCTGCTTTTATGAGCTCAGGAAGATTATTGTTTTGTTTTTGCAAGTGCTCTACCACTAGCTACATCCTCAGCCCTTTTTTTAATTTTTCCAGTATCGGGGATCGAATTTAGGACCTTCCGCTTGTGAGGCAGTTGTGGCACCACTGAGCTAAATCCCTGGCCCCACTCAGCCCTTTTTAAGATAGGTTCTCTGTCTCTTTCTGTCCCCGCAGTGGTACTGGGGATTAAACCCAGGCTTCTCTACCACTGAGCTACATCCCCAGCCGCTTTTTAAATTTTGGGACAGGGTCTCACCAGATTGCCCAGGCTATCCCATAGCAATCCTCCTGCCTCAGCCTCTGGAGCAACTGGGTAATGTGTGCTACCACACCCAGCTTCATTTTGTATTTTAGTAATATTTAGTCTCCTTAGCTCCCTGTCCTTATACACCAGAAAGCGCATCATATTTTTATGTCATTCCTCTGTTCAGAAAGTCCTAATAGCTTCCCTTGTTATGTCCTCTTCCAACTGTTTACTGTAAGTATTCTTCACTTTACTTAGACTTTAACTTATACATTTGTAGATCTCAAGGCTTTTGAGATGTAGATGCTTATACTAAGCCAGTACCTTATTTTCATTACCTTCTTTACTCCTTAGAGTTGCCCCTTGAAGGTAGATATAGATGGCAAGCTCCATGAGAGGAGAAAATTGCTCTAGCCCTTGGACAGCTCATGCTTCCCCTAGTAAGAGACGCTCAAAAATGTTTGACACATGAGGGAGAATTCTTACTTTACTTTTGGAGAAACAGGCTCAAAAGGTCAGGCATAAGTCATTTCTCTTAACTGTGACCTCATTGGAACTGTCTCCTTGGATAAAATCTGTCTGACATTTATGACTTTCGTAACCTGTCTCTGCATTTTACTTTTTATTTCTCAGGCGCTCTGTTTAAGAGATAACTGTGATTCATTTGTCCCAAATATACCTTATGTTTTCTCACTTTTGCACCTTGGTTTATGCTGTTTTTTGTTCTTATTTTGACTTCTCATTTTCAAAGCTTTATTTCCTTTTAATTTTTTTTAATTTTTAGAATGTTTTTTGTGGTGCTAGAGAACAACTCACACTCTGCAAGCTCACTGCTGAACTGCATCTCCATCCTTCAGTCCAGTTTTAATTCATCCTGTCAGTGAAGCTTGTCCTGAATAATCTCTGTCTCCCATGGTTTTGATGCCCACATTGGTCCTCTGGGACATCTGTTGGTGCCTCACGTGTTACTTCTTCAGAGAAGTGAGTTGGTTCTTTGCAGGGCTTGGCTGGATGGACGCTGCTCTGAAGTGTGGAGTGTGACTGACCCTCTGTTCATTCCGTTCTCCCTAGCAGCAGGGCTCCTTAGCAGTACTCCATTAACAACTGGGCTTGCCTGTCTATTTCTTAGAACTACCGCATAAACAAAATTTGTTGTATCTGACTTGCCTTTTTTTTTTTTTGACATGATCTAGCTAAGTTGCCCAGGCTGGACTTAACCTTTTTGATCCTCCCACCCCAGTGTCTCAGAGTGCTGAGGTACAGGCATGTGTCACCATGCTTAGCTGTGTCTCCCACATTTTAGTTATTCTCTCTCCCCCTGTGCCTAGTCCCTACTTTGCTGTCATCCTGTGAGCCAAAGCTTTTGTGGCCTCAGGCTGTTAACCTTTCCTTTCCCCAGCCAGTACTTCACCATTCGCATTTTTAGAAATTGCTTTTTTTTGGGCGGGGGGTGCACCAGGGATTGAACCTCAGGACCTTGCACTTGTGAGGCAGGCACGGCATGCCACTGAGCTAAATCCCTGGCCCTGAAATTGCTTTTATTTAAACCTACATTAAAGTGGGATTGGCTCAGTATGGGAGCAGGGCTGTCTTGAACGTACATCTCTCTCTAGGTTCATCTTTTTCTATTCTATTATAGAGGTTTTTGAACTAGAAAAGTAATACATTCTTATTGTGATAAGTCAAGTGATTCAAACATGAATATAAAAAACGTTGATTACTGCTCATTTTACTTCAGTCCCAACTATTTGAGGTAACCCACATTCCCACATTAATAGGTTGGTATTATCCTAACACATGCTTCTGGATGCCTTATTGGTCATTGCATGTCTTCTTTTTTTTTTTGGTACCAGGGATCGAACTCGGGACTTTGTGCTTGTGAGGCAGGTGCTGGAACCACTGAGCTAAATCCCTGGCCCCATTTCGTATCTTCTTTGGAAGATAAAAGCAAATCCTTTGCTCACTTTTACTTATTTTTTTGAGATGAATTATGATTATGTTGCCTAGGCTGGCCTTGAATCTGTGTGCTCGAGTGCTTATTTTGTCCTAGCCTCTTGGGTAGCTGGAACTCCAGGCATGTGCTACTATGCCAGACTTCTTGCTAACTTCCTTTTTTTGGGTACCGCTAATCGAACTCAAGACCTTGTGCTTGCCAGGCAGGCGCGGTGCTGCTGAGCTACATCCCTGGCCCTATTCTTGCTAATTTCTTATTGAGTTCTTAGAGTTCTTCATATGTGGGATATGAGTCCCTTATCATACCAGATACTGTATATGATGTGAAGATATTTCATCTCATCCTGTGAATTGTCTTTTCAATTTCTCGGTGGTATTGTTTTTGACTCTGGAGTTTTTATGTAAGTGATATAATGTTTATATGTTTTTCTTTTGTCCCATGTCCTTGGTCATATCCAAGAAACCACTGCTTTCCCCAATGGATTCTAAGAGTTTTAGTTTTAATTTTTTAAAATTTGGGCCTGTGATCCATTTGAGTTAGTTTTTATGGTAATGATGTAGGGGTCAAACTTCATTCTTTTTCATGTGAATATTCAGTTGTCCATCACTATTTGTTGGGGGCGGGGGGAAGATTCTTTAGTGAATTGTCTCATTACCATTGTCCAAAATCATTTGACATAAATGTAAGGGTTTCTATCTGAACTCTAAATTCTGTTCCCTTGATCTATATGTTTATCCTTATGCCAGTGCCACACATTGTTGATTACTGGAGCTTTGTGTAGTAAGTTTTAAAATCCTTTTTTGATTTTGTTTTTAGTAGTACTAGGAATTAAACTCAGAGCCTTTGTGCTGAGCTACATCCCTAGGCTTTTTTTTTTGGTACCACAGATTGAACTCAGGACCTTGCGCTTGCAAGGCAGGCATTGGCACCACTGAGCTAAATGCCCGGGCCCATATAACCCTTTTTGACAATTTTTATAAATAGATACATCATCAGTTAAATAAAGATTTTTAAAAACAGATACATTTTTATAAAGATTTTTATAAACAGATACATCATCAGCTAAATAAAGTGAAAGTCTTTCCCCCATCCTTATCTATTAAAAGATTCAAGAGGGCAGGGGATTTAGCTCAGTGGTTTCGCCGCCTGCGGCGCAAGCGCAAGGACCTGAGTTTGATCCCCGGTACCAAAAAAAAGATTCAAGAAATTCCTTTCAGGGAAAACCAGAATACATTATCAGAACATAATTGTTTTTTTCCTTGTGGTGCTGAGGATCAAACCCAAGGCCTTGTTCATCTTGGGCAAGTGCTCTACCAATTGTATTCTTTTTTTTGAGATGGCCTTGCTGTATAGTCCAGGCTGGTCTTGAACTCTCTATATAGTCAGGGATGGCCTTGAATTCATGGCAATCCTCCTTCCTTAGCCTCCCAGGTGCTGGGATAATAGGTGTGTGCCACCACCCCCGGCCCAATTATATTCTTAAAAGTAAATATTCATATGAATTGTTTTTGAATTTTCTTCTGTTTGATACATTGTTTTTAAATTGGGAGTGTAGTCAGCTGAAGAGTTTTCTTACTGCTTTTTAACTACATTCTTGGACTGAGGATGTAGCTCAGTGGTAAAGCTCTTGTATGAAGGCCTGGATTTAATCCTTAGGACCATAATACAAACAAAATCTTAGACTTCTAGAAGTAATTTAGGGAGTGGGGCTTCTCCTTTCTTGGCAATTCACCTTTTCTTGTGAGGAAGACAGGATTCATGTATGGTTGGGGAAAGAAACCAGGGCCAGCTGCAGACAGTTTTGCCACGCTCATTTTCTCATCCCCTGGAGACCTTCCTAATGCTTGCAGTTGCTGTTTTGTATAATTATTAATCCTGTCAGTGTACTCTATGTCTAAATAACCTTTATGTAAGGAGGTTATCCTGTGTGTTGCCATCTCCCAGCTGTCCCTAGATCTGTTGCCTCTGGTCACACTATTTTAGGTGACTTGTTTTTCAGGAACTCCGGTAACTGATGCTTTGTGTGTATCTTCCCTGTCACTCAGTGTTCGTGCTCACAGAATCTTTCCTGATGCCAGACAGGTAGTCCGAGGAGTACTGACGAGGCTTTGAGAAACTTGTGTTTTCTTCCCTCCAGGGGAACCAGGAAGTGGGACGGAAAGTGATACTTCTCCGGACTTCCACAATCAGGAAAATGAGCCCAGCCAGGAGGACCCTGAGGATCTGGATGGATCTGTTCAGGGAGTGAAACCTCAGAAGGCTGCTTCTTCCACTTCCTCAGGGAGTCATCATAGCAGCCATAAAAAACGAAAGAATAAAAACCGGCACAGGTCAGTGGCAGGGACCCCACCCCCACAGCTCCGATGATTGTCGGTGTAAAGGGACTGTCCTGGAATGAAAACACTTCAGGATGGACAGAAATTCCTTTGCTCCAAATGAAACCAGCTAATGTTTTAAGGGAGGAGTTGGTGGGCAGTAAAGTCAGCCTGAAGGAGGACTTCAGGACATCCTTCCACTGTTGCTAGTGCAGAACCCTAACCCTGACCCCAAGAACATTGTTTAATGTTGTGAATTTGGAATCCTTTCAGAAGAGAAACAGGGGAAATAGAAATGGAATCTGTGTAATAGTATTGCTAAATGACACTAGTGTATATTGGGTAAAGTGGGATAGTCTTTTGCTCTTACTCCTGACCCCTGCCTACTCTTATGAGAATTGATTTAATGTGCCTTTAAAAAAGATTTTAAATACAAGCTTTTCTATCACTTATGATTCTTGTGTTTTTATAGTTCTCTGCAATATGCTGACTTCAAATACTGGGAAACAATACAAAACCTATAAAACGTGAGAGTGCCTTCCTAGATAACATTTGTCCACCATGTTTTTTGCAGTGCCTAATGAGATAGGAAGGATATCAGTGGACAAAGAGGTCAGGTGTCACCCAGAGTGGACTTTAGAATTCACTCTGTCTGGGGTTTGTGTGATAATGCTGGGGGCTATGAGCTCAGATAATTGTGACTTCTATAACATCATTCCAAGAGGGTAATGCATCATTTCTGGAGCTAGGAATCTTGTCCTGGCTGTAAACCCAGGAGGCATGGAAATGGGTCTTTCTTATCTGACTCTTGTCCTTCTTGTTGTGGAAGCCTGCATGCTGAAGAGGTGAAGGGGCATGCAAGGGATGGGCTGTGTTCCCTGTCTTCCAGTTTGCTTCTACATTTTGTTTCAGGAACGTGTAGAGCCAAGTGTGGTGGTGCATGCCCATAAGCCCAGAACTTGAGAGGCTGAGGCAGGAGGATCACTATGAGTTTGAGGCCAGCCAGGGCTACATAGTGAGTTGAAGGCCAGCCTGAACTACATAGTGAGACCCTGTCTCAAAACAAATAAAAAAACAAGCTGGGCATGGTGACACACACCTGTAATTCCAGCACTCAGGAGGCTGATGCAGGAGGATCACCATAAGTTTGAGGCCAACCTGGGCTACATAGTGAGTTCAAGGCCAGCCTGAGCTACACAGTTGAGACTTTGTCTCAAAAAACAAAACAAAACCCCCAAACAACAACAACAACAACAAAAAAGAAATGTGTAGGAGATTCCTTCATGCGCCAAGGTATTAAAACTGTTATTAGCTTTATGGATTTGGAATGGGGATAATGTAGAATTAAATCTTACTGGTTTGAACCTCTTTCCCATTAATTGATTCTAAGAACTTTTTTTGTTGATGGTAATGGTGTTTTTTCTTTTTGACTGCAGAAATAATATTTTCTCCAAACAGTGACAAAGCTGCCGCTTAATGTTTTTCTGCACATCAAAAGTCACCATGTTCATCTCAAAACTGTAGTAAGAAATAACAAAAATTGCTTTTTTCTTTCTTTCTGGTGCTGGTGGGGATAAGGCTCGAAGTTATTTGACTGCCATGATGGAACTGGTGCTAACTTATCACTAACAGCAGAGAACCATTTTCTGAAAAAATACTTAATTTAATTTTAAAACTGTTGGGCCGAGGATTTAGCTCAGTGATTTCGCTGCCTGCTGCACAAGCACAAGGACCTGAGTTTGATCCCCGGTACCAAAAAAAAAATAAATAAAAATAAATAAATAAATAAATAAATAAAACTTTGTTTTGAGTGTTGGGTATGAAACCCTGGGTTCCTACATGCTAGGCAGGCACTTTACTGTTAAGCTATATACCCAGCCCCTTAAAAAATATTTTTAAAATTGTCAGAAGGATGAAATGTTATGTTCTGCATTGCCAGTGTTGTTTTAAAGTAATGGCTGCTTTCCTTTTTCAGGGTGTCTAGAGTAGGGAGAAAATTCCTTGAAAGTGTCTGGGACTTTTTCCATTATTGTCAATATACAGTAATCTCTAGGTAGCTGTCTATTTCAGGTAATACCTCATTGTCACTAATGATGTGATCAACTGGTTGATAAAAGGGAGCATTAAATTTAACTTTTTTCTTGCAGGTTTCCAGTAAATTTCATAGAAAAAAACACTTCCTTACTGTTTCCTCTCCTGGCCCTGGGAACAAATGAACCCCTTCCATAAAAACATCTGTATTTCTAAAGACCTTTAGTGTTATTGCTTTCACAAATGATGTTTTCTACTCAGAAAGCAGATCGTATTTTTTTCCTTCTGATTCTGTATCTGACTGTTTTTCTCCCTTGGCTTAGGCACTTGCCCTGCCCAAAAGAAGAGAGTGGCGCTGACTGGCTTTCCCTCAGGATGCCTGAGTGGTACCTCAGTGTCCAGTTAAGGTTTTTGGATTCCTGCCGTCTTTAGTCAGTAATTGTGTCTGTTCTAAACCCCTCACCCCCAACTGGTGTCTTCTTGGGCCTGACAGATTGGGCTGTGGGGTGGAGTGTGTTGCCTGTTGGTAAATTGGCACCCAGTATAGCACTCGTTCCTCCCTTGTGGCCTTACCCCTTGTAATCAGAATCAATAGTAAACTATTTCAGCAAATATTTGTGGACTTATATGCCAGGCACTGTTTAGTGGTAAAGTAAATATAGTACTTTAGTGAAAGAAAATGACTTTTGAGTTTTCCTTCTTCTGGAATAATGAAGTTTATCAAATAATTTTTTAATGTTCATAAATAATCACCGTGTTCTGAATTCTTTTTTCTTTTGGTACCAGCGATCGAACTCGGGTCCTTGCACTTGCGAGGCAGGCGGTGTAACCACTGAGCTAAATCCCTGGCCCTGAATTCTTATATTTTATATGACATCTGAAAAATAAGTACCAGCATCTTTAAAGAAAAAAATTGAAATAACTCATAGCTGCTCTTACAGGCTTTTACTGTTATACCAAACTTGAGTTTACTTTGTGGTGCCGGGGACTGAGCCCAGAGCCTTTGCAGTGAACTACCTCCCCAGTCCTTTTTTATTTTTTATGTTGAGACAGGGTCTCACTAAGTCACTAAGTTGCCTTGGCTGAGCTTGAATTTAAAATCCTCCTGTCTCATCCTCCCAGAGTACTGGGATTATAGGTGTGCCATCATACCTGACTCAAACCCATGTTTTGATTAACTAGATACATTTTTAAATTTTATTATTTTGTTGTTGTTGTTGAGACAGGGTCTCACTATGTAGTTCAAACTAGCCTTGAACTTGCAGTAGTTCTCCTGCCTCAGCCTCCCAAGGGCTGGGATTACTGGCATGCACCACCATGCCCAGCTCATTTTTATTTCTCTATTTTTTTCCTGTTGCTAGGGATTGATTGAACTTGGCCCTATGCGTGCTAAGCACATATTCTACCAGTGAGAATACACCTTCAGCTGCTATAGTCTTTTGTAACTTGTGAACACAGCCTGAGAATAAACCGCTTTTTAAATTCCAGCTTTGTACACTTACTATTACCTGAGGATACTGAAGTTAAGCTTTCTTCCAACTTCACACCTGCATACATTGTCTCGAGGCAAATGCAGCCGTTTACACAGTGCTTTACCTCCTGCCTGCAGTCTGAAAGGGCCTGGAGCCAGCTGAGCCGCTGGGGTCATGCCTGGGGTTAGTGTTTGCTTTGGAGCTCTGCCCAGACCTTGATCTGTCAGCGGAGATGGCAGCAAACTGTGCTCCCTGTGCCACTCCCTTCCAGATCCTGGAGGTGTGGGTGCTTGTGGGGGTCGGCTTTCCTTTCCGTTAACAGGGCCTCGAAGATTTGGGTATTTCTCTAGACAGTTAACTGCCTGCTATCACCACCTCAGGGGGCCGAGTAGCACTGATCTTTGGATTTTGGAACACGACTCTGCTGCTCAAGTTTATTGATTCAACCTTGGCTTCTAGGATGGAAGCGGTAGCAAAGAGCACCACGTTCCTGGGCACTTTAGAGCATAGAATGGCAGTAAAAAGTTGCCAAATGTTTAATCTGTTCTTAAAGTTTGAAATGTTTTTGTCCTTTATTTTAGTGAAAGTACTATGCTGAGTTATACGTACCTTTCATTGTAAGACTAAACTTTTTTTCCTGTTTCTTCTAATGCCCACATGATACTTTTTAATACAACTATTTAAAAAGTTCTAACTCTGAATCTGGAAGCTAATAAAAGGGATGCAGTTACCTGTAGTTTTCTAATGAAATAACCTTTCCTTGCATAGTCTGTTCTTTTCTTATGGAATCCATTGAGGGAAGGGAATCTCCTGACCACAGAATCTTTGGTGCATTGATGTTTGAAACTATGGCTTGAAATTTTTAAAACTGATTTGATTTCTACAAATCTTGCTAGGGTGGCTAATCGACTAATTTGTTCAATTAGTGTATTAATTTCTATTGCTTTCTTCCTTTCAAATGCTGCCCCTCAGCCCGTCTGGCATGTTTGATTATGACTTTGAGTAAGTTTGATTTGAATTAGTATTTGTGCCGTGTTGTTTAGTGTGTAGACACCAGTATGCCTTTTTGAGACCTTTCTAACCCATAGTTTATCTGTTTAATTGTAGGTGTATATATTAGGTTAGGCTGGGAAGTTTTTTTTAAAAACAGAAAAACATGATGGAGGTAACATTTTATTTAATAACTTAAGCAAAATTAAGTAAACTTCACTTTTATGCATTTTAATTTCTTTAAAAATAGATAATCTTTACTTTAATTCATATTTAAATTGATTTTCTGTCTTTGCTTCATAAAGAAATTAATAGTTTTAAGATTTTGATATTTTGTTTTGGAAACATTTAAAAATTGAAATTCATTTAATTTCTTTTCTGTTTCATGTCCAAAAATAGAACTCCTAGTCTCTTTCCTGCTCTTAATCACCATGTGTCTCAGTAATTTCCAGTGATATAGTTATAAAGCTAACATGTTAACATAGAGCATGCCCTCTTAATCCAGTCTCTTTCACATGTAATTTTGGAATACTTTTTTTAAAAGTATATGACTTGTAGGGCTGGGGATTTAGCTCAGTGGTTTTGCCACCTGCTATGCAAGCGCAAGGACCCGAGTTCGATCCCCGGTACCAAAAAAAAAAAAAAGTATATGACTTGTAACTGCTGTACATTTCTTGAGTCATCCAAGTTTGCCCTAAGGCAATATATATGTATGTATGTATGTATGTATGTATGTATGTGTGTGTGTGTGTGTGTGTGTGTATATATATATATATATTTTTTTTTTTTTTTTGGGTGCCGGGGATTGAACTCAGGACCTTGTGCTTGCGAGGCAGGTGGAACCACTGAGCTAAATCCCCAGCCCTGCTCATATTTTTTAATACCTGCTTAGTAATACCTGGGTAAACAGCTAAATAAGACGCAGTCTAATGGAGAATATATGGATTTTACTTAACCAGGTAGCCTTTGTTATAGCTTGTGCCCTATACAGTAGCTGATTGTTGACCCCTTTTCTGTAAATTAAAATGCACATGTCTTTTATCTTTCCTATCACAGGATTGATCTGAAGTTAAACAAAAAACCACGAGCTGTAAGTATCAGTCAGAGCACTTGAGAGAGGCTGGAAGTTTTGTAGATGATTAGAAAAATGTCTCATCTTCAGAGTTTTAGTGTTTCTAATGTAGGTCACACTTTTGAAGTCTGGTGTGTCTGTCTGTATACACTTTTAACTTTTAGATGCTATTTTTATTTTGGAGAGAGAAAAGTCACACTTTCTGGTTTTTGTTTTTGGGTTTCTTTTTTGGTACTGGGAATTGAACCCAGGGCCTTTGAACTGAGCTACATTTCTAGCCCTTTTTTAAAATTTTGAAACAGGGTCTTGCTAAATCACTAAGTTGCTCAGGCTGGGCTCAAACTTGTGATTTTCCTGCCTCAACCTCACAGAATGCTGCTATTGCAAGCATGCACCACTATGCTCAGCAAGAAAAAATAATTCCCTTTGATTAAATAATAAATAGTTGCTGCTAGCTTTTTTTTCCTGGTGAGTTTATGTGGTCTAGTAAGAGCAGAATTGATGTTTCAGTTGATGTCTCTTTATGGACCTTCAGAAGACAGGCCATTTTCAGATGTGAAATACTGTATAAGATTTGAAATACAATCTTTAGCTACAGAACAATTCCCCAGCACAGTTATTTGGTAGATTTGTTTTTTCCTTAGGGTCAAACCAGTGTTCTGTGGAGAGTAAGTGGGACTTTTGTTTCTTTCTCTTCAGGACTATTAGAAGACTCATTAGTACAGAAGCGTCCAGGCTGTAGAGCCCTGCTTCCCTTCTCCGACCTCACACAGATAAACATCCCTCATCTGAGTGCGTGGCTGCCCACCTCTGCTCTCCCAGACCCAGTGCCTGTGACTGAGTAGTTTGTTCTAAATGTGGTGACAAGTCACTTCTGTAAGACATCGTTTGCTTTGTGTCTTTCTTAGAAGCAGAACTGCAGGGAGACCAAGGCGTGGTGGTAATCCCCACATGTTGCTCTCCGTGCATTTCTCCCTTAGAATGAATGTCTCCCCCAAACTGGCCAGCCCCAGCTACATTTGTGACCCCACTGAGGTGCGTTCTCGGGTTTTGTATTATGCTGAACGTAGACCACAAGCCACATTTCTGATGTAGGCTGTAAATATCTGGCATTTCTCCTACTTTATTTTGTGTTTTATTATTTTCCTATTGTTGCTTTTACCACCTTATTTTCTTCCTGGGACTTTTTATAATGCCTTTGTACAGCTCATCCCTTCCTGCTGATAGTATCTTCCATATCTGATGATGTTTCATGCAGTTGCCAATATTCTTAACTGAAAATAATGTGGTTTACTATAAGTAAAATGGGAAACTTGGCTCAGTGGTTTTTTGCAGGGGGAAGGTAGAGTGTTTATTTAATAATTACCTATCTCAAATCTCTGAGTTGGAAGCAGTTTTTTGTTCAAGGAACAGGAGAAGCTGAAAACCATAAGTTTAAATCAGTCCTTTTAAAATAGATACTTTTATTCTTTTGTAAAAATAAAATTCATAGGTTTTGACTTCTCATGCTTTACTTTTAAACCTGAGATTGTTTTTTCACTTATTCTTTTTATTCATATCATACCTTATGGAAATTTCCTTCTTTTTCCATCTTTTTGTTGGTATTCACCTGATTAAATATTGCTCCAGAAGTCACCAGGGCAACAGTAAGGCTAAAAATTACATCAAGCTGGGTATGGTGGCACACACCTGTATTGCCAGCATTTGGAAGGCTGAGGCAGGAAGATCACTGAGTTTGAGGCCAGCATGGGCTACATAGTGAGTTGAAGGCCAGCTTAAGTTACATAGAGAGAACCTGTCTCCTAAAAAAAAAGAAAGAAAAGAAAAGGACACCAAAAACAGAAGAGAAAATGTTCTTGAATGAAGTGAAAGAGTGTGAGAGGGGCCAGGGATTTAGCTCAGTGGCACCGCGCCTCACAAGTGCAAGGTCCTGAATTTGATCCCTGGGTACCAAAAAAAAAGTGTGAGAGCCAGCACTCCCCAAAGGAACTTCCTTCCTTGTGGAGTCAGTGGGCTGAAGAACATGCTGATGATTGTTACCTAATGCCTTGATCACCTATCTTGACTGAAAAATTCCAGTCACTTGGGAAGCCTAAAAATGCTGGTGAGTGCCACCCCCAGAGACTCTAGGGTACAGCCTACTTATTGGGGTTTCCTTCCAAAGAGTCCCTAAGAGGCTGATAAACCAAGTTGAGAATCACTGCATTGGAGACTGATTTGATTTAAATCCCTTGCTGTGAGTCAGTGTTAGGGATAAGGTTTGGGGCCTCATCTTTTGAAGTGAGTTTAGCCTTAGTCCTTTACACCCATCCATGGCTTTGTAAGAAGTATGTCCATTGTGATGATGTTCATAGAGCCGAATACTAATGGATTCTGTTAGCAGGAAAAGTCCACCTTGTCAGATGTGCAACAGCTTTCACTCTTGTTCACAAAAAAACTTCTTTTTTTTAAACTGACAGTTTTAGATGGCTTCGGCTTTGGTAGCAGAACTCTTTTTTTTTTTCTTTTTCCTTTTCTTTTCTTTCCAGTACTGGGTATTGAGCTTAGGACCTTGCACTTGTGAGGCAGGTACTGTGCTACTGAGCTACATCCCCACCCTGGTAGTAGAACTCTTAATGTCAGGGTTTTTAAGGAAATAGTTTCTTCTGTGTAGAGTGTTTCTTTATTTTATTTTATTATTTATTTATTTATTTATTTATTATTGATTGATTGATACTGGGGATCGAACTCAGGACCTTGCACCGGAACCACTGAGCTAAATCCACAGCCCTAGAGTGTTTCTTTAAAGAAAAGCATACAAACCCTAGAAGCTTTCTATATTCTTCGTCAGTTTGTCCCCTTTTCTGGGAGGAAGAAGTAGGATTCTGGGCTTTCCTTGACTCAGAAAAGCACACAACAGACCTTAAAATCCCTCTGCCTCTCAGGGCCGGGGATTTAGCTCAGTGGTTCCGGCTCCTGCTTCATAAGTGCAAGGACCCAAGTTCAATCCCCGGTACCAAAAAAAATCCCTCTGCCTCTCATAGTTTGGCATTTGCTACAGATACATTTGTACTCTATTAACAGGTGTGTTATTTCTGGGCATGGTGGCACATGCCTGTGGTCCCAGCGTGAAGGAGGCTGAGGCAGGATTACAAATTCAAGGCCAGCCTAGACTACATAGTGAGGCCTTGTCTCAAAACAAAATAGGTGTTTTATTTATTATTGCAGTGCTCAGTATCAAACCCAGGCCTTCATCGTTAGCTAGACAGGTACTCCACTGCTTAGCTGTACCCTCAGCCTCTAAAGGTATATTATTCATAAGCATATCTTCCATGTGTGAAATCATAGAGACAGGCTACTTGGTTTTTACTTACTTTCCCTATAAAATGTAACCATTGATTAGGAGATCTTGCAGTTTCCCTATTAGTTGTATAAGTTGGCTGGGGATCCTGGAGGCAGTCAAATCTTTGGGTGGGTAGGACTAGGGATTGAACCCAGGTAGCCACATAGCCCTTTTAAAATTTTGAGACAGGGTCTCACTAAGTTGCTAAATTGCCTAGTTTGGGCTTGAATTTGCAGTCCTGCCTCAGCCTCCCAGAGTGCTGGGATTACAACCTTGTACCTTCCTGCCTGGAAGTAGTCAAGTTGTGAGATATTGCTTAATTTCCCTACATTAGGGTCCTTTAGAAAAATGCGCCAGTGGTTCCCTGCCTGCCATATACCATGCTTGTGACACTGAACTTTTGATTATCAAGTAAATTTACCTGACTTAAGATTGGGATGAGGTGATAACCTTGATCAAGTTATTGATTTTAAAAAAGGTGCTACCCAGTTCTAGTAGTGTACACACCTGTAATCCCAGCACTTAGGAAATAGAGACAGGAAGATTCCTAGTCCAGAGGCAGCCTGGACAACTTAGACTCTGTCTCAAAGGAAGGAAGGAAGTGGGGAGAAAATGAGGGAGGAAAGGCTATATGGACAGAGGACTTGGTAGAGTTAGCCCGCTGGGTGGCCTGTATCCCCTCTTGCCGTGCTAGCAATTCCTGAGCTAGAATCGCCACCAGCACCCCTGAGAAGGTGCTTGCTTCCGGGCCTGTCATCACTGGATCACTTGGGTTTGCAGCAGTACTTTGTTGCATGTTATAGAGACAGAAAATGAATTGGTTTCAAGAACTAGTCACACAAAGAGATTGACTCCTGGGATATGGGCCTTCTTCCCTTCTAATCCAGAGGGACAGAGGAGAAGAGAACTGAGGGACCCAAATTTGTTCATTTCTGTCGTCTAGAGATATTTGCTGTTCTGTACTTTATCTTCTCCAATCTTGGGACTAGGTTGTCCTTTGCTCTTTTTGATAGTTATGAGAGATCAGGAAGAAGAAGCCCCCCCCCCCCCGCCCCTTTTGGTACCAGGGATTGAACTCACGACCTTGTGCTTACAAGGCAGGCGCAGTACCACTGAGCTAAATCAGCCCCTTTCTAGTAACATTCTTTGTCCTATACTGGGAAGATAATGTCAGTAAAAAGCTTCATGGGGTCTTGTGTGGATTCTTCCAAGTACTGAGGATGTACTTTCTTTTTAGATGCAGAATGTTCTAAACACCATCACACTCTACAAGTCAAAGGTGGAGAGTGAGGGGGAACAACCCACAGAGTAGATTGGGAGTCATCTGAGCCTAGGGGAGGGACTGTAGGGAAGCTGAAGCTTGGTCAAGGCCAGGGTGAGCTGAGAGCAAGGGCCTCAAAGCTGCTGTGCTCAACAGGAGGGGCTGTCTGTTGTAGGGCTTTGAAGTGATGTAAGGAATCAGCAGTCATTATGTGTGTTAAATAGTTCCCATAACTGAGTTTAAGTTGTTTGTTTAGAAGAAAATCCTTGTTCTCAAAGAGTAGAAAGCAGGCATCAGAATTGTTTCCACCTCCAACCCTGAGCTTTTGGGTGCTGGGTGCTGTTAAGTACTCTATTCTGTAAAGAGTCATCTTGCCATCACCACCTCTGGTAATAAGAGAATTGAAATGAGTGTTAAATAGCTTTTTTTTTGGCACCAGGAATTGAACTCAGGACCTCGAGCTTGCCAGGCAGGTGCTGTGCCGCTAGGCTAAATCCCCAGCCCTTAAATATTTAAGCCTGTTCTTTTTTTTCCCCCCATTAAGTTTATTGATACATTTTAGGGATACAATACAGTTACATTCATCATTGGGATCTTGTACCTTTACATGATGTATGTTGGTTCTTATTTTTTCCCCTTCTCCTGCCCTCCCTTCACCCCCTCCACCCTTCCCTATTTGCAAAGACTTTGTTTCCATTTTTTTTCCTTTTCTCATTTCTTTCCTTTCCCCTACCCCTCCCACTTCCCCTACTCCTTTAGACCTTTTCTTCCTATTACACAATATCAATTATACATTTAAAAAATTACAATATCAAAATTTAGAAGACATTACCTCAGATTTTACAGAATTTAAAAGGATATAGTAAGCCTGTTACAAAAATCCTTTTTGAAATAAATTTGACAACTTCTAAGAAATACCTTGGAAGACAAATTAATGAAACTGACTCTGGAGGAAAAATAAAATTTGAATAGCACCTATTAAAGAAAGTATATTCCTAGCTTGAAAAATCTATCCATATGACAACAGCAGGCTCATATACATTTTAACTGATGAATTATATCAAACATTTAAAGCAGAAAAAAGAAGGAACACTTCTCCCCTCACTTTAGGAAGTCAGCATTGTTAAATAGCCTATTCTTGAAAGTAGTCATGTATTTTTGTTTTTTGAGACAGTCTCACTCTATAATTTAGGCTGACCTTGGACTCACTGTGTAGCCAAAGCTGGCCTTGAACTCCTAACAATCCTCCTGCCTCAGCCTCCTGAATGCTGAGATCACAGGTGTGCACCACCATATCTGGCCATGTGTGGTGCTTTGAAACTTACATTTTTGCATTTAGGCTGACTTTTCTGCCCCCCAATCTTATTCCAACTTTCTGAGGCATTGTTATGCTGAAAAATTCAAACCTTAAGCTGAGTGTGATGATGGTCAGCTCAGCTGTTTGAGGTTGAGACAGGAGGATCACATGTTCAAGGCCAGGCTGAGCAACTTAGACCTCAGAAGTTTTTCTTTTTTAAAGGTAGGGGTGGTGGTAGTGCTGGCATGCAGCTCAGTGTGGGCCACTTGCCTGAAGTGTCTGAGGCTCTGGGTTCAGGTCCTCGTGTACAGCATATAAGTAAATATAGATAAATAGAAAATGCGCTCTCTGAAGCTCTGACTATATTGTGTGGGGAGGAGAAAGTGCATTTATTTCTCCCAAGGAGGTGTCCTGTTAAGTGCCTGGGACAGTGACAGACGTTAAGGTGCAGGGATGATGACACGGAGCAGGTGGAATTCTGCTTCCTGCGTCAGTCTGAATGAGAGCTTTCTGTCTGAATTTTCTAAGCGCGAGCTTATTGGTTCGAAACGGCTTTCCACTTTGAAAGTGAAAATTGTTACCCCTGACAGGGCTGTGTTGAGTGGATGCTGGGCCTCATCTAGGGCAGAGTTCTCACGGGAGGGTGTAGGACGGCTGGGTGTGGGGAGAAAGGATTCAGCCTTTGATGTGTGTTTGTTTTGGGGCTCAGTCTTAATGTATCTCTTCACTTCGAATGTGCTTGTGTAATATACATGAATGTTATTAGTTCATTGGTCCATGTAGATTTTTTATGCATAGTAAGTTGAACCACAAGAAATTGCTGATATTCAAATTGTTTTGATCTATAAAAATGGCAGTTACCATGGTTTAAAAATAAACATGTATGTGTTAGAGGGGCGTATATTCCAACTTTTTACCGTTCGTGTGCTAGAGTAAACTTTGAGCTGGGCACGGTGGCACACACCTGTAGTCTCAATTACTTGGGAGGCAGAGGCAGAAATATCTCAAGTTCAAAGCCAGCTTGGGCAACTTAGCGCAACCCTATCTGAAATAAAATTTTTTGTGGGGGGTGGGAAAGGGTCTTGCTCTGTAATTCATGCTGGTGTTAAACTCATGGAGTCCAGGGTGGCCTTGATCTTGTGGCAATCCTCCTGCCTTAGCCTCCCAAGTGCTGGGATTACAGGCATGCTGAAATAAACAAAAAGAAAATTTAAAAGGCTGTTTACTGTATATAGTTCAGTGAGAGGGCTTTCCCAGCACGTGCGAGGCTCTGGGTTCAATTTCAGGTACTGTTAACAAACAAAGAGTAAACTTTGGAGACCCTTGGCTAATACAACCCTTCCTAGCTTGACATCTCTACCCTCATAATTTATTTCTGTACCCCAGGAAGGGAGGGAACTTCACCATAGTTTATTTTTTTATTTTTTAAAATTTTTTTTGGTACTGGGGATCAAACTCAGGTCCTTGCGCTTGCGCAGCAGGTGGCGAAACCACTGAGGTAAATCCCCGGCCCTCACCATAGTTTATTAATTTGAATATATTCATATGCGTATTCATCATATCTTGGTCTGTTTGAGTTGCTGTAAAAAAATAGCATAAATAGTGGGCTTACGAAAAACATTTCTAACAGTTCTGGAGGCTAGGAGATTTAAGAGCAAGGCACCAGCAGATTCTGTGTCTGGTGAAGGTCCGATTTCTAACTCATAGATGATCCCTTTCTGCTGCGTCTTCACACAGTGGAAGAGCAACCAGCTCTCCCACAGGCCTCTATGAGGCCTGATATAAGGACACTAATCCCATTCTTGGGGCTCTTAAGAATGCCCTTGTGATCTAATTATATTCCAGTGACCTCCCCTCCTAACCCCATCACCTTGGGTTTAGATTAACAGAGTTTTGGGGGAACAGACATTCAGACTATAGCAACACGCAAATAGCATATATGCAAATGAACTGAGATGTATTCAGTGATCAGTGAGTCCTCCTGTTCCTCAGCTACCAGTTTCTCCTCCCAGTGACAACCCTGAGTGTCTGTGTGTCCTTCCAGGGGAGCTCTGTACACGAATGAGCAGTAGACACATACAGGTAGGTGTCTGTTTACAAAGATGGTAGCATATTGGACCCTATTCTACCCTTGCTTTTTTCCCTCTAGCAGTCTAGCCTAGAATACATTCCAAATACAGTTACCATGTCATTTTTTCTGGCTCCTTAATATTCCATTGCACACGTATACCAAAGTTTACCTAACCAACGCTCTGTTGATGGCGTTAGTATTATTTCCCATCTTACTGTCTGAGACAGTCTTGTAGTGAATAGCCTGCACACATCATCTTGCACATGTGTGCCTAAATGGTAAAGTCAGAGCAGTGGGACTGCTGAGGCAAAGAGTCTGCATCTCAGGTGACCTGGAGCACTAGGTTCCCTCCAGGGCCAACCCTCATGGAGATGGGACTGTGTTTCCCCACATCTTGCTACAGTGACAGGGTTGATATGTGGCATCTCCTTGTACTTATACAGCAAGTGTGAATGATTGTTTTTCCTTCCTTTCCTTATTCCTTGAGTTCATAAGATCTTTTTTTTCCTTAGCAGTGCTAGGGAATCAAACCCAGGGCCTTGTGAGTGTTGACCAGGTGCTCTGCCACTAAGCTGTACATCCCTAGCCTGCGGATTTTTCTTGGGTACTTCATCACCTGGAACACTTGGGACTTTCCGGACCTTTAGACTTTGCAGAAGGCATGACAAGCACCTCTGGTGTTGCTTTCCAGGGTGGAGCTGCTAATGCCATTAAGAATTCCCTGCTCAGCTAGTCGGATATGGTGATGCAGGCCTACAATGCCACCACTCTGGGAAGGAGAGGCAGGAAAAGTGCCAATTTGAGCCTAGCCCGGGCAACATAGTGAGTTAGTGAGACCCTGTCTTAAAAAATAAAAGTGCTAAGTATATAGCTCAGTGTGAAGGTCCTGGGTTCACTTATCCGAAACACACACAAAAAGTCTGCTTAATACAACAAAAGTAGAAGGGAAAAAAAGAATTCCTTGCTTTTGCTGCAGTACTTTAAGTTCCATGTTACTCTCCTAGATCCTTGTCTCCAAGGGCCTTTACTTGTGAGACCAGTGCTAGTGGTCATCTTGAATAGGCAGGCTGCTGCTGCTCCTCTGGCAGTAGTACCAGGAGGGGCCAGCAGGTGGCAGGCAGGGCTTCAGGTGGTCCTTAGCCTCTGAAGAGCAGCTACAATCCGGGCATTTAGACTGTTCCCTTTCTTGACCTCCCAGCAACAGTCCAACTTAGTGGGGTGAGGTGGTGCCTAGCCTTTCCTCCCACCTACACTTGCTGCCATTTCTTAAACTGGTGAGCACTTTAAGATCAGCAGCTGCCTTGAGAGGCACTTCAAGAGGCCACACCCCAAGATGACAGCCTGGTCTCCTCCCCCTCCAGGAACTAGCTGGAAGGATTTACATGCTCTGGCCTAGGGTGGCTTGGGTTTCCTTAATTGCAGGGCCACACTTTATGCATCTTTCAGCCAAATCTCCCACACGCTTCCCATGAACTAGGAGGTCCCAGGAACAGGCCCTTAACACCTCTTTTTCACCCACTGTGCTAAGGGATAGAGAAAAAGGAGCCAGAGGTTTGAGAAGCCCTTGGCTGCCTTCCTTGGGCCTGGGCTCAGGCTGACTGTTCCACCTCCTTCCCCCCAGCTCCTCTGTTCTGTGCTAGAGGCTGACCCGGCAGCTCCCTGGGGACAGGGGCTTGCCCTTCTGTGCAGGCTTTACCCCCCAGACCTGGGAAAGGGGCCAGGGCAGAGGGCTTGGCTGGTGGGAAGAGGGAGGGAGTGGCAGCTGTGTGAATGAGTGGGCCTTTTCCCAGCCAATGAGCACCCTCTCACTGCAGGAAGCTAGTAGTGTTTGGGTCACTAGCAGCACTGGGAGGGCCCTGGGCTAGCTGTTCCCTTGGAGTGCCAAAGCTCTTCTGCTCTTAGTTTAGGTCCCCAGATCCTCAGGGAGTGCCAGGTTGTCCCCGGTCTGGAGTGTGACGGAGAGAGGGAAGGGAGATCCAGAGCAGGGAAATGTCAGCCCATCCTGCGCTGATTTGGTCTCAGCAAATTAGCCAGGGAGGCTGGAGGTTTCCTGTCTTAAGTCATCCAGGCTTCTGTGCAGTCTGTGCCCCTAGGAGGGTTAACCCTTGCAAGACAGAACTTGCAAGGAAACTCAGGCTCAGCCCCTGCTGGCAGGAGCCGGAGGGCAAGGTGGAGGGTGTGGGGGTGTGAGAAAAGGCCGACAGGAGGCTGTGCCCTGTCCTTCCCCAGATCATTTCCCAACAGTGCAGGAATTTGCGTACTCACCAGTTTCCCCATCAGCCTTTTGGCTCCTGGAACCAGGAAAACAGGAGGAAAGAGCAAGCGGGGCAGCTACTCAGAATTTGATCCCTTCTAACACAGGCGTCCCAGCTTTGGTTTCAGGAGTGACATTCCATCTCTGCCACCTTGAAAACTCACATGTGGAGGGAGGTGCAGTGGCCCAGGCAGCTGAGGCCCAGTGAGGGAAGTGAGTTGCCCAGGGCTACCTGCTCGTGATTGCGGCTCACACCCAGGCCTCTGCCCCTCCTGCTGCCACCTAAGCTAGAGGGAATTGAGCACTGTGTCCCTTTTACAGGTAAGGAAACTAAGGCCATCTGAGTAAATGCCACCCATCTAAGCTGTTGGGACAGTAGGGCCAGAGGTATGGGGAGGACTTTGGAGTTACAAACATAAGTCATGAGAAAGAAACACTCTGGGCAGTGGGCCTGGCAGCCTCTGAGTAGCTCTGCCTGGAAGCCAGATTGAGAAAGAGGCCTGGAGGGGAGGCTCCAAACACTGGGTGGCTGGCCTGGCCGGGCTGCACCTGTTGGGAAAACAGGATGCAAGCCCGGGCCGTAGGAGGCACTGAACTGGCCCGACCCTCCCCGGGGGCCCAGCCCTAGCTGGCACCTGCCCCACAGTCCTTGTTGATGTCTCAATGAGCCAGCAGGGCCAGACTTAGCCTCTTGACATGAGCCACAGCCAGCTGGGATTAATGCCACATTACCCCTCCTGTAGGATTACCCATCAGCCTTCACCACACCCCCTTAGCAACCACAAGCTCAGTTCTGGTCAAGAAGCAGGTGTGAGCAAGCTTCCTGTTTTCCCTTCCGGGTGACCCCCAGGCCTTCAACTCCACTGTGGTCATTTCATCTCCAAGCTGGAGGATTCCTGTGTGAATGTGGTACAGTTAAGAGGGTTGCAAGGTTTGAAGCTGAGGGCACCCCCCAACCTTCCCATCCCTGCAGGGGCCAAAGTTACGGCAAACTGGTGTGTGGGTTCTTTCCTTCCCTCAGGTTTAGGTCAGGGGACTAGCATCAAGGTCCTGCCTAGCTTGACTCCATAGGACCTTGGGCGAGTCACTCAGCATTGCTAAGTGGCTGATAATGAACTAGATAGTCCAGTATTTTAGCTTCCTGTCCCATAAAAATCAAACAGAGGCCCATAAATAGCTTTTTAACCTGGAATATATTTCTTTATTGGAAAAAATGGAAATAAGGCAACTGTAGGTATTTCTTTGTGCAGAAAAACACTGAGGAGGCTGGGACCAACAGGGACAAGGACACCTTGAAGAATGTTGTGTGGGAGGCTTCAACTTCATGCTTGTCAAAACCCTTTCCACACTGTGCATGGCTCCCTGCCCTAGGCTCAGGCTTCTAGAGCATGTTCAGGGAGTAGAAGGTGGCAGGGTTGCCAGTGTGGCTGTCTCCCATGGGCTGCATAAAATCAGGTTTTAGAAAATACAGGTACTATGAAAAGCTTCACAAATCGGGTGAGATGTTCAAAGATCTGGTAATTAAAACTTTTTCCCATTTCCCCCAGCTGATTGTATTTGTTTGGGGGATCATCTGATGGGCCCCATTTTCATTTACATATTTAACATTTACACCCATTTTGAAGGCAGGGGAATGGATGGGAATAACTTTCTGCCCGGCCTCTTTCCTCTGGGTCTGAAAGAGAAGTCTGAGGTAGTGGAGGGAGGGAGAAGCCCTGTGAACACAGCCCACAGGGAGTCACACTCGAGCCCTCTTAATGAGCAATTACTGTGTGCCAGGCATTAGGTCATACACTCAGCACATATGATCTCATGTAATCCTTATGACAACCCTGTAAAAGGTAGGTGCAATTGTTAATTATCTCCATTTCATAGATGAGGAAACAGGCCCAGTGGGGGACAGTCACTTGCCCCAGGTGACACAGTCAGTGGCAGAGCCAGTTGAATTTGGGACCAGGGCCCTGCACCTAGGGGCCACCCTGGCATTGCCACTCCAGGCTGTTTCTGCCCCAGCACTCCCCATGCCACTCTGCAGTACAGCGGTATCTGGGAAGAAGGGACTGGAGCTGAGCTCCCGAGGGCTGCCCACCCCCAGCCCACCTCAGCTAGCTGATTTCCCACAGTCAGGACTGCAAACAGCTGGAACCCCAAGCATACAAAGACAACCACCTCTTCAAAGGTTCATACAGTTCTTTATTGATGTCTTATGGGACGAAGGACTTTCCATTTATAATATTTAAAATCTATACCTGTACAGAGCATACACATGTCCCACCACTTTTGGGGAAGGACAAAGATGAGAACAGAGGGCTCTGGACCCCTGGCAGGGGTGACGGGACAGGTGGACAGAGGTGAGTTATTAAGAAGCATCTTGCTTACTGACATGAAGCCTCGTGCCCTGAGAGCACAATGAGGCCTCATTAGCTTAGAGGAAGGCCTCGGAGGACAGGCACACGGTGCCCAACTAGCCAGCGGAGCCGGCATCCCAGGGACGGGGCGGAGGTGGGGGCTGTGCACAGGGCCCCCTCCCGGGCTTCTGCTCCCCCAGGCCTCCCTCCCCGTCCTGAGAGAAGAGGGTTTGGGCCTCAGCCACGGACCGACGGCCTTACAGGCAGCGTCTCCTTAAATGACAGAGATACAATGTGTATCAACAGGGTGATCGCTTCTGACCCACTCAGGCGATGGCCAGAGGTGCTGTGTGGGCCAGAACCAATCCTACAGTATCTTTGGTTTGGGGGTTCCCTTCCCTACTTGAGTCCTCCCTCTGTCCAGCCTGCAGGGAGGCCTTGGCTGGAATGGACCTCCTGAGTACAGCCTGGCTGCGCCCTGCGGGCCACATGGCTGGCCTACTCATTGAGCTGCTGGGACTTGTAGGAGAGGATCTCAGCAGCCAGCTGCTGGGGGTCCAGGAGCTGTGGGAAGCGTGCCATCACAGCCTCCACCAGGTGTGGGGGGAAGACACCACACAGCTTGGTGTACACATTGGCCCTCTCTTTGGCCAGGCTGCCTGCCCTGCCCCAGGGGCCTCTGGCAGTCCCTGGGCCAGGCACCGGGGGCTTCTGAAGGACTGGGGTGGGTGGGGGCAGCGGGTATGGCTCAGACCAGTACTCTCGAGGTGCAAAGGCAGGTGGCAGGGGACTGTAGTCAGCAGGGACACTAAAGTGGCCAGCACCTATAGCCCGTCCAAAGGCGGGGAAGGTAGGAGCAGTTGGGAGCTCCGAGCCAAAGGCACGGTAGGCAGTATAGGGGCCCCGAGCTGGGCTGGGCTCACTAAGGCCTCCTCCTCGCACACCCCACAGTTCTGACATCTGGCTCTCCAGGGAGCCAATGCCCGAATCCAGGCATTCCTGGGAGGTGTGGGGGAGGGAGTCCAGGGTTGGTGGGAGCCAGTCTGTGGGCCCGAAGTTGCCACCACTGCCTCCGCTATGTGGGAGGCTCCTACCCACTGGGGCAAAGCTCTGTGTCTGCCCCTCCTGGTGGGGCCCCGGGGCTGCCTGGGGCCTCAGCTTCTTGCCATCTAGGCTGCTCTGGTCACTCTCTGTGGGCAGAGAGCTGGACTGAGAAGGTGAAGGCTTCTGGCTGCTTCTGTCCTTGCCTGGGGTCCTGGGGGGTAAGAGGAGTGCGTTGGCGCGTAGCTCATCAGCCACAGAGCGCTGGGGACGGCTGGGCCGCTCAGGGTGGAAGAATCGGCACTTGATCCCATAGGTGCATTTCCTCCCTGGGAGAGAAAGAAGAGGGGCTCTAAGCAGGTGGCACATGCACTTAGGGCTGGGAGGTCCAATGGTGGCGGTCTCGTGTGTGCTAGGCAGCATGGGGACACAGGCAGGCTTAGGTGTGAGGGCGGGCCTGAGGAGGGCTATGGAGGGCAGACCTGGCTCTCATACCATAGGGACATGGCTGCTTCCGGTGCTCAGAAGAGAGTGGCTTCCTACGCAGGAAGTTGTCCAGGCTGGGGCCATGCCGGCCCAAGGGGTCGTCAGGAGGCATGAACCTGTGGAGGGCAAAAGGAACTCTCAGGAGGTGGGAGACATGAGCAGCAACTTCCACATGCTAAGGAGCAGGCAGGATGGTTGGGCTTGCTAACCCTAAACCTAACCCTGATCCTGTCTGTAAGACATCCCAGAACTCTTCCGAGCTCTTGGTGGGGTCACCCCTAGGAAAGGGGGCACCCCAGTCCAGAGGACCACAGACAAGGGCCACCTCCCCAGCCAGGAGCTCTCTGAGGTCATCAGGAGGCTGCGACCAGAGTATGAGTCTCAGGCTACATGGGTCCCCCGCAGCCTCTGCTGGAGAGAAGCAGGGCAGCTCAGGAGAGCTTTCCTGAATACGGCCCCCATCCTGTCTCCAGTGCTACTGTTCCTTCCATCCCCTAAATCAAAAAGGTCCACCCCACCCAGCCTGCTGTCTGCTGCCCATCTCACTCCCAGTGCTCCCTGGCACCCACGACATCCCTTCTATGGCCACAGGGTCCAGCAGAGCCCACACTAACCCCACCTTCCCAAAGGTGACCCCAGGTCCATCAGGTCCCCTCTGGTGGGAACATACTTGTCATTGACGAAGGAGTACATGAGCAGCCGCTCCTCGATGAAGCGCTTCCACTCCTGCCGCTCGCCTTGGAGGTCCCGGTATGTGTCATTGGAGACCACGATCCCATCAGACTCGTAGGCCAGCTTCACAATAAAGCGGTCGTCATAGCACACCACCCGCTTGCCACCGACGCGCCTCGATGGTGTGAACACCAGGATCTTCTTCTTTTCCAGTTCCCGCAGGATATGCTGGTCTAGGGATGACCGGACACAGGTCATGCTGTGTCCAGGACCCACAGCCAGACCTGAAAGGCTCCCTAAGCTCCTGGTGGCCAGGGTCAGCGGCTGTTAATGCATATATTCACAGTGGCAAAAACCAGTTCTGCCAAGACCACAGTTTGGCAGTTTGCTGCCTGGAGACTAAGAACACCTGAGCACAGGGCTGCTGTCCTCAGCAAGCACTCTGAGCCCACAACTGTCCCTCTGCAGACTGCAGGCCTGTTCAAGCCAGGGGGGTCTAGGCTTTGGATGTTCTCCAAGCTCTCCTGTAGGGATCTAGGAAGAAGTGTCTGGGTTCTGTCCCTTGGTAGGCAGGACGAGGCTATTAGCTTCCATTTGGAAGGAGCCCACAGCCCCAGCCAGCCTGCCTCTACATCTACATTTCTAGAGAAAGACTCAGTTTTTATTCCCAAGGCTGGGGGAGGGGGGTTCACTCCAACCCATCCCATTTCACAGATGAGAAGTTGCTCAGAGGAGTGCTGATCCATCTTTGCCTGGGTCACAGAATCAGCATAGTTTTTTGACACAGGGTCTTACTTGGCCTTGAACTCACTACATAGTTCAGGCTGGTGTTGAACTCACAGCAATTCTCCTGCCTCAGCCTCCAATGCTGGGATAACAGGTCTGTGCCACCACACCTGGCTGACAGAACCAGCATTCTAACTGGCTGTCTTGGCCCAGAGCCCACAGCTGTAACTAAGCTATACCCTGCCTCTCTGCCACTGGGGGTGCTGAGTGACGTACTACCAGTGGGATGAGGGAGGTGGCCAGTGTCTGAGGCAGAGGGTTGGACAAAGTACTTCCAATGACCACTGTTCAGAGCAGGGCTGCTGGGCAAAGCAAAAACCAGGGAAAGAAATACTAGACCCTGCCTGATCTAGAAGTTGCCAGCCCTGCCCACAAGGTCTCTCCTGGGGAGAAGTGGCCCCTGTGGCAGTGGGACTCTCCCACCTCCAGAGTGACCACATACCTGAGATGGGCACATCAGGCCGAGGCTGTTCTTTCCTCCAGGATGGTACAAATACTGTGATGTCTGTGTGACCCCGCTCCAGAAACCAGTTCACAGCCAGCAGGATGCCTCGGCAGGAGAAGACCTCCTTGTTCCCATGGCTGGGAGAGAAACAGAGGAGGGACAGGTCAGTCCACGAGGGCAGCCACATGCTATCACATGCTATCACTGAGGCTGGCCCCTTGAAGAGCAGCGGGGGCTCAGGCCCTGGCCCTCTGCTGTCTCCCACAGTGCTGGGATCCAGCATGGGGACTTTCCCAGAGATTCCATTTCCTGGAGAGAGGATCCACCCAGGAATCCGGTAGTGCTTGCTCCCCACAGAGGAGGAGGGTCGGCCACTTGCAACACACCTGGGGGTGGGGGAAGGTGCCGGAGACTCCCGGTTCCCGCCCCGCCCAGGGAGCCACAGGGACCACAGGGACAGATGTGCACACACACTGCCTGAGTCACCTCCTCTCCGCCCCCCCAGTCCCTGGCTCGCTCTTCAGCGTTGCTGCCCCAGGAGGGGGTGGGGGAAGCACCAGTCTGGCTAACTGGAGAGAAACCAGATTGTTCCAGATTAAAGTTCAGTCTGCCTGCAGAGCCTCGGACTGGACCCCAGAGGGCGCAGGGAAGAGGCCGGCCCTTCCGCCTTCCACTGGGGCAGGAAGTGACTGAGCCTGAGGAAGCTGTCAGCATGAAAGTGAAAGGCCGCTGCTTTTCCTCGCAATACGCCAATTCCCTGCAGAGCTGAGGCTACCCCGTGCTCTCCACATCCCTGTCGGGGAGGGCGTGATCCAAGGCAGAAAGATGGGGGGTCAGGAAGCTCTAGGAGAGCTGGGACAAGGGATGCCCTCCCTGCCTTGGTCTGGGAATCAGACCTCACCTCACCCAAAGGTTGCTGGACCCAGAGGAAAGCCTTGAGGTGGTAATGGGTGGCTCTGACTCAGTTTCTCTGTCTGAAAAATGGGCCCAGCAGCCTCCAGCTTCCTTAATTGGGCCACGTCAGTATCAGTGGGACAACTTTCCTATCAGGTTGAGGCCAAAGTTGGTCTGGCAATGGGTTGGGACAAGCTTGGGCTGGCTCCCTCCCCAGCAGCCCCTGCCTCTCGCTGGCCCGGTGGTGAACAACTCAGATTCACATTTGGCAAATTAAACAGAATAAATGTTACACAAAAGAGGCAAGTCCAGGACAGACCACATCCTGTGTGTGACTCTGGAAGGTGGGGGCAGTGACAGCTGGAGTCCTAAGAGAAGGTAAAGCAGGAGTCGGGGCAACTGGGGGGCATGCAGGCTGTTTGGAGGTGAGGCTGGGGCTCCAGGGTCTAAAGGTCTCCGTCAATGGTAAGGAGTCAAAGTCCAGCCCCTAGGCAGCACTCAGCCCAGAAAGTTGGCATTTATGGAGAGCTGAGAACCAGGCCATTCTAAGTGCATCATGTACAAAGCCACAAGGAGAGGACTGTCATTCCTGTCCTCTTTCCCCTTGGTTCAGATGAGAAAACCGTGATCCAGACAGGGTAACTTACTCATCAGGGTCACACAGCAAAAATACTGGAGAGCAGAGCTGGTGCTCAGAACCACTCTACATGCTCATGCTTGGACCTGTACCAAGACAGGAACCAAGCTTGAGGGTGGGAAAGGCTCAGGGACAGTGGAGGTCAGAGGTATCACCTCATCCCTACAAGGCTCCCAACAGTGAAGGGAAGGGGGGCTCCTGGCTTGCAGTAAGAGATGGAAACTGAACCTAGGTCTGGGGCCCCTGCATTAGCTTCCTGTCCCTAACAGAAGATTCAGAGTGGGCCAGGGATTTATCTCAGTGCCACTGCACCAGCCTCGAAAGTTCAAGGTCCTGAGTTCAATAGCTAGTACCAAAAAAAAAAAAAAAAAAGAAGACGACTCAAAGTTTATTTGGGAGCAAAAAGCTCCAAGTCTTGAGTTTGAACAAAGCTGCTTGAGGAAGGACAGCAGGGTAGGGACATGAGAAATGATGTATATGGTAAATCAAGTCTGGTGCTGTCACTCTCCCTGTCCTCTGCTCTTTCTTCCCAGGCTTGTGGGGGCGTGGCTGCCTCCGGCTTGGCTCCTTGTGCCAAGTATACAGCAGGCACATGCTCCACCCACTTCCTCTGGAACACTTGTGTATATGCACGTGCCCTTCCTGGCCGGCATCTTTACATCTTGGGACTTCAAGGGGTGCCAGGATTCTTGGGGCATGTACTGCCTCTGGGCACTGAAACCTTGGCTGGGAACAAGTGTGCTGTCTGCTGCCCTTGAACTGGGCACATTCCCTCAGGAAGCCACGAGGGCCCTTCACTAGGCAGAAGCAGAACCGAGCAGCCTGGAGCTCTCCCCACAGCTAATCCAGTCCCTCTCTCTGCAATGAGGAAGCTCCGCTGTGCCAGCTGTGCTGACCGGTGGGGTGGAGGGCACAGGAAAACCAAACATCCTCTCACCCCCACTTGCCCCCACTGAGTCCCATTGGTCCAAACGGTTGGACCTCTAACCTGGCTAGCCAGACTGCTGAGACGCATAGAGGGAGACTCCAGCTTAGCTGCTGCCGCCCCAGGACAGAGGGCAAGGCTGGGCCAGGCTCTCAGGTGAAAAGATCTGCTGGGCTTGGGTCTGACTGGTGGAGAAAAATTCCCGTAGAAGGAAACAGAGGTAAATTTCCCCACAATTTGCATATGGTGGGGGCTAGCCTGCCTGCCCTTGGGGGAGGGGGGACAGGGCAGGAACTCAGCAGCAGCTGAGACAGGAAGTCTGAGACTGGAATTCCCCTCCAGCCGCTGCCCTGGTTCAGACACCTCTGGCAAGCAGGCAGGCAGGTAGGTGGTTCTCTCTCTCCAGCTTGGCCCCCTGAACACCCTGCCGCTACCCCTGCCCCCGCCCATGTCTCTCCTCCTGACAGGATACAAACATAGGCAGCACAGGGCTGTCTCCAGGCTTGTGTCCCCAGTGGAAGCAATCACACAGCATTAAGCTCCAAATCCAACTCAGGCTGCAGCCTGAGAGAAGACCCCTAACTCTCAAAACACGCAGGCTATGATCTCCCGCCCTCTGACACGGAAACCAGTGTGTCTTAGCCCCTCATCTAGGATCAGCCCATTTCAGAGATGGACAACTGACCTAAGGTGGTGGGAAGAGAGCTCACCTGAATACCTGCAGAGCTGGGCCAGGACCAGCTGGACAGCTCACTCGCAGCAGCTGGGCTGGGAGAAGGTGGGGCCAAATGCCAGGTTGGGCAGAGGCTGACGTCATGGCAGCCTCAGGCAGCCCACTTAGGAGATGCCGCTGGGCAGCAGTAGAAGATGCCCTTCCCACCTACCACCCTGTGTCGGGGTCTCCCCTTGTCTGTGCCAAGAGGAACTTTTCCTTGTGAGTGACCCACCCACTCCTGACTCACCAGCCACCTTGGAGGGAACTGGGAGAAAGCAGGCTGGAGGGTGGGGCCTGGATTGTGGGGAGAAGTCAGGGCTCTTTAAGGTTGGCAGCAGCCCTGGCCTCAATCTCCGTCCCCTGCCCCGTGCCCTCCAAGCACCATGGAGGGACATTACTAGAGCTGAGTCCCGGCTCTGACCCTGGGAGCCCTAGAGACCAGTTCAGCCCAGTCATGGGTCACCTGAAGCCAGAGCATTACGCCACCTGATCACACTCCGTGGCCAGCTAGCTCCAGCCATGACGTTACTCCTGGCCATGGCCGGGAAGGTCTCAATAGATGAACCTTCATCCATGGGAGCCAAGGAAAAGAAGGCCTCAGAAGACCCTGCCCTTGAATGATAATCAAATAATGCCAGCTGGTGTTTACTGAGACTGTGCCCCACTCCCCACGAGGACCACCTGGGGGTGGGTTAGCTCCATCCCACAGATGAGGAAATAAGACTCAGAGCGGTTAAGTGGCTGGCTCCCGAGAGAACTGAGTCTACAGGTTAATTCCCTGCAGGGCCTGCCTCACGTCAAGCAGGAGGAATCGAGACTGAGAGGGCCGGCCTCAGGAGAGACCCACAGCACATGGTGAGCTCCGGGGACAGAGAAGGACCTGGATTCGAATCCTTGCTCCACCATTAACCAGTAATGTGACACTGTTCATTGTGCTTCTATCCCTATGACATTCCTACAAAACCCACTTCGAACACATCACTAGGTTTAAGGGAGCCTATTGCATGCAGGAGGACCTCACACGGGTCCTTGCCATCCAGTCCAAGGCCCCTCTAAAGAGCAGCAGACACATCACCTCCATTCCATGCGTCTTCACGGAAATGACACATACCTCATGGCCACATTGCTTCCATCAATGACCACTGGCCTCAGATCGCTGCCCTCTTTATCCTCCTCTGGGAGAGAGGGCTCAAGGGTGGGAGCCTTGGGGGTGCCCCCGCCGCGAGGTACCAGAGGGGGCTGCGGGCAGGGCTCTGGCGAGGACTGGTGCTCACGTTCAGTGGCTGAACCATGCTTCACCAGCTCCCCCAGCACCGTGTTGGTGTCCGCCTGGATGCCCAGCTTCTGCAGGACGCTGTGGATCTCAGAGGCCGAATAGCCCAGCTTCCGGAAGAAGTCCACCTTCATCTGCAGCTCCGCAGAAGCCGAGGCATCCTCAGCAGGCGGCTGTAGGTCCGGCTGGTGGGTAACCCGACAGCTGAGGCTGTCCTCAAGACTCCACAGACTCATGGCCGGCCTGGTTTCCAGAATGGGCCTCTCTCCACAAGGGTCGCTCATATCTCAGGCTCCCGGAAGGCACCTGCCACAGCTCCTGCGGGGCAACCACAGGGTTAAGGATAGAGACCGGCACTCTCATCCTCGCTCCCACCTGTCCCACCGCACAGGCTGAGGCAACACTGAAGCGGTCAGCTTTCTTCGCGAGTCAGTTGAGGTCTCCCAGCTAGGGATGACCACTCCCATTACATACAGGGGTAAACCGAGGCACGGACAGTAGGTACTGGCTCAAGGTCATCCAGCTGTTTGCTGGTGACACAAGAATCGGAACTTGGTTTGACTCCACCTCCAAGCCCACCCCTACGCTAACTCGGGGGACCCAGAAGGAAGGGGCGGGGCTCACAGATGGAAACCCGGGGCTGGAAGCGCGCTGGGGGAGGGGGGGCTTCCCCGACGCCCTCTTCTGCCCGTCCCACACGCAACAGCCTCGGCCCAGCAGGCGTAGGGCCCACGGCCGGACTCTTCAGGCCAAGGCAGGCCAAGTTTCTGGGAAGACCCGCCGGGGAGAAAAGTTGCTGGGAGACTGTGGTTGGCTGCCGGGCGCTGGTGACGCCAACAAAGTCCTGGCCCAGAGACCCGCGCTCTCTCCGAGACCCCTGCCCGGGGCTCCCCCAACTTGGGCTACGTTGGAAGGGTTCCGAGGTCTGCCCTCCGCCCAGACCCTGTCGGCGCCGCACCCCCACGCCCGGACCCCGCCGCCCGCGCCCCTCCGCGCCGCACGCCTCACCCCTCCGCGCGCCTGCCGCGAGCGTGAGCGGCGGCGTCTCCATGGGGCCGAGTCCGGGGGGCGATTCGGCAGCGCCTCAACACCCGGCCAGGGGCAGATGCTTTAAGGCCAGTGACGCGGAAGCCAGGCAGAGCCACCGCCCCTTCCTGCTCCGCCCCCACGCCAGCCCCCCCCTCCCGTCTGGCCCCGCCCCACCCCACCCCGAGCCGGTCCCGGGGCGGGGACACTGCCCCTTCCGCGCGCGCGCCTCTGGAGGCGAGAGCTCACCTGCAGGCCAGTGTAGGGTAGGTGCGGACTCAGCCAGGTACGTGCATCAGGTACCGACCGACCAAGATGTGTAGGAGCGATACGAAGACACGAACAACCACGACCGTTCAGACTCCGAAAGGTGTGCACATTGAGTGAATCAGGCACACAGAAGTTAGTCCGCGAGCTGTTGGAGGGGGCGCCCTAAAGACAGGTGCACTAAACAGGCACTTCTCAGATGGAGCTGGGACATCCAACAGAGAGCCCAAGATTGTAGCGGTTACCTAGAGGTGGGGCCACACTCAGGGTCTGGCGCACATTTTTTTGGAAATACTTTCCTGAGACAGAAAGACAGGTACAGCCAGCAGATGCTCAGTGACAGAAGAGAAACCGGAAGGCAGGAACATTGGCACCAAGCCCCAGGTGAGAAGAATACTGTTGGCCACCCTGCGAAACTCACCCACCCCCACCAGCACCCACCCCTCCACGAGGGTGCTTGTGGTTCCCAGGTCGGGCGTGATCCCCCCTGTGCGCTCAGCATGTAGGAGCTGCAACCAGGGCCTTACGTGGGGAGGACAGAGATCCTCGTCCGTTTCCCCTTGAGAAATTCAGAAAAGGCCAATTGCCACAGCTGGAAAGACTTGGAACCAGAACCAATAGTTCCCTTCCCAGGGCATCAGGGGCCACGTGTGCCACTTTAGAAGTCACTAGTGACCCAGGGCAGAGGGGAGCCTGTGTTCACAAGGAAACAGGGAGGGAGAAAGGGAACTCAGAATCCACAAGCTGGAGGACAAAGTCTAGTGCCACAGCTCACTTTGCTGATGGGGAAACTGAGGCCCAGGGAGCCCAAACACTGAAAGTGTTTATTACTGTGTACTGGTACTTTAATTACATTATCACTGTATTATCCAAAGCAGTGTCCTGTAAAGGCACTATCTGTGTCACAGTAAAAATTATTACCATAGATACAACTACAGCTACATAGATACAACTACAATAACAGCTGTACCTGTACAGCTTAATGATAGCAATTAGCCAGGCATGGTGGTGCATGTCTATAACCAAGTATTTAAGAGGCTGAGGCAGGGACACAGCAAGTTTGGGGCCAATGTGGGCAACTTAGTGAGATATTGTCTAAAAAATAGGAGTGGGTGGTCGGGATGAAGCTCAGGGGTAGAGTACCCCTCAGTATCATCCCCGGTACTTAAAAGAAGATAGAAGTAACTTTTTAAAAACCCACGTATCTATTATCTGACTTAAAAAGCAGGCCAGCGCTATTACCTTTGAGGCCTACCAGGTGCCCCATCATAAGTTCCTTCCCTTATCCTGAGGAACTGCATTCCTGAACTTGTATTAGTCATTCTCCTGCTAAAGTGACCACTTTTGTGTGAATCTCTAGTTGTTTTGCTTTTTTTTTAGCTTCATGTAAATAGAGTTCTATAATTATGTGACTTCTTTTATCATATACATTATGTTTTTTAAAACCCACATCTATTGTCCATGTATCTATAATTTATGTTACCACTGAATATACTTCTGGTTACTTATTGTTTTCTGTTGGATATCATTTCTGGCTTTTTTTTTTTTTTTTTTTGGTACCGGGGATTGAACTCGGGTCCTTGCGCCTGAGCTACTTCCCAGTCTTTTTTGTTGTTGTTGTTAATTAGTTTTTATTTTGAAACAAGGTCTTACCAAGTTGTCCAGGCTGGGTTT
>NW_004624764.1:20200695-20222991 GCF_000247695.1 Heterocephalus glaber | reverse complement strand
AAATAGAGTTCTATAATTATGTGACTTCTTTTATCATATACATTATGTTTTTTAAAACCCACATCTATTGTCCATGTATCTATAATTTATGTTACTACTGATTATACTTCTGGATATTACGTATTTTATATGCATTTTTTCATTCTATGTAGTCTTTTTTTTTTTTTTTTTTTTGCACCATACTGAGGATTGAACCCAGGGCCTTTGCACTGAGCTACTTCCCAGTCTTTTTTGTTGTTGTTGTTAATTAGTTTTTATTTTGAAACAAGGTCTTACCAAGTTGTCCAGGCTGGGTTTGAACTTGAGATTCTCCTGTCTCAGCTTTCCACAGTGCTAGGATTACAAGTGTGCAGCACTATACCTTGTGTTTCTATTCTTTTTTCCTACTGAAAAGTGTGCTTTATATATTCTTGTCCATATCTTAATGCACTTACAGAATTGAGGACGTGGAGATTTAGAGACTGGTGAGTTGCTAGCCCGGGGTCTGGGAACTGGCGGGGATGGAATTCACACAGCTCTCCCTGTGCTGTGCATCTTGCCCTCGAAGCCGGCTCATGGGGAGGGTGCATCAGTTTGCTGGGTGGAGGGAGTGTGCATGGCTAAGCAGGTTCTAGGACTGTTTCTCTGGGCCGGTCTGCACCCACCTTGTCAGGCCTGTTTTGGTGCTTGGTCGTCTTTGAAAATCCCAAGCTGTCTCTGTGTCCCCCAAACACAGCAACCCCAGGCCTGGCTGTGGAGAGAGGGAACCCCCTCACCCCCATGTCAGCTCAAGACTGTTGACAGTTACCACTTGCTGTGCTCTCGTTCACTCCGGTGTGTGCACTGTACCCTCACCTCTCTCTGGCCCTCTTACAGGTGAGGAGAGCTCAGGGCTGGCAGGCATCACTCACTGTAGTAAGTATCTAAGATAGGAAAAATATTAAACGGCACATCCAGGTTAATATTGTAATGATACTAATAAACCACCACAGCGATAATGCCTTGAATTACAGAGTGCTCGCTGGGTGGCAGGCACTGTGCCAGCATGTGGTAGACATCTCTGGGCCTCTGCTTGAGCTTCTCCCTGGGCTGGGAGTGCCTCCCCGGCCCCTCTGACTGCTGCCTGGCCAATTCCATTCATCTTGACGGCATGGTGGTGATGCCTCCTCTACTGTGAAGCCTGCCCTGGACTCTGCAGATGCTGAGTGGCTTCCTCCTCGGCTGTTCCTCTGTACCCCAACCCTGTCCTCCCTAGGTGCTAGATTGTCACTGCCAGCTTTGGGCCTCTCTTTTCCAGGATTGGCTAGGGGCTCCACCCGTGCTCCCAGGCTCTGTGCTGAGTTAGAGCAGCAGGACTGGGTGATGAATCACACGGCTCCCTGCCCTCCTGGAATGAGCTGTGGTCTCGCTCTCTTCCGGCTTGTGATAGTGGCTCCTTCCTGAGAAGCTGACTCTCTTCTGCATAACCCAGGTTGCTCTGGGGAACTCCTGCTCCACTTATGGCTGGATTTTGCAAACCTTGGCTCCAGTCCCCAGAGCCCTTATCCCACTCTGCCTCTTGCACTTCCTTCTCGGAGGCTCTGCTCCTCATTTCCTTCCTGGAGGCTGCCAGCCTTCCAGCTCCCTGCCAGTGCCCAGCCAGCGTGGGTAAGTGCTAGGAAACTGCAGGGCCTTTCACCCTTTAGGATGGGTAGTGGAGGCTGTAGACGGGAAGGTCCCAGAAATGACCTCAGGCAGCCTGGCCCGGGGAGAACACAGGAACTGGGCCACCTCTATATGAATGCTGGGCAAGACCCCCCAAGCCTAAGCAGAATGGCTGCAAAGGTGACAAATTCAGCAAGACCTCATGGGTGTAGAGAAAGAACTATGTCCTTCCCAGGGTTTGAGGCTTTTGGTATATTCATGCCTCTTTTCCTTTTTCTGTTTTGGAGATTGAACCCAGGGCCTTTGAACTATATCTCCAGATCTTTAAAATTTTTTTAGTTTGAAACAGGGTCTAAGTTGTCCAGATTGAACTCTTATTTCATTTTTTTTTTTTGGTACCGGGGATCGAACTCAGGACCTTGCACTTGCAAGGCAGGCGCGGTGCCACTGAGCTAAATCCCTGGCTCTGTTTTTGCTTGTTTTGATACCATCTTATGTGGTTCAGGCTGGCCTTGAACTCACTGCGTAGCCCAGGCTGGACTTGAACTCACAGCAATCCTCCTGCCTCAGCCTTCTGAATGCTGGGATCACAGGTGTGCATCATGACACCTGGATTGATGTACATTGTAAATGGTAACTGAGCAAATTAACTCTTTTTTAATCATACACTTGAATGTGGTACAATATATTTGAGTTATTGACAAGATAATTGAAGGAGTTACTTTCAAAATATTTATTTCCTTGGAAGAATGTCTGATTCCAGGGCTGTGACAGGAAAAAGGTGAGCCTGGAGCATCTTGTGGTGCCCAACAGTTAAGAAATCCTCCAGCTGGGGATTTAGCTCAGTGGTTCTGCCACCTGCTGTGCAAGCGCAAGGATGGGAGTTCGATCCCCGGTACCAAAAAAAAAAAGAAAAAAAAGAAATCCTCCAAAAAGCCAGGTGAGGTGATGCGTGCCTGAAATCCCAGCATTCAGGAGGCTAAGCCAGGAGGATTGGTGTGAGTTCGAGGTCAACCTAGGCTACCTAGTGAGTTCAAGGCCAGTCTGAACTACATAGTGAGACCTTGTCTCAAAACAACAACAACAAACAAAAGAAAGAAATGCTCCAAACACAAAATCATGGGGGCCTGTCAGAGGGACTTCAGAGCCAAAAGAACTCCCAGTAACCACGCTTGATCTTAGCCAAAAGGCCGGGAAGCAATTAACTCCCAGTAACCAAAGCTGGAGCAGTGTGAGCCACAGAATACAGAATACAATGTTGGATTATAACCCAAAGTATAAAAGGAAGACCTATGAGTCCATACTGATATAAATAAGTGAATAACTGAGGAAGGAGGGGCAAATCTTCAGTGCTGAACAATTCCCTGGAATAAAGTACACTCTCCCCTGTATGAGGTGGGGTTTGTATGTGCCGAGGACTTGGTGACTTGCTTATAATCAACAAAGTTAAAGAAAGGACAAAAGCAAGGAACTTTGCAGTGGAAAAACCCAGCAGACAGCACTTTAACAAAGGGGTCAGCATTAACCTCCCCAGTGACAAGTGGCTAGCACACGCCTGCACCTTCCCTCTTGTGACACTGTGTGACAGGAGAGCTCTTCACCGCTGTGGCATTCTTTCTAAAAAACCATAATTGCAGAGGAAACATCAGACAAACCCAAATTAAAGGATATTCTACAAAATATCTGCCTGGGACTTGTCAAAACTGTCAAGGTCGTAGACCAGAGGACTCTGAAAACACGCTGACTGTATGCATTTTGGTGCCTTGGGTTTGGGTTGGATCTTGCGACAGGGGAAGTAGGAATGGAAAAGCTGGCAAAATCCAAATAAGGCTTGCAGTGTAGTTAATAGTGATGTACTGATGCAGGAAATTTTGTTTGTACAAATGTAAGATGATAACATTAGGGGGAACTGAAAATGGACGAGGGGTCTAAAGGAAGCCTGTGCACTACCCTTGCAGCGTTTCTGCACACCTATAGTTATTCCCAAACCTGCAAGTTCATTTAGAAAAGCCCTGTGGGCTGATGGCCCTTCCAGGTGGCATGTTTTTGTGATGGGGCCCCATGTCTTTGTTCAGTGCTGTTGGTGTATGTTCTGTGCCTCAGTATAATCCCATTGGGAGAACACGTCCCAAGTCTAAACTGGAGGCCTTTGGTTTGGGGGCCCTGGTAGACGCCCTCTTTGGTCCCCTTTCTTGCCCCTCCCCCCAATTTTCAACCCCTGCTCCTTCTTCTGTGGACATTGAATCAGACCGATGGAGCTGGAAAGCCGCTAGAGACTGATTAACTTGAAACTTTTATGGATGGGGAGACTGGGAGGGGAGGAGGAAAGGGCCTTGCCCCTGGCCCTTGCTGAATCAGTTTAGGCCAAGCTGAGAATGCGACCAGCCAGGCTTTCTCCATCCAGCGGATTTTAGGGCACATTTGAGTGGAGATGGGGATCAGGCCCACAGAGGTGACTCACTGGGGACCTGGTAAGGGCCCTGTTTAACCAGAAGGAAGGGTGGAACCCCAGGTGCTGATTGGCAGGAGAGTTTGAGCGGCAGTTCTTCCTTTGCTTTCATTCTGCTCTCCCTTCCCCCATGAGTCCTTTTGAAGTTCCAGAAAGAGGTGGGGCCTGAAAGTGGGCAAAAATGTGAACCTCTGTACCCTGCCTCCTGCCCCAAAGCTGCTGAAGTGGATGAAAGGACCAGAGAGGATTCTGCAGAGCCCTGAAAGTGGGAAGAGGGTTGGGCCCCTTCCTGGGTGATCGGATGCCCCTTAATCTACAACAAGGGACATGTCTTGGGTGACATACTGGAAGTTGCTGGAGTCCCCTGGCTGTCCCTAAGGCCTGGTGTGTAGGAGTCAGGACAGAGGGGCCTGCAGCTGAGGGGGCAGAAGAACATGCATGCTTTCTGGCCTAGGTGGTTAGTGTCTTCCTCACTGTGTTTCTGCACTGAATGGAGTCACCACCCTCTCCCCTTCCCGCGGTGGCTCTCTGTCCTCTGTGTCCCCAGCACAGGACCTGGCACGGACCTGTGAGTGCTGGATGAGTCATGTCAGTGTGAGCCAGAACATTTGGGACTGCTTTGCAGGGTCCATCTCTGTTTACCCACCCTTCAAGTTCAGCTCAGTGGTGTCCCTTTGCATCTGGAAAGGGCAGTCATAATCTTGGGGACTCAGACCTGGGAGGGAGCTCAAGGACTCCTGGGGTCTCCAACTGAGCCATCTACAAAGATTCACGTGGAGCAGAGGAAACCCCGGCCAGATCTGACCAAGTCTCCAGAGCTGGGTGCCCTGGGCTCACGTGATCATTGTGGTCATACACAGACGGGTGGTCACAGAGGGCACTTCACAAGGTCCAGGAGGTCATCAGTATGCAGTCACAGGCTGGTCAGAGGTTCTGACTGCAGGTAGAGATATTGCTGGCCAATAAGCTTGCCAAAGAGATTGGTTATTTGTCTCTCCAGTACCCTTTGGCCCATTACCGCTTCTAACAGTTCCAGGGATTTCTTAGCCAAGTGATTGGGTTAGAGATAACCCCATTCCAGTTGTGGGGACTACCTGGCTTGAGAAAATCAGAATATTTCATCCTCCAGGCTACTGGTTCAGACAAGACACATAGCCCAATTTAGGCGGACCAGAGTCAATGAATCCCTGGGCCTTTTCTTTGAGCTAAGTAGGAATCAAACTGTTTCTTGCTAATTACAAATGAAAAAAGCCAGCAGTGCCAGGAGTTTCTAGTAGCTACCTTGGGACACACCATAGGGAGTGAACCCAAGAGACTGAAAGAACACAGGTCCTCGATGACAGCTGTTGGATCAAGACTTGCCTGAAGCTATCAACAGTTTTATGCTTTTTGGTTATGTAAGCCCATCAACTAAAAATATCTTTTACAATGGTGACAACAATCACTCAATAATTATTAAGTACAAATACTTACCTAAATACAGCTTAGGAGATAAAATTTTACAAACAATGAAGCTGGTGTTTGGAAAGAATAAAAGAGTCTTAGGGCCAAAAAGGTCAACACACTGCTGGTGTGTTCAGGCTTAGCTATTTGGCACGTGGTTAAACTAAGGAAGGCTCAGAGAAGTCATGAGATTTGCTTAAGGTTTTACAGCTGTTTAGTAAGGTCTCATGACTCAGTTCACTCTTTTTTTTTCTTCCCATCAATAGTATTTATTACTCATGTGTGTTCACTAACTCTTGATGTTTGTAATTGGAGTGCTTGAACATCTCTGTGTTCCCAGTGAAATCATTACTACATGATTTTTTATCTTCTCTTGTCTTTCTGTTTTTGCAGAGGAAGAGATATGTTGGTCAGCTTTTTGGTCACTATGACAAAATACATGAGAAAGTCCAGTTAAAGGAGGAGAGGTTTATTTTGGCTCACAGTTTCAGAGGTTTCAGTTCATGGTTGGCTGCCAGAGGTCAAACAGCAAGGTAGTGGCAGAGCTGATCCTGGATGCCAAAAGTCCTGAATGTCACTTTGGTTTAGCACCCTCCACCTGCTCCTCATGCTAGCCACCTCTGCTTCCACTAGGGTAGGAGTACAGATTAGGGATGTGAAGGGCTCTTTTCTGGCCTTCCTTCTCAGCTGTGGAGTAATCAAAGAGGTCATTGAGTTGTGTAGGCCAAGGAAGAGATTCAGCACACCGGTAGTTGAGTCTGTCCTCCCACATTTAGGAAAACTGAGATTATGATGCTCAGGGAAATCGTAGGATACTTCTGTTGCCAGAGGCTTCAAAAGAGAGGCCAGCCCGGGGAGTTGAGATGCTGTATACATGAGATTCTGGCCTCACAGTTCCCATGACCCCAGCTCTGATATCTTCTCTTTCACTCCAGAACCTTCTGTGGTCTCCAGCATTTCTCGCAGCCACAGGGCTGATGGTCATGGCTGTGCAGGTGGAGCACTGAATAATTTGGATTATAATCTACATGATATCTCCTCGAGTTGTGCAGTTTACAGCTTGCACAATCATACATGGCAGCCCTATGTTGCATTTCTCGACATATTTGGACACTCAAGTCATTTTCACAGCAACCGATGACCTTGCAAACCCCCTTTTTGCATAAGAAAAAGTAATATCATAATTTTTACAAGGTATAAAAATATGTCTAGGGCCGGGGATTTAGCTCAGTGGTACTGCTGCCTGCCTCGCAAGTGCAAGGTCTCGAGTTTGATCCCTGGTACCAAAAAAAAAAAAAAAAAAAGTCTAGAGAATTTATCTTATTTTAGATCAGCCAGATCCCAAAGATTGTATTAGAAAGTTTACTTCTGAAAAGATTCATTATTTTTAAATGTTACTTTTGATTGTTTTCTATTTAATAAATGAAGCCTATTGCTTAATAGAATTTAAATTAATTTTATGAGGAAAAGCAAGATTTATAGACAAATGAATTAAAAATAATTTGTTAGGCTTGATTTGAGTGCTGAATATATACTGAAATTATCATTATAGATTGAAATCTTACATGTTATGAATTTTAAAATGGACATATTTGCTTTTAATACACGGGGGTTTAGAATTTTAGAATTCTTGCACCTTGTACTTCATTTTTGTGATTTATTCAGTTATTTTAAAAACAAATGTGCTTTGGATCTAAATGAAGAGATAAGAGGGAAGATGTCACTTCTTCAAATAACTCATTTCAGTTCTGAATAGCTGTCATTTCCAAAAGATGAAAAGCCAGAATGGCTACATTTTCTCCTTTTCAGTGCCCAGTTTTGAAGTATGAGAGACATTTGATGTTCTACATTAGATTTTTTTTACATTAGATTAAAAAAACAACAGGTGATACATTAGCAGTGTAAAGGTGCAAAAGGTACAGGTGAATTCACAGTAGAAACAAGGCCTCTTTCTGTTGGCCTTTAAAATGGTCTTGCTCTCCTAGGACAACAAAGTTAGAAGTTTCTCTTGTAGCTTTCCAGACAGAATTTATGCAAATATCTGCCTGTACACATTCTTGGTATTGATTTTTATTTTTTATTTCAGGCAATGTGGGGAATCAAACCCAGGGCCTTGTGCATGCTGGGCAAGCCCTTCTACCACTAAACTCCATCACCAGTCCCTGCTTCATCTTATTTTTATACAAATGAGGTCCTCTATACAGCTAACTACAGTTTGTTTTCTTATTTGAAAGTGTACTTCTGAAATAGTTCTAGTCACTATATATAACCCTATATCATTACTATTGACAGTTAAAAAATACTCCATTGTAAGGATGTGCCATAATTTATTCAAGCAGTGTGTGACTGATAGACATTTAGGTGATTCTCTTTTTTTTTCTTGGCTTTTTGACTTTTGGTCTTGTTTTGTAGGTTAGGCTGGCCTTGAACTCACAATCCTTCTGCTTCAGCCTCTCAAGTGGTCAGATTACAGGTGTACACCATCATACCTGGCTTTTTGTAGGTTGTTTCTGATCTTTGGCAATTGCAAAAAATGCTGCACTGTATACCCTTGTCCACTTGTCACTTTGCAACTTCACCAATACATAGCATTAGTCAGCTTTCCAACACTATGAAAAAATACTGGTGCTAAATCAACTTACAAGGAGGAAAGGTAGCTGGATGCAGTGGTATACGGCTGCAATTCTAGCACTGAGGGAAGATGAGACAGGAGGCTTGCAGGTCCAAATCCCACTTGGGCAATTCAGCAAGACTCTCTCTCAAAAAAAAAAAAAAAAAAAGGCTGGGGATGTAGTTCAATGTGAAGGCCTTGGGTTCAATCCCCAGTATTGGAGGCAGAAGGTGGGGGAAGGTTTATTTATTTGGCTCATGGTTTCAGAGGTTTCAGTCCATGGTTGGTTTGTCACATTGCTGTTGAGCCTATGAAAAGGCAGAACATCATGGCAGCATCTCATGGTGGAGGAGGCTTCTCACCATGATGACCAGAAAGCAGAAAATGACCTAACTCTTCTACTAGGCCTTACTTCCTAAAATTTCTGTTATCTTCCTCCAATAGTACCACAGCCTGGGACCAAGCCTTCAGCACATACAATTTTGGAGGCATTTCAGATCCAAACTATGCAGTAGGACAGATTCTCTTGCTTGGCTCAAGAGTGTCTTGGTTTGCTAGGGCTGTTATAACAAAGTACTACAGTCCAGGAAGCTTAAGCAAGAGAAATGTATTTGCTCACCGCTCTGCAGGCTAGAAATCCAAGACCAAGATGTAGGAAGGGCTGGTTCCTTCTGAGGGTGTGAAGTAGAGCTAGCTCCAGGACTCTCTGTGGCTTTCCATGCCTTGCTGACCATATTTAGTATTTCCTGTAGATGTACCTCCAGGTCTCTGGCTTCACGTTTACGTGGCATTCTCCCTCTGTGTGTGTCTGTGACCACATTCTCCCCCCCCCCTTTTTTTTTATAAAGACACCAGTCATATTGAATTAGGGGACCTCTCCACTCCAGTATGACCTCATTACAACTAATCACATGTGCAAAGGGCATCTTTCCAAATTGGATCACATTCAGAGGTCATGGGGGTTGGAATTTCACTGTGTGAGTTTTGCTTTGTTTTTTTCTCTTTTTAGTTTTTTCATTGTGTGAATTTTGGAAGGATAAAATCCACCCCACAACAAGCATTTACTTTTAGGAAAATATTGCTAAATTACTCTTCACAGAGGTTATGCCATTACCTTCCCACTGGGAATGACAACAATGACCTGCATTGTGTGACACAGCTCTGCCAGCATGGTGGGCCATCAGGCCTTTTGGTTTTTGCCAATTTACTTATTTTAAATTTCTTATCCTATTTTTTTTGTCTGTTTTTGCAGTGCCAGGGATTGTACCCAGAGCCTTGTACCAGGCAAGAGTTGTACCACTGAGCTATAGCCTCAGCTGGTTTTTGACAATTTAGCAGATGTAAAACTGGCATCTTATTATAGTCCAACTTGAATTTCTCTTCTCAGTGAGGGTGAGGTTTTTTTTTCTCATGTATTTAAGACTGATTTGCATTATTTTTGTGATCAGTTGATTATACCCTTTCCCTATTTTTTAATTGGATTACTACTCCTTTGTCCTTATTGATTTGTGGGAGCTCTGTAAAGATAAGGGAAATTAGTTCTTTGTGGTTTGTTCAAATATTTTCTTTTCTTGGCCATGTTGGGCGGCCAGCCAGGTTAGCAGCGCAGCTGCACTCCAAGCTGGGCTGCACGGGCTGTCACTCTTTCCCCGTAGGCAGGCCAGACCCTAAGAGTAGATTCCATGGTGAGTCCAGGGAAAGATAACTACAGAATGAAAAGTTACAAGAATAAAGCCCTAAATCCTCAAGAGATATGTAGATGGAGAGAAGAAGAAGGAAAACAGCTTCGAAAACAAGGGAAGAACAGTTGTTCAAATGCAGAAATGTCTCTTTGCCTAGAAATGACTCTATGCTAGAAAGTCCTATCTGGATGCAGATATCAGTTTCACCATACCCATTCCAGAGGAAGATGCTATTACCAAAGATATGGTTCAAATGATTTTTTCTACTAATGCTGAGCAATAGCTAACAGCAACACAGAAATTCAGAAAGCTCCTTTCTAAAGACAAGAATTATTTTCAGTATGCTTATTTGATATTGTAGGATTTTGTAGTAGAGTTTCATTTTATTAGGTTTTTAAAGAATTTTAATACATCTTTCTTTGCCAGACACAGTAGGTCTTTGTTTCTTTTAAAAATATATACAGAATAACATCTATTTAAAAGATATTATCAAACTATAACATTCATTGTAGGAAAATTGCAAATTATAAAATAATTTAAAGAAGCAGACATAAATTGATTAATCTTGGTGTTAAGAAACAAAGTTTAAATTCTCCTTGAAGTATTTTTCAGACATAACATTTTAAAAAGGTGATGTAACATTATAGAATATGAATTTAAAATAATAATCATTGAGGTCTTAATTTTTACCCAGTGTTTTACCCAGTACTGTAACCACTTCTGGATCATTGTATAATCTAAAACCCTTAATGTACATTCATAAAAGTGAAATGGTGAGTCAAAGGCAATAAACTTAATTTATTTTTATTTTATTTTATTTTTTGTACCGGGGATTGAACTTGGGACCCTGCACTTGGGAGGCAGGTGGCAGAACCACTGAGCTAAATCCCCAGCCCCTTATGTAGAGTTTTTTTGCTTCTTTGAAATGCATTTTGGCATAAGGTATAAGAAAGGGACCAAATTTTGGATTCTTGGTGGTTCTAACAGCATTTATTAACTAATGTTTTAGAACTGTGATCTGATATAAGCAGTGTAAAGATATGGGAAAATATTTGCAGAAACATTTTTATTCAAAATCATTCCCTATTAATTTGCAGTTCAGCATCAGCATTTTGTAGAATTTTTGTCTTTAACCGATAATCCATTGTGGGGATACACTATACATGTTACCATAATAGAAACAATTTAGAACTGTTTAATAGGCAGAACTACTCCAGGGTCTGGTAGTGTTTCACTGAGTGACAGGACTGAATAATGTGCATCCCCGTGTGACAAGCAGAGTCTCTTGAGGTGTTCCATTTAAAAATTAATAAGTCATTAATTGGTTGAAATATGGAAATTGAAGCAGATGCTAGTGCTGCATTTGAAGACACAAGTCCCCAGAAAAGTCCCTGGAAACTTTGGGCTTTATTGGAGAGGGTTAGGAATTTGCTTCCTGACTTCACCCCTCCCAGCCCTGCCACCCTGAGCAACCCCCTCCACTCCGTGCCACCTTTCTCTTCAGGTACCCAGTGGGGATAATAATCGGGGAAAAGTTTTAGTAGGGCCTGAAACTTCTGGAAGGAAGGGAGGGTGGCTTCTAATTACAGATACAGGGTGCACGCGGTCCTGAGTTTGAACCCTAGCTCTGTGAAAATAAACCAACAAACAAGCAAATAACAAAACCCCAACCAAAACTAACCAAACAGAAGGCATAAAGTTAATCAGTCCTCCAGCAGGACCTGGGAAGGGGCCCTGAAGGTTAGACTTCATCAGCTTCTGCCTAACCCCACCTGTGACAATGACATGGATTCACAGGGCTGTGGGGCGTACAGAAAAAAATAAGAACCAAGATACATCATGTACAGGTACAAACACCCAATAATAATGTAAACAAATTGTATACCTAAAATGTACCAATAAAAGAACTAAAAAAAAAAAAAGAAGAAGGTATGCTCGGTAACTTGTCTGATGGGTGTGGCGCATCTGACTCCCAGACTACAAACTCAGGACAGAAGAGGTATCGATTCAGTCTTCTCCCCTCCCTTTCTCTCCCCTCCTCTTCTCCTCTCTTCTCCTGGCCTCTCCTTTCCTTTCTTTTTCTGCAGTACTGGGGGTTGAACCTAGAGCCTTTGCACGGAGCTACATCCCCAGCCCTTTTAAAATTTTTCTTTTTTTGAGACAAGGCCTCATGAAATCACTAAGTTTCCCAGGCTGGGCTCAAACTCAAAATCCTCCTGCGTCAGCCTCCCAGGGTGCTGGGATTACAGGTGTGCACCACCATGCCTAGCTCGAAATATCACTTTGTGTGCACACCACAGCCTGCCCGAGGTTCTGCTGCCAAGTTCCCAGTTTTACTGAGCCAGCAAATACCTTCTCAGTCACCTGTGTTTGTTTGTTTGTTTTTGGTACCAGGGATCGAACTCGGGTCCTTGCGCTTTTAGGCAGGCGCCAGAACCACTGAGCTAAATCCCCGGCCCTCACCTGTGTTTTGCAGTTCACATTGCTCTGAAACACAGTCAAGGCCCAGGATGATGGCATAGGTCATTTTTTCTTTGATCTGCATTTCTCTGACCATTTGCCACACAGGTCATGGCTGAAGCATCTGGTATCGCTTTCTGAAGGTCTCCTCCAACCTTCAGCTCTCCCCTGCTTCTGAGCCATGCGCAGGACTTGGGAATCCTTGAGTGGTACTGCTAGCTCCGAGCAAGGTGCTCCCTCTAGGTGGGCCCAGCTCCTCTGTTCTAGGCCACTGTTTTCTGAGGAGGAGACAGTGAGCCTTGAGGCCGAGAGCATCAGATTTTGTACCACTCAACTTCCAGCTCACTTTGTTTTCTTTATCTGCAGAATGGAGGAGGAAGGTAAAAATAACCTCCCTCCAAAATGAGTGCGAAGAAGTAAATGTCACAATGTTTGCAAAAGGCTTAGCCTAGTGCTGGACACGGAGAATGTGAGGTTTAGTCACTGAGGTTGTCACTTTGCCTTTGTTCACTACTGGGTGGGGAAACCAAGGTTCCAGACACTGGCTGGTGGGTCACGATCACTACCCAACATTCTCCTCAGCATTCCAGAGGTTCATGCACACTCAATTTGCACACACTCCACAGCCAGATGCAGGGACTGGTTTTTAAGTGACCAAACCAGGGCATGTTGCCTGAAAATAGGCTTTGGCTGAGGGTTTAATGTAAGCCTATATTAAAATGGCTGCTCCAAACCAATGTGATAGGCTGCATCTATAGGAGTATAGGGTTGAAGATGAAGGGGATGATAGCCAGAGAGTTGTGTTCATGTCTGAGGAGGCAGGGAGAGATTAGATTCCAAATTTTGGAAGGTGAAGGATTTAGAGGAACTGAGGATTCTGGTCTTGGAGAAAGAAGATTCAGAAGGGCAGAGGCCAGAGTTGCAGTATAGCCCTGCCTGGATCCCCTGGTACCCATGGGCATAACCAGGGCTGAGACTCAATTCTGGCATGATAGTCAACAAATACGTAACCATATTTCCCCTATTTAAAGGTATACTTCGAGAATGAATATTATTGAAATTGAGGCTACCTTACAACCAACGTGTATGTTTAATACACTCTCATTTTGTAAAGTTGGATCTGAATCAACAAAACAAAGTGTCCTTCGGGGGCTTTGATAATCTATTTCATTTACCCTTGAACCATTAGAACGTACTTATTAAATTTTTAAAAATGTACCTAACTAAATAAAAAAAAGTATTTAAAAAGAGCCAGCACTCTTTTCTTAGTGCAGCCACACTCGATCTATGGAATCTGTCAGATGATGACTTTCCACCTGTCTCCCAAGTCCCAGCACCTGAAACAGGAGAGACAGCCTTTTAAACCAGCGGCATTTAACACATTCAGAGCAGCAGGTCCTTGGCCGGGGGAGAAGTTCCACTTATCAAAACATGTTGTTCCCACAAAGGATGAGAACCTACTTCACATGGAGAAGTCGAGGGAGCTTTTGTTCTGTGGGGACAGCATCTGGATTTGAATGCGTCCGTCTCAAAGGAGATGCATCCTGATGGAGCAAACTCGAAACACTCAGCGTGTTAAGACCAGCGAGAGCGGCTGGCGAGGGGCCTCGTGTCCCTGCCGTGCACAAAGACTCTCTAGCATCCTCTGCTTCCGGGCCCTCGGGAATTTAGGTCCTGCATTCATTTAGAACATTCGCGGTCTCAGGAGGCTGTTTTAAATTCTAAAGCTGCCAAGGAGATGTGACTCTGAAAGCCAGCTGGGCGGTGGGAAACGAGCCAGGCCAAGGCCTCCCCGGCGTCCTCCGCGGGTGTGTGGGCAGCCTTCCGGGCCTTGGGGACCAATCAGTCCGTGCCATGCCCGGAACCTCCGCCGCGACCTGGGGGGAAGTTGGGCAACCTCGCAGCTCCGCGACGCCCTTCCTGGAGCCCCAGCTGGAGCGAAGGCCCCGGGGTCCTGACATGAGAGGTGACGCGAGCCTTCGCAGGCAGAGGACCTGCCACTCCCTTTCTTTTCCGCGCCGGCTCTGCGGCTTCGTCCTCTCCATGCACCGCCGTCCTCTTGCACCCTCGGCCGGAGCGCGGATTGCGCGTTCCAGGGCTGGCCTGTGGCGCCCCCTGTTGGTGAACGTGGGGAGGCGGTTTCCCTAAGCAGAAAGAAATCCCTTCAGGTCTGACCAACTCTGTGGGCCCTTCGACCCAGCTGGGACAGCTGCAGCCAGCTTGCTGTCCGTTGCATCTTAGAAGATACATTTGTACGAGCCAGGAAAGGTGGCACATGCCTGTGATCCTGCTGTCTGGGAGGCTGAGGCAGGAGGATCATGAGCTTCAGTTCAGCCTGGGCAACCTAGCAACTAGGATGTCTCAAAAAATAAATAAATAAAAAATAAAAAAGGCTGGGGATTCAGCTCAGTAGTAAGACTCTGAGTTCAATCTCAGTAACGAGAAAACAACCAAAACAAAAACAAAAACAAACTGGAGGCCAGGCGGTTAGTGTTCTTTGCCAGCAAAGCCATCTTGAGGCCCACGTGGGTGAGGGATCCTGGAATGGTCCCCCGGACAGGTTGTCTATGGAAACAGGCCCTTTGGGGATAGGTCTGGCACTGTGAGGGTGGGGTGCACGTATGGGAGGTTCTCATCTGGGCATGGAAGGGCAGGGGGACCCCAAGTGAAGGATGTAGGTTAAGCGTTTGCAGAGCTCATTCTGCAGGATAGGTGTCAGTGCCCCCAGTGCCCACTGGGGTGGGCTTCTGTCTTCCTTCCACCAGGCAGGTCCATGCACCTGCCAGCCCCGCTGGTGCAGGGTCTGCAGCTAACCTCTCCCTTAAGAAAAGACAAAGCAAGTGGGCATCTCCATCTTGGGGTGCAGAGAAAGAAACCTCTCACTGGAGGGGGTGCTGGGTGCAGGGGAGAGGTGGCCCGGGAGTCCTTTGTCTGCAGGGGCCAGTGGTTGGGTGTAGTCCTCGATCTTGGGACTGGAACCTCCCATGAAGTTCTTGGTGGCTCATCTTGGCAGATGAGGTGAATCTGGGCAGGCGGTAAATGCCAGCAGGAGAAACTGAGGCCCAGAGTCATTGCCACCTGATTCTGCCCCACTGAGCGACACACCTTTGTCCTCTCTCCACTTGCCTCCTCTGCACTTTTCCCAGCCTTGGGAGAAGCTATGCTGCTCTCCTTTGTGTGTCTTGAGGCCTGTCTTGCTCACCTGTGACCACGGCAGCCCCGTGTCTGGTGTCTGTCTGACCTTCTGGGCTGTGCCCAGCACACAGGCTGAGTTCTTTCTGTCCTGCTCCATCTTGGCTCTACCCTGGCATGCAGTGTGCAGCCCACACAGCCCTGGTCTCAGGGCACATTTATGGCATCACTGACTTGGGTGGGGGCTCTGGAACTTCGCTGGGCCTGTTCAGTTTAGCTTTAGAAAGGACCCAGCAAAACCAGACGAATGTGTTGACACATGCCTATAATCCCTGCAGTGTGGGAGGCTGAGGCAGTGTGATCCTAAATTTGAGTCCAGCCTGGGCAACTTAGCGACTTAGCGAGAACTTGTCCCAAAATAAAAAATAAAAAAATGAATGTACCTCAGTGTGAAGGCCCTGGGTGTTCAAATCCCAGCGCTGGGGGGTGGAGGTGGGGAAAAAGGACTGGACTGGGTAGCAGCACCCTGTCATTCTCTGACCTCCCTCTGGAGCCTCCCCTCATTCCCTGAGGCTTATGCCCCGCTCCCAGCTGGTTCTGGCTTCCCCCAGGTGGCCCTACCTCTCCCAATGTGCTCTGACACCCACTCCAGGCTGCCTCTCACATGCACTGACACGTGGCCAAGCTGCCACCCCCGCAGGACCCCTCCTCACCCTGCTGTGACACCGCTCTGGTCCTGCTTTCTTCCATGATCCCACCCCATGAGGATATCTCCCTTGCTCTGTGGTTCCTATGAGCTTTAGGACTGAGTGAATTGGTTCAGGAAGGTGGGTGAGAGGAGCAGAGTGGCAGAGCAGTGTTTTTGGATTTTTTTCTTTGAGACAGGGTCTTACTATTGATACACGAAATAATACTGGAGGTGAAATATGAAATATATCTCCCAACCTGTTAGATGTCTGATACACTGAGAAGAATGAATGAATGAAGGATGAATTCTAGGAACAACGGAGGTTAAGAGTAGGAAAATATTGATAGGCTAGTCCCCGAGAGGCAGGAGGGGACCAGAATGGATAGCTGGGGACCCCACTCTATAGGAGAGTTTTATAGGGTGAAACCCACATGGGTACAATGTGGTCCACAGCCGTGATCATCCAATAAGGTTAAAAGTATAGTCACTTAGGTAATAGTGATCCAGTTGGGAAACAAATCACAAAACAAGTGTGGATAGAAAGAACAAAGACTTCCAGGAAATGGTGGGTCCAGAGGTCTCTGGTCACCCACTGGGGTGGCTGATATCTATCTAGACTTCATTAGACCCAGTTTTTGTCCTTTGAGGAAGTACACAGGTCTGGTCATCTTGTCTTTGTCTGAGGCCTGGTCTCCAACAGACGTGTCTCTGGCCGCAGTTGTGGTGTGTTTCACTTTGTCCTGACTCTCTCTAGGACCTAGCCCTATCTGACTGCCTATAATATTTCTACCTAACTCATCTGTCTGTAATACTATGTAGCCTAGGCTGTAGCCTAGGCTGGCCTAGATCTGTAGCCTAGGCTGGTCTAGAGCTTGAAATCCTCCTGCCTCAACCTCCTGAGTGCTGGGAATACAGGTGTGTGCCATCATGGCCAGTTGGAAAAAATTTTTTTTTTAACTATGGGAAATTTTTGTGCAAGCAAAATCTTGAGCAGAATATATAAAATAGAGGTGTCTGGTTGAAAGGAGAGTGAGAAAAGAATGAGAGAACAGAGGGAGGGAGAGAGGGAGAAGAGAGAGGAGAATGTGAGGGACTGAGGGGGAAGAAGTGACAGAGAAAAGGGAGAGAGGAAAAAGAGAAAAGAGAAGAGAGAACAGAGGAAAAGAGAGGAGAGAGATGAGAAAGAGAGGGATGAAAGAGAAGAGAGACAGGAAACAGTGCCTCTGAGGCCTGGCCAATTGGTTCCCCCCTCTCAGAGCCGACATCTGTCAATAAGCCCTAGGGTTTCTTGGTATACAACCTGGGGACACTGGCAAAGAATTCTGCAGCTCCCGAGCAGTCTTCTCCGAGCCTCTGGGCGAAGCAGCCTGAGGCAGTTGCCACCCTCCACCCCCTCAGCTCTCTGCTCAGGCAGATGGGTGAAGGCTTGAGGCCAAGAGTTGCTCCTGTCTGGAGAAGGGGTCTCTGAGGGGCCCAGGGAACCCTGGCTGGTGCTGGGGTGTCCTCTCAGGCTTCGAGAAGTGGGTCTATGGGATTCAGGCTGTGGGCTACAGGACTTCCACATGTGAGGGTCAGGAAAGACACCCTTTTTCCCCTACCTGGCCAATCCATATCCATTTGTGACCCTCTAGGCCCCAGCTTTGTTCCCTCTGTGGTCACCCCAGGTATTTGGTGGCTGGTATCAATGTCACTGATCTCTTAATATTACTCATCACACTGTGCACGACACTTTACAGTTTACAAAGCAGGTTCACAACTTCCTTCTGCTTGCTGTGATTTGATCTTTGCAGCTGGTGGTAAGATAGTAATTCCCCTTCTAGGAAAGAGGAAAGTAAGGATCAGAGGTTGTGTAAATTGCCCTGAGCGGCTGAATGGAGGCCTGGACACTAGAGAGACAGCAAGTCCAAGTGCCCACCCCTTTCTCCAGGCCTTTCCCACCCCAACTCTTTTTTTTTTTGTACCGGGTCCTTGCACTTGCGCAGCAGGCAGTGAAACCACTGAGCTAAATCCCCGGCCCCACCCCAACTCTTTATAATGCTAATCCTCTTCAGAGCTTCCAGGCCCAAGCCAAGAGTAGGTTGGGGCTCAGGGTCAGGGGTCTGTACAGTATGTACTTAGGCCCAAGGACTGGCAAGGAAGACAGGTGTGGGGTGTGGATTTTGAGTAGGATGACCATATAGTTCTTCATCCCATCTGCGAGTGTAGTTCAGTGGCAGAGTGAGTGTAGTTAGCACACCCAGAAGCCTGGGTTCCATCTGAAAAAAAAATTCCTCATCTGGATGAGGGCACCTTTGAGAATGAAAAGGAGCACTACTGATACCCTACCTAAGGCAATGGCAGAGAATGCAAATGTGAGGTTCATCCTATTATCCAGCCTCCCCAGCCTCTTCATGCTTGGAGTGGCCCCTCTGTCCCAGAGCTGCAGGCACACACTGAGCACTCATCTGTGCCCGAGTGCTGAGAGGGGATGTTCACTGTGTGACTTGGGATTCCTGTTGTACTGATTGGGAGAAGGAATTTATTTGCCCAAGAATACACAGAAGGTAAGCACTGGAGCTGAAATCTGAACCCAGGGAGAGTGGCTTTCCTTTGGGATTATAATACAATTTTTTTTGGTACCAGGGATGGAACTCAGGTCCTTGTGCTTTTGGGCCAGGCGACGGCACCACTGAGCTAAATCCCTGGACCCTATAATACTTTTTTTTTTTTTTTTTTTGGTACCAGGGATCGAACTCGGGACCTTGAGCTTGCGAGGCAGGTGCTGGAACCACTGAGCTAAATCCCCGGCCCCCTATAATATAATTTTAACAAATTGATTTGGGCCTTAAGAATCGTGCCGCCAAAAAAAAACAAAAACAAAAACAAAAACAAAAAAAAGAAAGAAAAAGAAAAGAATTGTGCCACAGATTGGGGCCCTCCACACTTCTGCTCTCTTCATTGTCTTTACCTTAGGATCCTATTAAAAGGAACCTGGAATGACTACAGGGAAGAGGGGACATGTGGGCCTACTCAGCAGGGGGATGTGTTAGAAGGATTGAGTAGGCAGGTAGCAGCAGGATGGAACTAGTACAAGCTAACAGTTATTAAGCCCTTACTGCATACCAGACTCTGTTTTAAACATTTTCAAGTATTAATCTATTAAATCTTCACAACAGCCTATTAGTTAAGTACTGTTATTATTCCCATCTTACCAATAAGTAAAACTGAGACCATTTGTCCGCCATCACATAGCCAGCAGGTGGTAGAGCGAGTGGGTAGGCCCTTTGGGGTAGAGGGACCTGGACCTGCTTTCCCCGGAACATCCAGTGGGCCGAGGGGGAGAGACTCCATAGTCCAGCCCCATGGGGGCACCTGCTGAGTGTCCCCGGACTTCCCGTAGGCCCACCTGTCTCTGTAGGAAGCTCAGGGAGGGCAGAGATGGCGCTGTGGTCCCACCGCCCTCTGCTGCAGCTCATTTCCATTCATTTTCTTTAAATGCTTTTCACTCTCTGTTTTTAAATCTAATTTTTCAGCTTCTTTTTTATCTTCACTCAAGTTGCTTTAATGAAATGAAAATTTGTCTGTTTCCCTCTGCTGGAGCTGCTCTGGGAATTTCAATATAAAACAAACAAGTTGGCTTTTAAAATTAAAATTTTATGGGTGGCATTTCCTCATTTAATGGGAGGCACAAAAGGCTGGAGTAAAACCAATTAACGTGGGGTTGGGACTTGGTGTTCAGCAAAATTAAACAACAGGAGCGTGGTGTACCATGAGCGGCGAGAGTGCAGGGCTGGGGAGGGATGGGGGGAGGTGGACCTGGGCACCCAGTTGGGCACTGGCAGACACGCGCCCTCAGCTCCTTTACTCGCCTTGCCCAGGACCCCAGGGACCTGTGTGGCCCTCTGGCCTGCACATTCTGATGGGAGGTCACTGGGGATGAGAAAACAGGTGTGTGTGTGTGTGTGTGTGTGTGTGTGTGTGTGTGTCTTAGACACTGTGGTCCAGACAGGCATCAGGATGGTTACCCTGGCCCAGCTGTGAGGGCGGGGCCTTATCCCCGAGCTGGCTGTGCCCTGGGCCCAGACAGCACCCGGAGGAAGTGCAGCAGGTGCTCCACCTGTTGTGACTGCAATGTCATAGGAGACTGGAGGAGAGAGGGGCCTCCTAGGCAGGGCCTCCGGACAGAGGGCATAGTGCTGGAGGGAGGCACTCAGGCCGGGGGGCAGGTAGGGCCAAGGGTGTGATTGGGGTCTGTGGATGAACCTGGCCAAAGGGTAAGTGCGCCAGCAGGGGCCCTGCAACAGGAAATGGGAGCTGCCTGGGGATGAGTGGGGCGTGGGGCTGGCTCCTCACTGGAGCGAAGAGAAAGAAGAGTCCAGCCAGGTGGGGTGGCATCAGTCCAGCTGAACTGGGGGCCCAGGGAGCAGGTCTCAGGCTGATGGCACAGCCCCCAGGACCCCCAGGAAAACACTCCCAGTTTGGGGGCAAAAGGCTCAGGATACCTCTTTTGGGCCACCCCAGAATCCTCAGCCCTTCCTGCGCTGGACTTCAGACCCAGAGTCCAGCAGGGCGTGGATAGGGGTGCCAGCCCCTAAGGGACAGGAGGGTGTCTCTGAGGGAGCATGGGAGGTTGGAAGAAGAGGCTTCCATGCCTAGGTCTTCGTCTAACCTATGCCCACCGAAGGGTCCCCGTGAGACCTGTGGGTGGATCTGGTTGAGGGGGTCTCTGGGAGACCAATTTGAACTCTTAGCAAAGTCTTAACTAGAAGTCTTTTTGAGGCCTGCTTGACAGCCTGAAGCTGGCTTAGCCTGAGGGTCAGTAGCAGAAACCAGAAAAAAATGGCTGGAGGCATTGGCCCTTTCAGCTCATACAACACCAAGAGTAGATCTGGCCAAGTTTGAAGTCTGTTCTTCGGCCAGGGGCTGGCAGGGGCAGGGTGGTTGGTACTTTTCCTTTGGTGGTGGATGAAGTTCATGCCAAACCCTAAAGCAGTTGACCAGAGCCCACACTTAACCCCACATCTAGGGGGCTGACCTCTCGAGATTGGCATGGGCAGCATCGTCTTAGGGTGACACCCCCTGCCCACATTTCCCTGAGGAAAGAGATACAGTATTGCTCTGTTGGATATAAGTTTTAACAGGTCTCAGGAAGCTGAGGCGGGAAGATCATGAGTTTGAGGCTAGTCTGGTAGTGAGCTCAAGGCCAGCCTAGACTACACAGCAAGACCTTGTTTCAAAACAGATGAGCAAGGCCGGGGATTCAGCTCTGTGGTTCCACCACCTGCCTCGTGAGCGCAAGGTCCTGAGTTCAATCCCCAGTACCAAAACAGAACAAAACACACAAAATACCCCCCAAAACCTTAAAACAGATGAGCAAACAAACATACAATGGGCTCTTAAATTCACATAGGAGCTCACCTAGTGCACAAGAGAGGAAGGACAGTATTGATTGAGTGACACCAACGAAGACAGAAATGTGAAACATTTCTCTGTGGTCCAAGAGAACTACAAATCCACAGTTTTTCTAGAGTCTGGAACTAGCAGGGCTAGACATATGAGCATCATGTGAAATCATGCAAGAGAAAGGGCCTTGCTGACTAGCATGCCACACAAAGCCAGGCAATGTCGTGGCCGCCCAGCTCTCTTGTTTGTTATGGGAGCCATATGAGTGGAGATGTGTGAAGTTACATTGTGAACCAGAAAAGTGTTTATGAAATGTTAATTATTGTATTTAGAGAGTAGGTAGATTAAGTGTGAGAATGTGGAAATGGAGCAGACAATTAAAGACCTGCTAATTTCTCTCTTGAGTTCACATTTTAGGAAATGTTTGTAAACTGAGAATTCTAATTACTTTTCTCCCTCACACCTCTTTTCAGTTGAATGCACTGTAAAAGAATGATAGTATCTGTTAAAAATATCGTCAGTTACCTGGCGTATCAGCTGGGAGTCCGTGGAGAGCAAGTGGCAGGGGTCTCACCCAGTATGAGGAATGTGTGGTCATGTGATATGAAGGTCCCAAGGGAAGATGAACCTCAAGGTGGGTTCAGTGCAGAACTTGTTACTCCTGATGCACAGGCTGACTTCTCCAAGCTAGGCGCTCACAGGGCCTAAATGTTCAGGCTTCTTCCTTTCAATCTCTTTTCTTTCTTTCTTTCTTTCTTTCTTTCTTTCTTTCTTTCTTTCTTTCTTTCTTTCTTTCTTTCTTTCTTTCTTTCTTTTGTCTGTCTTT
>NW_004624764.1:20170651-20199464 GCF_000247695.1 Heterocephalus glaber | reverse complement strand
CCCCCCTTTTTGGTACCAGGGATTGAACTTCGGTCCTTGCACTTGTGCAGCAGGTGGCAAAACCACTGACCTAAATCCCTGGCCCTGCACCTCTCTTCTTGTCTGCAGACGCTGCAGTCCATCCATCCACCGCCAACTACTATGATAGGTTTTTCTTTAGATACTTACTCCGTCACTAGCCTCTGCTTGCCAGTAAAAAATTAATTTCTGTAGCTGCTCAAAAGCTCAACACATTGCAAAGAACACATAGTGCAGCTGAGGTGCTAAGACAGGAAACACACCTATGAAATAGATGGGTAAATTACCATCTTGTGCTAAGGACATAATTTTTATAAAGTTAGAAAACCCAATAATATTAACTGAAAACAATTAATTATGGCAAATGAGAGAGTTTAGTGAGATGTCAGATACAAAACAATAAAAGTTTAAAGCTTTAAAAAAAACCCCAAGCCATCATCAGTTTAAGATATTGTAGCAATTTATTTGGAGAAGAAGGTCTTTATTTCATTTTTAAAAACTTAATGAGGCAGCTCAGCTGGGGACAGTTTTCTAGAGACCAGATTAGTTTTAGAAGTGTAGATGCTCATGACCTTGAATTATACCTCCCCACCTCCCACCGCAGGAAAATTGCTGGGACAGGTCCTTTGTAGGAGCAAGGCAAATCAGAAAAATTTTTCTTTTTTTAAAAATTAATTTTATTGGTACATTTTAGATATACAGAATGATAACACACATCATATGGAATTTGTACCTGTACATGATAGATCTTTTGTTTTTGTTTTTTGGTTTTTTTTGGTACTGGGGATTGAACTCAGGTCCTTGAGCTTTTGAGGCAGGCGGCGGAACCACTGAGCTAAATCCCTGGCCCTGCAAAAGCTTTTTAATAAGATGAGATCAAGTTGTTGATTCTTTGGGATATTTCCTGTGAGACTGGGGTTTTGTTCGTAAAGTCTTTGCCTATACCTATGTTTTCCAGAGTTCTACCTATTCTATCTTCCAGCAAATTTAGTTTCTGTCTTAATATTTAGATCTTTGATCCATTTTGATTTAAGTTTAGTGCATGATGAGAGATATGGGTCTAGTTTTAATCTGAGCATATGGAAAGCCAGTTTTTCTAGCACATTTATTTATTTTATTTATTTTTTAAAATTAATTTTATTGGTACATTTTAGGTATACAGTATAATTACATTAATCATTGGAAATTTGCACCAATACATAATCTCTCCTGGTTCATGTTTTTTTCCCCATTCCCCCCTGTTCCCTTCAACCCTGCCATCCCTCCCCGGTTACAAAGACTTTGTTTCCATTTTTTCATTTTCTCATATTAATTCCATTCCCCTCTTTCCTCTCCCCTACCCCTCCCACTTCCCCTTTGCTCCTTTTCTTCCTATTTCATATTATCTATTATACCTTTTAGTCTTTATTTACACTTTCAGTTTCTCACACTAGAGAAACTATTTGGTATTTACATGTGTGTCCTATTTATTTCACTTAAGAGTATGGCCTCAATGTGCATCTATTTAGCTATAAATGTCTCTAATTTCTCATTTTTTATGGCAGAGTTTATTAAAAACTCACATTTTATTAAAAAACTCCACATTTTCTTTATCCAGTCTCCAGTTGGGCAACTGGGGTGATTCTAAGTTTTAGCTATTACAAATTGTGCTGCTATGAACATGGGTCTAGCACATTTATTAAAGAGGCTGCCTTTCTTCCAGAGAAGGTGTTTGACTCCTTTGTCAAAGATCAGGTGGCTGAGTGTATTTGGAGTTTTTTCTACATCTTCTGTTCATTGATCCTTGGATCTGCCTTTTTTTTTTTTGCCAGAACCATGCTGTTTTTTTTTTTTTGTACCGGGGATCAAACTCGGGACCTTGTGCTTTTAAGGCAGGTGCTGGAACCACCGAGCTAAACCCTTGCCCCCCTGCTGTTTTTATCATGGTAGCTTTGTAGTATAATTTCAAGTCAGAGATTGTGATGCCTCCTGCTTTGCGTTTGTTGCCCAGAATTGCTTTTGCTATTGTAGGTCTCTTCTGGTTCCAAATGAATTTTAAGATTGTTTTCTCTGATTCTGTGAGGTATGTATTGCTATTTTGATTGGGATTGCATTAAGTCTGTATAACAGTTTTGGAGATATGGCCATTTTCACCATATTGATTCTTCCTACCCAAGAACAAGGGATATATTTCCATTTTTTGGCATCCTCTTTGATCTCCTTCAGAGTACTGTATTTTTCAATGTAAAAGTCTTTTATTTCCTTTGTTAGATTGATTCCTAAGTGTTTTATTTTTGTGGGTGCTATTGTAAAAGTTGTGGTTTCCCTAATTTCCCTCTCAGTGAGTCTATTATTCCTAAACAGGAATGCTATTGATTTTTGAGTGCTGACTTTATATCCAGCTACACTACTGAATCTGGTTATTAAATCAAGAAGTCTTTTGGTGGAGTTTTTGGGGTCTTCTATGTAGAGTATCATGTTATCTGCAAATAATAATTTAACTTCTTCCTTTTCTATCGTTATTCCTTTCATTTCTTTCTGTTGTCTAATTGATATGGCTAATATTTCCAGAACTATATTGAATAAGAATGGTGATAATGGATATCTTTGTCTTGTTCCTGATTTTAGAGTGAAAGCTTTCAGTTTTTGACCATTTAGTATGTTGTTGGCTGTTGGTTTGTCATAGATGGATTTTATCAGATTGCGATAAAGACCATCTATTCCAATTTTCTGTAGGGCTTTTATCATGAATAAGTGTTGGACTTTGTCAAATGTTTTTTCTGCATCTGTTGAGATGATCCTGTGTTTTTTGTCCTTGGTTGTGTTAATATGATGTATTACGTTTATTGGTTTGTGTAACAGACCTGTTTTTCTGGGTAGAGCCCTGGAAAAAGAAATTCCAGTACAAGAGAGCAAGTGGAGATGTTAAATACTCTTTGGTCATGCCTACATTTCAAGTAGAGTTTGCCATGTTTGGGTCATGGCTCTACTACCCAGGGTGGGGGCAAGAGACAGCAGGGATTGTAAGGTGCGGAGAGGCTTGAGGGGTCTTTCACTGGTGCCTTAGCTCATCCTAGGACAGGGACCCCAAAATTGGGCATAGAGGCTGGGGCCCCAGGGTCACACTGACCACAGCAAATGGAGGCAGAGGGAGGAGAAGTGGGGGAGAGAGAAGAAGACAAAAAGGAAGAGGAGGAGGAGGAAGGAGAAGAAGGACAAAGGAGAAGTCCAGGATGATAAGAAGGAATTGATGGAGGGAGGAGGAGGAAGAGAAAGGAAAAGAGCATCAGGAGGCAGAAGAGTGGAAGTAGCCAGGAGAAAGATCAGCCAGAGAGTAGTGGTGACAAGTGGTTTGCAGGTCTGTGTGTGGACACATGAACCCTTACCTAGTTTTCCCAGATAGCAAATTATGGTTCTCAAGACTTTTGTTTGTTTGTTTCTCGGTGGCCTTATGCACTCGAGGCAAGCACTGTCCTACTGAGCCACACCCCACCCCTAATTCCCTGAGTAAAAAAATCACAATTCTCAGGCTACATATGAGCACAATCAACATGAAGGCTTTGAACAAGATGGTTCAAAGGAGGATATGAGAAATGCACATGATGATGAAATAAGATTTGTAAATTAGATACAGAATTGGTTAATATCCTGTAGGACAATAAAACCTTAACCTTTGGGGCTATTTTCTCTACCGCCGGAAATCATTGCCCTCTAAGCAGTTTTCTACAAGTGGACATGTAGCCTTGCAGACTACTGAGAACTTCATGAAGGCAGGTCCCCTGGAGAGGCAGTTGGCTCTGGGGGCTTAGAGCCAACACAGGGTGTGGGGTGGGAATAGGTTGCATGGAGAGGCCTAACTGGGGCTGCTCTGGGAATCTCACAGAGGAATGACTCTATCATTGCAGTTTGGGCTTCAGGAGCTCAGGATCATTATAAATGGACTCTGGGAAGAAATATGAGCCATACCTGGACCCCAGCATGAGGAACTGGTTTATGTATGAGCAACTGGTGGCATTGATGGGGCGGGCAGAGGGGCCAGGAAGATGGCCTGTACCCACCCCCATGCCAGATGTTGGAGTACCTGTCCTTGGACTTAGAGTCACATCAACCCTAGTTTGTGGACTTTTTTTTTTCCTTTTTTAAAAAATTAAAACTTTTTACTGTGGTGAAATATATACAACATAAAATTGACCACTGCAATCATTTTAAGTATGTAGTTCATGACATTAAGTACATGCATGTTGCTCTACAACCCTTCATACCATTGTCTCCAAAGCTTTTCATCCTTTCCCTGAAACTCTGTATCCAGGAAACACTAACTCCCATTCCTCGCTGCGACATCTCTCAACTATTGTCTTTTTTTCCTTTTTTTTAAGGTACTGGGAAGGGAATGGGTCATCTGCATCCTATGAAGGCACTCTACAATGGGGCCACACCCCACCTCACCATTCTACTCTCTGCCTTTGTGACTTGATTGCTCTTTTACCTCTTATAATTGAGATCATATATTTTTTTTTTTTGTGAGTGGCTTATTTCACTTGGCATAATGTCCTAAATGTTCATCTATGCTATAGCATGTGTCATAGTGTGCTTCCTTGTTAAGGCTGAATACTGTCCCATGGTGTGTATAACAGGGTCTTGTTATGCAGCCAAGGCCAGCCTAGGTCTCACAGCAATCCTCCAGCCTAAGTCCTATCCCCACCCCAGTGCTGGCATTACAGATGTGCACCATGTGTATCTTTTTAAAGGAGAGTCATCCAAGTGGATTTTAACTGAAAACTTTTAGTTTTAAAATTAATTGCTGAGTGTCAAGATTAGTGAAGAAAGTCTGGCTGAAAATCTCTCCCCATGTCTCAACTGACCAGAAGCCTCTGTGCTGATGTGATCTGAATAAAGTCAATTCTATTTCCAGGACCAAGCCAAAGAAACCAGAAAGCCTATGTTTGCAGTTGCTTCCTCCTGCCACGTGGTGTCACTGTGGAAGACTGGTCCTGCACAGCCTCCTGGACATGGCTGGTCACTGCTCTGCTGACACCTCAGTTGGTTCAGGTCATTGTATTTGTTCCACTAGATTTTCTGAAGTTGAAACAAGATGTCTTGGCTAAGATTACAGCTCTCCAATTAAATTAGACCGATGTTTATTGAAAGTCTACTATGTGCCAGGTCTTGATCTCAGTTCTGGGAAAACATCAGAACAAAATAGATAATGATCCCTGCCCTCGTGGGAGGTACAGAATGAGCAGTAAGCACAATAAACAGGTGAAAGAGAAGGCCCGCTAAAAGGTGTCCAGCACGATGGGAAATAAAAGAGTGAGGCACGACAAGGGGGAGTGGGAGTGTATGGGGCAATGGGAAAGGTGACCTGCACTGGGGGAAGAGTCCCCAGCAAAGGGATAGGATGCCCCAGTAAGGCAGGTGTGTGGGGAGTGTGAGGCCAGGGAGAACAAGGGGCAGGGAGTGAGAGTAGCATGGACTTGCACCCATTGCAAGGACTTGAGCTCTTACTCTGAGTACACTGGGCACTCACTACAGGATCTGAGTACGGAGGTGACCTGGCCTGACTTCTGTTTGAAAAGACTCAAGTTGGCGGGGCATGGTGGTGCATAGCTGTAATCACAGTATTCTGGGAGGCTGAGGCAGGAGGACTGCAAACTCAATCCCAGTCTGGGCAATTTAGTGACTTAACGAGACCCTGCCTCAAAATTAAAAAAATAAAAGGGCTGGGGATGTAGCTTAGTGCAAAGGCCCTGGGTTCCATCCACATTACTGGAAAAATAAATAAATAAAAGACTCTGTTGCTTCTGTGTTGTGTGTTGAGGACAAATAGGAAAGGGTGGGGCTGGAAGGGCCAGGACTGAGCAGGGAGACCAGGGAGGAGCTTAAGCTGTAAGCCTGGGGCACAGGCATCACAGTTCACAAAACCATCAATGCCTGGAGTTTTGGCCCTTGTCAACTTCCTCAATGAACTCCGGGCTCCTCCCTGTCAGTCTCTGCTTGGGGGACTTGAAGAGAACCAGTTGCTAGTAGTGGCTCGCTATGTGCCAGGCACTGGGAGCCGGAAGGAGGGTCCTCACAGGCACAGAATCTGCCAGCACCTTGCTCTTGACTTCCAGCCTCCAGAAGGGTGGCGGGGAAATGTCTGTGGTGTAGACCACCCAGTCCACAGCATGTGCTGTCCTAGCTGGAGCCAATGAGTGCAGCCCATTATACAGACAGGGAAACTGAGGCTTTGGGGTGGTGGTGGCCAGGTCACTCAGCAGGGAGTAGGGTGTCTGAGCACTGGGCTGAGCTGTATGGGACAGCTGGGGAGCCAGAGAGAGGAGGGTTTGGGGGAGCTGCCTGTGGGGCGGGGACAGCTTCACCTTGGATGGTTGTGGGGCCATTCCTGTCTCACTCTCTGTGCTTTCCCAGGTATCAGGCTCCAGGGGGCTGTGCTGGGGCCCACAGAGGCTGTCCTGCTGCCTCTTGGGCTTTGTGGTGGCTGGGGCTGGCCCAGGCTGTTGCTTCCTGGAGATGGTGAGGGGGGACAGGTACTGGGGTCCAATCAAGACTCCCTGGGGTCTGTTCCTGCCCACGCTCTGGCGCTCAGAGGAGGGGTGAAGAGGGCAGGGTGTTAATGATGGTAATTGCTTTAATTTTTTTTTTTGAGAGTCATAAAATGTGGCAGCTGAGCTCAGCGTTAATCATGGTAATGAGGAGGGGCTGGGGGCCATGTTGGACAGACAGCGACTGTTAACTAGGGAGCGACGGCTTGCCAAGGCAGGGAGAAGTGGTGCTCAGCCCTCCCTTCTCTTCTCCTTCCTCTTCCCTGCCCGCCTCTCCTACTCCTGGCCTTTATCCTGTGCTCTAAGGCTTGCCCTCCTTGGGGGCTCTGCTCTCTGACGGTGGGGGCAGTGGCAGCTGTGTGGCTCCAGCGACTGACCTCAGGGCTGGGAGTGTCTGTTCTGTGCAGAAGGGGGCCTCTGCGGGGAGATCTCTGACCTGGTCCGGGCGACTCCAGTCCAGGGGCTTCAAGGTCTGTGCTGGACCAGGCATCCTGACCTTAACAGAAGAGCCGGGGGAGAGAGCAGAGCTGCTCTGGGGTGAAGCTGGGCCACCTCCCTGCTTTCCTGCTTCCACCACCAGCCAAGCAGTGCCCACTCAGCCAGAATTTCCTGAGCACCTACTATGTGCCAGGCTGGAGAGTCAGTGGGGCCTCGGACTCTGCTTTGAACTCAGAGATTCCACAGTCAGACTTGGAGCTGGGGTGGACACAGTAAGGACTGTCCTGGTGGCAGAAGAGGCTTCCAGGAGGAGGTGGTGTGGCCATCAGGTGAGGCTTTCCAAGGTGCAGGGTGAGAGGACTGCAGACTGAGGGAACAGCAAGGGCCAGGGACTGGAATAGGAGAGGGGAGGAGAAGGGAAGTGGGAGAAACACCGGACCCAGCACTGCCTTGATAGGGCAGCTTCTGAGACCCTAGGGCATGGGGCTGGGGAAAGGGTTGAGGCACAAATTAGGTGCTGTGGATGATACTGACTGCGACAGGCAAGTGCTCAGCCTGGGAAACATGGAAAGGTCCCTTAAGATACTTAGAGACACAGCTGTACACAGACGCGTGAGCCCCCATCACCCACAGGGCACGGCTGGGGCCGAGTCAGGGAGAACAGTCTCCGGAGACAACCCCAGCAGCCCCTCTGCTCTCTGAGCAAGAGACTTGGCACTGCAGCCGGAGAGCACAAGGCTAGATCTCAGGAGGACCTGTCCAGCCAAGAAGCAGAGGGCTGGATCTTTTTGCTGCTTTCCACTGGGCCTGAGTTGGCGAGGTAGACAGGACTGGTTTGGGGCAGGAAGCTGTTTCACCTCAAGCAGAACTCTTACCTCTTGTTAAGACCAGGGTCTCAGAGTCACCAGGCTCCTCCCCGGGCCAGCTTAGGTGGAGGGGACATGAGCTGTAGGTGGCACGTGCTGTGCATGGTGCATGTGAGTATCTGCCATGGTTGAACAGGAGCTTTGCAACAGCAGGGATGGTGTGCAGGTCTCAGAGGCCCTTCTGTGCTGTGTGAGAGGAGTAGAAGATGCCTGGGGTTTGGCAGAGCTACCATTCCTGGGAGGCTGGGTGTGGGAGGAGCTTGCTGTGGGCCAGGCACTGTTGTAGAGTGCACCACACTTGTTGACCCCCTAAATCTTCAAACCCCAAGGAAGCGGGTGCATTAGCACTTCTCTGCGCAGACACGAAATGTGAGCACATTCTGCAGGTCATGGATGGATGGGCCCAGAATCCACTCCATCAGATTCTGATGCTTTGTCCCTGTCTGGTTCCCAGATTGGGAGCCCCTTGAGGGCACTGCCTGTGCCTGCTCATCCAGTGTTTCCCAGTGGGAAGTACTGTGCCTGACAGTTGCTCACCAAATCTGGAAGGAAGGAAGGGAGGAAGGAAGGGCGGGTGGGACGGAAGGCCTGGAGGTGGGGCCTGTCCAGAGCACCTCTGGGCATCCTGCACCTCCCATCCAGTCCTGCACCCACTCTCCTGCTGGGGCCCCTCCTCACCTGCCACCACCCGTGGATCCTCCAGGTGTTCCAAACCGCAGCTGCTTCCTTGTCCACGTCTATTCTTTCAGCAGACAAATGAGGGGCTGGATGTGCCTTTCGGTTCACACCGGCAGGCTGGTTGTCAGCTGCAGTGGCATCTGCTCTTGTCAGGAAAATTAAGAAGGACGTGAATGAAGCCACAGACCTTGAGCTGGGCTGTGGGGAGAACCTGGCCCAGCCTCTCCTGGGAAGATGCTCTCTGCCTCCTACTGGAGGTGCCCTGCAGCAGGCCATGGCCAAAGTGGACACCCATCTCACCAACATGCTCCTTTCTTAGGAGGGAAGTGTGGTTATGCGCGGAGGTGCACATCTGTAATCCCAGCTACTCAGGAGACTGAGGCAGAAGATGCAAGTTCAAGCCCAGCCTGGACCATTTAGTGAGACCTGCCTCCAAAGAAAAATTTAAAAAGGGCTGGGGGCGTGCTTGCCTATCTTGTGCAGGACCCTGGGTTCAATCCCCAGTACCGGAAAAAAAAAAAAAGATAAAAAAAGGAAGTGTTGTTAACAGTGTGATGTCGTTAGGTCCCGCTGTGTCTGGGCATCACCTAGCCTGTCCATGCCTTAGTTAGAAAATAGAAATGACAGTGTTGCAAGAGTTAAATGACTTAAGGATAAAATGAATTAGTATATGGAGAGCACTCGGAATAGACGGTACCCCTGACCTCGAGAAGTGCTTTGTTGAGGGATGGTGGTCATTATTACTCTGTTCCTTGTCCCAGGGTTCTTCTCTCCCCACCCACTGAGCGGGTCAGAGAAGGCTCCCTTCTCTCTACAGACCTCTGCTGACCCCAGGCCCCGGCCCCGACCTGGGGGAAACCCAGTCCGGTGGCAAGAGGGTGGCATGGGGGCAGGTATGTGACAGCAGCAAGAGGAGGAAGGATATGGGGGGTGGTGAAGGGAAAGGGCAGGAAGGCTTCTAAATGGCGAGGTCCATTTGCAATTCCCTCTCCCTCTCCCTCTCCCTCTCCCTCTCCCTCTCCCCTCTTTCTCAGATACTGTCTCGCTATGTTGCAACTCCTGGTCTCAAATGATCCTCCTTCTGAGTAGCTGAGACCACAGGTGTGTGCCGCTGCCCGGAATTGGGCCGCTCTCTTAAGAACCGAGAGCTTCCGGGGCTCCCCGGTGTCGTCTGGGCCCGGGAGACAGGCGGTGTGCGCGGGCAGTTGGCACGGCCAGCTCTGTCCAGCAGGGGGCAGCCGCGGTTTGCGGATGGGCGCCCTCACCGCCGCTGGGGTGCTTTCAGAGGGTCGGTGGTGGTGGGCGGGTCGGACCCGTGCCCAGGCTTCTTGGGTGAGCTGGAGGGCGGGGAGAGGGGCATCGTCCCACTGCCAGATCTTGTCGGTCGATCAGGTCAGTCCTGCCTGAGACCGAAGGGCCTATACAGTCGCTTCAGTGATTGTCAGCCCTGGGAGAACAATCTGTTGCGCTGTGTGTGTGTGTGTGTGTGTGTGTGTGTGTGTGTGTGAAGTACTGGGTATCTACAGGTCCCTCTGGGCAAGTGTGGGGACTTCCGGGGCTGCTTCTGCCTGCCTGGGTGGGTGCTTTTGCCTCTGTGCTACATGTGTGTCACTGTGTGCCCAGAGCGGTGAGCTGTCTCTGCCTCTGTGCCTGCTGTGTCCCATGGTGCGTGGTGGTCTCCGGGCCGGCCTGGGTATGACCTGTGTTCCTGAGTCCGTCAGAGCCAGTGGTGAAGGGGAGCTCCGTGTTTGAACACATGTTCCCTCTTTCTTCTCTCCTCCAGTCTGATCGATATGCTGCTCCCAAACGCCCTCCCCAAAGACCACAAACAGGCGAGTTCCGTGTGGACAGAGACAAGTGTGGGCTCAGAAAAGCCCACAGCTCCTGCAGGCACAGTTTCTTCAGTCAGCCTCTAGGTGGGCAGCTGGGCTTGCTGGCCAGAGCCTCCCCATGGCTGATGCAAGCAGTGCCTGGTGCCCTGTGCCTGCCCAGTGTGCCAGGCGCGCCATCTTGGAAAGGCTGTGGGCTAAGTAGGGCCAGATGGAGACACGGTGCCTTGTAGGCAGGCCAGCTAATTGATGTCATTTTTGTCAATATTCTCCTAATATTTGTTCAACATTTATTTCCTGGAGGAGGTAAAAATGATGTTCTGTGAGTAGAACTGGTATATTCACTCATGGGACCAGGTGACGTATTGTATGCTCTGAGCTCGATGTGGATTTTAATTTGTTTAGAGCAGGCTTTGATGTCAGTTTTCCTGTCATTTATAAGTGGAGGTGCATTGTCACTCACTCAGGATGGAGGTAACTTGCATAGATGTGGTTACACGGCTTGTTGGTGTGAACAGGACTGTCAGACACTATCTGGATAGAGAATTTCTGTTCTTGCTTTAAGAGTGTGCTTATCCTATACAAATACTGCCTTTTTGTGAGCTGGACAAAGATCTCTGGTTCAGGCAGCCCCTGCCCTGTGGACACACAGCTTTGGGAGTGGGGTTGGGTTTGGTCAGGCGTGTCTATGGGGGCGCTGATGTGTACCAGTGCGATGGACCAGGCAGGCTCCCATGTGTGTGATGTTGGTGTGTGCAGAACACGTGTTCTGTGTGGTTGGTGTGAGGGGTGTGGGCTTGGCTGGGGTGTGCATTGGACTGCGCATATGATATCTGGGGTGCAGGGTGAAGTGGAGAGTTTGGGTGGGTGGTGGTCATTCTCGGGGGGATAGAGGCAGGTGCTGTTTGAGTCTTGGGTCGGATGGGAGACAGAGTGTAGGTGAGGCACAAGTGTCAGCTTGTGATATTCACCTTCTAGTGGGTTGTACCTGTGCATGAGTCTGTGAGTGGGGCTGCTGGGGACAGGTTCAAGGTCTCAGCCTTCCAGCCAAGCTTTTTATAGAGTTGGGCCTTGCTTTCCCGTCTCCTCTCCTCCCCAGACCCCAGGCTGCACCTCAGTGCTGGAGGGCTCTGTTCTGCTGCTACCCCAGTGACACTGCCCCTGGGGGCTAACAGGTCCTGTCTGTGGGCTTGAAGCCAATAGTCTTTAGGTAGGAGGAACATTTGGGTGGCAGTTTGCACAGGAGCTTTGTCCAGACTCGAGTTCCTCAGCCCCTGTCAGGCCTACCTGGAGGGGCGTCGCGGGGAGTCTTCTTCCTTGCCTCCTCCCCAGGTCCTCACTGGCCACCACCATCTGAACTATTGCAGCCGCTTCTGATCCGGCCTCCCCTCCTCTCCTCTGCCCTCCTTTACCCCCTCCTTTACCCCCTCCTTTTTGTTCTCCACACTGTGCCTAGTATATTTTTCCAAAACTTACTTAAAACCCTTTATTGACCTCTCTACTGCCTGCATGATGAAGACCATACTCCTTGGTCTGGCATCGAGGCCCCTAAGCTGACCTTTATGTGCCCGCTGTGCCAAGGGCTGGTTGGCACAATTTCCTTGAGCCCCAGTACCAGGTCAGTCCTCCCTCTCCTGCCTCCGTCAGTCCTGTGATTCCTGCCTCTCTGGGCTGGTACACTCTTGTCGCCCATTCAGCCAGTCGCACACTGTTCCTCCCTAGAAGCCTTCTCTTCCCTCTCCAGGCAGAGCTGATAGTGCCTCATTTGTGTCCAGCCTGTTGCGACTGCCCACCCTGCCCAGGGATTGTCCCCACCACACTGTGGGCTCCTTTAGAGCTGTCTCAGGGATGCTCCTGGGCCAGCCTGGCTCCTCCAAGTCTGACTTACCCTGAGCAGGCTTCCAGCGCCATTCACACTGCCGAGGGTGACCAAGTGGAGATCATGACATTTTCTCCGTCCTCTATTTGGGCAGACAGCTGTCTGAGCTTCTTTGCTACCAGGCAGAAAGAGACATTGTCTTCAGGACCCCCGCCCTGGCCTCCCTCACTGCGTAGTCCAGGCTGTCCTCAAACACGCTGTGTAGACCAGGCCGGCCTGGCACTCACAGTGCTCCTGCCTTAGCCTTCCAAGTGCCAGGATTACAGATGTGAGCCACCGTGCCTGGCTTCAAGAAGGTTCTCTGAATTGACCTCTCCTGGAGATTAAGTGGGCTGTCCTGGTGGTAGGGGTGAGGGAACCCTGCAAAAGGAAGGTGAGACCCTCTGACCGGAGGAGGACCTTTATAGGGTCACTCCAGCTCTTGGGAGGTGACAGAAGTCCCAGGCAGGGGCCACTGGCACCTGCTTTCTGGTAGAGCCTTGGACAGTGGGGTTTCTAAGGGACTGTGTGGCTCCCAACCCTGCCAAGGATGCAGGGTGGGGTTGGGGGAACAGGAAGTTTCCAAGGACTGGGACAGTGGATATCTTGCAGTGATCCTTGCTGAACAGCAGCCATGATGAGCGAGGCCTCCCCAAGGGCCCTGGCCACCCCAGCACCACTTCTCAGAACTGGGGCAGTGGCCATGGCCAGTGTGTGAGGTGGTACAAGGGCGGGGAGCTGGTCACTGCACCTGTGTATGAAATGGAGGTAAGAATGCCATTGCCCTCTTGATGACGAGATTGATGAGATAATGACAGGCAATTCTTGAGAGATCCGATTTACCCAGTCCTGTGGGGCTCTGCACACAGTGTTGCTTGACTCTCCATAACAACCCATGGGACAGATGCCGATGTCACCTGGCTGTGGAAGAGGACCCTGGGGGACCCTGCAGCCCCAGCTTAGAACTACTGCACCCCCAGCTGCGGGATGCTGAGTCCGTGGAAGACAGTAAGTGCCATACAGCAGCTCTTGGTTAAGAGGTGTCAAATCAGAGGATATCGCCACCATGCCACACCCTCACTGGACTCCACGGGGGACTTTCTGGACCTGTGAGCAAAGGGAATTGCTTTGTCCAGCTGTGTAGAGTGATGGGCTTGTCCTGCAGTCCGTCTTCAGCAGAATGCTCATTTGCACCCACAGGTCACAGACCCCTGACACGGCACGGCAATGGCCCTTCTGGCACCACAAGGCCAGTGCCTCTCCCTGGAGCAGCCCACACAGGGTGAGTGTCTTGCCAGTGCTTGATCTTTGGCACAGGAAGCATCAGGTGCCGTTTGTTCTGTTTATTGTGCTTATTTAATTTTGCTCTGCTGGTTTTTGTTTTGTTCCTTGACAGCTCAATAAACCTCAGTTTGGACACAGGAGCCTCAGTCTGCAGATTTCTCTGAGCAAGAAGCAGCACCTTGTTTTCTCCCCTTTCGAACCAACTTCACTATCTGATCCTGAGCCCCCATGCTTCCTCTGCAGATGCAGGAAATTGCTTCAGATGGTGCTGGGGCTAAGTCAGAAGGGGTGCATATGAGGGAGAGAGAGGTGGGGTGGGGCTCCTGTTCCCAAAGCAGGGTGAAGGGAAAGTGGACAGGAGCCAAGGGGGCCCTTGCTGAGGCCGCCCAGGAGGAGGCAGAGAGGCGATGCCTGGGGTGGGCAGTGAGCTCCTGAGCCTGAGGAACTAACATGCGTGCAGGATGCCTGGCCACCAGAAGCATGCTGCTCTACTCTGGTCCCCAGAGCACTCTCTGCTGTCCTCTGTGAGGACATTTACCAAAGCCTGTCTTGGACACAGTGCTCATTCTACTTGATTCAATTCAATTTGATTCTGTTTGGCTCAGCAGTGTTAGACTCTGTGCTACACACTGCATTATGCTTGACTCCTGCCCTCTGAAGCCTGGAGTTAGGGGGGCCATAGACACATGCTGACCATATAGTGCGGGCAAGATCCAGGCCAGGGTGTCCAACCTGGACTGTGGTCAATAAGGCCTTCCAGGTAGATGAGCATCTAAGCCCAGACCTGAGGGACAAATGGGAGGAGGCTGCCGGTGGAGAAGGGGTTTCAGACGGAGACTGGAGGCCAGAAAGTGTGGGCCTGGAGATGACTTCTCTAGGGTATAGAAGGATCTGGAAGGATGTGGGGTGATGGTCAAAGAGGAAGCTGGGATGGGCTGAGGCTTGGCGGGCAGGACTTTGGAGGCTTTCTGTCAAAGAGTTTGCACTGTTGAAGGGGACTGACATCACTTACAGTTATTGATTCCCATCTCGCATGGTCTGAGGGCAAGCTGTCAAATGTTTAGACATTGTTTCCGGGACAGAAGGCTTGCTGCCCATTTCTATGGTGTAAACATTCTCACCATGACTAATCTTGAGCTATCAATGTCATGTCACTGAGCATAGTGGATTGGGGTGAGCTGCCACTGGTCTGCTCTCCTGAGTTGGGATGAGGTGGCTGTGTTCTACTGCTGGCTGGAGAGGAGCAGGGAGGCTGTACCCTCTTCTACGGCGAGTGAGCTGGCAAGCTCCCCTGGCACGTCCTCTGTCTCCTTTTCCCACAGGCTCTGTGCAGGGCTCACGCTGAGGCCAGAAATATCCTGGAAGGATGAGCAGGAAAAAGAACACTCTGGGCCACCCTGTCCCATCTCCTGAAGGGACCCTGAGAACAGTTCTGGGAGGGAGTCAGAGGCAGGCAAGGGGGCCCATGTGATCATGCTCAGGACAGGAGGAGCATGCTGGGATGAGAGGCTGACGAGCTGATGATAATAATTATGACAATTATGCAAAATACACAAATAATAATTATGTAAAATCATGATTATTATTTGTGGGTATGAGATTTCTCTAGCTTTTTGGAATGGCACAGAAGTGTTGGGTGCCCCTTTTCTTGTGGGTGGCTGAGTGTCACAGCCAAGCTCGGGGCTGACTGGTATGATCAGGGGTTTCCATTCTTTTCTATACGGCTGTCTCTGGCTCAGGTCTTGGTGGGACCCTGTCTTTCTCAGCCAGTGCCAAGCCTAGGTGAGCAGACTGCAAGATCAGGAAAGGCAGCCACCACCCCTCTTCTGGTTCTGATCTCAGAACCTCTCTGAGGACCCAGCTATGGGTGCAGGAGAGCCGGGGTGACTAAGGTTAACCTCAGGAGCTACAGTGAGTGTTTTGATGAGGTGGCCTCCTGACTCATGGCTGACTGGATACCTGACACAAATGTGCTCAGATTCTCTTCTCAGGATATCGAGAACTGGGACTGAGAGAGGGTGGGTTAGTCCACAGGAATATCTGGGTCTCTCACTGGGAAGCTGGGAATGGGCAGGTTCTCCCCAGAGACCAAGTGGACTGTAAAGCAGGGGAGAGAAAGGACTGACTGATTCTGGGCCGCCTTTCTGCAGGGAAGGCCCTCCAATGTTGAGGTTTTATGGATCAGAAATCCATTCACACTACCTCATTAAAGACCCTGGTGGTATGACAAGGGCATGCTACGCAAATCCAACAAGAAAATCTGTCATAGGGCTAGAGTTCCTGGGAAACTGAGGTACACTGGATTTAAGATGGTGCTAGGACCTCAGCAGCTGGAGGCAGCTTATTAGTTCTTTTAACCTGACTTAAGTTCAGTTGCTTGTGTCTGCTTTTTGGTCTTGTACCAGCCAATTCTCTTTTTCCTTCTAGTTCAAAATCCTAGGAGAAGAAATTTGATTGGCTTAGTCCATGACTAGTATCCCTTTGTAGAGTCTTCTATGCCAGGCCATGTGATAGGTTTTCAAGTGGCCTATGCCCGGGCTGCTCTTGTGTCAGGTACTCATTCACGATCCAATCAGATGCTAGCTAGTTCTGAGCTGGCAATCTTTGGAAAGATAGTTTTAAAGAGAAGAGACTTGGTTGTGGCAGTGGGATGGTCAGCATGTCCGATGTGAATGGCAGGCAGGCTTGGGACTTAGTTCAGTGGGTGACGGTGAGTCTGGAAGATTCTTGAGAATATGACATGATCCAGCTTGGAATTTGGGAAGATTAATTAATCTGGTTGCAGAGAAGAAGCTGATTGGAGGGCAGAGGCTGGTCAGAGAGGTCAGGTAAGTGGCTACTCCCTCTGCCCAGTGGGGTGGTGAGCTGGGTTGGCCTAGCAGGCAGGGTCAGGCCAGGACCAGGACGGGCAGTGAGGCTTCAAGGTACCAGTTTGGGATGGCATTCATCTCAGGGTGAGCCTGAGGTACCTCCTCCAGTCTGCCTCACCCATTTCCTCCTGTCCTGTTCTGGACAGGAAGCTGGAGCACTTGGACTCATGGGCTTGGTAACTGGTGGGATGCAGGTGGTAAGGGAACGAGATCTTCCTTTTGGTATGGTAGCCTGGAGAACGGGGAGACCAGGCCCTGAGATGTGAAGCAGGAGGGTAGGCTGATGGAACAAGCCGCTGGCTCATTTGGGAGTGAGGTGAATGTGAGGGGCCTGGAGGACATTGTGGGTGACCCTTCCAGCAGACAGGTGGGAGTATGGGTCTGAAGCTTGGAGGGAAGTCAGAGCTGGAGAGGTAGCCTCTGGGAGTGTCAGCCTGGGCCTGACCAGAGCATGGGTTTGCCTAGAGCACATGCTCAGGAAATGTTCAGTAAACAACTCTGGAAGTTATTTTTCAGGGAACAGTGTAGGGAGGACTGGCCTCCAATGGTGAAGTTGCTGGCAGCTGGCAGTGGTGTCAGGACCAGGGGACATCTGTGGGCGGGAGGAAAATCTCCTGTAGTCCTATAGATGATCCTGTGCTTACATCCATGTCGTTGCCTTGTCCTCAAGGACTCCTGAAACATGATAGCATGTTTGAAAGTTTGAGCACCAAGGGTCATGGGAGGGCCCTGCTCCTCCAAGAAGTAGTTGGCTAGCAATCACCCAGATTGTGCCTGGTCTCTGGGGGAAATGGCAGCACACAGCTCTGCCCTGGCATGGGGTCCTTAGCCTCTCAAGGTGATTCACGTTCATGAATTCACCTGAGCTATTATTCCCTTGTGAAGGAGAAAGCGCGGTGCTCATCTTGCCGTTTTATAGATGAAGCAGATGAGGCACCAGAAGGTTAAGTGATTCACCCAGAGCCACACAGCCATTGGAGAATACTGGATTGGAATCCTGGTCTATTTAAAAAGTATAGTCACCTGAACCTAGAAGTTACCATGTCTTCAGGGCTTTCCTCAGATTTGTCATAATGATGTTAGAGTTATATATAGGGCTAATATTTATTAAGGACTTACACACTAGAAAATGTATTTTACATTTAAAGCTCGTTTAAACCTCATTCCAGTAGCAGAGGTAGATATTCTCATCCATCTATCGGCAAGAATAAAAAATGGATAGATAATGTCCAGTTCTGGCAGTGATGTGGAAAAAGAATTCTGGCATGTATCACCGGGGAGTGAGAATTGCTCTAAATGTTAGTGAACAAAATTAGCAGTGCCAATTAAAATTTAAAATATGAATGTGCTCTGATTTACAAATCCCTCTTTTGAGAATCCCTCCTGTGGGAATGAAAGCATCAGAACACAGAGGTGGATGCACTGCGATGTTTACGACAGCGCCGTTTGTGGTCTTGGAGGTGAGGCAGCTGGGTCCTCAGGAGGGTCACACAGCTGAGGGTGACGGCTCCGTCCCCGTGTGCTGACTTGGGAGCAAATGTGGAGTAATGGGAACTCTACTTTTATCAGGTAAATAAGTAGAAAAGAGAGAGAAAAAAGCCCATCTATACATTTTTTTGGTGTTTATGTGGGTCTAGAAAAATCACGTGAAAAGATCTCCACCATCCATGGTGACCCTGGGGAGAGGCAATTGAAGTGGGCTGTGGGAGGGAGCTCATTTTTCACGCATTTCTGCCTCATTCCATTCCCATGGCCCAGGAAGGACTTGGGTGGCTTCACAGGCAGTGATGTTTGAGTTGGGTGTTGAAGGAGGAATGGGAGTTTGGCATTCGGGCTTGAGGGTGGAAGCTACTATGTCAGGTAGATGTGCAGAGCTGTGAGAGCGTGCGTATGTGTGCGAGAACGGGGCCATCTCACGGCTGCTCACAGATGAGCTGTGTGGACCCCAGTTCTCACCACTAATGTGTGTGTGTGCGCATGCGTGTGTGTGGCACTGGTACATGGTAGATCCGGGCAAGGCCCCGGGACCCATGAAGAGATGGTCTAATTCCTGCCACGTCCTGGAATGTGGTTAAGGAGCACACTGGTGAATGTGCAGTGGGGAAGGAGGAGGCCTGAGGGCGAGGGCAGGTGTGCAGGCCGGGCCTCCTCTTTGTCTTGCTCATTCCCTCCTCTTTGTTTTCTCCCCCAGCCCCTCCTCCTTATTCCTCCTCCTCCTATTCCCCATCCCCCTTTCCCCTTTGCTCTCTTCCATCCACTTTCCCAGGAATTGTCAAGAGAGGGGTTTGGCTGAGGAAGGATAGTCAGCTGCATGGGGCCCAATGCTCCTCATTCTCTCTTATCCCACCCTGATCCCAGCAACTCAGACAGAACACCAACTGTGAGGCCAGATGGACCTAGGTTCAAATCCCAGCTCCTCCACTCATTGGCTACGTGATCTCAACCAAGCGAATGAAGGCCTCTGAGCCACAGTGCCTTCAGTGGCAAAGCCGTGTGAGTCTCATCTCGGGATCTTTGTGATTATCAAATAAGATGTTTACATCTAGCACTGAGTTCATAGATCTCGACACAAAAATATTTTCTTATAGATGCTTGAGCCTTGCTCGTTGGGGAGGAGAATGTGGCAACCACTTGGAACCTCTGCTGTCCCTTTTGTTTGAGGGGCTCCCCTCCTTCCTCCTCAGGTTGGAACAGAACTGGATCCTCTGCAGTGGGTGCTCAGCTCTCTTCCACTCCTACCTGGAGAGGCAGGAGAGTTAGGACAGCTCGGTGGCAGAGGCAGTCATGAGCAAGAGGGCAGCACCAGGGAAAGGCAGTGCGGGTGACGGGGCAGACTGTGAAGACTTCTGCTCCTGGCGAGGGCATTTCCAGCACCCGTGGGAGTCCCTTGGAGGCTCTCTGTGTATGTGCAAGGGACCCTGCGTGGCTCATTAGAGCTGACAGTGGAGTTGCGAGTTATTAATGGTGTTTGTACTTGTGAGCCCTGCCAGCAGCCACGCTCACGTGTTGTGTATGGCAGGCGCTGGGACGGGGGAGTGGCTCAGCTGTGACGATGGTGACCATGTGAGCATCAGCCAGCGCACAGCTTTGTGTGGACAGCCCTGGCACAGCCTGGCAGGGAGAGGGGTGTGTGAGGGCCGCTGAGGGCCGGCCGTTAAGAGCAGACCTGGAGCTGGAACAGGCAGACCCAGCTGTGTCTCTGCTCAGTGTCTTCAGAGCTGTGTGACCTGGCACTGTCTCATTACCTCTCTGAGCCTCAGTTTTCCTGCCTATAGATTGGAAGTTATACCGGTCCTCATCTACCAGAGCTGAGAGGATTCAATGAGGTAATGCACCCGCATTAGGCACCATCACTCTGCAGCCCCCTGGCTCACTCTCTCCACCTGTGCTGGAGGCTCTGCTGTGCTGGGGACTGCCACCCACCGCCTGCCACAGGCCCTTTGCACTGTCTGCTTCCTCCACCTGGCAGGCTCTTCTCCCATATATTTGCACAGCTTGCCCCTCCTTCTGGCAGGTGCCTACTCACATGTCACTAAGGGTGACCTTTTCTGATCCCCTTGGCCAAACTGGCATCCCACACTCTCTTCTCTTCATCTGCTCTATTTAGACTGGCACCTCTTACCTATTATATAGGTGGTGGTTTATTACTTTCCAGTTTGCCTCTTCCCCTAGAGTGTGTCACAAAAACCAGGGCCTGTGTTTCGTGTGCTGTGGAGCCTCCAGTACCTAGCATAGCACTCAGTTTGCAGAAAGTACGCAGGAAGTATTTATTAGTTAATTTACGGTACTGGGGATTGAACCCAGAGCCTTGCACATGCTAGGCAAACACTACCACTGACACACGGCACAATTTAAACATTTTTAAAAAATTTTAAGACAAGGTCTCACTAAGCTGCCCAGGCTGGCCTTGGCCTTGGGATTCTCCTTCCTTGGCCTCTCAAGTAGCTAGGATTACAGGTAGGAAGTGTTTATTTTCTAATTTTTTTTTTTTTGGTACTGGGGATTGAACTCAGGACCTTGTGCTTGTGAGGCAGGCACCAGAACGACTGAGCTAAATCCCTAGCCAGGAAGTCTTTATTGAAGGAAGGAAGGAAGGAAGGAAGGAAGGAAGGAAGGAAGAGCTCCATGGTAAGCATAGGGCAAGCGCTCAGTCAGGGGTGCACAAGAACAGCACCCATGCCAGCAGAAACTCCGTGGGGAGCTGCTCTCCCAAGGCTGCCTCTTTGGGAAATGTCAGAGTGCCCGGTTTCTCCCTTGCATCCTCACCCACCCCTCCCCGCCCTGGTCATCCCGAAGGAGAACAGCAAGGCTGACTGACCTTGGCTGAGGCTTCAGACCACACCATGGAGCCAATGCGGCAGGAGGGAGGTGGGAGTGCGACCCCGGTGGGAGTGAGGAGTGAGGGTCCGTGTCTGAGCAGCCACGGGGAGGTCAGGGTCCTCCTGTCAGAGCGCTGGGTTCTGTCACAAGTGTTTCCAAAAACGGTGTGTGTCCTTGTGTGTGACTGTGGCGTGGTGAACATTTTGAGTGTGCTGGTGTGTGTGTCTGCCGACCTGTGTGAGCGTGTGTCTGGCTGCTTGCATGTGCTGGGTGAACAGCTGGGTGTGTGATTGTACTTGTCCATGAATACTGGGTGTAAGCTTGTGTGGGAAGTAAGACAGTATGTGTGGGTCTATGTGTGAGTCTGTTGTGTGTGGGGTTTGCGTCTAAGACTGAGACTGAAACTTTGTTTTTTATTTCTGAGGTAGGGTCTCACTATGTAGTTCAGGCTGGGCTTGAACTCACTATGTAGCCCAGGCTGCCCTCGAACTCACAGCGATCCTCCAGCCTCAGCCTCTTGAGTTCTGCGATCTCAGGCACGTACCGCCACACCCGGCTGAGACTGAAATTCTGGGATCAAAGCTTTCTGTGGCAAGGAGAAGTTTATGTGCAAGGACTTGCCAAAAATACCAATTGTATCATTTTGTTTGTTCTCATATGACAAGATACTGTGACACAGAGCCATGGAGAGAGGTGAGTCTCTTGGGAAGATTTCTGCTGATTGCTGCATTTCATTAGAAACGCAATTATTTTGTAAGGCCAGGCAGACAGTGGTGGAAAGAGCTGAGTGCAGAACTGCAGCCACAGGGACCGCATCCCATTTGATGCTAATTGGTTTGATGATGATAATTGTTGCATTGCAGGCAGTGTGACCATCCCCTAATTTAATATAATCAATAAGGTAACAACAGCTCAATGCAAATGAGATGTGGGGAACGGGGTGGGGGGCATTTGTAAGCCATGTCCTTAATGTGTTTTGCTAATTAGCTGTGGCAGGGCTCCCTACCCTAGAGGGTAGGGAAAGTGATCACCTGAGAGGCTGTGGTCTCTCCACACCCTTATCGTCGAGCTGTTGGGGACCCCACGACTTTTTAGGACTGGCTAGAATGGAGTCAGGAATGCAGTGGTTGCGTAGGACACCTCCTCTCGGGTTCATGCCACCCCAGCTCGAACCCCTGTAGTTCCCTGCCTCTTCTGTCTGACTGTGAGGTCCTCGGGCTGAGAGCTGCACGTTTCCCATCTGACAGGCTGCTCTGTCACTGAGCTGAGCCCCAAATGCCACTGCTGATGTTTTGTTCATTAGCTAAGACCTTGCCAAGGTCATGGGGGTCTCATCCATGAAATTAGGGTCCCGCTCCCATTCAGGGCTCTGATTTGGCTCTCAGCCTGCTGCTCACTCAGACTCCTTGCTCATACCTTATGTATGTGCGCAGGTGTGTACACTGTAGTGTGCCCTAGATAGTGAGCCAGAAATGCAGGGACGGGGCTTAGAACAGTGGTTAGAAAGAGGTGCTGGATCCAGACTGCTGGAGTCAATTCTCAACTCCACCACCCACCAGGTGTGGAATGATTTTGGACAAATTCCTTAGCCTCTCTGGGCCTCAACTCCCTCATTCTATAAATGGGGACAATAAAGAGTGGTATCTACTCATAGATCTCTCGTGAGGTTTAAATGAGTCACTAGCTCATTTTGATATTTATTAAAGTAAAAAACAATTCTTCTACCTCATTAGCCATTCATCTGCTCAATAGCCACCTGTGGCAGGTAGCTTGAGACTTGGACAGAACCAATGTTGAACCTTTCCCTCGTCACAGGAAGTTCTGGTGGACACCGCCACTGTAATCCCTTGATGAAGAATGAGTGGACTCCAAGGAGGCCCCACACTTCTCCAGGGTGGGGGATGGGTGCACCTAAGCCTTTTCCAAAACCTAACTCGGTGTGGTGCACAGATGCCTCTCCTGTTTGCCAAAAGAGCTCTGTTCAGTGCCACCTCTTGTCACGTCCCCTGCACCTGAGGCCCAGGCCTGGCCACCCCAGTAGCTGTTGTGCCAGATGGCCTGGGAGCTCTTAATGAGAGACCCTCTGTGTGTGCACGTGCATGGGTTGGGTCATGCGCTGTGATCATCATTTTGGAGGGTTCTTTGAGGAAGTGACAAAAAGCATCCCAGCCCAGGAGTCCTCAGCGGGGGCCACCTCCTAAAGCAGTATGAAAGTCCCTGCTGACTTGTTCTGTGACCTCACAGCTAAGTGACCCAAAGGCTCTGTGAATGCCGTGGCTTCACCTCTCTCCATCCCCTCCGCAGATCTCCAGGCCTCACAGACATTGTGCTGGTTTGACTGTCCTGACCCCCATCCTGGCGCTACCAGTCTCAGTTACCTGATCTTGGAGGAGTTACCATTTCTTCCCAGCCTCAATTTTATCATCTGTGAAATGGGGCAAAGAGAAAGAACATCTCACAGCTTCTGCAATGTAGAACAGGGAGAGTCATATCTGCCCTTCAGGGATGTGATAGTTGGGATCTGCAGTCAGGATTACCTTCCAGCCCAGAGCAAAGGACACAGGACTGTGAGTCCAGGGCAGTGTGGGCTGCCTGCATGGGAATCACCTTCTTAAGTGTCCAGAGTTCCGGACCCCATACATCTCTGTGGATGATGACTGTGCTTTCCCATGATATTGCTCTTGTAAATCTTATGAATTGTAAGGTTAAGGGCACATGCTGTATGGCCATGCTCCTGCTTCTGGGAAGGGAGTGACTGAGATCCAGTACAGGGAGAGGGTAGAGAGAAGAGCTTGGATGGGGGTGGTGAGGAAGGCTGTGTCTGGTCCAAAGTCAGGTTCCAGACAGTTTGGCAAACAGGGACCAAGTCTGTCTCAGAAAAGAAATGCAGGCCCAGAGGTCTGGCTGAGGGGCAAGTGGGAACAGGGGACTTCCCTGAAGATGGGGTTACTTCTCTGGGTTTCTGGAAACAAGGTCTGGAGCTAATGAAACAGGCTATAGTAACCAGGCCAGAGGGAGGCTGGTTAGAGGAATGGATGAAACACACAGGTTTGGGGGCCACACAGAATGGCATTCAGATCCTGGCTTGGCGGCACCTTAGGAGTGTGACCTTAGCCAAACCATTTAACCTCCCTTGTAGAATGGTGACAGTAACATCTGCCTCATAGGACTGGCACATTCAAATACTAGAATGTTCTGTGTCCCCAGCTAGCTCCCAGAATCTCTTTGATAAGGCCTGGGTAGGACCTGGATAGCAAAAGTAACTGCCCTTCATGCCATGTTCTATTACTGCTCAAAGATTTTCATGTCTATTTCCTCATGGGGGCCTGTGGCATCCCTGATGGGGAACCTGAGTCTAGGGAGATTCAGTGATATCCTCAAAGACACTTGATGGAACATAGGAAAGGGGACACATCTGTCTTCATGGAGACCCACTGTGGGGTCTTATCTAGTAGCTGACATGTGGAAATGGGTTTCTGTTGACTGGGAAGCCTTGCTCTGCCATCTTGACAAGACACAATGATGAAGGGGTGCCTGGGGAGGAGTAGGTCTGTTTCTCCTGCCTCTGATCTTGCACCCTGTGCTTCCTCGGTGACCAGCCAAGGCCCAGTGCCCATTCTTGTGGCTGTTTCACCATATACAGCTGTGTTTTGGAAACTGAATGGCTGCCAGGCTGGGAAAGGCTGGGGTAAATGGACCACATGCGTGGATAGCTGCATGATTCTGGGCAGGAAGCTGGCAAAGATATTGGAGTCCAGGCCAGGCAAGCCATGAACTGAGGCAGGCTGGAAGTGTCATGGCCAGATGGAAAGTGGACTTGGGGAGGCATCTGGCTCTGCAGTTGGCAGAGGTCAAATGGGATGAGGCATGGACTGACAGCTGGTGTGGAGGATGGACACAGTTAGCACCACGGACAGCTCTGGGGATGTTTTCCTCCAGTGGTCCAGACCCCTCTGTAATTTGAGACTTTTATCCCAAATCATTCACCCTACCCAACCCCTGCCCCCTCTGGTTGTTAAAAAGCCTCTGCACGGGCCCCTTCCTAGCTGGGTCTTTACACGCCCCTCCAAGCTCTCAAGCTGAATTTCCAGCAGAATGCCCATGACTTTGACCTGCTTCACCTCCTTTAAGGGTCCGGTTCATTCCCTGGGAACCAAGTCTCGCTGTGAGCAGGCCATTGAAGTTTGACTTGGGCTGGAGAGAGGGATTTGCTGCTTCTCCTTAGTTTTACCAGGATCCCTGGCCCATAGAAATGCATCTACTTCAGCTCCCTCCTCTTTTCCTGCTCCTTTTGCTTGTGACTCCTTTAGTAATCAGGGCTGAAGATCAGAAGTCACAAGACAAGGAGCTTTCCCACTAATGAGCTCTCTGAGGGCCTCCAACAGTCCCTCCCTTTGCCCCGCCCTGCCCTGTTCACTTATTTATAACACATGGTGCCATCCTTCAAGCTGCCAGGGGGAAAGGGCCAATCAACTTGAAGCACTTCAAATCAATTCTGGAGAAAGGGCAGGTGGAGAGGATGACCCAGTCAGAGGTGTATGGCGGGTGAAGGGACTTCTCAAATCCACACAGCCACTGATGACCAAGCCAAGGGCCTGAACCTGGCTCTTATGATTCCCAGTGTGGCCCTATTCTCACTACAGAATTTCTTTAGAATGCATTTATTTTGAAAACTGAAGTGGAGCCTCTGTTTCACTTGACAGCTTGGCATTTTTCTGTCTGTCCACACTTTGATAAATTTAGAAGAAATGGACTTATTTTGGCACATCTGGGACTAGAAAAAAAGATCAAGATTGCCACTGTGATGATGTCTTCACTCTATCACCTGAAACAAAATGGCAGTTGACATGAGCATTTTCAAGGAGACACGCTATCTTTAACTTGTAACGAATTCCAGCATAATGTGACTTATGGGCAGAAGTTATCATGGTTATGCCTGCTTTGAGCTGACCGGGACAGCAGAGCCATTGTTCCCAACAGAAGGTGCATCACTCATTTTACCGTGGACAAGACAGCCAGAGGGGGTGGAGAAGTCAGTCTGTGTTTTGAGGGGTTGTTACCATGGTTATGTGTGACAATGGGTAGGGAGGTGTTTGGTGTCAGTGTCCTGATTAGACCTGGGCCAGGAGAAGCAGTGGGGAACCATCTATGTGTTGGGGCCTCAGGGATCCTTTTCCCACTCACGGCTCATTTCCCTCTCACTACCACACCCAGGAGGACTGGGAATAGCCAGTGTCCCCAGCCTGGTGAATCTGCTGGGGGTGTTTGAAGATGTGGATGCAATTTCCTTTTCTACACAGTCAAAGGCCAAAGGGCTATGTTTTTCTAGGAGCCTTGGGGGATGCCTCTGGGGGGTCACTTGGTTAATCAATACCCTTGGTCCTTGCAGGAAATGAGGAGGGTACAGCAGTGGTCAGAGTTCAGAAGCCTGAATGTCAGTGTGGACACTAAATAGGGAAGACTTCCAGGGTGGGGGGATCTCTCTCTCTGTGTCTCTAAGACAGGGTCTCACTGTGTAGCCCAAGCTGGCCTCAAACTCATGGCGGTCCTCCTGTCTCAGCCTCTCAAGTGCTGGGATTACTGGTATGTGCCACCACACCTGGCCCTCCTACATTTATTTTCAATCTTCTTATTACCCTCTGCATTCCTTTTGCTTTATGCCTGGATTCTCCATATTTGTTTAGCTTCTTTGGCTTATTACCTAGTGCTTATTATGTATCAGGTACTATTCTAAATGATTTAGATGTATTAATTCACTTAATCTAGTAACTCTAAGAAGAAGGAACTATCATCCCCACTTTATGGATAAGAAAACAAATCACAGAGAGGTTAAATATTTTGTTTAAGATTGTACATTGAACAAGCCATATCTCCAGCTTCTGTTCTCCAAGGCATGATACTGCCTTGGCTACCAAATATCAAATCAGTGAGGCATTTGATTTAGTCTTTCCTTGAAATTCTCCTCTCACATGGACCACACTGGTTTGCCTACACACCTATCCATCCATTTGTCCACCTTTTCATTCAATAAGTATTTACTGGCTCCATCTACTATGTGCCCAACATTCTGCTAGGTGACAGTGGGAATAGACAGAATCTCGCTCCCCTAGAGCTGACAGACTTGTGGGCCAGACAGACAATATATCACACACCAATCAATGTGTGTCAAGGCAGACATGGGTGCTCTGGAGGAAAAGGAGGCAGCTCACGTGTATCACAGCCAAGAGACAGGGCTGCCAACCAAGGACCCTGCATTCAGTTTCCTACCTCTGACCCTCACCCTTAGACCCCATCAGATACAATAACCAAACTTTCCAGAAGCTTCCACCAGTCCATGGTCCCAATATAATGTCCAGAACCATTTTCCCTACCTGCCACACTTTCCTGGGGTGGACTGTTTCTTCAGATGTTACCAATCCTGCTGTTCTCCCAGCACAACGATGAGTTTTATTGCTTAACTGGCCCTACAAACCTCCCTGGTTATTTGATTATAGGTAACATTAATTTCCTTCATCTTGAACAGTGGTTAACTTTTTGGGGGGGACATGGATCTCTTTGAGAGATTTACAAAATCGAAAAACATTCTTTGAGAAAAGAAACTGTCTGCCTGCTTTTCCAAGTTCTCCAATACTCAAAAGCAGCCCCAACTTTGCACCTCAGATTGGGAGGACATTTTTGAGGCCAAGTGGATTGTACTGCTGAGGGATAAGATGTCAACTCCAGTTCACTTCCCATTGAGAGGTATAGATGCTTCTTCCTCCAGTAGAATTCAGTTGTATCTCTTTATTTTCCTTCATCTTGAGTAGTGATGACAACCTTTCTTTGGTCATGGATCTTGTTGAGAGAGTGTCAAAAACTAAAAACCTCCTTTGAGAAAAATGTACACACTTATAATAATTTGTGCATGATCTGGAGAGGTTCCTGTAGCTCATTCTTGGATCTCAAATGAAGACTTTCTAACCCAAAAGATGCTCTCCTATAGTCCATATGGCTTCTACTTGGACGTGACTTCTGCATCCTTGGGGATTATTACAGTCATGCTCTTCTGCATCCCACTGGGTGGAAGTCCAAGGAACACGAGCTGCCAGCCTCATGGCTTCCAATGTGACAGTGCATTTCCCATGTGCACCTGCTGCCTCTATTACCTGGCCTGGCTGAGAGACACTCCAGACTCATCTCAGTAGTTTTCAGCGGGGAATCTGGGTATGAAGTATAGGGAAAACAAGCAAGAGACACATGTACTACTCCTCCCGACCCACCACCCGTGACAGACGTTGCTAATAAATCACAGCTTTCTTTCCTATTGGGCCCAGATATAGTTTTATAATCCTTCTTAAATAGTCATTCAGGGAGACACCGCCAATCCATCAGAGCTGGCATGCAGGATGATGTGTATTTGCCATCCTGGATGCGGGGAAAGATGGCTGGGCATTTTGTCCCCAGACTCACTTCTTGTTAGTCTTGGGTCCCACATCCTAGCTGACCTCAAATCTCAGGCCTCTGTTGGCCTTGGGGAGTCCTCAGGTGCCATCCATCTGGTTGGCCAAGCTATACCTGGAGGGGGGCATGGGTCCCCTTCTTTATTCCTCTGTTTTAATTCACCTGCTCTTCAGTTGAAATGTCTTCAGCATCCTTTGCTTCCACCTCTGTCTCACTTCAGGGACCTCGGATCTGATCCTCATTAACTCCAGTCTTGAAATGTCAAGTCTCTTAACTCTTTCCTGTCCCCATTCTTACAAGCCCTGTAATCCATACACCTGCTTCCTCAAACATGCAGGGCACCGTACCATTCTCCCTTCTGAAATCCCCTCCTTGTTTTACAAAAGAAAATCCACATCTAGGCCTGGGGATTTAGTTCAGTGGTGCCATGCCTGCCTCAAAAGCACAAGGTTCTGAGTTCAATTCCTGGTACTAGAAAAAAAAAAGAAATGAAAATCCATGTCTTTGGCAGGGGGTATCACAATCCCCAACCTGCAACTATACTACAAAGCTACTGTGATAAAAACAGCACAGTACTGGCAAAGAAACAGATTTGAGGACCAGTGGAACAGATTAGAAGATGCAGAAACAACGCCAGACACACTCAGCCATCTCATCTTCGACAAAGGAGCCAAACACCCTCACTGGA
>NW_004624764.1:20111363-20169256 GCF_000247695.1 Heterocephalus glaber | reverse complement strand
AAAAATGATGAGAAATGGAAAAAATGGAAATAAAGTCTTTGTAAATAGGGAAGGGTGGAGGGCATGAAGGGAGGGCTAGGAATGGGGAAAAAATAGGAACCAAGATGCATTATATAAAGGTACAGTTCCCAATGGAAAAAAAAAAATCCATGTCTTAAAAAACATTTCATATACAGATATTTCCAGTGTGGCCCCAACTTCTTTTCTTTCCTCTGTCACCACACCCCTGTGTTCTAACAAGATACCGGGGATCGAACTTGGGTCTTTGTGTTTGCTCAGCAGGCGGTGAAACCACTGAGCTAAATCCCCGGCCCTGATGCAGCGTTTTCTGACACTCTGGGCTTGTCACATGCATCCGTGTCCTAGTTCATATTGTTCCTTCTGTCTGGAAAGCCTCCCCTCACTCCAGCCTTTTGCTCTCCCCGCTGAACTCCTGCTCTTCTATCAAGACCCTCCTCAAATGCTCTCTGCTCTGGGAAACCCTATCGATGCCATGCCAGATTTGGGATTCCCATTCCCCTCCCTGCTAAGCTCTCTGTGCAGGTCTCTGTCCTGGCGCCTGTCTGGTGACTGTCTTTGTGGATCAGTGCCTGCTGCACCCTTGAGTCCTAGCGCCCAGCTCAAGAGCAGGCCAGGAGCAGGAACCTGTTGACACACGCTGCACGTACCTTGCCATGGGGTGAACTCCCCAGCCTCCTCTCTATGTCCTCCCCAGGCAGCATTTTCTCACTTGCTCATGCCAAGCAAAAGCAGCCTTTGCCTTTTAAGCGATGGCTTTCCTCCTCCGGGCAGAAAGCGTTCCTCATTGAAATTCACCGGGAATGGGCAGTTTCCTGCATGAATCTCTTGCTGGCCCATGATGCAGCGGGCCAGCACTCAGCCCTCCTAGAAGCAGGAGGGCTTTGGCTCACGAGTTGCAAGCACACTTTTCCCACTGCCCTGGGCCTCAGGTAAGATAACTCCCCCCTTTCTCCTCTGGGCTCTCTTACTCTCCTCCTCTTGGCTGGGATTCCCAGTGAGGGTGGAAATGGGATGTGTGAGAGACTCAAAGCTGTGGTTGGGGGAGAGCTGCCTGGGTGGGCAGGGGTCAGAGGCTCCAATATAAACACCTGGGTGGGTGCAGGTGACTCTCAACTGCACCACTGGACATCTACAAGCTCAAGGCAAGATGGTGCCCTTGGAGACAATAAAAATAACATTGCCAAGTATACTGTGTCCCCCTGACTGAGAGCCCTGACTGTGCTGGGCACTGCTTTAAATGCTTTTCAGTTATTCCCTCCTTTGGTCCTTAGGACAACACTTTGTGGTAGGTTATAGTATTACTCTCATTTTACTGATGAGCAAATGGAGGCCAGAGAGAGATTACCCGATGCTAATCTTTATCTGGGTGGATGGGGAAACTGAGGCCAACACCACTGGAGGGAAGTCATGGTGGGAGTATGTGGTGAGTAGAGGAAGAAGGGGGGTCCTGGAAATGCTAAGAGCATTCTGGTTATAGCCTTGGGAAACTTATTTTGCTTCTGCAAACCTCTGCTTCCTAATCTAGCAGTAGGATAATTGTGGCTTCTTGGAAGGTTTGATAGAAAGGATTAGATGAACTCATATGAATAAAACACCTAGCACATTATAGATAATCAATAAGCAGTAGCTGTCATTAATTACCTAATTGCTCCCTCCTTTGTGTCCCTTCTGTTTTATATACTTCCCTTCCAGAACCTTATCAGATGATTTTAATTATCTAATAATTGACTGTCTTGCTGCTATACTCAAAAGCACAACCGCTCTTATCTACCTCTGGCCTCTCTAGCTGGCACGTGGGGGAGGGGGTGTTTCATAGGAGACTTAGGCCTTGAAATGAAGCTGTTTGCTCAAGCGGACAAGCTAGGAAGTGTCAGAGGCCAGGTCGACCCCCAGGATCTGTGCAGACTGTTTTCTGATCCATGGATGGAGAGAGATATGAGGATCCCATTCCAGAGCCTGGGTTTCCTGGGTGGGAAGCTACAGATCCCTGATACCCGAAAGAGGGAAAAACGGAAATGAGAGACCATGGGCTATCCTGGGCCTGTGCTACCATCCCAGGAGGAAGGGGGATGAGAGGGGGCAGATAAACTAGGACTTGGTGAGTGATCAGATTTGAGGGGGAGGGAGAGGGAAGAGTTGAGCTTGACCCACAGGTTGCCTTGGAATATGGGAGGGATGTAGGAGTTTGTGGATAAGAGAAGATCATAAATTAGGTTTTGAGAATGCTTGGGGAAAGGAGTTCATAGGACAGGACCCTTCAGGTCCCTAGGAATCATTTGTCACTAAGGGGATGGGGATAGATCACTGATATCTGCCACAACCTATAATCCTTGAATGGGTTTTCCCTAAATTGCATTGTGAGATTGAATCCTGACTCTATTGCAACTTTGAGTAGTTATTTAATCTCTCTGAGTCTTGGTTGCATTTTCTATGAAAGGGAAGTCAATGCAGAAATCCCAGTCCAGACTGCAGAAGGGGCCGGCCCAGCGCATGCAGCCATAGTTCAGCTGCAAGCCAGTGGGAGGAAGAGCTCAGTCAAGTGTTTTAAGAGGCCAGGGACTGCCCAGGTTATTCATGGAGAGAGTCACCCTCTGCTGGACTATTTACTGCTGCACTTTGTGCTTGTGGGGCTCAGAGGCCGAGACAGTGTGCACACATTCAGAGATCACAAGTCCTGGTCACATCTGACTACAGACTGCCTCTGAAGCTCTTCTCATGACTCGGCAGAGTTTTAGGTCTCAACTCAGCTGCAAAATGAATGAACGGCTCATCTCACCAGCACAAGAACACTTTTGGGCCAAACTCCTCGCTCAGTTTTATGGGGCCAATACATCTGCAGAATCACTTACCCGTCACTCTGCAGACGGAATGTATTATTTTGGAAAACTTTCTTTTTCCTTTACCCCAGAAAAACTTTTATTCCCTGGCGGAAATGGTTTATCAACATCTTTTAAAAAACCACTCAGATCTTCTTGGCAACCTCTGATACCATAAAAGAGTAGCTGTTCGAATGCAAATGAATTGGAGGGCATTAAAAACCCTCATGCCTCGGCAGTTGAAGGGGAGAAGGGCTGGATGATGGATAGCACACAGCTTTCTGCTGAGCGATTTTGCTCTTTTTACAGCTGCCAATGACTGATGTATTTCATCTTTTGTTTCCTTTACTGCCGCTTAAGCAGCCACCCTCAGGCTGGGGGTATGTCCCTGGGCACCCCCTCTTGTCCCACCCCCGGGGAGGGCTTCAGCCAGCTGTTCTGCACTTGCTGGCTGATTCAGGGAAGGCAGGGGTGGCCCAGCTGGAGAGACCCCCAGGAAGCACCTCACCTGTCTCTGCTGAGCTCAGTAGCAGAGTCTGTTGAAGAGGTGGAAATCTTCCTCCCTTCCCCTAGGGGACGTCTTATTCTCATCCACCCCACTTGTAATAATTTGACACCTACTGTGTGCCTGGCTCTGTGTGGAGCACAGTGTAGTATGCAAATGTGAAGGACACAACCCTGTCTTCCACGATCTTACCATAATGTTGGGAGGAAATTGTGCACATTTACACACACAGAGCATAACCTTTCTGCAGGCATTCACGCTTTTCCATGTGCAGGCCGACACACCCTCATACTCACCTCTGAACCATACAAGGACATGTGGAAACACGATCACCCACACAGATACGGTGCACACACCTGAGTGTGTACAGAGACACACATATACCACCAAGCCCCACCAACACTCAAGTCTGTGCCCATTCACCCACATGCACACACAAACACAAATACATGCTCCTTCACACCCATAGATGAGAAAGTTAAACAATGAGGCAAAACTCTGTGTCATCTATGGCTAGAACGAGTGGGCAGAAGAGGAAGAATTCAGAGGATGTTGCAGTGGAAATAATGCTGCAGTGGGAAATTTGCTCTTGTAATCTCCTTTTTAGTCCCTTACTAGCTGTATGACCTTGATTAAGTCTCTTAAACTCTCTGACTCTCAATTTCCTTATTTGAGTTCCTTCCAGATATAAGTGCTGATGACTTTGTGAAACCAGAAGTTCAGAAGTCAGTATGGGCTGAGAGAATACTACTAACAGTAATAAAAATAATTAATCTATACTGATCACTTGCTGTGGGCCATGTTAACTCTATGTTAAGCGCTTTGTGCACATTGTGTCTTTTAAGCCTTACAACAGTGCTAAAAAGGTGAGTACTATTATTAGCTATGCTTTATAGGTGAGAAAATGGAGGCTCTGAGAGGTGAAGTTAATAGCCCAGGGTCACACAACCTATAGTGGTAGAGTCTGTATTTGAACCCAGACAGGTTGGATCCAGGGTTTGAATTTTCAGGCACCAGGAGGCTCTCAGTAACTATATGTAGTTGTTTTTTTTGGTTTTTTTGGCACCGGGGATTGAACTCGGGTCTTTGCGCTTGTGCAGCAGGCGGCGAAATCACTGAGCTAAATCCCCGGCCTCTCTCAGTAACTATATGTACAATGACCGAGTCCTACCCAACTGTGGACCCCCTCAGCTCTCATGCTACCTCTCTGTCTTTCTACTATAAATTAGGCACCCCAGGCCTGTTTGTCCTCTCTCTTCACTGGGTGTCCTTTCCTATTCCAAGAAGGGGTGATGTAGGTCCCCAGTTGGGTCCTTCCAGAGACTTCTCCCTTTCTTCCTGTAGAAATCTCTTGCTCTGAAGGCCCACTTCCCCTGACTGTGCTTTGAGCCATAATGGGGGCCAAACGTGCCGGTGCCAGTAGGAGCCATGTGAGCAGATTCTGTCCATCCCTCATGGTTGGGGGCAGTCCGAAGTGTTTTGCACCATCCTAGACGGGTCTCTTGAGAAGGAAGGTGTGCACTGAGTGTCCTGCTTTGGCCTGAGACCAAGCAGCCAGGTGCTCCCTGGCCAGATTCCAGGGTGAGACAGTCTAGTTCTGACTTCAGGCACCAGCTAAATTCTTGCCTTTCACTGGTGGATTTGGGACAAAGCCTGCCCAGACCATGGGGAGCCGTCTGTGCTTGGAGTGGCAGTCACCCTCTCTCCAGGGTTCTCTCTGCAGAGCACTCTGCCACCTCTGTGATGCCAGACCAACCTTGCCTCTTTTGTGTCCTTCTTTCTTCTGCTTTCCAACAGCCTTTGACCCTGGTCTCTTCCCAGCAGTCCCTCCACAGCTGGCTGCCCACAGCTCCTGCCCAGTCCCTCCTTGGCCATCTGATTTCCTTTAAAAATGGATCAAGGTGAAATTCATATAACATAGAATTCAACATTTTATAGTGAACAATTCAGTGACATTTAGTGCATGCACAGGGCTGTGCCACTATTGCCTTTATCTACTTCCAAACATTGCGGTCTCTGTAGAAGACCCCGTCTGCTGAGCAGTTGCTCCCCATTTGTTCCTTCTCCTGGCCTCTGGCAACCACTGATCTGCACTGGGTCTCTGTGGATTTGTATATTTTGGATATTTCATTTAAACCAAATCATACACTGTGGCATTTTGTGTCTGGCTTCTTTCACTCAGCACAATGGTTTCAAGGTTCACCCATGTTATGGCATGTATCCGTTCATCATTCCTTTTTATGTCTGGGTAACATTTTGTTGTATAGATGCACTATGTTTTGTTTATTCGTTCATACACTGATGGACATTTGGGTTGTTTTTACCTTCGGGCTGTTGTATGTAGTGCTGCTATTTGTGTATAAGTATTTGTGTCCCTGTTTTTAATTCCTTTGGGTATATACTTAGGGATGGAATTGCTGAGCCATACAATAAGGCTGTGTTTAATTTTGGCGATCAGACAAGCTGTTTTCCACAGTGTACCATTTTACATTCCCACCAGCAATGCACAGGTGTCTTTTATATTTTATTTTATTTTTATAAATCTGGCTTGCCATTTCCACCCCAAGCCCACCCAGGATCCTCATTACTCACTGAGGTGGCTTTTAAATGGCTTGATGAAGAACTGGAATTTAATATGCAAAGGGGGCCAAGGGGCCAGCTTGGGGTGACATAGGGACAAAGTGCTGCAGCCAGCATCCCCGTGTCCTCTCCCTCATTCAGCTACCTGAAAACCTTTGAAAATCACTGTCTGCGACAAGCTCTTCCCCTATGGGAGGGGACACTGAAGCCAAGAGAGGGGAAGGAACTTGACTAAGGAGTTCATGGCAGAGTCAGGAGTGGAACCAAATCTTCCAGCTCTCTATAGAGTGCTCTTTATTTAAGGAAAAAATTACAAAGGGATACGTGCTTGCAATAATGAATTCAAACCCTAAAGAAATATAGTCAAAATTAAAAGGTTTTCTTTATCCCTATCTCCCTATATTAGCTTCTGGAGACAATATCAAAAGTTGACTATGTCCTTCCAGATTTTTTTCTCTGTATACACACACACACACACACACACACACACACATCTCCTCAGCTATATATTTACAGACGTATACATACTGACATGAATTTTTGTTTGTTTTTGCAAAAAATTCTATTGTAATAGCTTATTTTTCTTTGGTTTCTTTTTTCAGTACTGGGGATTGAATGTGAGGTCTTTGGACTAAACTACATCTCCGGCCCTTTTTATTCTTTAAGACAGGGTCTCACTGTCATCAAATTGCCCAGCCTGGGGTCCAACTTGCAATCTGCCTGCCTCAGCTTGCTAGAGTACTGGGATTATGGGTGTTTACCACTCTATCTGCCTTTTTTTTTTAAACAGGGTCATCTTATGTTGCTAAGGCTGGCCTTGAACTCAGATTTTTCTGCCTCATTCTGCTGAGTAACTGGGACTACTGACCTGTGATTTGCTTTCTTGAGTAGTTCTTAAATCTGGAAAGACCACACACCTCCTTGTCCCGGAGGCCTTACAATTAGAGTGATATGCCACAGAATGTCTCCATCGCCCTTATGTGTCCAGAGAAGGGAGCACGGGCTCAGGGAGCCTGCAGGTGGGGGCTGGACTTATACAGACACAGGTGGTATTGTGGGTGAGAAGAGCCAAGCACAGCCTCACAGTGCGTTGCACAGTGCTGAAGGGCTTGAGTCAGGGCTGGGGAGGGGACCACGCTGTGCAGGGCCTGGGATGTCAGGCAGAGATGGGCGGTGTCCATTGGTGGGGGAGCCACTGGAGGAAAGAAGTGGAAGTGGTGCTTCTGGAAGAGGGAATGTCAGGCTCCAGTGTGCATGAGTGTGCTGTGCATGCCTAGGTGTGTGTGTGTGTGTGTTTGTGAGTGCGTGCACACACTTGCTTGCTTGTGTGTGGCCATGCAGGGGGATGGCAGGGTATAGCCTGGGATTTTGGATAGCACTAGCCAGAAGGATCCAGGTGGAGGACTGGGGCTCAGGGAGATGGCTGGTGGCCTGGGCAGAGACTATGAAAGTGGCTTCAGAGATGATCTGGACGAACCTTCTAGACTGGTGGCCAGTTGGCTGCAGAGAAGGAGAACCTGACAGATGTAAAGACTTGACCTTGTGTGAATAGCAGCAAGGGTAAGGTCCCCATGTTTCTGGAGGTCAGGACTGGTGGTGTCTTGGGGCTGAGGGTTAAAGGGGAGTAGGGGCTTTGTATCTGCCCCAAGTGCGGTAAAAGCAAATCTTCATTAGCTGCCCCAGGGGCAGTCACCTCTCCACAATGGCCAAAGAGGCATGGCCAACATGCTGGGCTTGGGACACTCTCAGCCTGCTGTTCTGCCCTTCCCCACCCAATAGGGGGACTTCTCTGCATGCCTCGCTCCCCACTCCTCTGCCCTCTAAGGAACTTTCTGTTCTTGCCAGCCTGGGTTTTTTTTTTTTTTTGGTACTGGGGATCGAACTCAGGACCTTGCACTTTTGAGGCAGGCAGCGGCAATTTGCCAGCCTGATTTTAAGAGACAGGACCCAAGGGTGGGACAGGAGCATAGGGGCTTGCTGCTCCAGGGCTCTGGAGCAATGAGAGAAAAGAGCCCAAAGCTACGAGCATTTATCTAATGAATTGCAGTGGAAGGTGCGGGGGTGGGGGGGGGGGGGGGGATGGGAGCTGGGCAAGAATGTTCAGATTTAGAGGATAGGAGGCTCTGGGGAAGGAAAGAAAGAAGAAGACAGGGGTTTTAGGAGTGGGCGGCTGGGTTTGAACCAGTTCCCTTTTGCAATGCTTTGAGATTCAAGGAAAGATCTGGAATTCCTTTCTCATTGCTTCCGGCTGCCAGACTGTTTCTTTTTCTTTCTTTTTTTTTTTTTTGGAGACTGTTTCTTTGAATGTAGTATCAAGGTAAGATAGGCCACAGGGGCAGAGGAATTCACTCAGATTGCTTAAGAAATGTTCCCCACCCCCCTTTCACATTTTGTTTCTGAAAATGGGCTTTGTGAGACTCTGACAGTCACATTGTTAGTAAATTAGTGATGGAATGGACAATTAAGAGTGTCAGAGAGAACATTCTAGTTAATGGCTTGGTGAAGGAGTAGAAATCCCTTTAAAATCAGGAGTCATGAAGGGAACTTGACTCAAGGGATGTTGCGTACTCCCTAGAGGAAATGTCCGGTCCTCAGGAAAGACCTGAATTAACAGCTAGAGATCCACCAGAGTCACTTCTGTAGGTCTTTCTTCCGCTGCCTGTCTTGGTATCTGTGTCCTGCTTCTCTCCTTTGCACACCGCCTTCTTTCGGGCCCTTCAGGTCTGGGGGTTAGGGGGAACAATGTCTAATGTCTCAGGGGGAGCTGGACACCTCCCTCAGCTCCTTTGGCTCTGGCAGGGTGATGTGCCCCCTCTTGATACATGAGGCTGATGGGGTGGAGGCTGCAGGATCAGGTTTCTGGAAGCTCATGAGGCTGGGGTGAGGGCAGCTGCAGCTTTGTGGCAGGCAGGTGGGGAAGAGCAATTCCCAGACATGGACGCCCGCACAGCAACCTGTGACGGCTCCTGGAGATGTTTCTCCTTTCCTGAGTGCTTAATTACTATGCCAATCCAAGAGTGACTATAAAACTCTGATTTTCCCTACATTTGAAGACAGAGCTAAGTCCTCTGGGTTGCATCTGTTTCTCCAAAGGGGACCCAGGAGGAAGACAGCACAGAGCCTCCTCTGCCCCAGCCCCAAGCCTCTCTCCTTTAGCTGGTGCCTGGCACAAGCCCTGCCATCCTTCAGCCTAAGGGACTTAAACCCCAGCACACTTGGACCCTCCCCGAGCCCTCTTACCTTCATGCTTTGTTCTGGCAGACTTCTCTCTCTGACCCCCACTGGGCCCCACCGAGGAGCCTGCTGGCTTGGAGGACATCTGGGCAGGATGAGGCCCTGTCTCTCTGCACCCCCCTAGTGCCTGGGCACTCACCCCAGGGCACAGGGCCCAGCAGATGTGGCCCCCCTTCTCCCAGCTCCTCATACCCATGTCTCTGGCTGGTGCCAGGTGCTGGCTTCAGCAGGTCATGGTGGTGTTAATGCTGTCCAGGGAGGTGACAATAGTTCTCCCTGTAGTACTTGTCACAGATCGTTACTCCTGGCCGAATGGGCTGAGAGTACCGCCAAGGACAAAGCACTCACCTTCAACAAACTTGTCCAGAATGTCACCATCCGAATGCCTAGAAAGCAGATATTTTGATTTCGAAAAACATAATCATAATGACATTTATCAGATTTCCAGTCTTTGACAGGTTTTGTTCTAAGTACTTGCCGTATTAGTGTTATTTTTTATTTTTATTTTTGGTACCAGGGATTGAACTCTGGATCTTGCGCTTGCAAGGCAGGTGGTGGAACCACTGAGCTAAATCCCCAGCCCTGTTCTTTTGTGTTTTTGAGGCACGGTCTCCCTATGTAGTTCAGGCTGGCCTTGAACTCACTTCAACCCTCTTGCTTCTGCCTCTCAAGTGCTGGGATCACAGGTGTGGGCCACCATGACCAGCCTATGCTTAATTTATTATCCCCTTAACCCTCACCACCACCTGAAGCAGGGCTCTGATATTTTCACCTCCATTTGATTTTTTTTTGTTTTTTGTTTTTTTGGTATGTGGGATTGAACTCAGGACCTTGCACTTGCAAGGCAGGTACTGGAACCACTGAGCTAAATCCCTGGCCCCTCATCTCCATTTGAAAGATGAGGAAACCAAAGCACAGAGAGGTCCTGTGTCACGCCCACAGCAAGGATTTAAATCTAGGGAGCCTGAGCCCAGAGTCTACGACCCTACCTGCTACACTACCCACCACTATACGCTGCCTAAGTCCTGTGATGGGTATCATTTCAAAGTATTAAATCTTATTTTGAAATGTGTAGTGGGGGCATGTGTATCAGTCAGTGCTTACTAGGGAAACAGATTTAATGGAAGGTATACAAATATATAGGAAAGTTGACGCCATCAGTAAACTATCCCAGCACCTGACCTTGACCTTGCATGCTTTGAGCTGATTTATTAGTTTTGCTGGGAGGGGCCTATGGGTTGTACCTCTGGATCTCCCCATCCCCATCTGGAACTTTCCTATTCTGGCACAAGGGTGCAGCCAAGGCCCTGCTGCCTTCTGCCTGGGCCTGGCCTCTCCCAGGTCCTCCAGCCCTGTGGTGTCTTTCTGGCATGGTGCTGCTGGTTCAGACCCACAGAGACGGGTTCAGAGCCTGCCAAGGGATTGCAGGTGGCAGTGGACAGATGGGGCCTGATATAGCTGTGCCCTCCTCCCACCTCTGCCTTGCTGGAGAGACAGTAGCCTCTGGAATGGCAGGAGGACAGAGCCCTTTCACACCCTGTTTTCCTATTCCGTGCTGGCTCAGGCTCCCTCCCGACAGCCCCAGGCTGGTGGCAGATGGCTCAGCCTCTGATTGCAGAGCCTGCTCCTAGGAGGCCTGAACAAGCATCAAAAGCAGATTTGACTCTGGGCTTTCACAGGCTGAGGGGCAGGTGTGTGTAGGAGGGACGCATGTTTATTAAACACCTTGGAGCTAGCTGCTGGGGCGGGGCCTAGGTGGAAGGGAACCAAAAAGTCAGGAGAACTGGGTGGGTCTGACTGCCCCAGGGCCAGGGTCCATTTTGTGGCAGCCACCCTTGGCCCAACTCATCTGGGCAATGGGGGACAGCAGCCCCTGAGGAAGCAGGGTGGTGACAGCCATGCCCCATCATAACAATGGTGGTGATGAAGATGTTAATAACACCCAAGACTTACTGAATGCCTGCCTGCCACATTATTACATTAAGAGCTGTTTGTGTGTTGTCTATGTAGCCAGTACCAGCTGTGTCTGCACAATGTGAGGTGCTGTTTGAGGACTTGCGTAGTGCTACACTCAGAGTGCTTCCTAGATGCTGTACCACGTCAAGCACTTTATGTATACAGTGGCCTCCTCTGTGATCTCCACAGCTTCCGTTATACAAGGTCAAATACAGTCTGAAAATATTAAAGGGAAAATTTCGGAAAGAAAGAGTTTGTAAGGTTTAACTTGTGTGCAGTTCTCTCTGCTTCTTTTTTTTTTGTACCGGGGATCGAACTCTGGTCCTTGTGCTTGCGCAGCAGGCAGCGAAACCACTGAGCTAAATTCCCGGCCCTCTCTGCTTCTTCTTGCATGGGATATGAATCATCCCTTTGTCCAGAGTTTCCATGCTGTATATGCTACCAGCCATTAGTCATTTAGCAATGGTCTCCACAATTGTGGTATCAAAGTGTTTGTGTTCAAGTAATTTTTATTTGTTTACTTGACAATGTCCCTAAAGAGCAAGAATAGTGATGCAAAGGAGGTGCCAAGGCACAAATATGGAAGGACACATTAACTCTAGTACTGCATGACAATGTTTCAGGGAATATAGGAAAAAATATAGTGCATATAGGGTTTGGTACTATTGTGGTTTCAGGCATTCACCAGGGATCTTGGAATATATCCCCGTCAGATAAGGACGGACTGGTATAATATGGTGTTTAATTCTTACAACAACTCTTAAGGTAGGTGCTATGATAATTCACATTTTACAGATGTTGAAAAGTGAGACCCAGAGAAGCTGAGTAATTTACCCAAGATCATATAGCTGGAATGGGGCAATATAAGGATTTGAACTCAGCACGTTTACCTCTATAGTTTTTGTTCTTAAACTTCTCACATTCAGATGTGAATAAAGCTGCCCTCAAAGATTTGATAGCTGTGTGGGAGGAGATATGTATTAAATAATTATATATATAGACAGATATAGATATATAGTATGCATATGTATACATACACTTGCATGCAAACACTCATATATATATCATATGTATATAATGTACAAAACACTTACATTTCCAGATTGCTGTAAATGCTAGAAAGGAAACAAATTAATATACTAGGATAGAGATTGACCTGGACAGAGATTGTTTCAGATAATGAGGTCACAACATTTGGTTTGCATAGCAGGGTGGTTTGCTAAACCATTTTCCAGAGGAGTATGCTGAGGCTTTGAGAGATTAACTAGGGAGCCAGAAGGGGCTGAGCAGGGACTCAGATTCAGAGGCCTCTTGTATCCATAGCTGTGGTCACTGCTGGGAGACTCCCTATACGGTGCTTTGGTCTGAGAAGATGGCTTTCTGCTAATTGCAGGGTTTGGAATGCATGGGGTCTCCCAGAGGCTTGCACCTGGCTTTTTGTTCTGAGGAAATTGCCTTTGTCTCTGTGCATGTGTGACATGTGTATTGTGTGGAGCATGTGCACGCATGTGGTGTGCACCGTGTGGGGAAGTGTGCATGTGCATTCCGGTGCTCATTCATGGGTGATTGTGTGTCTCTTCCCCCATCGGTTCACACAGAGCATCCTGATCTTTTATTAGGTCACTTCATAATTGATGGAAATGTCCCAGGTACCTTCTCTTAACTCTAGGATGATTATGACAATTATGATGATTATCAAGGGGGCAGAGAGAGAGAGAGAGAGAGAGAGAGAGAGAGAGAGAGAGAGAGAGGTGGGGTGGGGGGTGCTGGGAATTGCTGAGATGGAGGCAATGCTGTCATTAAGCGACATTGTGTGAGATTGTTCGCCTTCAAAAGGCAGCTGTGGAAAAGAGAGTGTCTTAAAAAAAAAAAAAGGCCCATTATGCAGGCAGTGCAGGGCGCATGGTGCTGGCGGGAGGACCATGGGGTGTAATTAGGGCAGTGACAGCCAGAATTACAGTGTCTCGGCTATGGTGCCACCTCTCCTGTGGGGGGTGGGGTGGTGGAAGAGGGGACAGGTAATAGCTGGGAAGTTCTGGACCCTTGCCAGGAGCTGCAGGGTCCTTCGGAGAGCCAGGGTGACCTGGGAGTGAGCAGAAGGGGCAGGGAGTGCTGGGCTGCCAGAGCTATTTATCTCTACACTGGGGAGGTGGCTCTTATTTTTGGAAGCCTTTTATGATGGCTTGCCGTCCTTCCAGGCTTATCAAGCATTCCCACCCCAACCGAGAATTGGCAAAGGAAAGCCAATTGTGTGGAACAGAGGAGGCAGATAAATAATTTCCCAGCCTCCTTCACAAAGGGGGCCCTGGTTGGTGTACAGGAGTATCGGCCACAGCCTCCTGCTGGCCTGCCCAGTCCCTGTGGGGTGGGCCGGCGCTATCTGCAGGGCTGGCTCCAGTCTCACCAGTCCAAACTGCAGTGGGATTTAACAGTATTCTCAGAGGCAGGTGGCAATGCTGGATGCCCCAACCCTTCCTAGCCTCCAACAGAATGAGAAGGGGTCCATAAGTGACTCCGTTTTTCCTCTTTTCCAACACAAGGCTTTCCTCAGGAGCATGCTCAGCCTGTTTGCACAGTCTCCTGACCAGGGAACTTACACCTTCCTAGAGAGTCTTGGAGCCTGACTGCCTGGACTTAAATCCTGTCACCACTCTGAACTTGGTGCTGGCCTCTCTCTGCCTCAGTTTCCCACCTGTGACATAAGGATGGATAATAGTCCTGGTGAATCTGGGCAGCTGGGAGGATTAAAGAGAGACTAGGTGCAAAAGATTGAGCCCAATATCTGGTGCATGCAGTGAGGCACAGGTGAATTCTCTTTGAGGGCAGCCTGAGCTTGTTTTATCAGAAGAGTCCTTCATTGCAGGGAGCTAAAGTCAGGCAGTTCCTCCATAGATCCCAGCTCTGGTCCCAGGCCCAGGCAGTTGGCATTCGTTGATTTCTTCTTTCAGCTGATGGATATCAAGTGTTCACGGTGTGCCAGACCTTTCGCTGGGCATGACATGTCTGCAGAGCGCTGCAGATGGAATTCTTGGCCCTCGGAGCCCAGGCCTCTTTATTGCCTCATGCCTTCCTCTGCACAGATACTCGGGTCTGAGCATGCCTGACCCCTCCCAGGGAGGGGCTGCCTGGCCACAACCCCATGTTGGACCGGACCTAACAGCACATGGGGAAAAGAACGAGGGTTGGGTGTCTGGGTGGAAGAGGCAGTCAGGCCTGAGGCCTGGAGGCTCTGCTTTCTCTCCAAGAGCAGCCAGGAGAGGGAGTTATAGCACCCCACATCCCCAGGAACACTGGCCCCCAGAAGAGGCCAAATGTTCCTGCTCCTGGTGTCATCCTGGGACTTGGGACATTCCAGCTCAGAGCAAGCTTCAGCCAACGAACGGGCCAGGGGTCACTACTATCACTATCTACTACTATTCAGAGGGGACCTTTATGTTATTATTACTTTTGTTTTCTGACTCTAACAAGCAAAGTCAGAACCTCTGTTTCCTGGAACTCCTTGCACTGTTGTTTAGATAAGTTTAAATGAGCTGTGATTAAGCTAATTTTGAGGTAATTAACTTGGGGAAGGAATCCTTCACTTCTTAAAATTCTAAGTGACTGTTCATTATAAGAGGGAGCACTTGCAAAGCAGCCACACGGCTTTCAGGAGCCCTGCTTAATTAAAACATAAGGAACTCAGCCACAGAGCAAGAGTTTACCGTCATTAATGAAAAATGAATATTCTTTATCTAATTACATGGCATAATTAATTGGAGTCTCCAACCACAGAGATGGAGGGAGCAGGGGAAGCCACAGGCAGGCAGAGGCTCCTGTAGCTGTGAAGCTCAGGGAGGGTTCAAGCTTGCCTCTAGGATCCTTTGGGGTCCACCAGAGCTCAGGGTTCAGGGAGACCCCAGGCCAGGTGCAGAAGGGCCAGGCAGAGAGCAGGCTCTGTGTCTTTGACTTCTATAGCAGTGGGAATGGCAACCTGCTAGTTCCCAGGTCTCTTTGGTGGCATTTTGAGCCTGTGTCAGGCATCCTGCATCCTTTCATTCATTTGTAGATTCTACAAATTCTACACTTTGAGAACCTACTATGTATTTGAATGAAACAAATCTAAGCCCTGCCTTCAGGAAGCACACACCTTTGAATCCTGGCTGTGTTGATTACTATGGTAGCTGCCACGCTGATTTTGGGTAAATTCCTTAATCTGTGCCTTGATTTTCTCATCTATAAAATGGATTAACAGTAGCTTTTGTCATAGGGCTGTAATGAGGTTAAATAAATGAATGAATATTCAGAAGGCACTTAGGACAGTGCCTAGCCTGGTAATCAGTGATTGCCACATAAATAAAACAAATCAGTATGATTTGAGTGCATCAAGAAAGAAATATACCCCCTTCTGTCTGTCTTAGACAGAAGCTATCTTTCTCTCAATAAATTTTTCCTAATCTTAACCTCAAAAAAAAAAAAAAAAAGGAGAAAGATAGAAGTATAGGATGTAACAAGATGGGGTTACTCAGGAGGACCTGTTTCGGACTTGGTGTTCAGAGCAGAGGCTGGAGAGGGGATGTGGCTTTCTGGTCCTTTGCTCTTCCACACTCCTCCAGTCTTGTCCTTGCCACCAGGTCCTCATTTGTGTTCTGGTGTCTCTGCCTTCCTCTCCACCTTCCTCCTGGGGACTTGCTAGGCTAGAACTTCCTTTGTTGGCCTTCTGAGAACCCTCAAAGCATTTTGCCCCGAGTAAGGAGCTTGGGCAAGATGCCAGATGTCTACAGGTGAGACCCAGTGTATGGCTGTATCTAAATGTCCCCTCAAAGCCTCATGCAGTCATAGGTGGGGCTTTTTGGAGGTGGCTGGATCTAGGGTATGTGATGCTGGGATCAAGGATGCAATGCTAGGATTAAGGATATGAGTGCTACTTGCCCTAAGGATGAGTAGCATGGATAAGGTATAAGGGACAGAAAGAGGGTCATTGCTTGTAACTTGCAGCTTGCTGCCTTCTGCCTGCCCTGCTTGGCCATAGACCATTTCTCTTCTGTGATGCCCCTCTGCCATGTCACCCTGCCTTGGATCCAGCCAACTATGAACTGAAATCTCTACAAACTGTGAGCTAAATAAAACTTTTCCCCTTTAACTTTGGGTGTTTGGTATTTTGTCTCAGCAACAAGAAAAGTAATTAAGACACCCAGGACAGTGTGCAAGTCTTAGGGTGTTTTGGCGATGTTCTTATCCCACTCATTTTACTGAGGAGGAGACTGAAGCCAGAAGAGATGGTAGGGTGGCTGGTGGGTGGCAGTGCAAGTTTGGGTACCTGACTTGCAGTCAAAGGCTCTGGCCTCCCTGGTCACCTAGCATCTTGCTTCTCAGTCTGGCTGGGCTGGCAATTCTTCCTGAGTCCAGATCGGCTTCAGGATCTCTCTGTGGTCCCCTGAGGAGTCCACATTGTCTCTGGATTTCATTTCTCATCTTTTTGGGGGCATTGGGTATTGAACCTAGGGCCTTGAGTGTCCTTGATTCAGGTTCTTGTCTGACTCAGGATTTCCTGAGAGGCCTTCTTCTCCTGACTTCCTCCTTCTCTTCACCTCTCCTTCTCATCTGCACAGAGTCAGGCATGAGGAAGCTACTGGGGCCCAAAGACAAAGGAGGACCCCCCCCAGCCCCTTTTCTGGGCAGGTGGAGCCAGTCTACTCACTCAGCCTTGTGCATGACCACCAGACCCCGCACCTGACTCCCCTTTGGCTAATCTAGCTTTGTGGGGAGAAAGGAAGCTGCATTTGCTTGTGTACTAGGCTACACTCACATCACAGGCCAATCAGGGGGTACTGTAACCAGGAAGTCACCTGTCATCTCCAGGCAAGATGACTTTCACATCTTCAAATCCCAAGTGATGCTGCTCCCTTGTGGGGAGGCCATCCCTGGGGCCTTGCCCCTTGTTCCCCCACCCTGTTGGGAAACCATTTTTGGTGTGGGAGCCATGATGGCAGGAGGAGGAGGAGGAGGCTTCTGGTTGAGCTGAGCCGATCATGCTCTAGATACAGTTTTCATTTACTCTCTAAAGTGCTTTGACACTGTCTTTGGGGAAGAGGGAGAAGTGGCCCTGGGGAGGGGTGAGGTGATGAGAGAATAGAGAGAATTTATATAGGCAGCTTCTTACTGGGATAAAGCAGATGACAGCTCTGGAAAAGAGGCCTGTGGGACTATGCTGCTGGCACTCTCCAGGAATCCACTGCTCCCAAAGGATAATTTGGAGTGCTCTTAGCATTTTGGAAAGCCTTTTGCTCCATCCTTTCTGGGGTGCCAGAGCCTCTCCAGGGGCTGATTCTCTGGGGCCAGGGGCTGGGAGTGCACCAGTGGCTACTGTGTAGAAACAGTGCTGCTTGGGAACATTTCCACAGGTTCTCCTGTTGTCCCTGCTGAAGCATCCTCCGGGGTCTGGGTCCCTTCCTTGTGCAGAGCCCGTTTCTTCTTCAGAGCCATGGCCACTTCATGCTTCAGTTGCTACAAGAAATGTAAGGATTTCTTTCTGCAAAATTAATCTGCAAAAACAGGCGTTAGATTGGCAGAAGAAACTTCCTATAAGGCAGAGGTGGGAGTCACTGTTCCTGGCCCTTGAAGACCCTGACTTCTGAATCTGCTGCAGCCAGAGGCTTAGGCTGAAACTGCCTGTTGGGTCCCCTGGCAGCCCCAGCTTCTCCTTAATTTGATGATTCTGGAGACAGTGGGAAGCTTTTCGATCCCTTCTAAGAAGGGCGGGTTTGAGGAAAACCAAATTGACTGCCAGCATCGTTTCAATCACCTGTGTGAAAGGCTTGATTTTAGTCTCTGGACAGTGCGATGGGCTTCAATCAATGTTCATCCCCAAAAGCACACTCTTCCTAAAAATTACTTTGCATGTTATTAGCAATAGCAACACTGCCCATCTCCCTGGGAGCCCTGGGTCACATTTTGAGAAGAGACACACACACATTGGGAAGTTGTGATTCACCTTGGCAATTTCAGATTCACTTAGCAGGTGGACAAGTGACATTTGACTTTCCCGAAGGCAGAAGGAGAAGCTACTGGTGGCAGGACTGGGGGAGGGTAGGATGCCTATCAACCCCAATGGTGTGAAGTACACCCTCTTCGCAAAAATATAACACTTTAATAAAACAAGTCCAATTAAAAAATAACCCAAAAAACCAAATTGCTCTGGACTGACCATGGGATATTGCCCTGGGGAGATGCAGCCCTGGCTTTGGAGTTGGTCACAGCTAGGTCTGAATTCGAGCTCTGCTGACTCTTGTCTGTGTAGCCTCAGCCAAGCCATTCTATCCACCGAGCTTCAGTTTGCCCAGTTGTCCAATGGGGGTGAATAACACCAACATAGTAGGATTGTTTTGAGGAGCAAATGGGACACTACATATAAGGAACTGGCTCACTGTAGCTGCTCAGCTAATCCAAGTTTCCTTTCTGGCATATTGCTGAAACATCTTTTTCATTTCTGTATATTGAATGCCTAGCACAGAGAGTCTTTATTAATTTGAATAAATAAAATGGTTATAAAAAAGAAATTTGTTTAGCTCTGAACTGGTACTTCCTTTAGCTCGAGATGTGAATTGTGAGCTTAAAACTGTGTGTTGTGACATGCATACTTTAGCTTAGGCCAGGGGCCAGCAAACAACAGCCCACAAACCAAATCTGTTTGTTTTTATAAGAACTGTTTGTATTGGAACCCAGACTTACCCATCCATTTGCATATTTACATATTGTCTGCAGATGCTTTCCCTTACAACTGCAGAACTGAGTGGTGGCAACAGGAGCTTGTCCTTTACAGAAAAGTTTTCTGATTTCTAGCTTAGGTCAGTGGCTTTCAAACTTTAGCCTGCATCAGAATCATCTAAGGAGTGTGATAGACAGAGAGGGCTGGACCTCATCCCCAGAGCCTCAAGAACAGGGTCTAAGATTGTGCATTTTTAACAAGTTCCCAGGTAATGCTAATGCTGTTGTTCCTTGGACCACACATTGAGAATCACTGGTGTGGATTGTTTCTTTTGATTTTTAGAACCCAAGACCTTTATGCTCTGCTACATTCCCAGCCTTTTAAAAATTAAAAAAAAAAAAATTGAAACAGGATCTTGCTAAGTTGCCCAGCCTGGGCTAGAACTTGTAATCCTCCTGCCTCAGTCACCTGGAATATAGGCTGTTTCTTATGCTTGAAAAGCTTTTTTTGTTTCTATCTGCCTTAGCTAAAAGGTGAATGGTGGTCCTCTTTTAAAAGTCAGCTCAAATGCAACCTTAATGAGATTATATGAGTTGAGCACCTACTACATTACATGCCAGATGTGAATGGCACTAGGAATACAATGTGGTGAACAAAACAGGCATTTTGTCTTTCCCTATGAGGCTCACAGTGGGGACATAAACAATGAACAGTTAAAAACCCAAATATGATGATCTACTGTGATGGGTTGAGGAAGGGCATCATGAAAAAGGTTACAGTGGATTGCGCTTTAGTTGGGGAGGTGGGTAGGCGAGGCCTCTCTAAGGAGTGACATTTAAGCTGAGAGCAGAAGGATGAGAGAAAGGCATCCTCAAAAGAATGCAGAAAAGATTCTTTTAGGCAGAGGCCCTGGCACGGGTCAGGGCTTGTTGGATTTGAGGGCATGAAGGAGGCTGCTGTGGTTGCAGCAAAGTAAGGGGATGGTGCAGTAGAGGTGAGCTGGAGGTGTAGGGTTGGATAGAGCAGAGATTGCATTGTTGCCCTGAATTCCTAGCCCCTCCCTGCATCCACATCCTTGCTAGGATGGGCAGAGTGTCTTCTTACCCCTTGTTTTTAGACGTGGTCATGTAATTTACTCTGGCCAATCATACGTGCTTAGAAATTTCAAGCCTAGGACTTAAGAAGATTCATATATTCTCACTTTCTGTTTTGCATCCTGCTGTCATCAAGATGAATGTGCTGAGGCTGACATGCTGGCCCAAAGACACAGGGAGCGGTCACCTTAGCCAAGTCAGCCTAAATCATCCAATTCAGCTGGCCTGATAGTGAATTATTGTTGTTGGCACACAGTGTTTTGGGAAGGTTTGTTATGCAGCATTAGCTGACTAAGACAGTCATATTGAAAAATCTGAGCTTTATTCCAAGTACAGCTGGGTGGCACTGAAAGTATTTGAAAGAAGAGTGACACAAGCAGTCTGATTTGTGATTGTCAATGATCTTTCCGGTTGCTGTAAGGAGGATGAGGAGGGTGGAGGAAGCAGGAGGCCCTCCTCAGCCATGTGCCTAGACTCTTAGCTGGCACAGTGCTTGGGAGAGAGGGGATGCCCAAGAACTGTGGCATAGCTTCCCACAGGCTGGAGTGAGTTTGCCCTTCCCATGCTCCCAAAATACTCTCTCTGGGCCCTTCTTCCCTGTGACTTGGCAGTAACCATGATCATCATACTCCTCCCACTAGCTGATGGGATTCCCAAGGCAGGGCAGAGCCTGGCCTGAACCTTCCTGCTAGCCATCCCCTGGACTCCTATACAACTATGTAGGCCCAGCTCTGTCAGAAGCCAATAACTACCCTGAAGTGGATTAACGTGGAAGTTTGTTCTATGACTACTAAGAGTTGGGTTTTCACTTCAGCAGTTTCCAACATATCCAGACATTTAAGTGACTTTTACCAGAGCACAAGGTGGCTTTCTTTACAGCTTCATCAGCAAACAAAGATCACTGAAGTGGTTCCCCCTTATCCCCAAGATGTGTGGAAGTAGATATTGTGGTGAGAGAGGGCTCAGAGGCAAGGAGCCCACATGAGAACCAGCTGGACGGGTTCAGTGGTAGAGAGCTTGCCTAGCATGTGCGGGGCCCCAGGTTCAGTTCCCAGCACTGCAAAAATAAAACAACAACAAAACGAAAGAAAAAAAACAAAACTAGCTGGAGTCTACTTAGAAAATTTTCAAACAAATTAAAAAATGAAAAACAAAAAACCATAAACTCATCCACTAGCATGAGGAACCCCAGTTCTGTGTGGATGTTTGCTAACACATTTTACCTTTAAGGTCTTGCGGGGGGGTGGGAAGAAGCCATCCATAAAATCCAATTTAAATAAGATAATCTGTTTATTTTGATTAATTTTGACCACCTTGCTTCTCAGAGTATTTACCCAAGAGGCTCAGAGTATATGACCAAAACATTTCATAACTAATAGTAGGATTGTATCCCAGAGGAGCAGGCCAAAAATGGGGATAGACTCCAGATTCTGTCCTCAAAATCTTACAGAAAGACAAAAGTGACATGATTCCCTAGATAGCCTCCTGTTACCAGCCTTTTTCTGAAAATGAACTCGAAACAATTCAATAGTTCAACTCGGTGCCTCAGAATTTGCTTAGCACCTTATATATACACACGGTTTCTGGTCTAGACAGCTAGTGTGTGTGGGAGGGCAAAGATTCCCAAATGCAGCACCTGCTTGAGAAGACTGATAAGATCACTTCTAGAGTGATTTTTTTTTTTGGTACTGGGGATCGAACTCAGGACCTTGCTCTTGGGAGGCAGCCAGCGGAACCACTGAGCTAAATCCCCAGCCCTTCTCGAGCGATGTTTTGATTCAAGTCAGTTTCTCTGACTAGATCAAGCAGGGCCTCATCTGTGTTTTCTACAGCACGGTATTACCAATGCCTGGCCATGGCTGGCAACACATAGTAGGTGCTCACTAACATTTACTTTATAATGAAGTGTGATCTACAAACAGTGAAGCACACAGACCTTACAGGTACATTCTGATGAGTTCGGACAAGTGTGTCCCTCTACATAACTAATACACTAATCAAGATCTACAGCTGTTTTGTTGGCTGCAAGAGGCAGCGGATCATGTCAGGACTGAGAGGTGGAGCAAAACTGCTCACATCACAAGTGAGGGAGCAAAGAGAGCCAGGTAGGGGCTGGCTCCCATTCCAGGGGCTGCCCTCCATCACTTAAAGACTTTGCATTAGACCTCCAGTTCTTAAAGATTCTACTACCTGCCAGGAACACCTCCCTGCAGAGCAAGCCTTTAATATATGTTCCAAACCTCAGCAATAATATATTTACTTAACCTCTTTTGTTCAAAATATTATCACTTCCATATGTAATCAATATAAAATGCATGAGTGAGATGTCTCACATTCTTTTGCTCATCTTGAGTCTTTGGAAACCAGGGTATATTTTATGCATGAAGTGCATTTCAATTCAGACTGGCCACCTTCCAAGTGCTGAGTAGTCAGTGTGGCTAGAGGCCACTGTGCTGGACAACAAGGAACCAGAACATTGTCATCATCCCTGATGATGACATCCCCTTTGGACTCAATCCTTTGTGCCCAGATACAATGGCTATTCTCATTTCTGTCCTCATAGATTAATTTTACCTGTTCTAGACCTTCATATAAAGGAAGCCAAATAGTACGTATTCTGGTGTTAGGTTTCCTTCACTCGACATGCTATTGATTTTTGAGTTTTTGGAGACAGGGTCTCAATACATACTGCAGGTTGGCCTCAAATTCACAGCAATCCTCCTGCCTCAACCTCCCAAGTGCCAGGATTATAGGAGTGCACCACCACACTCAGCTCAACATATTATTTTTGGAATTCAGGTTTGTGCATTTGGAATTTGTCCCTTTTTATCACTGAGTGGTATTCTATCATATGTCTATTTTTCTGTGATCAATGCATTTTTTTGTTTGTTTGTCTTTTCGTTTTTTGTTTTTTGGTACCGGGGATCAAACCTGGGACCTTGTGCTTGCAAGGCAGGTGGGAGAGCCACTGAGCTAAATCCCTGGCAATACATTTGTTTTTGAATGAATATCAGTGCAATATGGTAAGGTACACAAGGAGCCCCCTCTCCCAAGGACAAAGGGCAGCTAGATGACAAAGATTCAGGAGGATGGTATAGGATAGTGTCCTAAAAGAGGAGGCATTTGGGTTGGACAGAGTGGGATCCTTAGAGTACTGAGGGGAGCAGAGAGGCATTGCAAGTGGAGGAGGTGGTTGGAGCAAAGGCTAGGGGCTGGGGTTGGGGATGAAAGCCTAGGAAAGTTAGGGTATGCTGTGGCCAGACTTGAGGGGTCTTGAATGCCACTGTAAAGAACCTTCCCAAGAGGATGGTCAGTTGGTACTTTGGGAACAGGGGCACAGCCATAGTTCAGAGTGATCTTTCTGAGAGAGGACAGCCTGGGCCTGGGCCTGGAAGGCTGGTCTTTGCTACTGTCCCCAGCTCCCCTAAAATAGCCCCTTTGCCTTAGTTCAGCTGCTCTACTACCTTGGCCAGCTTTCGCCCTCCCGTGTCAAGCATCTTCCAGGAAGAAGATTCCCTGTCACTTGCCTGGCCCTCTAGCTTATGACATAGTTTCCTCTCAGTCAAGCACACAGTAATGCCTCTCCACCATGGCATGGTGTTAACTCGCAGCTGCTTTACCTTGACCACACGCCAGCCTGAGTCTGTCTCTGGGAGGTGTGCTGGTTGGCTGGGGCTGGTGGGGACGCTTCATCATGAACCTGCCCAGCTGCTGGAGTGCCCTGGGCTTGGGGAGCATTAGGCTAGAGATGACACCCCAGGGTCCCCTGCCCCTGGAGGGGAGGGAGCTACAGTCAGTAGGAGGGAGAGGCTGGAGGTCACACCATCAAACCTGGTTCAGGCACATCTTGCATCAGTCATGCTGATGCCGGATCTGGCTCTCTTTTACCTCCGTGTCAACCTGGTGGGGCCCAGAGCAGATGCTGCTTTCCAGGGATTAGGAAGGGGAACTCTAATGTGCTCAGGTGACTTATGCTGCAGGGAAGACAAAGCCAGGGCCTGAGTCCCAGGGCCCCTGATTCCAACCCCAGTGCTTGGCCCAACTAAGTGGCCTTGGAGAGTAGCCTCCCTGTTGGATGCTGTGTTCCTCTCCTTATACTGAAGTCCTTTAAATGCCCCCCTCCCTTTTCTTCCCCAGAAGGCTGCTTATTTCTTTAAGCTTGAGAAGAAGAAAAAGAAAAAGGGAAAAGGAGAATTAAATTTATTGCCATGTTAGAAACATTGGATTGAAGAATTGATCCCTATGGCTAAGTAAGTTCCCTCTTTTGTGCAAAATATAAATAAATCTGTATGGCTTATGCTGAGTGATGAGCCTGGGCCGCTGGGTGGGTTTCACGACATGAAAAGCCCTTCAGAGCCTCTGGCTTGACCCCATCAATGAGCTGATCTAAATAGTCCTGGTGTGCTCCCCGATGGGGGATTTTGGCAGCTCCCTTGTCCTGCCCGTGATGGCAAAGGGACACTCGCAGAGTCCTTCCTGATGGCAGCTGGACCCTGGCAGGTGTGCCCTGGATCTGCTGATTTTCAGAACCATAAATAGAGCAGCTTAATTATTATTGTTATTTTTTTTCTCTAGGCTGAAGGGGAGGGGGTGGAAGTGAGTGTGGGTATCCCAAGTGTGTGATTACGCAACACAGAGTGCTCCTCTCCCTAAAGGTTTCAGCTAATTTCTGGGAAGAAATGGCCAGCCTGGCGTGTCCTCAATTAATCGCAAGGGGAAGCTTTAGTCCTCCCGCTCTCATTGTGGTTTAATTTTAGCGCGTTTCTCTGGGGTAGCCCTCTTCCTGGTCTCTGCTTGGGGTGGTAAGGACCTGGGAAGAAAGGGAAGGAGAGAATGTTGTCTGACAGATGCTGCTTTCTCCCTGGCTCACACAGAGATGGGGACAGAGATGGAGATGGAGATGGAGATGGAGACAGATAGACTGGGTCGTGCTTCCCTACTGTCCAAGGAGCCTCTGTGCTTGCAGCTCAGGAAAGGATTTATAAGATGCAGGAATTTTCCAGAAGAAGAGATGACCTGGCCTTGCTGGTGGATTCCATCTCTGAAGTGACAAGAGTGTAGACAGACTCTGGGGTTAGAAACCCAGAGCCTGAGGAAGGGGATGAAGTCTCCTTCAGGGTGGAGCGGTGTGTTTGGTCTCCAGCAGTGCCAGTGTGGATCATGGGCAAAGAAGCTTGTGGGGCATGTCAGGTGTAGGCGGGGACCCGCGTCTGTCCTTCTTGCCTGTTTATGCTTTGAGACAAAGTTTCTGGAACTTTGTCTTCAGTCTTTGAAAGGCCTTGAGGGCAGGGAAGCAGCTCAACCTGTTACATAGATTCTGTCCTTGGGTTTGACCTTTTGCCTCCACTGAAAGTAAACATTGGGCTTAAACATGGGGGTTCCACCCAGTGGGACCTATACGTCCTTGCTCTTTGCTGATAGCAAGAGTATGTGAGGATGTTGGGTTGTACCCTATTACCACTGGGCTTGAGTTGGTTGCTTCTAAAGGCCCTGGAAACTGGGTTATGTGAAAGCACCTGCAGTGAGTGTATTCTCTCTCTCTCTCCCTCTCTCTCCTTGGTGCTAGGAACCCAGTCCTAATGCTAAACATGCAATCTACCACTGAGCTCCACCCCCACTGTACTTGTTGGTATTTTATCATCAAACCATCTCCCATGGCTAAGAGTTCTGCTAGCTTGAGACGTGGTGGGATCCGGTTGGCCTCAGCTGAGAATCTGAAGACACACTCCCACTTTCCTTACCATCAGGGCATAGGCATCGACTCTGGTTTTGCCAGTCAGATGCTCCCATCCTGCACTTTGAGTGGGGAGCAGAGAGGCAGGGACCCACAGAATGTGTTCCAGGGAGGGGGCAGCCACAGAGGCAAGCTGCATTTGATTTCTAGAGGCAGTGAGGTGGGGTGGCGTCCACGGCTTCAGGGGGATCTGAGAATCAGGCCCCGGGGTGGCGATCCATTCTGCTGCAGCAGAATTCCTAAGGTGGTAACTCTAGCAACGGTGCCCACCCTGTCCAGGAGGCCCACACCTGGCTGTGTGCCCTGGAGGAAGAGTGAAGTAGTGGGTTCCTGCTCTGACTTTAAGCAAAAGACAGCAGGGAAGATGTGAGCTCTAGACCCAGTTTTCTGCAGGATGAGGCAAAAAAAAAGTAGAACTCACACAATTCTGCTAAAGAAAGCCTTTTCTGCCAGCTGCTGGCTCCCAAGATCCCTAAAGTCCAGGTCCAAAAGTCAGTGCAGACGCCTCAGCCGCAGCTCCAGCCACACTCTCCAGTGGGGTTTGTTCCTGTGGTCAAGGCCCAGGGGAGCCTGCCTCCTGCTCCTTGTCTCCTTGGCAGCTCCTCTAGTGCAGGGTCCCTGCTGGGTACAGAAGAGCTGTCCCTTCAGAGTGTGTGTGTGTGTGTGTGTGTGTATCTGGGTGTGTGTATGGGGTCTGGGTCTTATCCCACTGTGAATCCCTGGCCAATAGGCACATGCAGGTTAGGGCTTTCCATTGCTCTTGGGATAACTCCAAACTCTCTATGAGCCACACAGTCTTGCAGGTTCGGGTACCACCCACTTCTCCAGCTTCAAGTCTGGCTAACTGCAGGTCTTTCTCCATTGTTAAGGCCAGCCTGTGCATGCAATATGGTTTGTCTTTCTGTACCTAGTTCTCTAGTTGTGGCTTAGCCAGTATTGACCAGAACAGGTCTAGCATCTCCTTTTGTGAAGATGTTATACCTGTAATAATACAGCCTTTGAATACTAAATTAAGTTTGGCAGCTGGTTCATGGGAGCGAGTCACCTATCCTCATAGCTTTCTAATGTCCCTGGACCTGTCTTTTCTTTCCAGGGCTGTGAGTTCAAGCCTGCTCATGTGCAGCTTATCTCTGGAAAGAGCTGGGTCTGGCTTTAGGCTGGTGGTTCTTTTCCCAGGTCATTTGGCTTCTCAAACACAAAGCTGCTGTTCTGCGCTCCTTGCAGCTCACTTTAGCTCTGCTTGTGAATATAATTGAAATTTCACAGTCATCAGTTTTTAAAATGATTTTCTGAGCTTTGGAAGATGACAAGAGTTACAAAATGTCTTCAGAATATTCTTTGCAAAGCTTCTTGCAGAAGTGACTATGCTCTCCAATGGGCTTTCCAGAGCATTTGCTAAGCTCCTACTGCATGCAGCCTGAGGCCTGGAGGAGGGATACACTGCAGTCTGTGTGTGTGTGTGTGTGTGTGTGTTTGTGCTTGCACGTAGGGATGGGGGCTTTTGTACACAGGCTTGCACCTAGACCCAAAAGTAGCTGGATAAATACTAGGCAGAGGTCAGAGTGCAGCCCAAGTACAGCATGGGAGGGCCATGGGGGAGAAGGGTGGGGTACTCACTGCTGCTAGATTCTTCCCCTGTTTGTTCTAAGCAATGCTTGGAATTTCTGGGCTGTGATGTGGAATGTGTTCAAGGCTCTGGGAGGGCTCCTGGGTTGTTCTGCCTGGTGGAAGGGAGGGGAGTGTGTGCAACCTATTTTTTTCTCTACTACTACTACTACTACTACTACTACTACTACTACTACTAATTACTTGGTATTGGGGTTAAATTTGAGGCCTTCACATTGAGCTACATCCCCAACCCTTTTTTCAAAATTTTCTTCAGAAAAGATCTTGCTAAGTTGCTAAGTTGCCCAGGATGAACTTGAACTTGCCATTCTCCTGCCTCAGCTTCCCAGACCTTTTTGAGATTGAGTCTGGCTACTTCCTTCTTACGTGGACCCCACCCCTGCATGCTTCTCCTGGTGCCGGTCTCTGCCTGGAACAGCCATCACTTGCTGACACCTCGACAGATCCCTCTAAATCCTGCTGTCTCTGGGAAACCTTCCTGATGGTTCCAGCTGCAGGGAGAACACACTTTCTCCACGGCATGGGCACCTGCTGGGATTTTGGATGCTTCAGCCCACCATGGACAACTGCAGAATCCTTTTGTTCTGGACTGTCATCTTGCTGAACACCCATCCAGCCAGACAACAGCCCTAGTGATGTTGGTTGAGAGGCATTAGAGCATGCTAAGGCAAGTGAATGTAGAAAAATAATAATACAGCAATGGAGAAACCCAGGAGCACCACCTTAACCCAGCGATCAGTGCCAACATGTCACATGACTAGCATGTGGCCTCAAGATTTGGGAAGAAAGGCACTTCATCAGCATGCTTCCTCTGAGCCCGGCCTCAGGTTGCTCAGGAGAAAGCGTCAGATGAACCCGGCTGAGCAACACTCTGTGAAACACCCAGAGGTAGGTCTTCAAGGGGTCAGGATCATGGAAGAGCAAGACTTGGTGAAGGGTTGGTGGAGGTGGAGAGACTAAATGCAATGTGGATGCTGGGTTCAATCCGGAAACAGAAAAAGGGCAGCACAGGAAGACAGACAATCCACGTAACATCTGTAGTTTAGTTAACAATGTTCCACCAATGTTATTTTAAAAGCTTTGATAAATGTATCAAGGTGAAATGAAATATTACTGTGGGAAGAAGCAGGGTGAAGAGTCTTGGGGAAGTCTCTGTACCATGTTTGCAATTCTTCTGTAAATCTCAAATTATTCCAAGATAAAAAGCTAGAGAGAGTGAGAGAGAGAGAGGAGAGAGACTGGAAGAGGCACCAAGGTTCTAGAAACAGAACACATGGACTCATATCCAACCCCCTCACTTCTTAGCCGATTTCCCTTAGATGTGACACTCCACTCTCTGAGCCTGTTTCCACATTTTGGAAGACAAGGCTCAGTAGTTTTGAGGGAAAGCCTAAGGGAGCTAATTGCTAGGCACACAAGAAGCAATCAGCAAAGGTTAGCTATTACTTCTTTTTTTTTTTTGGTACTGGGGATCGAACTTAGGACCTTGCACTTGCGAGGCAGGCACCAGAACCATTGAGCTAAATCCCCAGCCCAAGGGTTAGCTATCACTGCTGCTACTGATGGAGGAGAAAGTCCAACATCCAAAAGCTGGGGGGACCGGAGAATATGCTGGGTGGCAGAATTCACTAAGGTCTGACTGGTTCACTCTGATTCAAATTAAAAACTCGTGCATGGATTTTGTCTGTGTACTGGGTCTTGTCCTGGGGGTTGGAGAAAAAGCAGAACTGGTCCTGGCCCTGGTGGGGTCAGGCGGGAGGATGGGGATGTGCACTTGGGTGGCAACGTGGGGGACCTGAAAGCAATCGGAGGTGTGGGTAAGTCACTATGAGGTCAGACCCAGGTGCTCTGTGGGAGTCCGAAGCTGGGTGAGGAGTCAGAAAGGGCTTCAGGGATGTCAGGTGTCCCTTGGATTGAGGTCAGACATATGAACAGGGGTTTTCTGGGTATGAGGGATTTGGCCAAGAGCCCTAGTGAACAGACTGTAGGCACCTTAGTGTTGCACCTGGGTTCTTCACTTGAATTACTGTGACTCCTTTTCACCCCTGCATGGTATCGATGCCATCACTTATAGTTGAGGCCACAGAAGCTCAGTGAGGGACTGGGTAGGAGGTTAGAGAAGGTTAGAGAGGCCTGGCTGTTGGAGCATGGACTCCAACCCAGGCTGCCTGACCCCAAAGCCTCCTGTCCACCAAAGCCTCCAGCCAAGGCGCACTGAAAGCACAGCCTACACTACCACAAGGAGAGGAAGTGCCGGGGTGTGGTCGCTGTCACCTGCAATGTCTGGAGGAGGGAGACCGCCTGCCGAGATGGTGGGGCACAGTGCAGGTGACCGCTGCTAGTCCTGGGTTTGGACAGTTTGGTGTAGGCGAGAGGGGCCATGGAGGGTCTACACAGGGGTGGAAGGCACCCCCTCCCGCTTCAGCATGGAGTATGAGGGAGGGAGGCAGGGTGGGGAAGAAGAAGGGAGGGGGAAGGTGGGGAGGAGGAGGTGATAAGAGGGCAGCATCTCCAAAGACCTGACCCGGGGAAGTGGAAGAATGTGAGGAAACATGGCAGTACAAAAGCACCCTGGAAAACTCGGGGCAACTAGCAGACTGTGAGTGCTGTGGGACCCAGCCAAATGACACAGCTACCACAGTGCAATTGGATCTCGGCTGGGAGGACAGAGAAGCAGGAGGTGCTGACCCCTACCTCCTATCCCAGGCTGCTTGGGGCTCTTGATTCAGGGTGCCCGGCTGAGTCCAGATGCCACACCCTAAAGGGGAGGATGATGATGCTCAGGGAGCAGGACATGCAGGGTCACGTCCGGTGAGGCAGATGAAGGATCTAGGCGTGTTCACACCAGAGAGACACAGTTCAGAAGACAGCTGATGTGCTCATGTGCCCAGAGGACCAACAAGGGACACAGTGAGTCAGAGCTCAGGGCTCCTTGAGCTCCCTGGTTCACTTCTGGTCCTTTCTGCTCCTGCTTCTTTCTCTGAAGCCAGAATTCCTTTGCTTCCCTGGTCCACAGGGTGGCTGCTGTCTCTATGGCTCCTGAGCTCTGGACTCTCGAGTGTGGGGGTTGTGATGCTAACTATCAAGAGTGGGCTTGAAATTGGAATTTTCTGGCTTTCTAGGTCCCTGGTCGCAGCATCCGATGCTCATTAAGCCCCAGGCAGCTGAGTTGGCTCTGTGGATGCTGACTGTGCAACCTGAGGGTGGTGGTGTCCAGCTGGATTCTGCTCCTTGAGGGGCTGACAGGCTGCTGGACAGAGGCACTGGCATCAGGCTCTGGTTCGATCTCACCCTGTGAGCCCATCTGCACCCCGATGTCTGTCTCTCTCCAGCATGCGCAGAATCCTGGGAACTGGCATCCCGGCTCTGGCCCCTCTCCAGCTCCCAACTAGCTGTATGACCCTGTGCAACACTGGTTGTCCGGCTTCCACTTCTATAGCATGCTGGGTCACACAGGAAGACTCTAGAGCCTTCAAAGGCTAGGGTTTCCTTCCAGGTAGAGAAGCCGAAGATTGGACAAGTCACTGAAGGGAGTGTGGACCGCACAGCCTGTGGGTGGAAATGCAGTCCCCGTATCACCAGTCCCTTCTGTAAGAGCCGCAGACTCCATCTGCTTTTTGGGGGTTCTACTCCCCCTGTCGTCTCTCCTGGTTATGTTGGGCTGCTCAGGGTAGCCAGCTCTTGGATCCCCTCCTGTTCCTTCAACTCCGCCCTTCCCAGAAGCCCCTGCTCACTGCCGTTCAAAGGCAGCAGCTAGCCACTGTCACTGCTGCTGGCCTCCACAAGCAGATTGCTTCCCTGGTGGCACCTGGGCCTGGGTCTGCTTTGCTCCTGGTTCTTGTCCTCTTCAGCCCACCTCAGGGCTGAGGTCAGGCCACAGAGCAAGATGCACAGGCTATCCCTGCTTCCTTCTCTCGGCGCCATGTTGGCCACATGGCACAAAGCAGCTCTGGCCAGGGCCCAAAGTCTCCCGCAGTCCTCCTGAAAACAGCTCCTTCTCCTGGTGAGCCTGAGCCCTCTCCAGCTGGGCTCAGTCTCACCCTATAGGGCAACAACCATCTCACCCTGTCCCTCAACTGTCCTTCTCTCAAACCTTCCAACTGAAGAAAGCACTGGAAGCTCCTAGCCTATCCATCCACGGTGGGAGAGGAGGCAGTCACCTGAAGTGCTCTACCCTACAGGTGCCAGAGATCCTGCCCCAGGCCTGCCAGGCACCACCAGCTCTTCATTTGAGTGTTTATGTCAATCAAAATTAACCAACATTTATTGAGTGCTTATTGTATAGCCAGAACGGGAGAAATTGCTCTTTTCTTAAAAAAGAAAGAAAGAAAGAAAGAAAGAAAGAAAGAAAGAAAGAAAACCACTTTTCTGCTGTCTGATTTTTTTCTTCCAGATTTCTCAGCCTTCTGGAAGGGATGCCTTGAATTATTCAGCCTGAGGTACAGATCTCTGGAGAACACAGCCTCGCGGCTACTTTAATCACTGGAAAGGTTTGGAGTCAGTTATAATCAAGCCAGAGTCAACGTGGAAATGCTCGTCTCTGTCTTGAAAACAAGATGAAAAGGAAGCCCAAGGAGATAATATCAGAGTGGAGAGAGGGAGGTCAGTTTCCAGGGCCTCTTAGGTCCTTCTCACATTTCCACAGGGGGTCTCAGACCTCGAGCCCCAGCCCCTGGGTCTCTCTGCTTTCAGCAAGGCTCATATCTGTGTCTCTGTCTAACCTTTTCTAATGTCAGGTGGAGACAGTCACTGCTCTCTGCCCATGTAGGGCAAAATGGACCAGGAAGGGACCTCTCTCTGATGGAAGTTTGGGGGAAGCTCTTATCTTTTAAAGAATGTGTGGGTAGACAGGGATGGGGATGGAGATGAAGTGGGGCAGGTGGGTCTTTGTATCTTGAACTAGCCTGGGACTAGACATGTCAGGGAGTGGCTGGGTTTAAGGCAGGGAGGGCATGGAGGGCAGGTCGGAGGGTGCCAGGATAGGAGAGCAATCCAAGGGAGGGGAGTGCTGATTCACCTACTTGGCCCTAGGCGGAGGCGACTCTGTGTTCCCTGTGTTCCTGAATCCTGGGAATGTGGTGGGTGGAGGTCTGCTAGTCTCGTAAGGAGGGACATTTGGTGAAACCTCTGCAGCACAGGGTGGCCCGGATTGTGTTATCTGTGTCACAAAACTGTGGGGGCCACTGTGCGCAGCTTATCCCAGGGTCTTCAGTGAATGCAGAGTGGTGTTGCTGTGCTGAGGATCCAGGCTGTCTGTTCTATAGATGGTGCAACGGAGACAGGCCCCTTCTGCAGCAGCGTCCCTGAGATAGCTGAGGTGGGTGGGTCCAGCAGGTGTCGCCCTCTCCCCCCAGTGCCTTCCATGTTCCTCCCAGGATCATCAGCACAGAGAGCAGGAAATGGGCCACATCACAAAGGAGGCAAGATACTGTGGGGCCCAGCAGCTGGTTTGGAGTGAGCTCCCTTTCCATGCCACCCGTGGGAGACGGGATAGAGCACTGGTCAGGGCTGTTCTGCTTGGCTCCCAGCTAGCAGCTCTGGGAAGGTGCTGTGTAGCTGCCTAGCTGGGTAACTCCTGGACTCAGTTTCTGTGCCCATGAGGCAGAGAGGAGACTGTAGTCTGGAGGGGGTGAGCTAAAGCCTGCAGAGCCCTTGGAGGGGTGCTGGAGTGGGGCGGACACACTGTGCACTGCTCTGACTGCACTTGGGGGCTGTCTAAAGAAATACTGGTTAATTGGAAAAAAATGTTTTTTCAGAATAGTGAGGCCACAGCAAGAAGATGGGACTCACCCTTTGCATCCTCCGTTTCAGTAGAATCAGCAGAGAGCTGATTGCTTTCTGTTATAAACACGTGCGGCACAAAGGAGACATGAACCACACACCCAGGGGAGCATGGGTGTCTCTGTCCTGGGAGCCTTGGCAGTTAGTTGAATGCGTTTCCTTCCAGGCCTACTGCTATATGCATGCAAACCAACCTCCCTTCCTCCCTCCCTGCCCCCTCCCTCCCTCCCTTCTTTCCTTCCTTCCTCCTCCCTCTCTCCTTTCCTCCTTTCTCCCTTTTCTCCCCGTCTACTTTCAGAGGGGTCTTGTATTACATACGTATCAGTGATACTGTTTAGTAGTCTGCTTTCTCCCTCTCATCATTGTATCAGACACATCTGTCCTCATCAGTACATATTTTTCTACTGAAGTCTCCCCTTCTCCACTATATATTGCAGTTGCCAGAATTTGAAAAAAAAAAGGGGGAGGGGATTTTATTAGAGCCCCAAAGGAGACCCTAAGAAAGGAGACCTTTCTATAAAAGACTTAAAAATATTTTTATGTTTACAGTTCTGTGAAATTTATGTTTTTCTACCTAACATTATTTCAGAGACATTTTATCTCACCACCATATAGCATATGACCTAAGTATATGGTATTCAAGAATATAAGGCTCAATTTTCCCAAGATTCAATATAAGTTTTTTTTTTTAATGTGGTATCGGAGATTGAACTCAGGACCTTGCGTTTGCCAGGCAGGAAATGTGCCACTGAGCTAAATCCCTGGCCCTCCTCAATAAAAGTTTTGAGGTCACCTTGAATATATGAATATTAGGGAGTAGGGGTGAAATCATTGAATGTTTATTTTTAACGCTTAATTTATAAACTTAATTCCACAGGGATAGTTAATCCATATGTGATATAAAACACATGCCTTAGCAAGATCCCTTTTTCTACTCACTTTTCCTTGTTCTATGTTTCATGCTGACTCTTGCATCTTTGACATCTATGCCTCCATTTTCCCTGGAGGTGCTTTGTGAATGACCCAACTGTACTGATTAGCCTTCAGGTCACTGGGACAAAATACTCGACATCCACAACTTGGGAAGAGAAGTTTATTTTGGCTCATGGTTTCCGAGGATTCAGTCCCTGGTTGACTGCCTCCAGGGTGAAAATGGAATGACAAAACGGCTTGGGGGAGGAAAGCTGCTCAGCTTATGGTAGCCAGGAAGCAGAGAGTCAGAGGGAAGAACTAGAGTGAGAGCTACACCTTCCAAATGCACAGCCCCAGTGATCCACCTCCTTCAACTGGCCTCACATCCTAATAGCACATTCAGCTATGAACTCATCAATGGGTTGATCCACTGATGAGTTCGGTGTCCCCATGATTCAATCACCTTTCAAAGCCTCACCTCTGGACACATGAGCCTTTTGGGGGACGTTGTAAATCTAAACTTTAACACTGCCCTAGCTGGTGGGAGAGCATCCTTTCATTTTTGTCTATCTTATTTGAGATTGCAATGCAACACCTTTAAAATCATGTTCAATGTTGTTTCTGGAAATTGTATTCTGAGCCACAAGTATCTATTTGCATAACATCAGGACAGTCCTTTTATTTGTTCCATAAGTGTGTATTAGTGATCTCTACAACATAACCGCTCGCTGGATTGCTTTTAAAAGTGATCTTTAAAGGCTTGTTTACAATGACAACCAACACTTACAATTGTTAGGTTGTAACCCTAAGAACAGTTACTAAGTCCCTGTAAATTTCTTTGGCTCCTTTTTGCCAGTTCTGGGAGCTGACCTCTATAAATATCCCAAACTAGCAATGATTGAGGTCAGGGAGGGCTAATGTGATTTCCCCAAACACCACTTTGTTGTTTAAAATAAAGTAACTAAGAGAGAGAGTGCTTAATAGGAGAGTCTTTGTAACAACTTGAATTTAAAGAGATTTTTCTCTTTTCTAAAGGATAATTGTGGAGAAGTTCTTCATGTTATGTTTGGTAATATGTGATTTTTTTTCCTTAAAAGATAAGATTAATGGAAGTGTGGTTTTCTATCTGTGGGCTGCACCCTAATTTATTTAATCACTCTTCTATTGTTGGACAGTTCAATTATTTCCACTTTTTCCTATTATAAATAACAAAGCACTCTTTTTGTACTTATATCTCTGGCACATTCCAGATTATTTCCTGGGGACAAATTCCCACAGGGTCAAGTGGTGTGCATATTTTTAAGGATCTTGATAGTTCATGCAAAACTGTCTTTCAGAAAGGTCATGTCTATTTATGATCCTTCAGCAGTGAACAGAGGTGGGCCCTTGATCGTAAACATGGCTCACTTCTAAAAGGAATAGGGGAAATGCTTCCCCATAAACTTGCTGAACTTTGTGTATAGACATACCTTTCTAGAGCTGTGGGAGTTCTTAGTATTCTTTGGTTCACTGATTTCCCAGTGGCCTTGCATACTCTCTTATGATAGCAGTTCCCTACTCCAAAAGGAGTCCCTGCTAGGACTGAGACCTCCTTTAGTTTATCTAAAATATGCTTCCCTATAGCTTTCACAATTAACCAGGTGTTTACTGTGCTCCTCCAATGTGCACCTAGCCTAGCTCTGTGTTGGGCACACTCATTCACTGGAGTTGAGGGAAAGGGACATTGAGTATAAGGAGTACCAACTCTGGTGCCAGGCATTGCACAACTCAAGGAAGCTGAGGTTATTATCCTGTATTTTAAGGCAGAGCAACTGAAGTTCAGAGAGGTTAAGCAATTTGTCCAAACTGGAATAAAACCTGGGTCCATCTGACTGAGGCTACACACTGCCTTCTTCAGGTCTTCCTTTTCAGAGCTACTCAACATGCTTGTCCTACAAGGTGGACTCTGCCATCCACTGTGTCTGGAGAGTGTGCACCCTGCCACTATCAGGACAGCCCTGACCTCAGTTGTCTGTCCTACTGTCCCACACGTGTTCCTGTTGGTGGCTGCACTGGGTTGATTTGGTTCATCTGAGGGTCCCCTTTCCTGGTACACTCAGGGTAGAGTCTGCATAAGGTTGGAAGGTGGGAGGGAGGCAGCAGCCGTAGCCTTCTGGAGGGCGTAGTTGTTAGACCTAGGGACAGATGTGGAGGTGCCTGCTGGGCCTTGTCTCTTCCCTCCAGCTCTTCCTCCTGGTCCCTGCCCTGTTGATCACAGTCACTTTGCCCCATCACCAGGCCCCTGGCTGCAGAGCAGGAGCTGGGAGCCATGCAGAAACACTGGCTCCGCACAAACCTGTCCTCTAGCTCCCCTTTCATGGTCCCTGTTTGGTACCGATGAGCATGGGTTCTTCAAGTGACTGGTTAGTGGCTGCTTCTCTGGGCCTCCAGCTGCCTTTCCCAGACCTTTGCCTCCTCAGGTCTTCCTTACAAGGAGTGTCTGATTCCAGTAATAAAGTCCTGATCCCAAAGAACCTAGGATTCCGCTTCCCTAGCTGAACCTGGTGGAAATGGTGTTTCACCACAACTAGCCTAAGTGGCCCTCTGACTCCTGTGTCTTGGCGTGCTGAGGTGTCACACTGTGAAGGAGCCTGGCTGAAGCGATCAGAGGCCAAGAAGCTACGCAGAGGCATATCACCGAGCCTCGGTCAATGCCCAGAATTGTGAAAAATAGTAAGGGTTTTTTCTTCTGCTGAGAAAATACTATTTTTAAATTTTTCTATGACTTTATTGATCTGCAGTTATATTGCATTGCACATTTAAAATATGTTAAGTAGGGGCGGGGGGTTTAGCGCAGTGGTGCTGTGCCTGCCTCGAAAGTGAAAGAGCACAGTTTCCTAATCTCTGTGTCTCTTTTGCACCCACACGAATGAATCATGCTGGAGTCTGCGTTAGTCATTCCCCGCTCTTTGAGCTGTCAGATGCCCTTGGCCTTGGGGAATCAGCTGGATCTCACCTGTGTGTCTTAATGTGGCATCTGCAGAAAGACGTGACCCAGACCCTGTGATGGAGCCACACAGGCCAGGGCAGTTCATAAACAGATGGCCTGAAGTCCATAGATGTGTTTTATTCAGCACATACCAGGGACTGGTACAATGTTTCAGTCTCTAGAAATTCATATATAATTCTGGATTTCTGGTTTCTCTTAAAAATAAGGAGAACTGACCATGCTGGGGCCACATTCCTACAAGACAGAGCTCTTGGCTGGGCTAGTCATTGGGTCCCCAGCTGGGAAGAGTTGTGTTCTGTTACCGATCGCCGGTAGCCCAGATTTGCTCAATTGCACTTGCTCCCCACCCCATATACCAGCCCCTTTGTCACTGTAGTTTGCTCTACGTGCTGCTTGGCATCTGAACATTTGAGTTCCAGCCTCTGCTCTAGAGGGATTATCACCGCCCAGGAGGGGCCTGTGCTCCTGCTCGTACAGCCCCAGTATTCTAGCTGTTTGATCACTACTCTGTGCTCAGAGTCTCCTGATTCCCTGGGTTTTCTTGGGAACCTCTCCCATGACATCTTGGGCATGATGTTTAAAGGAAGACATAGGGGCTTTGGTAGTTTTTCTACGTTTTCTTGGAACTGAAGGGAAAAGGGAAACTGCAGCTGGCAGTGCTTGGCTGGACACTTTCGATGGAGGCAGAGCTTTCATTTCAGGACCAAATGATGGTTCAGATCCTGGCATGCTGCCTCCTCCCATGGCATTTCCAGGCTTCCATGTAGGCTCTGATCCTGGTGTGTTGTGAGTCACCATCACCATGTTCTGGCCTCCCCCATAGTTGTTGGACTGGGTAGTTTGTGACTTGTCTTTGATTCCCTGGAGCCTGGCATGCAGTAAAGTCTTAATAGCTATTTGCTGAATCAAATGTGTAAATGGAGAAAAGGTGAAAAATAAGACGAATGCTGGCGGACAGGGAGAAAGCACCCAGGGAGAAGGGACTGAGACCCTGGGAAAGGTATCTGCAAAAGAACACACATGTGACACAGGATGCAAAATGGAACTCACTAAGCCATTCATTCATTCAAGATATTTGAAGGGTATCTGCTGGCACTGATTGGAATCCCTGGGACTCAGTGAAGGAACAGGAATTGCTGATTTTACCTAAATAAAAGGTCTGAAGGGGCAGGAAGTAGAATTTCCTGTAAATGTGCAATATGTCCCTTGAGAGCTTATGGTACAAGGACACCCAGCCCAGTGCTAGTGGTTCTCTCTTTAAATAGGCAGGAGTTAGAACAGCAATTTGACTTGGCAAATTTATGAGCCTAGTTTCCTCACCTGTAAAACTTGGAAAGTACCCATCTTTACAATAATTGTGAGGATAGGTCCTATATGAAAGACAAGCACAGAGCCGGGCTTGTCTCAGCCTTTCAGTGAACAATGGCTTGATAATCAGGACAGTGGCAGGGTGTAGGTCTCAACCTCCTAGGAAAGATGAAGATGTTCTAGGTGAAAACCATCACCTAGGCACAAGGACTATGAGGAGATGGAACCAGGAAAGCCTGGACACCTGCTGGATGAAGAGGCCCTGAGCAGAGCTTGCCCGTGTTTGGTTTCTCCATGGGGTGAATGGATCCAGGGAATCTGCTGCTCTGTGTCTGCTTCTAGCTCAGCTGGGCAAGAGTAGTGAGAACAAAAGGACCAGACCAGGAAAAACATGAACAAGTCACAGCAGCTCCTGAAAGGGAGATCAGACTCCTTGGCCACAGGAGAGAGGCTGTCGGGAAGGTCACAGACAAGTTGCCTGTGAGTAGCCCAAGGCTGAAGTACCACAGGGGACAAGGATGCGAGAGAAGAGGTGCCCAGCAGTGGGATTCTGATGGTGCAGCAGACGATCTGGATTGGGGGCTGGTGGTTCCTGCAGGACTGGTCTAGGCACCTTGCCATGGATGCACCTCTCAAGTGTTACTAACTAACTGCTCGTGGGCACTGCTCTGTGGACTGCGTGCAAGGCAGCCCTCACCATGAGGGCCTCTCTTGTCCTGTCCAGAGCACATTCTCACTAATGCTTGAGATCCCACAGCTGGAGTGGGATCCAGGGATAATCCTGCTGATCGGCAACCATGTAATCTGCTCCTGCTGGTCACTAATCTCTAACAATGCTACCTCCTAAGTGCTTTCCAAGTAGAAGCTTTGCCTGGGCAGCTTCAGGACCCATTATGATAAAGAAAACACATGCCTCAAGCTCTGATGGCCCCGCTAAACTCCCAGTGACTCCTTGGATGACACAGCTGGCATTAGGGCTGGCCGGATGCAGGCAATCCCACTGCCTGGATGAGGCATGTGAACAAGGACCAGGGCTAGGCTTGTCCTCTTGTCGTCCCACTGTAACCTATAGAATGTGACATGTATGGTTTGGAAAATGAGAGAAATATCAAAGTCTAGCCTGTGAACTCTGCAGTGACCTCACCTTTTCAGTGGATCCTGCCAGCTGTTGTCAGTGGGACCACCTCCTCCCTTGTTCCTGCCCCAGAGGGAAGGTGAGCAGGTGTCTGCACCTGAATTCACTGTTTACAAGCATCTTTCTCCTTTCCCTGCAGAGGATGGCTTCCTTTATCTTTGTCCCAACATTCTCAGGGACCAGCCAAACTTGGGGTGAGAGTAACCAGTCTGCCCACTGGACAGATTTCTTCTTCACTGTCTTTCAGGACCTCTCCCTATTGTCCCCATATCGACTGTGGCATTTGGGAACTGAGGTCTGCCTTTCCTCTGTTTTGGACCCTGTGGCTTAGCTCTGAGGCTTGGCTATTTCCTGCCCATCCTGGAATCCTTGAACGCTGTGGTAGTTTTTCCATGGTAAACACCTCTTTTCTCTCGACCATTCTCTAACTTCACCAACCATCCTGCCAGTCTTCTTGGGAAACACAGTAAGGATGCTGAAGGAGCTCTCTTGCCTTTTAAAATATTCTCAGAGATGTAACTTCCAAGCCTCTGCTACTATCTGCAAGAAACAACTCCCCTCCTAGTACTCCACAGCAGCCACCACAGGTTGGGTGACATAGCCCTGAGCCCCTGGGAGCTCTGCTGTGGGTGTTGAGAAACATTTCCGATTCTCAGGCCTTGCTCCCTGTACCTCTGGGTACCTGGTGGGGACTTCATTTCTGAAAACCAGCCTCTTTCATGAATAGCCTTAGCTTTCACCACTCTGTAGATGTCATGGGGGTCTTATGATCTTTCTTTCTGGAGTCTCTTCCTAGACTCTTTCTGGAATCTTCCCACTGTCCTAGGGAGAGTAACCATAACTGTATTGTCTTCCATTCATGTGCTCCTAGTTTTTCTGCAGCTTTCTGAGGTCCCATGATTCTCTAAAGATGCTCTATCACCCCTTACCTGTCCCCCTGTCCTCAGAGTCTTTGGGCTCTAGTCCCATCCCTATATGCCTCTTTAATCTCTGACTCTGACCAGCCCATAGACACCTGGCCAACCAGTGGATGGGCACCCTTAGGTCAGGTGTTCTCTCTTTGACCAATCAGCTGTGGCCAGCTGGTAATGGGGACATAGCTACAGAATATGGCTGGTCCCACTCAGTAGGGGGCTGGGTGGCAATAATAACGGACTTCTTATCTTCAGTAAAAGAGCAAGAGCCAAGTATGATCCCACCAGCACACATGCTTAGATCCTGTCCCCTTTCTGCTCAGAGAGATAGGGCCTTGGCACTTCTGTGCCCCCAAGATGGGGCTGGTAGAGCTGAGCAGAGGGGACCCCCTCTGGGGGCCCATAGAGTGTGATTTTGGAAGACCCTGAGCCTACATCAGCTCTGCAAGGGACTTTCTGCTTGACTGTGCCTGAGATCTCCAGTGGAGCAGAAAGCACTAAAGCCTGGTTGAGTTCCCCAGACCATAGGTGCCCACGAGGAGGCCGGAGCAGGGAGGGGCTGGCTTCTGAAATGAGGTTCAAGAAGGTGGCAATGGTCTTATTTGTGGAGAAGGGCTGGGCTGCTGAGCCGATGTCCAGCCGGGGTTCTCCCCTGGGAATGGAGGCATCTGGCATGGCAGAGACGACCCCTAGCGCACTTCCCATCGTCTGTGCACCCTCTCTTCCTCCAGTGGTTGAGACAGCACCCAGCCCTTAGGGCAACTGAGTAGCAACCCCAGGTTTCTGAAATCAGACATCTCATGCTTCCCTTGTTCCAGACCTGTTTTTCTTTTTAATTCACATGGCCATTAGAAAATTTTTTACCTTTCTGAGATATTCTTGGAACATGACCAGAGTGTACAGTAGAGAAACCTTCAGTCTGAGAAATAGGATTGTGTTCTAGTTCCAGATTTTTCTGACTTACTGTGTGATTTTGGGCAATCTCTTTCCCTCTCTGAGCCTCAATTTTTCCAACTGCATAGTGAGGGAATGGGGTGAGATTATCTATAAAAACCTTTCTACCTCTCCAGGAGCAATTATCATGAACCCACTAGTGTTTATTGAACATTTTCATGTGGTTTGTAATTTATTCTGCATTATCTCATCCAACCTTATAATTACTTGCTGTTTTCATAGAGGAAATGAAGGCTCAGGCATGTTAGGTGACCTGCCCAGGATCACACAGCCAGGAAATGGTGGGGCCTGATTCCAGAGGAAAGGGATTGAGGGAGGGGGCCTTTTGTCCTTTCCCGGTGCTTGCTGGGCCCTGCTGCCAACAGAGGAATGCAATCAGCACATGTAATATAACGCAGAGGAGTTTGAATGGTCTCATCCTACTGTCAGTTCACGGAGCATCCATGGCCCTGACAGCCGGACATCATGCTGCCCTGCATCCTGTTTTGGCCTTTTAGATGCTGAAGCTGGATCAGATCCCATTGCTCTTACAGGAGGCCCTGCACCTGCAGTCTGATGAGCCCCTTCTCAGGCAGCACTTTCTCTGTGACACCCTCAACATACGAAATGGCCCCTTTACCATGTGCAGGTGCTGGGGATTTTTTCTTAAATTAAGAATTTGATCCATTCCTTCAGTCCCCCTTCAGAGAGCAGAGAAAGTGATGCCTTGTGCTAATGTGCAGTTGTGTCAATGCATTTTGAAGGAGATCTTGACAATCTCTGGGAAAAAAAATGTCCCCAAACAACCCTCAGTTCTTAGTGAGAAATATTAACTTGTGTAAGTGCTGAAGGGCCCATTGCCCCTGGAAATCCAAAGCTTGTCTGTTTGAGGGACAGATGATGAGGTGCAAAGGCATGCGTAGGCATGTGCATGTGTGCACGTGCTGCACACTCGTGTGTGCTTGTGTTCAGGGTGTGGAGGCTCTGGCAATGATCCATTTGAGTGACTGCTCTGCAGGGAGGGAGCACTGCACAGGGAGTCTGGATGTCTGGTTTGTTGTGTGACTTTCACCTTGGAAGGAGTCACCTTCACATGGCAGTTGTGAAATTTCATCACCACGGCTTCCTTGGAAACGTGCCCCTCTCAGGATAACAGCTGGCTCTTCCAGGCGAACAGATCTGTCACTCCACCCTGAGGAGGGAAAACCCAGGAGGTGGAGAGAACAGGTCTCCGAGAGAGGCTGGCAGGAAATCAAACAAATGGCACTTTTGTTCTAGCTTTGGTAAGTTCCTTAGCCTCCTTTGCCTCAGTTTTCTCACCTGCAAAATAGGATAACACTAGTCAAAGCTGTTGAGAAGCTTAAATAAGTGCTTCTCAAAGTGCCTGGCACATGGCCAAACACTATTAAACTTTTTTGACTCATGAGTTTTATGGAAGTGGCACCTTTATGTTTTATTTAAATGAATGGACCTTTTTTTTTTGGTACTGGGGACCGAACTCAGGACCTTGTGCTTGCAAGGTAGGTTCCAGAACCACTGAGCTAAATCCCCAGCCCCTGAATGGACTATTTTAAAGAGTAGTGTTAGGTTTACAGAAAAATCAATCAGAAAGTGAGGAGAGTTTCTATATACCCCCATCCTGTCTAGTTTTCCCTATTAGTTACATCTGTGTTAGTGTGGTAAATGATGGATGCACATTGACACAGTTACTAAGCAAAGTCCTTAGCCTCTGTCTTGGTGCTGCACACTCTATAGGTTCTGACAAATGCACAATGACATTAAGGGGTCATACGGAGTAGTTTCACTGCTGTGAAAATCCTGTGTTCCACCTGCTCATCGTCTCTCCCTTCTTACCCCTGGCAACCACTGACCTATGATCTTCATAGTTTCGTCTTTCACAGAATGTCAGGGTTGGAACCATGCAGTATGAAGACTTTCAGACTGGCTTCCTTCACTGAGCAGTATGGGCTTAAGATTCCTCCATGTCTTTTCCTTTGGGCTGACTACTATTCTATTGTATGGACGTGCCAGAGTGGACTTGTGTTTATTCTTTTTTTTTTTTTTGTGGCACTGGGGATCGAACTGAGGACCTTGTGCTTTCGAGGCAGGCACAGTGCCACTGAGCTAAATCCCTGGCCCACTTGTGTTTGTTCTTTCACAATGGAGGACACCTTGGTTGCTTCAAGCTTTGCCATTATTAATTATTAGTTTTCTAATATCTGGGAGTTGAGTAACCTGGTTTGAGAACAAGGACTAGAGGACAGGAAATGGGTCCTCATTCTGCCTGAGCCACTAACTGTGGCCCCCCCCCCCCAATCTGGGGCCTTTTGAATGATCTTGCTAGGTGGGTTTCACACCTTGTTCAGCTGACTCCTCCAGGGCTCCCTCAAACCCCTGATGAGGAAGGGTTGGAAGATCAGTGGTGACCACTTGACTGGGTTTCAGCCCCAGAGGTGTCCTACTTGGCCTATTTCACATGCAGGGCTCTATATAGGATTTCAACTGAAAGGGAGAGTCTGCCGTTTAAGAAAATTTAAAACTGTCAACCTGGGGTGATTTCTTGAAGCTACACATGGGGTTTCCCACTCCCAGGAGCCCATGTGGGCTCCACCTTGCCTCTTAGATGAGTGGTTCAGGGCTAGCTCCAGCTTCATCAGAGCCACCAAGGAGCCACTGAAGTGAAGAGGACAGAACAGCTCTCGGAGGCTGTGGCCTGAAGTCTGCCTTGAGCCCATCTCTGGTCACCACCTACCACTGCCCAGGGGGATGAGGACTCCCTGGTCTGACTATCCTGGACCAGGCCCAGGCCGGCAGGCCTAGACCCCTGAGCAGCAGGCTGCATTTGTCTCGGGTAGGTCACTCACAGGGCTTAGGAGTACGGGCTGGGTCAGCAAGGCCCTGGTTCAGATGCTGGCCCATCCTGCTCGAGTGTGTGATCCCAGGCCTTCAGCCTCTCATCCGGGACCTGGGATAATAAGACTTTGCTCCAGGGGTTAGTGTGAGGGTTCAGCAAAGTCATCTGTGTAAAGCCCTGAGTAACTTCTCGAAGGCTGATGATTTGTGGGCCTGGTTGAGAGAAGTTTTACAACACTGAAAAGTGTATTTTAATAGTAACATAGACATGCTGTCAAAAAACCCTGATGGATATAAATAAGTCTCATCCTTGTCCTGTCTGCCTGTATCCACTCATTTCCAGAGATTCCACTTTTTTTCTTTTTTTCTGGCAATACTGGAGGTCAAACTCAGGGCCACTCTACCACTGAGATTCATCCCAGCTCTTTTTAGTTTTTGTTTTGAGGCAGGTCTGGCTAAGTGACCTAGGCTGGGCTTGAACTTGTGATCCTCCTGTCTCAGTCTCCTGGCAGCTGGGATTACAGGCATGGGTCACCTTGCCCAGCCAGAGGTTATATTTCTGAAGTCATCTCGTAGGAGCTGCAAACCCCTAGGTTGCAGTAAAGGAAAGTTGTCACATTTTGCCTTATAAATTCTCTCACTGGCTGGCCCTGGCTTAAACTAAATGAAGTTAATGGCTATGGATCCTGTGTCTGGGAGGAATAGAGGTGCCCTTCTGTGGATGGAAAGAGGAAGGACACACATGCTTGCCTTCTCCCTTACTGTGGGCCTCTGGAAGCCTCAGAGGACAGCCCTTGTCCTCCTTGTTGCTCTTGCCTTTAGAATGGGGCTTGTGATTGCGGCTCCCGAATTTGGAAGCAGTGTGAATAGGTGCTGCCTTTTTGCCAGAACCTTCTGCCTGAAACCCCACCAGAGAACAGCCTGCAGCCCCTGACTTGGGGCTGGAGAAAGCCAGGCAGACAGGAGCCAGGTGGGTCTGGGTGTCCCACTGAACGCCTGTGCTCTGCCCACCTGTGTCCTGTCAACTGCTGTCTGGCCCTGGGATAGTTATCATGTGGCTGTGTTCTTCCCTTTCGTGTTATTCCTGTCACTTCTGCACCTCTCATCCAGGCTCGAGTTTTCAGACCTATAAGTGCTTCCTCCCATAAAGCCTTCTCTGAGCCTCCACCTCATGCCCCTGCTGGGGTGGCTTTCCCCTTCCATCCATTCCCGGGACTTCAGACTTTCATAACCTTATACCTATGCATTTAATTATTATGTTATGAAAGATATGCCTATTTATTTATTTATTTATTTGGTATTAGGGATTGAACTCAGGACCTTGTGCTTGCCAGGCAGGTGTGGCGCCACCGAGCTACATTCCTGGCCCTGCCCACTTATTTTAAAAGTTAAGCACAATAGGGATTTTGACAAAAATTGTGCTCTTTCCCCTTCTTCCACCTCTTTCATGCTTCTCACCCTGCCCCCAGCACGCCTTTGAAGCAGTTGGAGTGCTCCATGCACATGTACACGCGCGCACACACACACACACACACACACATTGTGGCAGATGGCTTCCCACAGGGCTCCCAAAGACCCCTCTCCCCTTGAATGTAGCCTGCACATGGTGACTCAATTTTTTTCCCTGTACTGGGGATAGAACTCAGGATCTTGTACTTGCCAGGCAGGTGCGGCAACACTGAGCTACATCCCTGGCCCTGGTGACTCAATTCTAATGAGAGGGAGATGGCAAAGTTGATAGGGTGCCGCTTCTTGAGGAGGTCACAAGATGAGGTCATCTTGGTTTCTCCTTGGCCCTTCCCAAGGACTTACTCTGATAAACTGGGCTGCTTGGTGAAGAACTGAGGGCGTCTGCCAGTCACACTGGCGAGGAGCTGAGGACTCACATCCAGAAGCCCCGAGGAGCAACTCCTGCTAATAATCTGAGCCTCCTGATCGGGCCTTCAGATGGTTACAGCCTGTGAGAGCCGCTGGGCCGGGGACCTGCTGAGCTATGCTGGATTCCTCACCTGCAGAGATGATGGGATAGAAAATATGTGCTGTTTCCAAGCTCTGGGTAATTTGTTACGGAGCAGTAGATGACCAACACATCTTAAATGCTGCTGCTTCTTGTTGTAGGATGAATTCACAGTAGTAGGACTGAATAAGCAGCAGAGGTAAAAGATGGGGCTGCATTGTTCTCCAAACATTTAGTGATTCCTGTTCCTACCATTCCAGGCCGCCTCATCTTCATCAGAACTCAATATCATTTTTTTTTTTGGATGAAAGGTTTTGCTAATCCGAAGGGTGAAAACAGCACCTCAGCTTTGTTAGTTTGCATCATTTCCCTAACTACAGGGGAAGTCGAGCATTTTCTACACAGGTGGACACTAGTTTTTTTCTCATGTTTATTTGTTTATTGTTTGTCTATGTAAGGTGTACCAGTATAGATACATAATTAAAATATTCATATGCTATGGGCCTTGCCCTCAGAGAGCTCACAGCTTAACACACAAAGATCTACAAACTAGCACAGGTGCTGAAATATATATTTGCACTCCAGGTTCTGGGAAAAAAAGACCAGGATTTCCTGTGGTTATGTGAGAAGATACACAGAAGAGGAGGGACTTGAAAAGGGCAATGAAGGTAGTAGAGGAGTTTTTTAGGAATATAGCATGGGCAAAGACCCAGAGGCATGAGCAGGTCAGTGTTCAAGCATAGCTGGAATAGAGAAGGCAGATCAATTGGGCTGGAGCAGAGATGGAGCAGGTCAGTTGTGGCTGATTGTGAGGGGGCCTGGGGGCCATGCTCAGGCAGCAGGGGCCCTCTGGAGAGCTCCAGCTGAAGGTGATGTGTGCCACGTCTCTCTGACCCTCCAGGACTCTGCATCAGCTTCATCGCTCTGGTCACATCCGGGCATTCGGGCATTCATGTAGACTCGTGGGCTGTCCGCAGAAGGAGACTGGCCAACCTGGGCCAAGGCCATGGGTGTGGCAGAGTTGAGAGCCACACGTTGGGACCCCAGGGATTCTGGAAGCCGGCGGGGGGGTCCTTCCTGCTCACACAGGATCCTTGGGACAGAACCCTGCTGGACTGTCCTTGCCACTTCCCTTGGGTACAGACCTGGTCCTCTCCTCAGAGAGCCTTTGGACTGGGGGCTCCAGCCGCACCACAGATCAACAGCTTCCCCCACCCTCTCCTCCGCTTCCTGCAGGGCCATGGTGGAGGGGAGCCCTCTCCTTGGTGTAATGTTAACGAGGCCCCATGTTCTTAGGGATTTTTCATGGGCCAAGGTCCTCCCCTGACAAATATGGCTTTCCCCTGGATGTGGACCCAATCGATTTTCCCTCCGTCACAATCCCTCAGGGATCGCCAGCCTCCTGATCAATGGGCCCCCGGGCTCCTGTGGTGAGCAGAACTGCTCATGCCCGTGGTCGTGCCAATGACTTACCTGCCATAGATGCTGGACGATTGTGCCAACAGCAGTTCCAGCTGTCATCACTTGAGAGCCTACTGAGTGGCAGGCACCATGCTAAGTACTCCCTTTTATGACCTGGTTCATTTGGCACAACAGTCCTGGGGCATTTGTAGGGTCATCATCAGCTCCCCTGTCTTACAGGTGGGGAAAGAGAGGGACAGGGAGGTTGATAAGGAGGCCAAGGCCATACTGCTGCTGGGAGGTGGACTGGAACTAGTATTAGGAACATTAAATTGTCCCTTCCTCTGCAGGTAGCCAGGGGCCCCCAGTGTCACTCCAAAAGCTTAGCTGACTCACATGCACCATAGTGGACTCCCATCTGGGCCTGGAAGGATCCGTTTTCAGATAACACCAAATTGGCCACTGTTACAATGTCTCTCACGAGGCTCCCCTCTCAGGGACCAGGAGCCAGGCTGCCTACCCTGTGTTCCATCTGGAGAGGAGCTCGGAGTGGTCTGAGACGTAGCCTTGCTGAGCTAACCCTTAGCCATGGGAAGGGTGGGGTTGTGACGCCAGGTGGGGATGGCATCAGACCCCAGGGGGAGGCAAGATCCTGGGGGAGTGGACAGAGGCAGGAGGTCAGGGGCAGTCTGGAGTGAGGATCAGGTCAAAGACTCCGGGTCAGGAGGAGATGCAGTGTGTGTTTTGGGGCTGACATCTTTGTCTTCATCTGTTTCTGGTTTAGCTTTTTCTTCTTCCTCTTTCTCCTCTTCTTTCAATATGGAAATAGCATTATTTTTCTGAACATAAAAACTCATGCTCTTTGAAAAAAAAATCAGATGCATAAAAGTTTAAAGACAAACATAAAAGTAGTCCATGACCCCCACCATCTGGAAATAGACCCTGGGCCATGTTGGTGAATAGCTGCTAAGACTTTTTCTGTGTTTTTAGAATGGAGTCGGATTTGAGAAACTGAATTTTATCCTAACTTCTTCACAGATAACTGCACATCTCAGCAGCCCCTGTAACTCTGTCTGATCATTCCATGTGTAGTATGTGCTTCCACTTTTCCATTTTTTTTTTGGTTCTTTGAGACAAGTTCTCAATAAGTTGTCCAGGCTGGCCCCAAACTCATGAGCCTCCTGTCTCAGTCTTCCAAGTAGCTGGGATTACAGGCTTGAGCCATTATGTCCGGCTACTCTGGGCTTGCAGTTTTGGATGCCTTGTTGTTTACTTAAATCTTCTTGGTCGTACTTTTTCCCCCCGAAAATACAGATGAAGGTGTTTCAAGGAACTGGCCAGGCCTGTTTCCCTGTTGTCCAGCCATGTGCTTTCATCCTGTCCCTCTGAGCTGTCCTGCCCTAGAACAGAGGGCCCCATGGTTCAAGAAGGATAAAGGACAGGAAAGAGAGGGAGAGGCGTCTTCACAGAGCAGGGGAGGAGGGCAAGGAGAGAGGGTGTATTCTAGGCACTGGCCCCAGGACCAGGACGGCTTGTGTAGGTAGAGGTGCTCAGGGTGATGGACAGAATTTGTTTGGGTAACTTGACATTGCAGATGAAAACAAGTCCCTGGTCCATGAGAGAACGAGATGCCAGCCTTCCATCCATCCATCAGCTATGCATCTACATCCATCCCAAGCGTCAGGCTCAATGCCACGCTCTGGAGATATGTGACTGAATGAATCATGGTCCACACTGATTGGGGACAGAGAGATGGGGAGACTGTGACCTTCTGAGGTGTTTGGAGGAGGACATATGATCAAGGACAGCGTGCAGAGTGGAGAAGGGAGGGGGTGGACATTCTGGACTGGAAGAATAGGCAATGGCAATAGTATGGTGGAAAAGTGGAGCACATGACTCACATATGAGTATGGAGTGGGGGAGAAGGTGGATGGAAATTAATCCCTGGTTAGAACCAGATCTTGAAGGGCTCTGAATACCACATAAAGGGATTTATTCTATGGGCGTTTGGGAGCCTTGGAAAGATTGGATCCAACAATGATAGGAAAGATGGTCAGAGAGGAGAATCTGAGGCTAGGAGGATAGGCAGAAGGTTCCATGTGTTCTTGGGAGAGAGAAGGAAGGATCAGAGCCAAGCACTGGGACTGAGGGTGGAGACCATGGGGACCAGTGTGTGAGGAGCTACTGAGACAGGGGGACTGGCTTTGGGCACTGTGATCTTCAGGTGTCGAGGAAAGGAAGTGTCTGAACTGAGACAGAGCTGGGGTGAACTAGGACGCAGACATGGCAGTGAGGTTTGCTGTGCCCTCCTGCCATGCTGAGGGCAAGGGGAGTCAGCAGTGATCCTATATCTTGCTTTTTGATTCTCATAGCCTCAGAGGGGCCTTGGTGATCATTCTGCCAACTCCTTAATTTTATGGATAAAGAAACAGCCAGAGAGGGGAGTGATGGGCCCAAGATCACACTGCAATTGTCTGGATAAGCTGGGGCCATAGCCCAGGTGCTATGATTGCTGGGGCAGGCTGGGCCCAGCCTGCCAGGTGCCGTGACCCTGTGCAACCATGGGTTGCATCTGGAGCTGGACACGCCTGGCTTGCAATCTGGGCTCTGCTACTTCCTAGTTGGCCACTGTGGGCACGTGCCTTCGCCCCTCTGAGCTCCCTTTCCTTCTCCATCTGTGGGATGGTGACTAACACTTGTCAGCTGACCGGGACAGGGTGGGAAGGTGCTGTGCTCCTTGTTGGGCATAGGGGAAATGCTCCCTACACAGTGCCTCTCTCCCTCCCCCCGCCTAAGCTTGAGCTCACACCCCAACCTCTCATCTTCTTACTCGGAGCCAAGATCTTTCCACTTTCCCCAAACTCTGCCGCATTGAGCAAATTCCTTAACTTCTTTGGGACTCAAGGTTCTTATCCTGAAATGGGAAACAATTCCTGGGTGCCCCAGGACCGTGGGGGCAATGAAAGGAGACAGCCCAGGTGAGGCATGCCGCATGACATCCAGCCGCAGCACTCACTTCTGCCTGGCAGGCAGCTCTGCAGTGCTCATTTGACCTCCCAGGATCTGGAGTACCCTGGTTGGGGCCACCTGCATCAGAAATAGGAGCAAACTGAGCTTGGCATTTTGAGGGACCCTCTAGGATGCCCTGGAGCGGTTTGAAAAGCTGATTTAGAAAGAATGTTCTCCCATTTGCTGTGTCTCTCTTTAACTCATTTTGCTTTGATTTCTCCATTTGCTAGTAACCAAGTAAGAGTTACCTGCTCTGTGATCTGTACATTAAATACAACCATTCCATGCAAGGGGGAGGCTATATTTGTTCATGCTTTTTTCTTTCTAATTATAAAAACAAAGCATTTAATATCCTTTGGACTACTGTGCCAACTATCATTCTTTCTGAATAAATAGAATTGAGAAGGACTTTAGGGTGGTTTTGGACCCTCTGGATTCTTGGGTTATCATGTATGAAGTTAAAGATCAACAGCTTGATTGACAGCTGTTGTTTTCTGTGCTCCAAAGAGCAATCTACCATCTCATGCTGAGAATAGAAGTGAAAATCCTTAGCTTGGTTCATTCTCAGGGCCTTTGCATGTGCTCTTCCCTCTGCTAAGAATGCTGCTCACTTTGATAATCCTATAGCGTCCTTCTTTACTTCTTAGCAAATGTTATTTATGATGTTCTAAATCATCAATTTTACTTATAAATAGTAAATATTTCTTTACCAGAGAGGCCTTTCTTCACCACCATATCTAAAACCTCTCCCCGTTTCCCTGGTTTATCATTCCTTGTTGTGGTTATCACTACTGTCATTCGGTTATGTGCTGATTCATTGTCTGTCTTCTAGACACCGAGATCTCTGAGTGCAGAGACTGCGTCTGTTTTGCTCCCGTGATGTTCTCTACCCCTGGCTGATGCCTGGTATACAGATGATGGTCAGGAAGTGGTTGTTGCATGAATGCTCAGCTGCGGGACTTCGGGGCTGGGCAGCTGGGGAGTGATAGGAAAGGCCTTGGGGAATTGATGTTTAGGAAGCCTTGGGCTCTGGTGATTTCTCATGGAAGCTTTTCCCACAGATTCCTGGGCCCTAGAAGGATGGGCAGGTGGTAGGTGACTCCCACTTTGGCCTTGCTGTGGACAAACTGCAGGCAGCTGTTTAAGTGTGACATGGCAGGAGGCAGCAGGAGAGATGCACCTTCCCATCCCCTGGCCCAGTTGATGCTGCCGAAAGCACAACTGTGGGTTTGGGGGAGTCGCCTCTGCCCTTCCTCCCCTCATTTTTCATATGATGATGCCTCCCTCCCTGGACTGCTGGCTCCGTGCCAGTCTCGTGTCTCAGTGCTGTCACTGGTAGTCACTGGCTTCATCCTCATGACAATCCTTTGAGCAGGGCACAGATGGCATCTCCACTCACAGATGAGCCTATGAAGTCACACAGCTAGTAATGGAAGAACTGGGATTTGAACTCAGGTACCTCTGGCTCTAGGAGCCCTGGGCTCAACCACTATGCTAGAGCCTGAGGTAGGAGGGCACTGGCCCACATCCATCCTGCAGCTCCTTCTGGAGCAACTGGGCAGAACTCAGCCTCTGGGTTATGGGTTTCAGGTAGGGTGGGAAGTGGAGAGTGGAAAGTTTTGAATCATCCTGGTCTGGATTCAGATCCCATCTCCAGCTGACCTTTCAGCAGCCAACTCCAGAATTCCTTGGGTCCAAAGGCCTGGGAGTGGAGAACTGGCCCTGACAGCAGTGGGTGCTGAGGATGAGGCCATGGCCACCCATAGTCCATGTGACCACCTTTGGTTCCTTGAGTCTTGCCAGAAGGTACAGTGGGTACAACCTTAGCCCTCTCTGTCCTAAGCCTCTGAGGCAGGGCTGGAGGTGGCAGGTTGACAGTGGCTTATCTGGGAGACATTAGAATGGCAGTAACCTGACTCTAAGCCCTGACTTGTGTTTTGAAGCCACCAGTTGCAAGGTGTGGGATTTAAGGGATCTCAATCGCTCCTCTCACCTGTCTTCAGGGCCTTCTTGCCTCTGGTGGCTCAGGGCACCTGGCAGTACCTTGCTGTGGGGGGAAGACTGTACTTAGAGCTAGAACGCTGGGCAGATATTTAGGCTGTAGCACCCACTTGCTGGGTGACTCTGGGCAAGTCACTCAGCCACTCTGAGTCCCTATTTCTCTATTTCAAAAACTGTCTTGCTTTTTAAAGGGTTGTTGCGAGGATTTTTTTTGTGTGACAAAGTCAGTCAAAGCTTTTCAAACTTTTCCACCAAAGCAAAACTGAACTGTAAAAGAGTAAACAGGTACCCCCAGGGGGTTGAGGGTGTAGCTTAAAGCAACCTGCCACAAGCTCAGAATTTATTTGAAGTCTTATAGCAGCTTAAAAATTCATGTGAATTTTGCATGCAGCTCCATAATGTATTTGTGTTCTTTCTTTGAACACAGGGACAGTGTTTTAAGTTGCTTAGCACTGGGCGATTTCCACACCCGCAGGATGGGCCATATTTGGCATGTGGCTCACAGTGTCCCTGGCACATGGCTGGAAGTCCCCAGGGGCTGTGTGCATCCAGTTTAAGAAGCATTCATGTAAGTAGAAGTGCTGGAGAAAGAGCAAAAAATGCTACCTAAAGGTCAGAGGGTTTTAATGTGAATGCAGGCAGTAATGAGAACACATCCATCGTGAGCGAGGTGGATGGAGGGACACGAGAAGGATGGGAAAGGCAAGTGGAGATAGAGGAATAGCAATGGGGTGGAGGTGGAGGGTGGCCAGGCAGTGAGTGCAAATCCCAAATGGGCCAGGCTCCAACCACACTTAGGGGCCATGCAGAAACTAGGAGGTGGGATGGGGTCCAGGAGACGAGTCAGCAGGCCCCGTAGCTTGACTCTGCTCTGGTGCTGCTGAGGCCTCTTGTGCTCTTCTGTTGGGAACAAGGACCCTTGATATCACTGAGCCACTGATGCCACAGTGACTCACATATTCACTGACTCCTTTCGCTCAGGGTGGCTTTTCTTAAATCACCCCCTCACCCCCCTGCTATCTCCCCAGTGTGTGTGGGCTCCTATATTTCTTTCATGGCTATGGGGCCTCACATGTGTGATCCTTCCAGCGACCTCCCCAAGTCCTCCCTCTGAGACCCCTCATGTCTGTCAGTGCTCACTGGATGGCTATGGCAACGTCCCAGAATTCCTGGGGTGGGGCAGGGTGCAGATTGGGCCCCATGGTGACCTGAGCTATAGGTGCAAACCTTCCTAGTCTCCCTTCGACTCCTCTTAGCATCTTTTTAAAATTGCAAACCTCCCATGCAGAAATGCGAATACTTCACAATATTACAGTGTCTGAAAGCAAATATTTCCCAGGAACTGTGGGCGTGCAAGCAAACACCTTTCTTTCTTCCTCTGTTATTTCTGGGCGAAAGCAGATAATGAGTTACCCTTTTCACAGTGAGTGTTCCGTGGATTTTTGGCTATATTATTCGGAGCAAATATAAACAGGGTACTTTAAAGGCATGGATTATTGCAAAATAAAATTGGGATACATGAAGCTTAAAAGTCTTAATTTTAAACTACTCCTCACAATAGGCTAGAAACTTGATCCTCCATAATTCTTTGCAAACAGCGTTTGCATTTTATTATTGAAAGTGTCTTCTATCGGCCTGCGATGAGATTTGGCTCATGTTTTTGCATAAATATAATAAAAGGAGGCTTCCCAGTGAACATAGATTTAGGAAATAGTGTTTACTTATTTCTCTCAATTCAAAAGAGTGTGAACTAGAATTTTTTTGTTTCAGTAATTTTTTTTTAAACACAAAGACTGTGTATTGTTTCTTTCCACAGAGAACACAAAACCAGTCTGGGGACAATTATGGGTTTGATTTCTCCCTGGGAGAGCACAGGCCTGTACTGTGAATGTACCAGTCAGTAAACAAGGCTCCATGCTGCCAAGATGGGCCGTGGGATGTGGAGGTGACTGCAGGCTGGGTTTCAGGCCCAGGAAAACAGTGAGTATCCCTGGGGCAGAGGATCCCTGAAGAGCCCCTGGAGGGGAGGACACTGGGGAACTGAGGCTGAGGAGGAGGGCCTGGAAGGACGGGAGAGCCACCTTGTTTGTTTTTTTTGTACCAGGGATCGAACTCGAGACCTTTTGCTTTCGAGGCAGGTGGCAGAACCACTGAGCTAAATCCCCCACCCTTGGGAGAGCCGCCTTGTGAGTGACAGGCTGGGCAGCTGCCGACCTGGGGCTGCCTGTGGAACCTCAGAGGCCCCTTTGGGTCTGGAACAAGTAGCAGGCTGTGAAGAGATAGCAAGGCCTGGAGTCGGCCAGAGCTGGGCCAGATCTGAAGCCTTTCTCTGCCACTCCCGGCAGCTCTTGGACTATGGACACAGACTTCTCTCTGGGCCTACTCTTACTGCCTGCAGGATGGGATAATGATAAGACTTACTCTGAAAAATTTTCATTTCTTTCTCTTTTTTTAGTACCGGGGATCGAACTCAGGACCTTGCACTTTCAAGGCAGGTGCTGGAACCACTGAGCTGAATGAATCCTGGCCCACTCTGAAAGATTACTGTGGACATTTACTATAAAGAAAATGGTATCAAGCACTTGGGTTGGTCCCCGGTCCATATTTGCCCCCATGAAGTTGTTGGTTAAGCTGAGTGGAAGCCTCCGTACTTTGAAGGATCTGGTAGTTCTGGACTTGGACCTCAGTCTGCTCTGCACCGGAGTGAATTCTGAACGTCTGTTTTGATTATAGCTAAAGCTCCAGGAGGGTTGGAGCAGTTTCAGCCAGCTCAGGTATGTCAGATGCTCAGCATGTGTGTTTTGAGGTTTGCTGAATTTAATTCTTCCTATGAACTGGTGATCTCTGCTGTCTGAGGTGGTTTCCCTTTGTCAGATTGTTTCAACCAGGGGCAAAGCCCATTCTCCGCCATCCTCCCACGGGCAGGGTTTTTGCACTAGGACACTCTTCCTGCAATATAAACCTATTACCACCAGGTGGCAGTAATGCCACAGGCCTCTTCTGGGAGTTACGACAGAGCAGAGGATTCTATCCTTGGGAGACGTTTGAAAATGGATTTCTATTTATTAAACCAGTTCAATAAGATTAACCTACTTACACCCCAACTTTTTTTTTTTAGCCAGTCAAATGCTTTTAGTCCCTGCAGCAAATCAGAAAGATGCCAACCAAGCCTACACCAGCTGGTGACCCTGCCATGGATGCAGGAGAAATACTCAATACTAAGGGAATAGGTGATAACAAAACTTTGAGCCACAGCTGCCGTGGGACGATCCCGAGGGGAGAGGGTGAGTACCAGATTTTGCTGTTTGTACCGCATGAGCTAGAAAAACCCAACCTCTACCCCTGGGGAGGCAAACCTACATTCCACCCACTTCCTTACCTTACCATATAGCACATTCCTCTTCTGGAGGACTGAGATCCTGGCTAGATGCTCCACTCCAGGATAAGGCTGGACTGTCCTGGTTCTCTAGACTGCCTCTTTGTGAAGATTGCATTAGGGCAGGTGGATATGGTGAGAATTATAAAGATTTTTAAAAAATAAAATGAAACCCAGAGAAAATGTCAAAGCTGCCACCACGTAGCACCAGCAACCAGTTCTTACACTTCTCTTTCCTGCTCAGTAATCCCCCTCCAGAAGGTTACGTAATTGGAACAGCCTTCCTCCCTGCAAAGTCTGCTGGCTCCAGGTTGTAACCTGGATAGTGGGGAGTGTCCAGCTTCAGCCACTGTCCAACAGGGCCACCTTAGGTCTCCTTGAGGACATTTTTCTTGGAGCAGATCTTAAGGGCGGGGCCCAGTTTGATGTTCATGGCACTCATAAGAAGTTCTTCTTTAAGTAATAAAAGGGCCTGTCCATCAATCTCCTGGGAACGGAACTCCTCTGCGATCTCTTGGCAGCCTTGGAGAGAAGCAATGAACTCGTACACCTCCTCTACACTCCAACGGCTTGGGTTACTGGATGGGAACACAGAGTTTATGCCGTGTAATTCAGGTGTCGAGGGTGCGGTAATGGTGTTCTCCAGGTCACGGTCTCCATGCCCAGCTCTTCCTGACAATGGCCCAGGAGACGTAGGGGATAGTGCTTCATCGTAGCTGGAATTATCTGAACCCTGGCTGGAGTCCTCTTGGGCCCGGTGCCGCTTGCCCTGGATCTTGGCTCGGGCGATGTCAGAGGAGCTGCGGCGGGGTCCATGCCTACGAACTCGAGCATAGTTGGCTTCTTGGAACTCTTTCATTTTTTTCCTCTTGAGACGGAACTGGTGGCTGCAGCTCACATTGTACCTCTTAGCACAAGTCATGGAGCAGAACCTCTTAGAGCCTCGGAACTGCTCTGCGGGGGCGAACTTCCCACAGTACTCGCACTTCAGGAGGTTTGCCTTCTTATCCAAATCGTCAGAAGGACTGTCCCCTCCCAGGGGGCTACTTGACTGACTTTCACTCAGCCCCGCTGGGAGGCCAGTCTGTAGTGGCTTCTCAGACTCCTTTAGTAACTGAGAGCAACCCACCGGGAAAGGTTCCGCTCCTTCATGGGTGACAAAGCCCTCGATGATGTGCGTGAGAATCTGAGGCTTCACAATGGCCTGTGGGGGTTTCGAGTCTCCCACCTGTCTGGACACCATGGCCAGTGATGGAGGTGGAGCTCCTGGGGCCGGGGCCAGGGCTATGAGCTCACTGCTGGGGGTGTTGGTATTCACACTGGTCCCTGGGTCAGCTTTCTCCGCAAAACTTCTCTTCTCCTCCACGACCTTTGGGCTCTCTGCGGCTGGAGACGCCTTGGCAGGAAGCACTGAAGCCAAGGTGGAGACCTCGTCTCTCTCCTCCTCGGACTCAGCTTTGCATTTCACAGCCAGCGTCTGGGCCTTACCCGGCAGGTGTACAGACTGCATGTAGAAGGCAGCAGGGACCTGGGCAACCACAGGTGAAGATGTGGTGGCCGCACCCTTTACCACATGTGCTGTCCCCGGCACAGGAGCAAGGGTCATCCCGGGGGCCAACCCAGGAGGACATTCCTGCAGTGTGCCGGGACCCTGAGACGAAGGCGAGGAGGAGCCCAGGTGGGCCTGGCCCGGCTGCACTGGACTTGGCATCCCCCGGGAAGCAGGGGCAGCGGCTGCCAGCTGTGCCAAGCCCAGAGCCTGTGCCTGGGCCGTACCTGGCTGCCGGGTACCCACCACTTGCACAGGGATATGGGGCGGCGGCTGCTGGGTAGCGGACATCTTCGTAGCCCCTGACTGAGAAGGTTTGATAGGTGCTACGGGCGGCTTGGACTGGATGGGGATGGGCGGCTTGGGGATTGGGTCCGGTGGAAGAGACAGCGGTGAAGACTGAAGCATGGGTTGAACCACAAGGGTTTGGGCTTGCTGCTGGGACTGGGAAGGTGGGACCTGCTGAGTAGGGGGGACCTGTGGTGGCTGAGGGGCAGTGAGGGTTGTGGCTTGCTGCTGCTGCTG
>NW_004624764.1:20054762-20111243 GCF_000247695.1 Heterocephalus glaber | reverse complement strand
CTGCTGGAGGTGGATCTGCTGCTGCTGCTGGATCAGCGAGTGGGGCTGGATCTGTGTGTATGTGGCTGAGCTGATGAGCGTCTGGCTGGGGGCAGGGGAAAGCTAACTCTTACACCCCAACTTTAAGCATGGAAAGCATCACAGCAGCTAATGAGACAAAATACAAAGTGTTTGGTACACTCAATTATCATTTCTTAACTAATCCCTAAAGAGGGTCTAATCCCTTGCTTCCGCTCCTCAGGGAAGGAAGGTTTCTCTTAACACTCAGGTTTGTTCTTTGTGTCCCTGCACTCCCTGCAGTTCCCTTCTGCTTTGGCTCCTAGTCACTCATTCAGCCCCTGCTACAGGACTTAGGCTCTGTGGTGGCCCCAGGCTAGGGACCCTCACAGCCTGGGGAAGGAAAGCGTGAGGACCTGGAAACAAAGCAGGAGGTCACAAACCCAAATACCTACTGTCCAGGCATGTAACAGGATGCAGAGAGTGGGTCTGGGTAGAAGAATAGGGACTAAGCGGTGCTCAGGAGTCTGGACTCTAGGGCTCCATGTGAGACTTGGGGGCAGCAACCACTCAGTGCCACCTGATTTTTACCAGGTAAGAATGTGACCCGGCCTTGCCAGGTCTTCCTATTCCTTACAATGAGTCAAATATATAGATTTTTAAAATATAAAATTTATGACTTTAAAATTCTGGGCCAGATTTGGCCATTGGCCAAGCTAGAGACCGTGAAAGAGAGGCAGGCAGAGGGCCAGTATGAGAGCAAGAAGGAGGCTGTGTTGGGGGCTGTGGGAGCCCAGAGGAGGGAGCCCCAACCCCGCCCCAGGCATGAGGGGCTCATTCAACACACATTCAACAAATATGCATTGTATTCCTATCGTGTGCAGAGGTCTGCACTGAACGCTGGGGCTTCAGAGGTGATCAAGAGAAGCACAGTCCACGGCAGCATGGAGCTCGGGGTCACCTCATGCAGGGGACACATGTAGACACTGAACGGTATCGAGGTTGGCATGTGACTTGTGTAGCATTTTCTGAGGGGCAGGTGTACATTGATAGTCCAGGGCTGAGCCAGGGACAGCTTCCCTGAGGAGCAATTCTTGCTCTGAGATCTGAAGGATAAATAGGGGTTCAGCTTGTTCATTGTCAAATCATCCTCTTCTTCCTCCAGAGGTAAATAAATGGTCACTGGGGAGGCATTTAGTTCTTCTTCAGCCAAGGTTAAGTTCCAGAGAAGGAGCCATTGGTCAGGAAGGAGGCCCTGATGGCCAAGGTCTGAGTCTTTCCTTCCCACAGAGTGTGCAGGATGGAGCAGACAGCCACTGGGGTGCGGTGAGGGAGGGAGGCTTCTCCTCCGACCCGGGCCATATGCAGCTCAGGCTGGCAGGGGAGTCCCTGGGAGGGGCCAGGAGAGCAAATGGCTCCTCTAAAGAGCAGAGGGAGAGTGCCAGCCAATGATTTGGGAAGGAGGATCCAGGTAGAGTGTGGAGGTGCAGGACCCTGGCGCAAGGGCCAAGGAGATCCCAGGTTCCATTTTCGATGCCTCAGGCTGAAAGTCAAGGCCCCCAGGGTGAGGAGGGAGCTCAGGGCCCTCAGTTCTGGCAAGAGGGCTTGGAAGCCAGGCACACAACTGCCCAAAGTCTGACCCATAGGGGAAGCTCCCCAAGATCTGGTCCCTAGTCTACTTCCCCACTGGAGCGATCTGTGACCCTGAGCAAAACTGCTCCACTGGCTGAGGCTGGGTATCCTCCTGGGAAGATGGGCATGCTGGGTCCTGCCTGATGGGGTAGGTGATTTAACAGCACCTTGAGAATAAGGACCTGGCATGGTGCCCAGTCCCTAAATCTGAGTTCCTCTCTTCTGTCCCCTTCTCCCCTGCTCAGTAGAACATCTGCCATCAGGAAGTTCCTGCCTCTGCTGTCCTCACACCTCCACCCCCAGAGGGCGTTCCTGTCCTCAAGGCCATAGGTCCCTGCTCCTGCTCCTGACTGCTTTTCTCTATTCTGTCTCCTTTGGGCTGCACTCTGGCCATGCCCCTTTGCACATCTCTCTCTCTCTCTCTCTCTCTCTCTCTCTCTCTCTCTCTTTTTTTGGTACTGGGGAATCAAACTCAGATCCTTGTGCTTGCAAGGCAGGCGGCGGAACCACTGAGCTAAATCCCCAGCCCTGCACATCTCTTTAAGAACATTTGACAAAAATTCTGTCTCAAAATAAAACATAAAAAAATATGGCCTGGGGATGCAGCTCAGTGTGAAGATGCTGGGTTCAATCCCCAGTAACTCACACACACACCTCCCCACACACTGTCACAGTCTGCCAGGCACAGGCTGTCCGGGACAGTGGGTGGTGCCGGGAGATTGAAGCTGGACCCTGGATCCAGCTCTCCCACTGTGTGACCTTGGACATGACCATACAGATGAGAGGCAACACTTCTCAGATGCCACTATTTTTATTTTGTGGAATGTTTTGTGATCTGAACACAAAGATCAGGACGATTGCTCAGTACTTCACTACTCTTTCTTTTTTAAGGGGAGGACTTGGCAGTTGCCACTGAACCGAACATTTAATGAATTTAGTGTTGTTTCCATCAGTCAGTGGACAAGTACGCTTGAGTTGCCTTCGGCTCAGCTGCTTTGAAGCTCTTGACTGGGAGGCAGGCGCAGGAGGTATTCTGGCTTGAAATTCCTTCAAGGTGCCTCCTTGAAGGTGGGCCATAGCTCCAGTGGGGTCCCCTGCCTGTTGGTTGAGGGACCTGGGGCACCTGGCTGCCCACCCCTGACCCTTACTTCCCTCAGGGAGCATTTGATAATATTATATGTGTAAAAGTCTCATTTAGGGGCTCAATAACCTGTTGGATATGACTGTAACTATTTATAAATGAGATTATGTATGTGAAGCACATAACATCCCTTACTAGGTGGAAGGGATCAGTTCACGGTGGCCACCCATAATAAGCACAGTTATAATCATAATAAAAATGCACACAATGGCTTGACAGCCACCGAGTAGGGTCTTAGTAAAGAGGTTTGCAAATCCAGGGAGATTCTGATTGTAAATCGCTTGTCAAAGTACCTGGTTCCTGCAAAATATTGAACCTAATGTCAGTATTGCTACACTGACAAGCACAGAAAAAGATGGTGTGTAGAGTATTTGGCATAGAGCTGGGTACTCAGTGCATGGTTCTTCCTATTTCCCTCTAGCACCAGGGACACAGCCTCAGATCAGAGAACCAATGGACCCCAGGCTGTGGTGTCCCTTTTAGTAGCTTCTGGGCATGAGGTGGCATCCCTTCTCAATCCCTGGGATGCCCCCAAACTCCTCTGAGCACTGTTGTCTGAGTTCTGCTGGATGGCCATGACACTCTGGGTGGCCCCAGAGTGGCCTCTCTCCTCCCATGTCAAGGCCATTCTCATATGGATGTGGCTCTTGCAGTCCCTGTCCTTAGCCTGGAACTGCTTGCCCTTTCTCATGTGTCCCCATCTTGAGACCCTCTGGGATCCTGAATCTGCACCTAGAATCTAGACTTGGGCAGGGCATCTCTGGCCACTGATGCCCTCTTCCCCCATTTCCAACCCCTGGCTCAGGATGAATCCTCAGTCTCTCTCCCAGGTATTAGGACAACCTCAGTAACCTATGGGATGTGCTGAGGCCTCCATCCTTCTTTTAGGAGGCCTCAGGGGCTGCATGGATACAGTCATACTGGGGAAGACTCTGATCTGTTCCTCTTCGGGCATACACACTGTTATGGCTGTATCTAGATGTCTCCCAAAGCCTCATGCAGTCATAAGTGGGGCTTTTTCAGAGGTGGCTGGATCTAGGGTGCGTGATGCTGGGATTAAGGGTGTGTGATTACTAAATAAGTTCAGTGATGTGTTCGGCACCTGCCCTAAGCCTGGTATCCTAGATAGAATATGAAAGGGGGAGAAAGAAGCTGCTAAGGTTGCTTGGGCTTGCTTCTTCACTACTTTGTTGCTTTGCTGTCTTCTGCCTGCCATGAACTGTTTCTCCTCTGTGATGCCCCTCTGCCTCATCACCCTGCCTTGGAGCCGGCTGATTATGAACTGAAACCTCTACAAACTGTGAGCTTAATAAACCTTTTTCACTTAACTTTGGGTGCTGGGTATTTTGTCTCAGCAACGAGAAAAGTAATGAAAACACACACGAATGCTGACGTATATGTGTGTATATACACACACTTACACACACTCCATCATAGCACACAAGAATTCAAGCATGCCACACACCCAGACACCCCCCCCCCACTCAAACCCAGGCCCTCACCCACCCTTGCTGGCATTTATCATTCCTCACACATTGCACACATCCACACCCCCACCCTTGCTCAGAGACAGGGCCGAAAACCTGTGGATACGCAGGAGAACAAGCACAGGTGTGTGCCTATGTATGAACCCCATACTCACCCCAAACCCACACATCATGGTGCATCTCCTCCTCCTGACGGCCCCCCCATAAATGGGCAGACTCCATCCACATGGCTGCCCCTCGTGGGGCCCTGGAAGAGCATGCTTATAAACACACTCTCGCCTGTGATGGAGTGCTTCCTTTGGGCCTCTTCAGCTTGTAACAGATTAAAGGCGGACAGGCATTTGTCACTGGGAAGTGTACCCAGTTGTGCTGGAAAATGGACTTTTCGATGAGTGCGAGAGCTTGAACCTGTCACAGAGGGGAGAGGCTGTGTTATTGCAGCCTGCCGGGCTGCGGTGGCCATCGCTGGCTTATCGGCCGTGGCAGGCATCACCTCCGACTGAAAGGATCCCATTACAGTAAGTAATGGCTTAATCACAGCCAGTTTGTAATGGAGATGACCTCTCCGAGTCCGAGAGTCCCGCAGGCCTCCTCCGATGGATGGCACCTCTCCACACCGTGACTAACAGCATCCTCTCTCCTGCTCCCCCGAGAAGGGCTGCGGGCCCAGGGGTGGGGGAGGCTGCAGCGAGGGGAGGAGGCCAGGGGCAGAAGGACGGCGCCAGCATCCCAGCAGATGGGAAAATGGAGACTGGAGAGTGCAGGGAGCCACACTGCCCGGTGTCGAATTTTGCATTTTAAAATGGAATACTAATGACAGTGAGAGCTTCCTTTTGATGGGTGCTGAGAAGTGCTTGCATATTCTACCTAGGCTTCCTCTTGCTGCAGCCCTGGAAGGTAAGGTCTTGGGTCCGCACTTTACAGGTGAGGAAACTGAGACTCAGAAAGAGTAAGTTACTAGCTCAAGGTCATGCAGCAAGTAAAGGACAGACTGGGATTTGACCTTCAGGCTGGGTGCCTCTGAAGCCAGCATTCTTGGTCTTTATGTTGGGAGATTCCCATTACCTTTTGGGTTGACTGACACTTTGGAGGGTCCTCTCCGCCACCGTGAAGCAGTCTTCTTCACAAGGGTAACCATGTGTTAGGAAACTTCCATTTTCTGCCCAGAAGCTATGTGTGCCACACATTTGAGCGTCCATCTGCAGCCGGCCACTGTGGGGGCTGAAGGTCACTCCAGCCTCAGCTCAAGGTCTCTGCTGCTCCCCTGAACATGTGCCCTTGCAATTGTCTGGGAGGTGGTGAGTTCTAGGCTCCGAGCTGATGGTACCATGCCTTTCCCGGCCACTAGGCAATTGCCCAGCATAGGACATCTGGGGACATTAGGAGGGAATTAAAAGACCTTTTTCCCCCCTCTGCTTTGACTCCTTTCTTTAGCATCATATTAGGTCCTGGAGAAGAGGTTGGAGCTTAGAAAGCTGTGCTTCTCCCATTGGCCAGCAGCATGACCTTGGAAAATCACCTCACTGCCTGAGACTCAGTTTCCCCCATACCCAACTCAACCTGGACCTTTGTTGATGTGTGCAGTCCAAATGATCTCGTGCAGAGATGTGCAAGAGAACCTGCTATCTGATTGGTGCTAGGGGTGAGAGATCCTCAGCAGAGCTTCCAGGAGAGGGGCCGGCAGCAAGAGAGTTGGGTCCTAAGAGTGGGACTCTGTATGTTCTTGATAATCCTAAATGGAGGATGGTGATCATGATGGAAGGTGACAGTTTTCACCTGACTATTTGATAGCCATTAGTGCTACTGGGGAGGCTTATTTAATTCTCTCTGAACTCTCAGCTCTAAGGAACGTTGCTGTTATTATGCTCATTTTACAGATTGGAGAGATGAGGTCAAGGATTTCAGCAGTGACATCTAGCAAGAAGATGGACTCCTGGACACTGACCAGGCTGACTGGCTGGGAGTCTGCACGTTAACCGCCTGCTCGCCTGTGTTTGGGATTACTGGGAAAATCCCAGCCTTTTTTCTGTGGAACACCATGCAAGCACCTGTCCTGTTGTCTTGGAGAAATCCATGTGCTCAAATTCCAGTTCAGAGCAGAGGCAGGGACTAGCCAGAGGGACAAGCGGAAACCCCAGGAGTGTTCAAGAGGGCACTGGGTCACGGAGAAGAGGGAACTCTGGAGGGAGGCTCTGACTCTGTGAAGGCAGATGACAGAGAGAGCTGGGTGGGAAATTCCAGAAGAGGATTCTGTGCAGGGAGGCTGCAGGGAGGCTGGGTTTGGCAGACTGGCTTGTGTCTCTCCGCTTATCTGCAAGTCTTTCTGTGATGAGGCAGGTGGAAGGGAAGGGAAGTAGCCATCTCTAGTCTAGGAATATTTATTAAGCAGCTATTATGCACCAGACACTGGGCCAACAGCCACTGAATTTCACTCCCTTGGCAGCATTTATCCAACACATATTTATTAAGTGCCCACTATATATTAGGCTGGGCACTAGGGATTCAGTGGTCAGCAAGGCAACTATGACTCCTTCCTACCGAGTAGCTAGCCAAGGGGATGCAAAGAAATCCCAGCTCAGTGTCCTTGGCAATGTTCCCTGAGGATATATTCTGTAGCAGGACTGGTCCGTCAGTCATCTGCAGGACAAATCCATGAAGAAGTACCACCGTGATGCCCATGTTTTTCCATCCAGAAAGCTGAGGTTCAGAGAGTTTAAGTGACTTGCCTGGGGTTGCACAGCTGGTGAGTGATGGAGCTGAGCCTGAGCCCAGATCTGCAGAACTCCTGTGCTTTAACCAGTGTGGCTCTGCTGGCACATCTACTGGCAGCGTCCCTGCAGATTTGGAGCTGCTCAGGATGTGGAGGTGGGGAGGGGGTTTGGCCCTGCCCGCTTCACGTGGAGCGCTGCCTCCTCACCTCTCCCCTCCCCCACCCTCTGGGCTTCCCCAGCCCCCAGGGTCTAGGCCTTGCCTTCCTGGCAGCTGGGGAGAGCCTATTCTCATGCTAATTGCAAAACTAATTGTTCTTATTGCAAAATCCATTATATAGTATATTTATATTGCAGATAATGAGCTGTTTGGATTAAATAGCTCACTAAAAGTCAATAAAAAGAAATTTGCTTCACTGTTCCTCCCCTCGTTTTTCACCGGCACCGTTAACACAGCCGTCTTTCTCCCTGAAGGCTGGGACTCATTAAAGCGCCTGGAGCTGGAAGAGGGTGTCGCCGTTTGGGTTTCCCCTTTTCAAAGAGATGCGGGGGAGAGGGTGGGGGAAAGGGCTGGAAGACAAGAAGTGGGTTCTTTCCCCTGGTTTTAGTGACGCTAGGGTGACTAACCAAGGTGAAGGGCCTTAATTTCTAGCAGAATCTAGCAGAACCTTGCATCTTAATTTCTAGCAGAATTGAAGAGTGTGGTTCTGAGGACAAAATCCAAGGCTCAGTGGGGTGGGTGGGGACTGGGGAATGGGATGACAGCCACTTCCACCTTCAAGGTGTGTGGGGGAAGCTAAAGACCTCGGGTTGGTGCTCTGTGTCCCCTTGGGGTTGGTTGGCATGAAGTCAGCCTGCAGTCTGGGGCTGGGGGGCAGGAATGAGGCAGGGAGAAGCCAGCTCCCAGTTGTGCTCTGGACAGTGGGTATCAGGGCGGGTGTTAAGGCCCTGTGTTTCCAGGTTCTGGCCTCTTGGAGCACAACACATCTCTTGGGGGCTTTCTGAAGTTTCCTGGTCTAGCCATTTCTCCAGCCTGAAGGTGGCTTGTTGAAACTGAGCCCTACCAGGAGGAGGGCTGTGAAGTTCTCCTGAGGGACTTGTGGGAGCACTGTTGTTGCATTTCAAGAGGTCTGGATGTCTCAGAAAGACCTGGAGGATGAACGTGAACTCTGTTCATGCACTTGCTAGTGAGTGCTCTGAGTGGTCACAGTGGGACTGGCAGGAGGGACCTGTGTCTTATTTCCTTTCCTAGGATCCAACCTTGCTTTTAGTCTGATAAAATGGTATGATCTGAGGGTTGAGATGAGCTGAATGGGTACTGCAGCTCTCTCAAACCTATGTCAGTCAGCCTCACTCATTCATTCATTCGTTCCTTCAATATATATTAAATGGTCAAGACCTTGTGTGAGGCCCTGGAGATGATGCTAAACAAAAATATGCAAAGTCTTTCTCTCCATCTAATGGGTGTGTAGGGGCAGATGTTAGTCAAATAGTCATACAGACAAGTAATTAATTAAAACCAAGGCTGGCGCTTTGCAGGGCAGGAGAACAATCCTGAAAAGCTATCCCAGGAGGCTCTAACCTGGGTGGGGGGCTGGAGAGTGTGCTAGGTGAGCTGAGCCCTGCAGGGTGAATCCACTGGACAAGGAGTGGTATGGTTTGAGTGTCCCTGAGGCATCATGTGTTGAAACTTAACTCCCATTGTGAGATATTAAGGGTGGGAATTTAATTTGACTACAGTGTTTAGGGGTGGAGTCTTTGAGAGGCAATTAGGATTAGACAAGGTCTCCAGGGTGGAGCCCCTGTGAGTGAATCCTGGTGGATTTATGAGAAGAGGGTTGACATGGACCTTGGACATCCAAAATAAGCTTCTTTTAAAGTTACCTAGCCTCAGGTATTTTGGTGCAGTAACAAAAAATGGACTAATACAATGAAGGAGGAAGGGAAATATGAGCAAAAGCCCTTCCATTGGAGGGAGCAAGGGGCAGTGGTGGGGCAGCAAAAAGGTCAGTGGGATAAGGCTGGCTCTTATGGGCCTTGTAGGTCATGAAGGGAGTGTAAGCTGGGCATGGTGGTGCATGCCTGTAATCCAGCACTCTGAGAGGCTGAGGCAGGAGGATTGAAAATTTGAGTTTCACCTACGGAATTTAGTGAGACACTGTTTCAAAATTTAAAAAATCAAAAAAGGACTGGGGATATAGTGCAGTGTGAAGGCCTTGAGTATAATCCTCAGTATTAGGAGAAAAAAAAGTGTAATCTTCACTGCAGAAGCAATGAGGAGCCACTGAAGGGTTTACAGTCGAGGAGTGACATGGATTTGTGCTTTGAAAAGTTCACGTGTCAGAGGTAGTGCCAGAAGGTTTAAACTGCAGGAAAGGGTATGGAGCCTGCAGAGAAAGCAGGGATGAGCAGATGGAAGACAGAGGCTTGGTGGGGAGGGAGCAGAGGCAATTTGCATTAGGAAAGGAAGAGAGATGCTTTCCAGCTCCCCATCCAGTGTCATACTGAGTAGCTCCTCCTGTTGGGGCTGATTTTAAACTCTCAGATGACAAGGGGATGTCCCGAGTGCAGCAAACTGGCTCTAGAACCACGGAGAGTTCCTCAGATTGGTCTTGGGAATGGGAGGAGGGCTTCATTGTATTCCCAGGGATGCTCAGCTCAGCTCTGGGCTTGAAGGGCCAGTAAAGCCACTGCAAGCTGTCTCTTGAAAGCCAGGCAAACAGAGATGCCATGTTACTCCTGCCAGATGCCCAGGACTTCCAGGAGGGAGAAACCCCAGCACTGGCCAGCCTGGAGCAGAGCCTGCAGAGATGTCAGGTTGGAGCCCATAGGCTGGCAGGAAAGGGAAGGTAGCCTGAGAAAGCCCCATTCCAGGCAGTTGAAATGGCTATAATCTATAGCCATCTTTATTTAGAGACTTCAAAAGGAGATGGGGAGAGAGAGAGAGAGGCAGGGGATGCAGGAGAGGCTTGAGTGTGGCTGAGATCAAAGGCAAGGGAGTGTGGTTCCGTGCTCTGCCTCTCCCCCAAGCTTCAGCATCTCCGAGATGCTGGCATGGAAGGGCTGTCTGAGGAGGAGAGCAAGGCTCCAGGAAACTGAGTCCAGCAGAACAAAAGAAGCCTGCCACAGCCTGGCCTTGCTGGGGGGGGGTGGTATCAGGATATTAGGGTCCCTTTCTTCTGGTTGCCAGAAAACTCCTCTGGCAGATGAGCTAGGACTTGTAGGAGGAAACAATGACGTCTGTCAGCCTCAGTGGTGCTCCCTCTGAGGGTTTGTGTGTCCACAGGCTCACTTCCTGCCCTTCAGGAAGTTACAGAGTTGACCTGGCAGTTGGTATGGAAATGGGGAGCCAAATAGGAGGTCCTCTTTCTTTTTGCTGCATTTCTGGGGTTGCTTAAGAGCTGGAGCTCCCCTCTACCTTAGTTTGAGAATCCATTGCTCTGCAGAGGGATCTATTGCTTGGCCTTCTTCAAGTTCTTCTTCATAAATCTTGATCGGGCCCCTGGATCTGGGTGGGGAGGGTGTCATTGGTTGTTGACCTTCACCAAGTAGAAACTTGTTCTTATTCTGAGCCATTGGATTTGCCCTGGGAGCAGGGTCACTGGAAGAGGCACTGTCTAATTCTTAGGGCATAGCTCAGAGCGGCCCATAGTAAGAGTTTGAGTGAATAAGTGGGTGGATAAAGACTGACATTCTGATTGGACCATGACAAGTGCAGTTCAGCAGTAGCTCCCTGGTGGGATTAAGCAGGGACCCGGGAGCCCAGGTCCCTGGGCTTTGGGGAGGGTGGGACATTTAGGGGTTTAGTTTCCCAGAACCTGAAGCCAGGATGGAGGCTTGGAAGAGGGCCAAGGACCTTGCTCAGTGTTTCTGCAGATGGCTGAGGTTGGGGATGGGGGTGAGAACTGTGGGTTAGGAGGGTGTGTGGGAGAAAGCAGGGTCCAGGCTAGCAGCCTTCAGGTGCTACTGAGTCAGAAGGTGGCAGCCCCACGATGGCCCTGGGGATTCAGGGAACATAGGGCACTTGCATGGCTTGTGGGTATGTAGGCCGGAGGACTGTATGTGTAGTTGCATGTGTGTGCAGGTATGTGTGTCTTATCACAGCTCTATGCTTTGCAGAAATGCATGAAGACTCAGCCTGGGATTCCAGCAAGCATTGGTAGGGTCTTCGGGGGAGCGCTGCCAGAACTTGGAGAGGGAGGGGTGGAGCTTCCGTGGGAGCCTGGGGGCAGCACAGAAAGTAGGACCCCTAGGAGGCAGAGAGGTGTTTCCTTGAGCCTTATATTCCATCACTAGCTGGAGTGACTGGCAGGGAGGGCCTGGGATGGAATGGAGGGTGCCGCTTGTCCATTTCCTCCTCTGCAGCTCCGTACAGCCCTGGAAGCAGCTCTCGGGTCACAGGTGCCATCATGTGCGCCCACCTGGGAGACTACCCTGAGCTGCCCCGGGCTTTCCCTCTGCCCTTCACCTGTGATGTGTGAGATCAGCACAAGGAAGAGATGGACAGGCATGTGCCTCAGGGGACAGAGGGCTGGACTCGTTGGGTTGGGAAAAGGCTCCTGAAGGGGGAGAGTCCCAGGGCTGGGGGCGCTGAGCCTCATGGAGAGGTGGCTTCCTCCCTTACAGAGCAAGGCTGGGTGCTCTCAGTGCCCTCCCTCAGTCATGGAGGGGCTCATGTCTCACAAGGGAGACAGATGGGTATTTGGGATTAAGGGAAGGATAAAGGCAAGAAGAGGAGAATGCGAATATGTGTCTGTATAAGCATGCATCTAGGTGTGTTTGAGAGTAAGTGTGCAACTCTGCATATAACAGCAGGTGTGCCCTTCTCTGTGTGTAAGTATGCACTCATATTCTGTGTATGAATGTGCATTTCTCTGTATGTGTGCCTGTGTGTGTAAGAGTGACATGCAAACTTGCGCAAAGTGTCTCTTGGAGTGTATTTGTGATGCTGTGCGTGTGGGTTGTTAGTGCATGTGCCCCTGTTGCACCGGCCAAGGGCAGTGCAAGTAGAGCTTCTTGCGAAGGAGGGCGGGAGGGAGTGTGTGTGCGAAAGCGTGCCGAGTGGCAGGCATGACAAATGATTAATCTATAGAAATCTATATTCTATTCTTCCATGCGTCCACTCGGCCCTTCTCACGCTCCCATGCATCACCTCCGGAAATCCATCACTGACTTCTAGCCAAGGACGGGTGCAAGGAGCGAGCCTGCCTTATTGATGGACTTGCCGGGTGCTTTTTATACATTTGGATATGTGGAGGAGGGAAGCGTGCTCTGGTCTCATCGTTCAAGCTCTCACTTTGTTATTCATTCATTCCATCACCTGTCCAGCAAACAAATGGCTCTTGAGTGCCTACTGTGTGCTTGGGGTGGGATGACACGGAAGGCAGATGCCATCTCCGTGTTCCCTGGGTCAGAGCCAGCAGGGGTTCCAGACAATGTGTTGGCCACTTCAGAGGAATGAGAGACAGGAAGTGCAGGTGGCTCTGGAAGAAGACGGAGGTGGGAAATTAACCTGGGCTGGGATCTCAACAGGCTCCTGAAGGAGGTGACACCCAAGGGATACCTGCAAGGTGATAGGGCCAAATGGAAGGGAGGAGTGAGGAGAAGTTGGCCCTGAGGAAAGAGAAGTGGTTCAGAGCGGCTGGGGCTGGAGACTGAAGAAGGAAGTGCAAGAGACAAAGCTACAGAAGGGGTGGGCTGGGGACGTGGTGGGTCTTTGGTGCCCTGTTAAGGAAGCTGGATTTCATGCTGAGGGCAATGGGGAGCCGCTGAAGGGCTTAGGTGAGGGTGACGCCATGCTGTGATTAGGAGGTGATCTCTGGCTGGTGGTGGGGAGCATGGACTGGAGACAGGGAGAGCAGTTTGGAAGCTGTTGTAGCAATTCCAGGGAGGGTTGGTGGTGGCTTGGATTAGGGTGGTGGCAGTAGATGGAGATCTGTGGCAGAGTCCAAATATTCTGGAGATGGGATTAAGGGCTTGGTGACAGATGGGATGTTGGGATGAGAGAGTAGACAATATGGCCTTGGGTTTCTGGGCAAGTTGCTCCGCCTTGCTGAGCCTCTTGTTTCCGCATCTCTAAAATAGGCTGGCCACTCTAAAGTGGTAGAGTGTTTGCCTAGCAAGCACAAGGCCCTCAGTTTAACCCACAGCCCTAACAAAAGGGCTGGGGGTGGACAGCAATTCCTGCTCTGAGGGATGGTGTGAGGCCATTTGCTACAGGAGTCCACCTGGGAAAGGGTGTATCTGCCTGTCCCTCCTACTGGATGAGGCATCTCCAGATCTGCTCTTTTCTAGGAGATTTTGGGCTGGTTTTGCCTTGGTGGCTGATCCTTAGTCCACAGCCTAGGGACCCCCTGGACTGTGGGGCCCATTCCAGAAGACTGCTGGCCAGCTACCCTTTCCACAGATGGTCAAACAGGCACCTAGAGAGGGCAAGGACCTTATCAAGGTCACCCAGCACATCACTGTGCAAGGCTGCAGATGATGGTCTTGCTGAGCAGGCTGACTCCATCATCATCGATCCTGCTTCCTGCCTTACACTTACGGAGTCTCAGGCTGGTGGGCTGCTCACCTGTTCCTGGACACCAGCAGGGAGAGCAGCTTCCTTGGTGAAGGTATGTGGTTCTGGGCTCTCCTTGGGGGAAAAGGCACAGTTCCCAAGGAGGTTGTGAGGGCTGCTAATTCTTTACCTGGCCCTTCCACAACCAGTGAAGGTGTTTACTCGGCTCTCCAGGAGCAGCCAAACAACTTCAGATCTTGGAGACCTCATTCAGTCTCTTGCCTCTGCACATTTGGATAACACTGCTTTGCAAAATGAGAAGTCCTTTTTAGATGCAGGCAGAGCTGACACTTATCACAGCAGAAGCATTACTTTTCCCCTTTCCTTCTTCTCCCTTTGGAGCCTGCATCTCCACAATACCGTGAAGTTGGTGGAACCAAAGGGCCTTCTGGGGCGTGGCAGAGAGGGGTGCTGCTGCCTGGGGTGGGTTTGGGCTGCCCGATTCCTCCTGAGCCTCCTTTTGCACCGTTGCTGTGCTGTGGAAACACCAGTCCCCATCATGGGCCAGACTGCTCAGGAAGAGCTAGGAAGTGCCAAGGAGAGAACTCTGCACACTTAGGGTATTTTCACATTAAGTGACAGTGGGCACAACACGAGGGGGGCAGACGGCTTGTGTTTCTTTGGTGCATTCAGTCACAATTCATCATTATCCAATTCTTTTCCCCCCTTGGGTTTTCTCTCACACACATTTTTTTATCCCGATCTGACAGCTAAATGAGGAATCACACTGCCTACGTTATCTGTTTTGTTCAGGAATTAATCCTTCGTTAAATGCTGACTGCCAAGTGGTTAGTGTGAGTAGGAACTGGCTGCACCAGCCCCCAGACAGCCTGGGTGTCAAATGGGGTCCTTCTGGCTGGCCAGTCCCTGGTGGGCCCAGGAGATGAGGCTTCCTTACAGGAACTGAAATAAGCATCAGGCTCTGCAAGCCCCAGAACTCTCTGGACTGCTTCAGCTTATCCTTTGTTAAGGCCATTAGGTCTGAGGTCATGCTGTCCCTCTGTCTGCCGCAGCAGCTTTGAGAAGAGAGGTCTGCAACCTCTGGGAAGCAGTTACATCCTCCAAGTACTTAACTCTTTCCTCCTGCAGCAGGTCTCCTTGCTTTACCAGCTCAGTGAGCATCTGAGAACAAAGGCATACTGTGGCTCAGAGTGGGAGGGACATGCAGGGTTCGTGGAGTGCTGTCATTTTGAAGTGGCCCAAGTTCCTTCCCTTTCTCCCTCCTCCCTTATTTTCTGTGTCTTCCCTTGTTTTCCCTTTCTCCCTTAGCTCACCTTTCCTCCCTTCCCTCCCTTCTCTCCTCCTGTCCCGTCCCCCTCTTTCTTTCGTCCCTTTTCCCCTGGTCCTTCCTTCTCCCCGAATGTTGGTTTTTGTGCTCCAGTGAGGAATAAGACCCAGTGGTGAATAAGTTAAGCCTGCTCTCTGCAGTCAAATTGTAGCAAATGGGGTGAGTTCTGGGAAGGGGAATAACCGAGCAGGTCCTGGCTGCATGGTGGTGGCAGAAGGACACTAGCTGATGGACAGGCTGAGGCTCAGGGCAGAAACAGAGCCCTGGGCAGGATTGCACTCTCCCGGGACTCTGGCTCTGCTTGCAGGCACAATTTCCCGTGTGATGATGGAATTGTATCTGAGACAGACCACACCTGGTGTGTTCATCCACATCGCCCTGCTCTGAGTGAGGACCTGGCGAAGGTCTTGCCTTCCAGTAGTAGACACATTAAGTGTGAAGCAGTGAAGAGGTAGAGGAGAAAGGCAGTGGCCATGAGCTGAGCACTGACCACACTCAAAACCCCCAGGTTCTGCGGCTGCTGGCAGTTTCCTGCTGAGCAACGCGAGCAGCCAGTGGACATTTTCCCATGAGTTACCACCCTTACCCACATCCTTCTGTGACCCGTAATGATGAAGCCAATTAGATCTGTTTAGTGTACAAAGCATTCCAGATGAAGGGGTGTTCAGCCTCTTGAATAAGAAAAACCTTGCACAAACACGAGAAGACCAGTGACCATGGACTCAAACACCAGATCCCCTGAACAGCAGGCTCTTAACTTCCTCATTCCATGTAACACCTTATAAACCCTTACTCTGTAAGACAGAGCTGTTTTTGGCACTTTGGAGCCAGCGGTCCCTCTCAGGTCTTTATTGTAAACAAAATCTGTCCTTGCTGCAAGTGTTTCTTTTCTCCTTTTATTTCTTACACTGATGGTGGGTGTTCCCCAAATATTGCTGTTCGTAGATGTCACCTTCTGTGGCCCCAAGTTTGTGCTGGGGTGGGGATGACTACACATGGAAGGATGTTGCAGCACAGCCAAACAGCTAAGCACAGTGTGGTCCCTCCTCGCTCATGGGCCAAGACCAGCTGCCGTTACTTTCTGTCTGTAAGACCTTGGGCAAGACCCCTGCTCTTACTGAGCCTCAGTTTCCTGTGGTGCAAAATGTGGGTGAGAAGACCAGGAGGTGTCTTTTAGAGATGAATGAGGATGGAAGAGGACAGCATGCCCTGAGGCCTCATGCACCCCGACCCTCCGGTGGGCTTATGCAGGAGGGCTGAGATGTGTGCCTAGGCTTCTTTGCTCTTGCTGCCAGTCCCAATGTGTGCTTGCCCTTGTCTGTCTGTGGCCAGCACAGTGTCCTCCATGTCCCTGTGTCCTCTGCTTCCTTCCAGCTTGCCTAGGTGGGGATTCTGGTGAAGAAGCAGATGGCAGGTGGGGCTGTGTGTGACAGTGATTACGCTGCGAAAGGGTGATAATTTATTCTGCTCAGCCTTGACTGGGAGTTGGAAGGAGATGTTGCTTCTGGAGGGAGGCTGGGGGTCTCCCCTTTCTGACCTTTAACAGGCAGCTGGCCCTTGTTTCTGGCTCCTGGAGAACAGCTCTGGGAGGGCCCGCTACCTTTCCTGGGCAGAAACTGAGGGCAGGAGCTGGGGTGAGAGACAAGCTGCCAGTTCAGACCTGGAGGGCAGAAGCCTGGAGACAGCAGGACCCCAGGGCCATGTGGAAGGCACGAGGCGCAGACTGGGGCCCTCAGTGTCCCTGACTTGGCTGGGGGACCAGGTCTCCTTCATCTCCTTATCTTCCTCCTGAGTGGTGGATGTCTTCTAACGGGTGGGGAGAAAGATGTAAAACTAATCCTCACTCTAATAAAAACAGCCTCCCGATTAAATATGTATGAACACATATTGATTTGGGGATTAAACAGAAAAGAAAATTGAGACTGTAAGCGAGTGAGGGAGCATGTACAGGGTGTGACTTGGGATGCATTTCTCCAAACACACCTGCTGGGAAGGGCGAGGGGGCTGTGGCTGCAGGGCCTGCAGCGCTGATTGGGCTCCTCAGGATGGGGGACCATTCTGCCACTGCCTGTCTGGAGGAGCCTCTGCCCTCTTCCTAACTTTAGGAATCCCCGGCGAGGGCTGACTGAGTCCCCGGGTGCTCACCCCAAGCCCTTTTTGGGAGAACAGCTGCAGAAGGCACATCTCTTCCTTTTTTAGGGACAATGGTTAGGCCCTCACCTGCTGTGTGCGAGTCCTGAAAACACGGAAAAGGTTCAGCTGGGGTTCAGCTCACAGTCTTCTTCCTCCAAGTCCAAGGTTGTACTTACCACTGCCAGGCTTGGGCTATCCAATTATGCCAGAGCCCACAGAGCTATAGGTTTGTGCATCCTCCAAACTGAAAGGGACTTGGACTTGAGCCCAACTCCTTGCCTGAAATTTATCACTTTCTTTCACTAATATAAAGTCATCTAACTTGTCCTGGGATGACTCCAGGGCTGGGAAGCTCATTACCTCTCAAAGGAAGCTGAGTTTTAACTAGGAAGGAACCTACCTACCACACCTGGTCATAGGTTCCATATCTGCTCATTCGGTTGGAAAGTAGAAGGCAGGGGAGAAATAGAGAAACCAGCATAACTTTCTGTTATCTTTTTGTACCTAACACACCTGAAATATTCCTAGTTAGGTGGTTGTATGGTTGTTCCTTGGCTTTTTCCTCTCCTGGACTGTGGGCCCCACAAGGGCAGGGACCTTGTCAGTCTGGTTCCTATGGTGTTCTCTGTTTCAGCACATGCTGGCCCACAGCAGGTCCTCATACTCTGCAGAATGGAAGGATGAAGAATGACAGCATGCACTTGTCTCTAGCTCAGGCCCAGTGGCTCTGCTGCACAGTACTCCCTGCACCATCTTGGTCCTCCCTTGGGTTCAGACTGGCAAGGAGTGGGGTGGGCACCCAGGGCTGAGTAGTTGTGTGTGGGTTCTGCCAAACTGGAGCCTCATGTTGGTCCCAGAGCTGGGCAAGGATTTGTCCTGGTGTGTGGAAGCCAGAAGCTCCAATTTTTGCCATGCCTGGGCTCTGAGCTGCTGACTTAATTTCTGCAGGAGAGTTGGAGAGTGGACAGTCTGTCCTTTGGGGAGCCAAACTTTGGGTCCAGTAGTGGAAGAAGAGAACTTTCTGTGTTCTTTTCAGCCACAAAGCCAGAGAAGAAGGGAGTGTGTGTGTGTGTGTGTGTGTGTGTGTGTGTGTGAAGGGGGGTGGGGCTGACTCCATCGTTTGGGTCAGATGACCCGTCTCTGTTGTATCCGGGCTTCTTCATGACCTGAACAGGCCCAGGGAAGTGCTAGGTACTTTGGGATCTTATCATTTTGTACATCTGGGTACAATTCACTCACTGTTCATTCTTTCATTTACTTAGCAAAAAGTCACCAAGCACCTATCCCAACCCTGGGAAGCTGAGGCAAAAGGATGGGTATGTGTTCGAGGCCAGCCTGGGCTACCATGAACTGAGCCTTGGAGGGAACCATGAACCAGGCACACACCTGCCCTATCTGCACATTGTGCACATTGGCAAGGTGCCCAACTGTGGTATTGTGTGCATCCCTAGCCTTTTGGACACAGCAAGACACTCAGTGAGGACTGAACAGCGGTCCTTCCCACACACAGTGGACCCTACCCCGGGCCTTTCCCCACATTACCACATCACAGCAGTTTCTCCTGGAAACCTAACTCCAGCAGCACTGATGGTGCCCAGGGAATCCCAATGCATGTTCCTTGTGTTACTGGGTGACCTTCCCAGGCACAGCACCCTGTGTGTTCCACCCTCGCGTGCACATCCCTCTGGGTCTTGGATCATGCACACTCTCCACCCCCTCAGGCCGATGGAGCTAAGGAATTTACTCCATTCACTTCAGCCTGGGTCTTGTAAACCTGTGGGGAGATGTGGTGAGTGGGTGCCGAAGGCAGTGGACAGAGACAGTGTAAAGGGCAAGGGCTGGAGCAGACACGGAAGCCAGAGCCAGATGCTCTTGGAGCAGGAAGAGTTGTTGCAAAATGGCTGCAGTTCCTTGCAAATGATGTATGAAATGAGAAGCATATGCTGGGCGCGATCAGTGTACGGGAGCTTGGCCGGGCTCCTGGCAGTGCAGCCTGCACCAGCCCTGTGCTCTCAGCCTGCACCATTTTGGAAGTCCTCTGAGGATGGGCTCCAGTCCCTCCTTCCTCTTGTCTCTTCCCAGGATGAGCGCTGCACACAGTAGGTGGTTAACCTGTATGTCAGGCTCTTCTGCCCATCCTGGTTCTCTGCAGACAGAGCTGGAGGGATGAGGACAGCAGTGAGTCTGAGAATCATCAAGCCCAGACTTGGGGTGAGCTCTGCCAGGGTCACACAGGGAGCTAGGGTCTTCTGGCTCCAGCCCACAGCTTCATAACGATTCCTATGGCAAAAGGTTTCATTTCTCCCACGTGGCTCCCAGATCTTATGTTTAATCCTGTGGCTTTGGGCAAGCCCCATAACCTCTCTGAGCCTCATTTTCCTCATCTGTATGGGGGCAGCAAGGCTAACCTGACAGAGCTTTTCAAGGAGGAGAAAATCTGCACCCAGGGATCGCAGCCTGGACTCAGCCCTTGCTCAGGCTGAGTTACCTCCAGCCTGGAGTCCTCTCCAAAGCTCAGCTACATGTCCCTGGTGCCTGAGATTCATGAGGTGAAGAGGAAACTCGTGTACTCTTTTGAGCCTATGCTTCCCACGAAGAAGGCTGTGTCCATCAGTGTGGGTTTGGGGTCCCATGTCCTGCGTCCTCTCTGAGGCCCCCCTCCCGCTGAGGGGAATAGCACCTGCCTTTGCCTCTCTCATCTGTCCCTCCTCTCGCTCCCCACCTGTTACTAGTGGCTTGTCTGTTAGTCTCTGAATTCTTCAAGAAAAAAATTTCAAGCAGATTTAAGCATAAAAGGCAATTTATTGGTTCACGGAAACTCTCTCCTTCTAGTTGCTCAAGCCCAAATCTTTGCCATTCGTCCCTGACTCCTTTCTTACTTCCAGATTCAGTCCATTAGGAAATCCTGCAGGCTCCATCTTCAGAACATACCCAGAATCCAGTCTTCTCCCCACCCCTGCTGCTGCTCTTCAGGTCCAAGCCACCCTCTCGTTGACCAGGACTGTGACAATCGCCTGATAGCGGTGTCCCTGCTTGACACAGAAGTCAAGGGGTTGAATCAGAGGCTGATCTCCTGCAGAACCCGGAGCTGTCCTTCCAGAACTCAAGCTGGATCAGATGGGCCTGCTCACGGCCTCCGAGGCTTGCCCATGCCACACAGCAGCCTCCAAAGCTCTTCCTGACCCCAGCCCCTCCACTGCCTGCTCACGGGTGTGATTGGGAGCAGCCACACCCATGCCAGCCTCGGGACATTTGCAGGCATTGACCATGTGCACAGAATGCTGTTCCTGTGAGCACCTGGGAAGCTCCTTCCCTCACTTCCTTCCAGACTTTGCCTGAACACCACCTTCTCAACTAGGATTCCCTACCCTGAGATCGAAACTCAGCACACCCTGCTTCACTTACCTTTTTCCACTCATTGCCTGCCGGAGATTCATTGGCTTGTTGAGTAAGATGAAGCCTCCATGGGAGTAAGGATGCTGCTAGAGCCTGGCACATAAAGTAGGTGCTCAATAAACATTTTAAATATGTGGACAAATGAGTGCAGGCACTGTGCTAGCAGGCAGAGTGATCCCAGAGCTTTCTAGTGTGTTATTCCATGGAGATGATGATTTCATTTCCATTGAGAAATGTGCTACAGGAGGAATAGCACAAGCGAATATGGGAGGGATTTAACTGAGGGTCCTGAAGCAGAGGAGGAGAGGGGTCAGAAGGAACAGTGCTTGGGAGGGCTTCCTGGAGGAGGTGGTATTTCAGGTGTGACTTGAAGCAAGGGGAGTTATCTCGAATGAACAGCGAGGGGGAAAGCACAGCTCGGGGAGGGGCCAGAAAGTCCAGTCTCTGGTTGGGAAAAGCATTCAGTGCTTTTATGGAGCAAGAGAAAGCTGGGGCCAGAGCAGAGTGGGGCTGAAGGGAGAATGAGCTCAGGGGAGTGAGGCTGTGCTTCCCGAGGGCAGCACCGCTGCTGGGGGGTTTGTGCACCTCTAGCCCCAGCTCAGTGATGGCACATCACTGGCAACATGGTGCTGTGTGGAAAGCACTAGACAAGGATCCCCGGACTGCTGTGGGTCCTTGGGCAGGTTCTGCAGCTTCTCTGAGCCCACCCGTCGCTCACCTGCTGCTGTAGAGACCAATGCCGCTCCCTCCAGGAACCAGCTCCGTGGCCTGTACTGTGCATGAGCCCACAGCAGTCTCCAGCTGAGATGGTGGGAAGCTGGTCCTGGAGGGGCGGTGGCTCCTGGATACAACCAGGAATGTCCTTTCTGGGCATCTTCCACAATTTGGTGACGGGGGCCAGGGCTTCTCCACCTGCAGACAGAGTCAAAAGCAAAGCCGAATCCTTCAGCTGCAGCCGCTCATCTCTGATTCATTCTTATCTCCTGACTTGGACAGCCAGGGGCCTGCATCGTCTTTGGTCCTCCCTGTTTCCCCACGAGGGACGTGTCCCTGTGTGCAGCCTTCCTCGGACATGGTTTGTGTCCCTTGGCGAAACTGTGATGCCCAGCGTGGAATGAGATGCTCACGTCTTGCAGGGTGGACTGTAAAGGATGGTGATGGCAGGCTCGAAGCAATAGGTCATGTTGATATTTTCACATTCCTTTTCTATTCTTATTACATTTTGATGGATGAAGAGAGGGAGATTTTTATCACCATTGCATTTCTGCCTTAAACTGCTAATTCGTGCCTGATTTCCCTCTTCCATTTTGTTTCTACAAATTCAGCCAGTGCTGACGGGCCAGGGAGGTATGGGCAGGAGAAGGGCTGGCCAGGGACTGGCATTTTAAGCAAACAGTCTAATGAAGTCATTTTCTTATGAAAGTGCTTTGCTACCCTGGGAGGCTGGGCCTCCGTGTATATCATCATGACAAATGCAGAATAAAACAAAATCTTGCATTCAATTTGGTGCTTTTAATTTTTCAAAGTGATTCATTCAGATTTTTATTTTTTAAAATCCTGTCAATGCCCCTGCAAGGCTGGGAGGGCGTTATTGTTCCCATTGTATAGATGAAGATACTGAGACCCAGAAGGGAAGGGACTCGGGTGGGCTGAATGTGCTGATGCCCCATCAGAAGGGCCTGGGAAGAGTTCTGTGTCTTTCAGAGCCCCCTACCCTAGGGATGTGCACTTCTAGCAGCAAGGATTGGATGTCATTTGTGTATTTGGCAAAGGCATGGAGGCCAATCACGACCTACGTCCAGCTACATGCCAGGGAGAGACAGGGACGCACAGAGAACAGGGTGACTGTCCTCACGGAGGCCCCTCCCCTCCCTCTGTCCTTCGTTGTTTCTTTCCCTGGGCTTGAGCTGTGAATGTCCCATCTCAGCCCTGCTGACAAACCCACACTGTGCAGCTTCTCCTACGCCCCTCTCTTCAGCAGCCCCAACTCTTGCCTGGGGCCCCTGCCCTGCCCCTTGTCATTTGGGGTGGAAATGTGTCCCGTGGGCTGCAAAGGGCCAGGAGCTGTGTGAGGCAGGGAAGAAATTCTTCTAGTCAGGGGACAAAATGAGGACAGCCCTCCACAGCCCCCCACGATTGCAAAGTGCCTTGGCATTGTGGGCTTCAGATGCTCACAGCCACCCCAGGAGGCCTCTCTTAGGATGCACGAAGAAACTGAGGTTCCAAGAATTCCTGTGACCTTGCTGAAGGTTACAAGCCACCCTGGGCAGAATCTGAATTCATGGTTGGGTCTTCTGACCCCAAGTCCAGTGCTGTCTGTAGGACCACCAGGGCCATTCTGTTAAGTGTTTTCTGGGCATTTGCACCGTTTTCCACATTTTGAATCAGAAATAGAAGTTACATGCAGAGCCATTTCTGCCACCGCTGGTTGCTTCCTGCCAGCTTGTGGCACGTGGTACGAGCTCCAAACATGTGAGGCAGGTCTGCGGATGGCTGGATGGAAGGCCTGTGCCTGTGACACCCCAGCCACATCGCCCAGCTTGCCACCCCTTCCCAGCTGGCCGGGGGGCCTCACCTCCTTCCAGTGGCCTCCCCTCTCCTGCTGCCATCTCTGTATCTCTTTTGCTCTCTCCTGGTTTCTCTCTCTTTCTTTTCAGAGAATAAAAATGACTGGACTTGGCATTATCTGTGGTTTCCATGGTAATAAAATCTGTTTCTGATAATGGCCCTTCCCTGGCTGTGGTTAGTTTTGGTAATTTTAGCAACACTGTTGCACAGGCCACCTGCATTTCAATACCATGCAAGCTGGATTCGACTGCCTCTTTCAGGTTGAATAGAAATAAGGGAAAGTGCTTGCTCTCAGATTTCTAGGCTGGCTAAATGCTCAGGAAGAAAAGGAAAAGTTATGTAAACCCCAAAGGCTTGGCTATGTGTGCAGCTTAAGACTGGAGTGTGATTGTGTCATTCTGTTTAAAACCCTTGGCGTGACCTCGGTGCCTGCAGGGTGAGTCCAGATTCCTTCCACGTTGGGGCCTTCTTCGAGTTGGTCACCAATCACTCCTCCTGCCTCAGCTCTGGCCCTTAGTAGGGCCTTGACCATAGAATGCTCTTTCTTGCCTTTGAGTCTGCACATACATTGTTTCACTTGCCTATACAATGCCTTTCCTACCCTGACTGCCTGGTGAGCTCCTACTCAGTTTTCAAAGTCCATCCAAAAACCCTGCAGCCCCCTAGCCAAGGGTTTCCTTGTTAATGCCTCCCCCACATCCTCATAGCTTATGCATTCGTCTATTATGTAAATGCACCCCACCACATTGCCATCTCTGTTCACCTGTCTTTTTCCCCCATGTCACAGTAAACTGAGCACAGGGACTGGCTGGGCTCATCTCTGTGGCTCCCGGGCCTGGCACAAACCTTGTACTCATGAATAAAATATATGCATAGAAACAGCTGGCAGGCATCAGGCACTTGGCTAACTCATCTTCTCACTGCCCTCCACCCTCTATGAGGTAGGTACCATTATTCTCCCCATCTTACAGATAGGGACAGCAAAGCTCAGAGGGGTCAGGATGCTCGCTGGCCCCAGAGGACAAAGCTGGCTGACGGAATGGCTGTTAGTTCACTGACCGTGTGGACTAATGAATTCAGGTGGAAAATCTGAAAAAGTAGTGCTGAGCTCTGGCTTCTCTGTGGATATGTGGGAAGATTTTCGGGGAAATCTTTGGCGGGGGGCTCGAGGGCATTGGCTGCAGGCAATGGAGGTTCCTTTTTCTCTGGAGCAGAGGGGAAGAGAGGGCCAGGGGGCTGCAGGAGGGGGCAGAGTGAGGCAGCACAGATGTGAGGGACCTGCATGCGCAGATCTGGCTGTGGCTTCGAACTCCTGGGGCAGAGTGTTGGGAGACCTGGGGAAGGAGGGCTGCAGCCTCAAGGACCCCGGCTGAACCAAGGAACCAGCTTGGCTCCTCTGGGGTCCCTGGAGAGGATGGGATGCTGGACCCTGCCTCCCATGATGGGAGCTGCAAGCACAGTCAGGCTGCTCAGGAGGCCAGAGGAGAGAACCTGAGGGGAGAACTGAGAGGCTCAAGCCCAGCCTCTCCTGCCCATAGCAGCTCTGTGTGTGCAAGGCCAGCCTGGCTCTCCCGGGATGGGCTCTGGGGGCAGCATCTGTACCTGGAGTTGAAACAGTTCCGGAAAGGCGTTCAGCTAGGCCTGGCCCCTGGTGAGGGGCCATGGGGATGCTTAGAGCTTTGGGTTTTCTTAAGAGAAGTCCCCTAGCCCTTCCCTCCCAGACAGGCACCGGCCTGAAGCTTTAGTTCCCCTGGGGCAGGGTAGCTGGTCTGAGCCTGCTGGGCCCTTTCTTGGATCAAGTTCTTGAGGTGGTAGAGGGTGGTGAAAGAGGCTCCCACCTGGCCTCTCCTTCAAGGGGCTGAGCCAGACCCCTCCCCAAACTCCCTGAGGGCTTCTAGCATAACCGCAGGGTGACTGCAGGGCACAGCCTAGTGACACTTATTTGGCCACTTGTGAAGCTGGGTAAACTGCCTGCAGTGGCAGGGAGGAGGCACAACAGGGGTTGGTATTAATAACAGCCAGCACTTAGGTAGCTCTCACTGTGACAGCGACAGCGAGGTTGGTCCTAACAGTGCTCTTGGTGTACAGCTCAGAAAACAGGCTCAGTAAACACACACACACACACACACACACGCACACACACACACACACACACACACACAGGAAAGCCAAGGTACAGCTTGTCAGTCTTGTGCATCAAGTCTCCTATCCCTGTGGTGGAGCCAAGAATGGAATCCAGGTGCACACTTTAACCACCAGCTGGGCGAGAGTGGTGGGCCCCAGTGGGGACCTTGAAGAACTTCCACTGCCTTCTTCATTCACTCACTAAACCTCCAGGGCGGGGCCGGGCTGGGCTCCAGTTCCTGGTCGGGGTGGTGCATGGGGGAGGGGTAGGATGGTGGGAGAGGAGCCCTCCTCAAGCCTCTAAGGATGTGGGCTTGGGTTGCAAGGCCCTTGGAGAGGCTGCAGGCAGATAGCACCAGGGCCCGTCCTGAGCATCAGCTGGGTTTCCAGCTCCCAGACCAGGACTTATCTCCTGCTGGGCCATGCGCTGGCTGCATGGTCTGGGGCAAGAGTCCAGGCTGGCTGGCCTGCAGGCTGGCCTGTGTACCTGCAAGATGATAAATGGCTCCCTACCTTACAAATTGAAAGTGCTCCCCAGGGGTGAGGGAGATGTAGAAAATATGTGATCTAGAAGGAATAGCTTACTTTCTGTCCACGTGGGGACCTTGACCCGGGACATCTCAGAGGCACCCTGGGTTCCAGAGTTTGTTCCTCTTCCCCCGGCCCACTGTCTTCTGAGCTGTGTGTGGGGACTGCTGCTCTGCCTCACACACAGCGATGGAGAGCGGAGCTTGGCGATAAGGGAGGTTGTTGGAATGGGCTCTGACAGGCACAGCCAGTCCGAGATTTCTCAGACTCAATTTACATGGACTTCAAACTCCCGTGTTAAGAAGAACTGCGTTAAGTTGCTTCTCATTGCCCCCATTTTGCAGAAAGTCAAACCGGGGTATCCAAAAGATCTGGCCAGCCAGAGGTAAGTTTGGAGTGTTGGGCTTGGAACATGTGACAGGCACACGTTGGTTCTTGTTTAACACTTTCCTTCAGCTGAGACTGTTCCCTGGAGGAAATTGCCTCAATCTGAGACAGACCCCCGGGTCATCCCAAGGATGAGGACCCAGATGCTGTGCCCCAGGCTCCCAGTCCACTCTCCTTTAAACTGGATCTTCCGTCTCCGGGTGCCAGGGTCCCCACTGGGCAGATGCTCAGAAATGGTTTGCTTGACCCCTCCTCAAAGGGGGACCATCACACATACAGGTCAGAGGTAGAAGGGCCTCATAGAATAAGAGGGGAAATAGAGGCCCAGTTTGCCCAAGGCCACTCCCTTGGGATCCTCCACGAGTTCACGTGTCTCACCAGCTTCCCAAGCTGATCTATGCAGAAGGACCACGGTACCGTAATCCCTCTTCCCGTCAGGCAATAACTGTCTTGTTTAAAGTGTCTCTAGGATTACTCAAACAATCAGAGATCACAGCCAACAGCCGCCTTGTTCTCTCATTACCGGGTGCCTACAATTAATATTTATAACCAAGAGGGTGCTTGTCTGTCTTTGCTGAAAAGGAATTCAGTATTTCCAGCCGGTGGCTGCAAACATACAGCCTCTTGTAACCCATCATGGAAAAAGAGCTTGCCGCCTTCAGCAGACACACTTGTAACTGTAGCTGGCAGGGAAGAGAGCCCGGGTGTGGGAGGAGGACATCGGACAGGAATCACTGCGGAGAGTGCAGGGGGCAGAGGGGAGGAGACAAAGACTGGAGGGAGGGCCACATACAGAGGGTGGCACACTCGCAGGAACACAGAGTCAGAGGACAATGAGAGGCTATGAGCAGAACGATCACAGCAACCCCAGAGAGAAAGGGGGGTTCAGCCAGGGACTGAGAGAAAGGGGAGAGGAGACCGAGGGAAGAAGGGAGGGAGGACAAGGAGAAATAGTTTTGAGACAGAGCAAAGGGGAAATCGAGAGAGCCAGAGAGGGACTACGGAAGCCCATTGAGAGCAACAGGGTGAAAGACAAAAGCTCCTGAGAGAGAGGCAGAGAGGCTACTCGGTGCCACGGACAGAGAGCCACACAGGGGGAGCAAAGTGACTGGCTGTGGAAGAGAGAGGGTCAGAGCCTGGGGGCCACCTCACCCGGTGTAGAGCTTGTGTGGGAGGCACTCAGCCAGCCCAAGCCTGGCACCCAGTTGGCACTCAGAGTGCTCACCCAGCACAGATCCTGGTGGCATAAGAGCCCCAGTATGGGGCCTGACCTCTGACAGATGCCTCATCCCCAGCACACCCTTGGCCTGTAATAGGTGTCCCTGGATTATAGACAGCTAAGTTAAGTAGAAATATTATAGGCAGTCAGACAGGCCTAGGTCCTCGAGGAAGTCAGGGCAGAATATAAGGACACATTACAATTGTGGCTGGAGGACCATTCATTGAAGGCCAGGCCTCAAGACAAAGATGGAATGACTAGGTCTACATACCTCCCTGAGGGATAGACAGTATACTATAATCGGTGTTATCTGGTCCAATAAAGTCTACATAGGCATCAGTCAGCCCAGTGGGTGACCAGGATATCCTTACTCATCTCTTCCAAAAAAAGTCCTTGTTCTTTCCATGCACACTTGCTACATGACTTGCTTCCCCATTGGGTCATTATTACCTAAGCGGATATACTTATCAATTGGTCATAATTTTGTCCCACAGTGTACCCACCTCGTGATTTTTGTATCCACCTTGTGATTTTACTCTATAAAAGTTCCTCTGTAAAGTGGAGTCTGTAGCAATCCATTTTTTGGGTCTCCTCTTGTCTCTCAGGAGCTATATCTCTGGTCCTCAATAAATATTTCCTACTCTTAACTTTTGTCGTCCCTTAGAATTCATTCTTTGATTTTGGTATACACCAACTCAGTGTATCTGACATCTAACAGGTTGGGAGTTATTTGGGATGTTATTTCCCCTATATCATTTGGAAGTCCTGTATCACTGCCTGGGATTGAGCAGGACATGGTGTTGAATGGGTCATTGGGCAATGCCTGTCTTCCAAACCTTTCCCTGTGCTCTTCTGTGTAACCAGCAGGGGGCAGTGGAATGGATGCTGGACTGGAGTTTGGGCAATCTCATTCCTAATTCTGCCCGGTGAATCTTTGACTTGAGCAGTCTTTTTCCTTCTTTGTGAGTCAGTTTCCCTGCATGTTAGATGAGAGGTGGTCTCAAATGGTCTCTGAAGTTCCCTCTAGCTCTAGAATTTCACAACTCCAGATCTAACTCAATCTTGCTTCGCATCTGGCTCAGACGGGTCCCTCCTATTCCAAATCCAGTCCACCATTCTCCCTTGGCTCATTGGGTTGTGGGGCCAGGTGGTCCTGGCAAGGACAGGCTCTTCCTGGGGCCACCTGAGGTTCTCTGATTTGCACATCAGAACTCAAGGAGGGCTTTTAGCTGTTCATGCCCTGGGGCCTTGGTGAAGTAGCTGGAGGAGGAGAGGAAGTATAGCCAAGAGGCAACCTTGAAAGCAGGCCTCTCTGGAGCCATGAACTTGACCCTGTAAAAGGGGATGCTGCATGGTTATTTATGAGGGCCGAGGCAAAGATAGAGCATGTGGGAAGGAGAAGTGGTTTTCAGGAAGGCTGGAGAGAGACAGGACTGGAGAGTTGGGAGCAGCATGGTCAGAGAAAAGCCAGAGGCCTGAGAGGAAGATGCCTAAAACAACCCCTTTATTTACAGGTGGAGAGAAATGTTACTTAGCAGATCATTCCCCAAACCTAGCGGCTTAAAATAGCATCCTTTATTTTCATGGCTCTGGGTCAGCTGGTCCAAACTGGACTTGAATAGGGGTAGCTGCGCTCCACCTGTCTCTCCTCTGCTACCTCCTGTGGCCAGTGGGCCAGCCTGGGCATGTCCTGGTCATGACCAAGGCAGAAGTGCAGGAGAGCACACACAGCCAGGCAAGGTCTCATGAGGCCTAGGCTGGAGCTGACACATCACCACTGCCTCCCATCTGCCTCTGTCTGCTGGAGAAAGCCACATGGCCAAAGTCATGGAGAGACCGGAAATACACAGAGAGCACATCCCTGCTTGACGTGGGAGGGCTCTGCCAAGTTCAGGGCAGAATGAGTACAGGAAGAGGCAAGGCCCTGGGGCCAGTGACTAAGTTACCAATGCCATCTACTATGAGCTGTGCCCAGCAATAGAGACACACAGTAAAAACGACAGAGAAGGCCACTGTCCTTTCAGAGCTTCCAAGGCACACAAGACAAGTGAATAGCAATAAAATCACAGATGTGGCATCACAAGAAAGGAAATCACAGGGGGCATGGTGGGGAGAAACTGAGCATCCACTTGGATTGGACCGTTGGGGATGGGTTCTTTGAGGAAGTGGTCTTGGACCAGAACTGAGAGGCAAGAGTAAAAACAGGGAGGAAGAACCTTGAGCTGAGGGTGCAGTGAGTGTGGACTCCACATCCAGTGCTCTCTCCGAGCCACCTATGTTTTCCTGAGGAGGGAGCCCCGGGGGTCTTTGGGGTGTCCCTTTTCCTGTATCACTAGCAACTGCTGTTGTCACCTCTGACTGGGAACTGGCTCCCACTTGCTACCTCCGTCCTTTGGGTTGGCCCATCCGACTGTAACCATGATCCAACTCCCACGCCCTTCGTGTGCTAAGCCCTTCCAGTGCCCATGCTGTGTACAAGCCAGTCCCTGCCTGCCAGCTGTGTGCCTGCCCCAGGCTTCTGGCCCCTTCTCTTGAGCCAGGGCAGACTCCCTAAGGCCTTTTCTGTGACCTTCGCCTCTGTAACTTCTGCCTGTCCTGTCTTTCCCTCTGGATAACTTCTGTTGTGCCAAGCGAGCTGATAAATCACCAAACACTGGGACCAATGACGAAGTTAAACTGAAAGGAGTTTATTCACGTGTGTGGACTCCACTCCCTAAGCGAAGTGAAGCCCTGAGTCCAGGAACAGCACAGTTTATATAGGGTGTTATAACAACATAGCTTTTATAGGTGTTATTTTAAGAAGAGAAGTTCAAGGGGAGGTTAACATGTTTTTGACTAGTTACAAAAGTATTTTTTACAACTCAGCTATCTCGCTGTGTCAGGTTAGGACAATTTACAGTAAAGAGAGACACCAGACACTATCTCTTTCCGAAAAGCAATAAGGCTAGTTTACAGAAACAGAACAAACAGTTACAAAAACATCTACTTTATAAGGGAAGGGACATGAAAAGAGTTTATCTACAGGCCAAGATGGCGTTTCTTGGGTTTATCCTGGTCTCACACTTCTATCTTTCTTTCAATACCCAACTCAAATACCAGCCCCTCTGCAGAGTCTTCCCTGCTTCCCTGTGGGAGTCCTCCCTCCTGCCCTGGCTGGGGTCCACTGTGCCACCTCTGGTCTCTGAACCACTCTTGCCGCTTGGGGTGGGGCTGTCTGAAGGCGGGGCAGAGGCAGCATTAGAGTTGTCTCCTGACTGTGTTTCCTTCACACTGTGCTGCCTCTGAGCTGGGGGAATCCAGATGGCCTCGATGACCCTCTGCTCCATCCACAATGCCATAGTCCATGCCTGCAGCTGACTGGACCATGAGCTCTTGGAGGGACTGGACACATTCTAATGATCTCTGTTGCCAGCCTTGGGACTGGCTGTCCTGGAGGAGGGGTCTGCCACTGTTTGCTGGGTTCATACGAAGGCACTGGTGTGTTCTGGGCAGCGCTGTGGTCTTTCCTTTGGTTTTTTTTGGTACCGGGGATCAAACTTGGGTCCTTGCACTTGCGCAGCAGGTGGCAAAACCACTGAGCTAAATCCCTGGCCCTAGCATTGTGGACTTTCCAGGGCAACCTCTTAAGCCTTCTCCAGCTGCAGGCCAATCCACACTGTCCTCTATGTCCCGGTCTTTGTTTGAGGCAGGGTCTCAGGCTGGAGAGGGGGAGACAGGTGGGGCTCATTTGGAACCAAAGGGTCCTGCTGGGGGTCCTGGCAGAGGAGGGTCTCCATGTGCCTTCAAATGTCTGACCCTGGCCATGGGTGGGAGCTAATATGAATCTCTGATTAGCCTTAGGGATGCTTCTGGGAAGAAGCAGAGGAGGGCCTGGCGCATAGTAGCGCTCAATGATTAGTTCAATGAGCCAGAGATCTAGCAATACTTCTGAGCCTGAAATCTGATCCTCAGTATGACGTTGGAATCAGTTGTGGAGTTTTAACACATACCAGTGCCTGAGCTCTTCCCCACAGCAGTGAAGTCAGACCTGAGGGCTGGGGCCATAGTTTCACAGTGTTAAGAAATTCTTATGGTGCTATAACAACCTTGAAATCTGAGCGGCTTAAGTCAGGAGAGGGATATCTGGTTTGGGTAAAGGTCTGCTTTACTCCAGGGGTATCATGGGTCTCATCCAGTGATGGAAGCACTGTCATCTCCAAAAAGTGGCTCCCAAAGTTCCTTAAGTTTCACCCTCTAATCAGCAATTAGGGGAGAGAGTGGAGAAATGTTGGAGCAGATTTTAGGGGTCAAGCCTAGAAGAGAAGCAAACTCCTTATCCCTACATCCCGTTGGCTAGAGATCTGTCTCTGGCTCCTCTATGTAGAGTGAAGTCGGGAAACCAAATCCTTGGCAGGAAGCCACTTCCGATCAACACTTGGAAGGCATCATCTCTAGTGCCCCAGGGCTTGGGATGAGCCTCGTGAGTGGCCATACCTTGCAGGTTCTGACAGCCCTGGCTAGGGGAGGGCTGGGGACCCACAAAGAGTCTCAGGACAGTAGCCTGTCTCCCTGGAGAGGTCTGTACAAGGGAGTTATGGGAGATGAGGCTGGAACAGATGGAAGCAGACCCAGAAGGGCCTTAGAAGTCAGCCTGGGAGGCTGGGCCTCTGTTTGGAAGCCAGGGGAGGTTTAGAAAGAGGCAAGAGACAATAAGAATGAATGAGAGGAGGGTTACTCCAGGGGTGTGGGGGTAGTACAGACAAGTCAAGGAGGGAGGAGGGAAGGCTGCCTGTTGGGTATGTTTGGTCTCACTTTCAAGTCCAGAAGGATCAGTGATGTGTCCAGTGCCACCTAGTCTGGGGTATTCTCGGTGCCCAAAAGAAATGGATGGGGCTTCCATGTTTTCTTATTGCCCACACCCATGCCCCTCCAGGGGCTCATACCTTCCTTCTTGATTGGCTGCCCTCCAGACTATTCAGGAATACATTACAGTCTCTGGAAGCAATTCTACAAAGGAAATCCTGATGTTTTATGCTATTGTAAAAACTATTTATAGTATCGCAAGGGAATGCCTGTATGGGGAAACACTCCTTTATATATGCGAGGACTATTTGTGAGGAGAAATCAGCACTATGCTGTTAAAATCATTCATTAATTCTTTCACCTAACAATTATTTATGAAGCCCAGGTCCTGTGCTGTGTATTGGGTAGGCATTCCTGTATGACCAGTGGAGGCATAGAGGTCTCTGCCCTCACAGAGCTTGTGGCTTTTACCTCCTCTGTCTATAATCAGAAATAAGTCTGTTTGCTGATGAGGTTCCACCTGTTTTTAATGGCCCAGTACAGAACCCTGTTTAGGGCTTTTCAAATCCCAGCAATCCATGGGCATCCTTTGATAAGGATCTAACCAGAATACAGATACAAAGGTACCTTTCCAGCATGTGGAGTAAACAAAATAATTTCCTCTTGAAAAAATGTTTGTAGGCATTCAGGCTTAGAAAACGGTGCCTGAAGATGTTGAAAGTCCAAGGACTAGTTTCTGTTCAGGCAATGGTTTATTTGTAGCACTCAATTTCAGTCAGACTTAATAGTCCCTGCAGTTTTAAAAGATGTTCATTGTGTGTCTGATTATAAAAGTAATATACACACATTGTAAGATCATTCAGGAAGCAAAGAAAAGTTGGAGGAAGAAAATAACGATCACCCATAATCTTATCTCTGAGAATTAACCACCATAACAGTTTGGTGTTTTTCTTTCCAGCTTTTCTTTCAATGTTTGTCTTTAAAAAGAAACTTGCTGTCCAAACATTGTCTTCCCATTCTGTTAACATTTATCAAAGGAATTTTAAAAACGTTTATTTTTTTTAGTACATATGTACATGATTACATTCATTGTGGGGAGTTGGTACATGTACAGAACTCAACTTTTTTACTTCCCCTCCTTCCTCGCTCCACATATTTTAAATGACTGCCTCATACTTGAGTACATGTTTGTGTCATAATGGACTGAAGAATTCTTTGAAATTCTATGAAACATTTACATTGTTTCTAGTTTTTTTTTTTTTTTTTTTCTATTATCAGCAGTGGTGCCCACCTTCATATATGAAGCTTGTTCTGCTTCTCTTATTGTTTCCTTAGTATTTTTAAAAATTTATATATTAATTGGTACATTTTAGGTATACAATACATTTACATTTATCATTGGGTGTTTGTACCTGAACATGATGTATTTTAGTTCTTATTTTTTTCCCCATTACTTATGTGCCCTTCACCCCCACCACCCTTCCCTATTTACATAGACTTTGTTTCCATTTTTTATTCTTTCTCATAATTTTTCCTTTCCTTTCTTTCCTTTCCCCTTCCTCTCCCACCATCCCTCCACCTTCGGACCTTTTCCTATTTAAATTATCAATTATTTGTTTTAATCATTTTCATCCTTATTTACACTTTCAGTTTCTCACACTAGAGAAACTATTCAGTATTTAAACATGTGTGTCCTATTTATTTCACTTAAGAGTATGGCCTTGATATGCATCCATTTAGCTATCAATGACTCTAGTTTGTCGTTCTTTATGGCTGAGTAGCACTCCATTTTATTAAAAAAACCCCCACATCTTCTTTATCCAGTTTCCAGTTGATGGGCACTTGGGCTGTTTCCAAACCTTATCTATTACAAATTGTGCCACTATAAAAATAGGTGCACATGTATCATTGTGGTATGATTCTTTTAATTCTTTGGGAAAGATACTCAGCAGGGGAATAGCTAGGTCAAATGGGACCTCTAGTCCTAGTTCTTTGAGGAATCTCCATACTGATTTCCACAGTGGTTGCACCAGTCTGCACTCCCACCAACAATGGAGAAGGGTTCCTTTCTCTCCACACCCCCGCCAGCATTTGTTATTGGTTGATTTCTTGATAGCAGCCATTCTTTGTAGGGTGAGGTGGAATCTCAGTGTTGTTTTCATCTGCATCTCTCGAATGACCAGTGATGTTGAACATTTTTTCATATATTTATTTGCTGTTTTTACTTCTTTGTCTGAGAAATGTCTGTTCATTTCGGATGCCCATTTTTGAATTGGGTCTTTGAATTTGAGGGGTCTGATTTTTTTCAATTCCTTATATATTCTGTTTCCTTAGTACTGATTCTTTTGGAAATTAAGATGTTCAATTAAAAGGTGGCTAGATAGTCAGTGTGGTGGTGCATGTGTGCAATCCCAGTACTGGGGAGGCTGAAGTGGGAGGATTTTGAGTTTGAGACAGCCTGGGCTGAGATATAACGAATATTTAAATTAAAATATTTTATTAGAATAAAGGACATATTTCCATTAATCCTCCCCAAATACTTCCCCTCACTTCAAACACATTTATTCCGTCACCCTTGCTATTTTCTGAAGCAGCTCTAAAGTTCCTCTTTCGTGAGTGTCTTTAGTTGCACTGTTGTGGCTGCCTCTGTGTTCTGAATTGATTCAAAACATTTACCTTTCATGATCATTTGGACTTTGGGGAAGAGCCAGAAGTTGCATGGTGCCAGATGCAGTGAGTAAGTAGGGTGGATGAAGACACACCATATATTTTCATTTGACATAAATTGCTGTACCAGAAGTGATATGTGACACGGAGTGTTGTCGCAATGGAGGATATTTCTCATGCTTTGAATGTAAGAGATGTTCAGACCCTCAGAAATTTCCCTAATAGTCATTCACCTGTTTGATCGAATCAGTTTTCTTACTCTTTCAACATTCTCTTGGGTTTTTGATGTTGAAGGATGTCCTGATCTCGCCTCATCTTCAACCCATTTACAATCATGAAATCTCTTGAGTCATATGTAAACTGTCTTCATGGTCACTGCATGTTATTAAAAACTTCTTTTAACATTTTCTGTATTTCTTTAGCATTTTCTTTTACAGTTTGAGATGAAGTTTCATGTTAATGCATCGTTTGGGATCCATGATTTATGGCAGACTTTAAAGTGCACCTCTCAATTGTAGCTCATGACTGGCCGCCTGTGCCAAACAAGTTGAAATTTGTCACTCTGTCACTAAAGTTCTCCGGCAGCTTCCTGTATTGAGGATTCCTGCCTTTCTGATACGAGTACACAGTAGCAGAAGTCACCATATTGTTTGATCACATCTCGTGTATATCACATCTCCTATACACGGCCTGGACTGCGCAGCAAGACCCCGTCTCTAAGAACAAACAAACAAAACAAAGACAGTTAGAAGTGGTGCTTCACGAGACAAGATATGCAGATGGGATGAAAATCTGTTCAGCATTATTGCTCACCTGGAAATGTACATTCTTCAAGCCACAATAAAACCTTGCTATCCATCAAATGGGTAAAATTAAAAAGACCAAGAGTATTGAGAGTTGACTAATATGTGGAACAATTGGATCTCTCACACATCAGTGGTGGAGTTGAAAATGATCCAACTGCTTTGGGAAATGGTTTCTGCTGATGTTAAACATTCACTTACACCAGTGGTGGCGAATCTATGGCACACATGTTATTGTGTTTTTCTTTTAAGATAAAAGATGTTAATATAGGGGTTTTTTTCCAAATGAAAACCTCAGTATTCAGTTTTAATTGCAGCGTTGGCACTTTGGGATGAATAAGTGGGTTTTGGGTTGCAGTTTGGGCACTTGGTCTCTAAAAGTTCTGCCATTACTGATCTACACTATGAACTAGCAATTCCACTTGTAGGTAAATACCCAAGAGGAATGAGCATGTGTGTTAATAAAACAACGCTCATTTAGCCGGGGTGGTGGTGCATGCCTGTAATCCTAGCTACCTGGGAGGCTGAGGTGGGAGGATGTGAGTTTGAGGTCACCTGGGCAATTTAGTGGGATGGTATTTAAAAAAAAAGAAAAGAAAGAGAAAAAAGAACATTCATTAATATTCTATTCATCATAGCCCCAAGCTAGAAATAACCTAAATACCTACCAATACGTAAATGAATAAATAAACTGTGGTAATGGAATACTATACAGCAACAAAAGAGAACACTCTGTCGTTACTGCAACCATATAGATGAATTACACTGAGTGAAAAGAGCCAGAAAAATATGTTGTGTATGATCCCATTTATAGGAAGTTCAAAAACAGGTAAAACAAATCCATGTTTATTAAAATCAGGACGGGGCTGGGGATTTAGCTCATGGTGCCACCACCTGCCTTGCAAGTGCAAGGTCCTGAGTTCAATCTCCAGTACCACACACACACACACACACACACACACACACACACACAATTCAGGACAGTGATTGCCTCTCAGGGGAGATACAGACTGACAAGTTCAGGAGGAATGCATAACAGTTCTAGCAATGTTTCTTTTCTTGATTTTGGTGACAATTATGTGGATGTATAGAAAAGTAAAAAAAAATCAAGCTGTAAATGAAAACAAATACATTCTATATGCTTTACTCTTGTGTAGATTATCTTTCAATCAAAGGAGAAAAAGTAGGTAGTAGGGTGGAATTTGGATGAATCAGAAGGTGTTAGTGTCAGGGATTCAGGAATGCTAGAATCTAGCCCTCCCACTCATTTGTCACTTGCCTCTGAGGTTTTCAAAGAGCAGTACACAAGGGACAATAGCAGAACTATGACCAAGGTACCACTTTATGAGTAGCCATGCAAGTGTGACCCAACGCACCCTGTTCAGAGCTCTAGAATCAGGCCAAGTTAGAGTGCATGGCTCAGGATTGAGGCCTAAGTGGCTCCAGCAGCTCCCCTATTCCTTCTCTGGTCCAAGCCTGAGAGCAGCATTCTGGGGTGCCCGCGAGCTCTGTCCCTTGGGGCAAAATTGGGAAGCACCGACGAGAGAACCCCACAGGAATGCTGACTTTGAATACAGAATGGCACCATCTGCTAAGGAACACAGAGCGACGGGGCCTCACACACTCTCTGTCAGTCAGATGGCCTTGTCTCCTTTGAGAGAGGCAGCGGGGAGTCATAAAGGGACTGGGCAGCAGACATCTGGTATAAGAGTAGCGGAAGCATTTCTTCTTCCTGATTTCCAGAAAGGCAAAGGGAACGCATAACTGGAGTTTTTGTCAAGTTATGCTCCAGGAGTTTGTGTCAGTTTCCACTCTCAGGATCATCATGCAGGAAAGTCAATTTCCTCACATTCTTTTACGATGTGAATGATTTCATGAGGCAGAATAAGCAGCCTGAATGTGCTAGCCTTTGAAGGCATCTGCAGAACTTATTTCTGCCTAAGTGGCTCTGACTCAGATGCATGACTGGGAGAAACCACACCACTTGCTTCTGCACAGCAGGTTAGGCTTTGGAATAGTGGGTAAAGTCTCAGGTGAGATCTAAGGATGTCCAGAGGATGATAACAGGATATTGGAGCCCCGGGGAGGGTTAGTCCTCTCTGGTAACATCCCGGTGGACACAGTCAAGGGGAAGGCAGGTGGCTGGGGCTCAGCCCCATTGCAGAGCAGGCTGAGCTATTGCTCTCTGCCAGTACAGCCAAAAAGATAGTGTGCTTGTGACCTGTTCTTCCCAGGGGTCTTGATGGTAAGTCCTCATCAATGAAGAAATCTGCCTGTGTCATCTCTACCTCTTTAAAGACTCGAGCTACCATGAACATTTTTCCCCAAACCCTTTTCTAATTTGATCAATAAAAAATGATATCATGGTTGTAATTGACATGACTTTTTTGACTGTGAGGCTGAGCCTTCCTTCCTAGTTTAGGGCCATTTGTGCCTCACTTCTGTGAACTTGCTATTCAGGGCTTCTGCATTGTCCTCCTTCTCCCCCGAGCCTTCTGCCTGAGAGAGCCTGTTCTGCTTTCACTGGGGGTGGAGGGGTTGGAGTCTCCACCAGCGCAGCCCTCCGGGGTCCTGAACCTCTACAAGTGGGCATGGATGTATCCAGTTGTTGGCGGTAGCACTCGGTGTTTTTTGTCTACACACACTTTCCCTGGAAGCTGTGTCAGCCCGGCAATTAGCTCCCTCAATCAGGAGTGCAGCTCATGTGCGCTGAGACACATCTCAGGGCTGATTGCTGGGAATTGGGAGTGAGCCGGCAGGCGATCATCTCCCGTTCTCTCCCTTTCTCCATGTCGCTTTTCCTTTTTCCATTTTAAACAACTGCTTGATTGTAAAGAGGGATGATTCACTACTCGAGATTTCTTCTGTAACTTTGTGGGGGAGACTAGGAGCAAAGCGCTACCTCCTCCTCTCCCCTCTTCCCTCACCAGGCCCCGGACTTCTGCACCAACTGCTCTAGCGGAGGGCCCAGACCGCAGCAGACTGTGCAGCCTGCCCAGGGAAGCCAGGTGGCCTCCTTCACACCGCCCCTCATGCTGGATACCCACTTCCTCATGCCAAGCCCTGGTGCCCCCAGCCTCTAGCACCAGAACACCTCTCTAAGTGGCAAGAAATACTTCCTTGTGTCTGGCTCCAGTCCTGCTTACTGAATTTCATTTTGTTTAGTCCTTAGAAAAATTTATTCCCTATCTTCTCTGAGGCCTTCTTTACCACTTGCCAACCTTCTTCTCTCCTCTTCATACTTCTCCCCTTTCTTCCTCCCTCCCTTCCTTTTCCTCCCTCCCTCTTTCCTCCCTTCCTCTCCCCCACCCTCCTCTTTCCCTTCCTCACTCCTTTCCATATGGGTCTTCATTGAGAACTTACTGTGTTTCACCCACTATTGTAGGCATGAAGACAAATCACTGAACAATCCAGATATAGTCTTTGCTCTCACAGAGTTTTATTTTACTTTAGACACAAAATACCCAGCACCCAAAGTTAAAGGAAGAAAGGTTTATTTAGCTCACCATTTGGAGAGGTTTCAGTTCATAGTTGGCTGGCTCCAAGGCAGGGTGGCATGGCAGAGGAGAAACAGCTCATGGAGGGCAGAAGACAGCAAAAGCAAGGAAGCAAGCAATAAGCAACCAGCCTTCTTTCTGTCCCTGATATCTTATCTAGGCTACCACTCACACCCATCATCCTAGTGCCTTTAATCCTAGCATTGCACCATGAATCAATCCCAATGTCACAGTCTAGAACCAGCCACCTCTGAAAAGCCCCACCTAATACCATATGAGGCTTTGAGGGGACATCTAGACACAAGCCATGGCAGGGATGAATGCAATGAAAATATACAAATACATTTATAATGAAATGGCAGTTAGTGATCAACACAATGAAAGAAAGCAGGGCAAGAGAAGATGCTGTTTTGGAGGGGACAGCAATGGCCTCTAATTGAGTGCTGAATGTGTCAAGGGAGACAGACATGTAGATATCTGGGGAAGAATTTTCCAGATGGGGGAGCAGCAAGTGCAAAGACCCTGAGGCAGCTCCATCCTGCAGTACTGTGGCTAGAGCATCAGAAGTTCAAGAGAGAGAGCTAGCAGTGAGGTAAGTCAGCATGATGGGCATGGACCAGATCACGCAGGGCCAAGCAGGCCATGATACGCACCTAATTTTCATTCTAAATAAAAGGGGAAACTATTGACAGTTGTTAAGCTGAGGAGTGGTATGATCTGACTTAGAATTTTCAACCCTCACTTGGCTACTCTGTGTTGATTGGACTGTAGAGGAGCAAGAGTGGAATCAAGGAAATAACCCCAATAGCCCCTTTCCTCTTGGTGAAGTGACCTCCTCCCTCCAGCTGACAGCAGGGAGCAAATCCAGCCAGAAGTGTCACTGGCAGCTTGGTGGCTGCTCATCCAGGCAGTGCCCAGAGCCACCAAGGTGCAATTCATCTTCCATAGAGAGTGGAGTTAAGAGGACAGATTGTAAAATTCAGCTTACTGTTTGGTTTTTTTTTAAATAAAAGCATTTACTGATTTTTTTTCCTCTTTCAGATGTTTTGTTGATCAAATTATATCTTGACATATTGGGGACCTTCCTCTTTTTCCCAAATGCCACCTAAATGAGGCCACAGTGCAATTAAGACTAATTTGTTGGTAAAAATAATGGGAAGCTGTTCAGTTCCACAAAAGAACAAACCGCAGTGTTTTCATTATTATTATCCTTATTATTGAAGCCATTATTATTGCTAGAAGCCTGTGTTGGACTGAAAGAAGCAGGAGGGAAGATGAAATGCATTTAGAAAGGAAAAGAAAAGGCCTCTGAGGTAGTTCGACCATTTGGAGTGAAATGTCCAGAATTCTCCTCTCATCTGTACCATCTGCCCTTCATGTGATCTTGGACAAGTGACTGAACCTCACTGAACCTCAGTCTTCTTGTCTGTAATTTGGGTGTATCGATATTACCACATCATTGGGTTGCTGAGGAGTAGATTATCACTGGAGTGTTAGAATATTCTAACACTCTAAGATAGTGGCCAAAGCTCCACCTATCATGCCTATTGTCAGGCAGCAGGGTTGAGGAGAGGGAAAGGAGGGGCCAAAGGACACAGGCCAATTGCCTTTAAACAAGGCTGTCCAACACCATTGCATGGGACTTGTCCTTCCCATTAGCTGGAATTTAGAAACGTGGCCAGATCCAACTGCAAAGGATGCTGGGAAGTGGTGCTGGTTCTGAGATGTCTTTGTCCAGCTGAGCACTGGGGATTCTAATATGACAGAATAGGAGGTTGCCTGTCAGGAGGTAAGCACAGGCCTCTCCCACAGGTGGTCCTAAAGGAAGGAGAAGGTAGAGAGAAAGGAAGAATTAGAGCCCATATCCTCAACATCACCTAGGCATTGTTGCATTCTCTCTTTCCTTAGTCAGTCAACTCTCAACTTCTTAGTTCTACATCCTGAAAATCCCTTATATTCCTCCTGACCTCCAAGTCACCATAGTAACAGCCCTAGCTTCAACTTAATCATTGCTTCCTGGGACCATGGGAAAGGCTCCTCATTGTCTTTCTTCCCAACCTGTGGCCCCTTTTCTTTACTTATCCCAGTCTGTGACAGAGATCCAATTGGGCCCCAACTGCCTGAAGGATACAGTCCATGTTCCTGAGAGCCGTCTTCAAGGCCCTACAGGATGAGGATGTCCCCAGTGTCTTGTTCATTCTGCTCAAATCCCTTCTTAGCAGCTAAGCTGTTAGCTGTCTACATGTTCTGAACATCTCTGACCTTTTTTTTTTGCAGTACCGGGGATTGAACTCAGCACCTTGCACTTTTGAGGCAGGCGGTGATGCCACCGAGCTAAATCCCTGACTGAACATCTCTGACTTTGAATCTGCTTTTTCTTGCACCCCTCCTCTTGAGCACTGCGTTGCTCATTTGGCTGTGCCTTCCCTGATCCATCCTGTTCTCTCCCCACCTCGGCTCCATTATGGTGGAGGGGTTGTGTCCTGCAGGCTGTGGTCTCTGAGGCTTCTGTTGAGCTGCTGGCTGGGTTTGGGGAAGGAGACTGGGAGATGGAGAGAGGGGAGAAACTGGGAAATGTTCACCTTTTTCCTTGTCTGGGGCAGTGCCTTTGGCAGCAATTATAGCCCCTGCGAGAGAGCAGCCCCCTCTATGGTTCCAGACTCTTCTGGGCAGCCTCTCCCATGGTCTAGCTCCCTGCAGGGGACCCTGGCTTTTGAGGTATAGTAAAATCATCTCCTCCAAACCCCCTTCCAGTCCCAGGGGTGCTAGTAACTGCCTGCTCTTGGAACTTGGAGGTGGGTGTGTGTTATTTTGGCTTCTCAACTCTTCCATCACCTGTCTAAACAATCCCCTGCATTCTATTTTTACTGTGCAAAACACCCAGGGTGTGGTGTCTTCTCTCTCTCTCTCTCTCTCTACCTGAACAAAAGATTGAACCCAGGCAGCAATGAGGTACATCTCTAGCCCTTTAACTTTTAAAATAATAATAATAATAATATTATTATTATTATTATTATTATTATTGCCTTAAGACAAGGCTTGCCCAGGCTGGCCTCAAACGTGTGATCTTCCTTCTTCAGTCTCCCTAGTAGCTGGGGTTACAGCCCCAAGCATGGTTTCTGGTTTCTTAACCAGATCCTAACTGATTCCATAGCCCAGCACAGCACTTGGCACAGAGTATGTGTTCATAAATAGCCATTGAATGAATAAATGATGAACAGAGGTTCCCCGTGGAGGGTTTTCGCTGGGTCTCCTTACCTTTCTTGTTTTCAACTCAGAGCCCTGCTTCTGGGCTCAGGCAAGGATTTATGAGTGTGTTTAGGCAGGAACACAAATGGACTTTGGGTGGGAAATGTTCCCTGTCACAATTGACAGCCTGCAGAGGGAAGGAGGCAGCAGAAAGCCCTAGAAGGGAGATTGTCTTTAGCCGATAGAGGCTCCTAGCTCACACCCCAGCACCCTGTTAAGTGCCATGTAGAACATTTGGGGGAAGAGGGCAGCTCCTGTTTCCCAGATGGAAGGGTGCAATCTGACAGGGAACTCCCTAAGTGTTCTCAGACTTTAGCTTGCTCTGAAGACATAACAAGACAATGAGCTTTAAGAAGTAGTCAGAAGGATTTGAATTGGTCATTAAGAGGAACTTTCACTTTGTCTTTGCTGGGGCTGTGAAGGTAAATCAGACGCAAAACTTCATTACCTTTCTCCACACTGGCAGGATCATCTTTATTCAGCTCTTTGAATTTGCCTCAGGGCCTTTGCACTTGCTGCTCTAGCTCTGCCTTCCTGCTCTTCTCCCTCATTACTGCACCCTTCTTATTATTCAGATAGCACTTCAAATGTCCCCTCCTCAAGCGGACCTCCCCTGACCGCTCCATCTAAATGGCTGTAGACCTTCCCCCTGCTTGGCTTTCTTTATTGCCTTTATCACTACCAGGAATGATCATATTTTAAAATTTCCATACCTGTTCATATTCTGTCTGAATCCCCTAGATGATCAGTTGTGCTAGGGCAGGAATCCTTTCTGTGGTTTTACCCCCACTCCTAGCTGTCACCCAGAACAGTGCCTGGCACATGGTAGATATTCAGAAAATAAGCTTTTCAACAAGCGGGTAAATGAGTTGCTTTTAGAGTGCCTAGGAAAACTAGTTGCTGTGGCCCTGAAGTGCCCCGGATGTGCTCAACTGAGGTCAGTCTGGGAAATCCTCCTGGGGGATGGGATGGACAGAGCATGGCCACAAAACTGGCTTCTGGATCACAGGGTTGCTTCGGGGACTAAATGACATAACGTCTGCACAGGGCTTGGCACCTGATCGAAGGCCTGTGAATGTTGGCAGCTGTTAGGTCAGATTACTCCCTGCCCCTCCAGGAGCAGACCCTCCTGGATGGTGTCTCAGCTCTCTGGAGTGAAGATGTCTGGGTACAGGGGCTGGCCTCAAAGTTACCTGAGATGGCCCTACCGTGGAGGCTTTGGGCCAGAGGCCAGCAGACAGCTCGCTCCCTGGGGCCAGGAAGCAGGGACCTCAAGGACAGTCTGAGCTGCCAAGGACCTGAGACAGGCATATCATGTGGCTTCTGAGAGCACAGACTCTGTAGCCAGATACCTGGGTTTGAATCTGGCTCTTACTGGTTATTAGATGGGCAGCTTACTCACCTCCCTGGGCTTCAGTTTTCCCAGCTGTAGAGCTGGATCAATAAAAATAGCTGCTCAGCCTGGGGAGCATGTGATGGGTATGTCAGGTACATAGGCCTGTGCCTGACATGAAGTCCTGTTGTGTATGTGTTAGCTGTTACCAGCATCATTGTTATTCACTCTCTGGGTGTGGTGGGCTGAAGTAAGTCCCCATGACATTCCATTCATATATTGGAGCCCTAACTCCCTTGCCTCCGAATATGGCTATGTTTGGGGACAGGGCTTCTAAAGAGATGCTTGAGTTCAAATGAGCCACTTACAGGGGCCCCTACCAGTCTGACCTGTGTGCTTAGAAGAAGAGGGGGTTAAGATACATTGGGAAGTACTGAGGACACTTGCGCAAAGAGGAAAGGCCAAGAGAGGACCTGGAGAGAAGCCGCCATCTGCATGCTAAGGAAAGAGGCCTTGGGAGAAGCTACCCCTGGCTGCACAAAACCTGAATCTTGGACTTCTGGCCTCCAGAGCTGTGTGGACAATGAATTTCTTTTTAACCCACCCAGTCTGTGGTATTTTATGGCCGTCCTAGCAGACTAAGACCCTGGGTCAAGAAATTCACAGGCCCTGCCTCCTGGAACCTTCTCACCCAGGAAGTAGCCACTGTGCAGGCTGAGACATCCTGTGTCCCCACCCTCTGATGGGCGTCCCTCAGTCCACCACAGCTCCCCCTTCCCACCTGCCTGGTGATTGACACAGATGTGACCTAGGTCTGCCAGTGGGCCTGTCTGCGACTTGCTCATCAGGTAAGAGCTGGGTTAAGGAGGGCTGAGGTCATCCTTTGTGAGATCTGTGTCTGGTGACAAGAAAGCAAACAAGCGAGGCGGCCCCCTGCCTGGGCACCTCAGCAAACACCTCAGCCTTTAAACTGTCAGTGTGTGGGCCAGTGACAAGTTCAGCTCCTTCCAAGGACCTCCCCAGTCACAGGGGGCCCTGGAGGGACTACCTGGGGAGTGTGGCTGATCCCCCATCATCCCTCCCCATACCCAGATGAGGAAAGAGCTCCCAGCACCCTCCCTCTCTGAGGGGCCCTTGCAGTGTCCAAAGTAAAGACTTCTTGGGCGGAGAGTCTTATTTTACAGATGTGGAAACTGAGGCCCAGGAATATCAAGTTGGTTACATGCATTGGGAACACTGATTCGTTTCATGGGCAGCAACAAACTGCAGATTCTTCCGAAGTGGAAGACAGAGTGGGAAAGGGGCTTGCGATAATTCTGGAAGGGCAGTTCAGCTGGACAAGGCTCAAGCATCCAGAAGGATGCTGAGGGCCAGGGGATGTACAATGGTCCTTGAAGGGGGGGGGAGGTGGACCGCAACAGGACGGCACCCAGGGTCAGCATCAGACTCAGGGCAAGGGAGTTCCTCCCCCAGAGTCACAAAGGTGGGTTTGGAGAGGCAGCCTTTGAGCCCTCCCGCCCAGAACCCCAGAACTCCAACTCTGCCTCAAACCCTTGAGTCTTACTCGTTCAGAACCAACCCCAGAGGAGCAGGCAGGAATGCTCCCACCTGATTGGAGCAAACTGTGTCTAAGGCGGGGCCAAGTGGTTGACTGGCAGGGCAGCTTGCTCGGCCCAAGCGGTGGCTGTTGGGACTGACCAGGCCCTCGCTAGAGGGCAGGGTGGGCAGAGGCTCCAGAGCAACTGGTCAGCCCGGGGCCTTGGCAGTGGCGGCAGCTCTGCTCAGCTGGTGAAGTGATGCTCTCCTCTGATTGAGCTAATTATGCTGATTGAATTTCCTCCTTCTCCTTCCAGAGCCCGCTTCAACCTCCCCTTCTCTTCAGTCTACCCCACCCCTCCCTTTAGGGGGAAAGGGAAAGGTTTCCTTAATGTGACTGGTAATTGTTATGCACACAGTGTCAGATGTTAATGTCGGCCCTGATTGACAGCTAATCAGCCCATCAGCTGTACAAAAAGAGTGAATAACTCGGTAATTTGATTTCCCCTGATTCCCCTGCGTGGGATGGAAGGAAAGTCTAAATTAGCAATCAGGGAGCCCGTGGCAGATCCTGGAGGGTGGTGGTGAGGATCGAGGGGCTTGTGCAGCTGCAGCCTTGTGGGCCCCACAGCCATGGTGGGGGGCACCTCACTGGCCTGGGCTTGGGTGCTGCAGACCAAACGTGGAGAACGGGCAGTGGGGTGCAATTCTCATCCCTGAGGCAGGCCTTAGGGAGAGGGAGGGGTCCTCACGGGGTGTAGTCTAGGACCCCATCACAGTGAAGGTGGAGATGGTGGAGATGTGATAGCCCCCCGCACCCGCACCCCGTTGTTTTGAAGCTGGTTGCCAGGGTTTCCATCCTGTGACCCAAATTCTTCCAGTTTGGGGAGACGGGAGTCCCCTCGATCAGCTTTTGGCACATTCCATTCAGGTAAATTGGAGCACAGGAGAAGCACCTGTGGATTATTTGGTTTCAGATGATGCCATCCCCAGCCCTCCTGGGCAGGCAGTGGTAGCTAGACACAGCACCCACCGGGGACCCTCTGCAGCCCAGGGACAGTGCCAAGCATTTCATCTGCATCCATTGCATACAGACGGAAAGATTGAGCCCAGCTTCTAGTCCCACAGTGAGAAAGTGGTGAGCTGGGACTTGAACCCAGGGCAGCACAAGGTTCTTGGCTGGTGGGGATGGAGCAGGATGAGCAGTAGTTTCTACCATGGCCTGGGTCGGGTGGTCACCTCCTCACCAGCAAACATTCCCACTCCCCACAAAGTCTGAGCCCCAGAGGCCCCCAGCCAGAGAAATGCCTGTGTGTGCCTGGAGATGTGAGTACGTGTTTGTTCTGAGATCGAGGAGAACAGGGGCTTGTCTGAGGTCACATAAAGAGCTACCCAGCTGGGGCCAAAACCTAGTTCTTGTGAGCAGCCCAGCAGGGTGAGACCCAGACCTCTCCTTCCCTGTTCCCCCCGCCTCACCTCCCCACAGGAGTCGGCTGGGGGTGAGATTGCCACTGGACAGCAACAGGGCCTGGAGATGCCCCGAGGAGGACTCTAGATGGCAATAGCACATTGTTGAGGGGAGGCAGCTCCTGGGACTTCTAGAGAGGCAGGCAGGGCAGGAGGGGCTTCGGGTTTGCCACCCTACCTGTTCTGAAAACATAGGGATTCTTACCTGGGGAAATTAAGGGCCATCTGTGTGTGTTTACCCTGTGTGGTCCAGTCTACCCAGGGGTGCAGGACCTTCCCTGTTGGCCCCAGAGGACACCTCTCTTCCAAGTCCCCTGCTAGACCAGCCATCTGGACCCTGAGAATGGGATGGGGGTATCTAGGAAGGGACATGAAGCAGGAGTCACAATCTGTTTGAGGGGGCTGCATTTATAGGGGAGCAACAGCCAGATGAGGCAGGAGTTGAGCGTGAGAGCCATGGCCCTGGGCCTTGGCCTGTGCAGTCAAGCTCTTAGCTTTGAGGGGCCACGGCCAGGTCAGAAGGGGTGAGACTTAGAGGAGCTGCATCCCTGGGGACACAGGCCCTGTGCTGGCTGATCCTAGATGGTTACTCCCATTGCACAGATGATCAAACAGAGACTCAGAGGGAAGGAAGGTCACCCAAGGTCACACCTCTAGGGAGAAGGGCCTTCTGATTCCTTTGTTCCTCTGTAAGGCACAGCACAGGAGAAGCGGGGAGAGGAAGAGTCTGGAGGTGCTGGTGGGGGCATCTGAGTGTGTTTGGGGCTGGGGAGGGCAGTGCCCATTGTGGGGCAGGTCTTTGGCCTGTGGTTCTGGGCTAGCTCAGGGTTCCTTGAGGAGGAGGGTGGGGGATACAAGGCCAAGTGCCCATCCCATCCAAGGAGGGGTTGCATCATCTAGAGAGAAGCTAAAGCCAGACACAGAGCAGGGCCAGGCTCAGGTCCAGAAAAGCCTTGGTCTGTGAAATCCAGCAGGAGCCAGGGCCTTGAAGGGGGATGAGGTCACAGGCAGGCTGAGTACTCTGAGTGCTAAACTCAAATATTTGCCTGTCTTTTAGCCGGCGCCTGGTTATTGAGCAGGTGTTGTGTAGAAGGCCCTGAGCTGGAGGATGGGTCACTGTGCTGAAACATGTAGACTGCTCCTGGCTCCTACTGTCACGTGTGTGCACAGGTATATGTGTGATCATGGGAGGTGGGCCCTGTTCATCCCGTACCTGCAGTAATGATGGCAGCTAACAATAATTGAGCTCTGATCTCAGGCCTTGATATTTATGAACTCATTTAATCTCCATAGCCCGAGGGTGTGACCTTACTTTCCTCCCTTCACAGATGTTGTTGAGAAGTAGTACAGCTGGTGTCTGGACCCAGGCTCTCTGGTTTTGAGACCCATGCTTCTGATGGTCATACAGACGAGTCCTAACAATAGCAATCCTCTGTGTGAGCCTGGGAGGAATCCCAAGGGACTGCTAGGGACCCTAAGCCTCTCTGGAGCTTGACTGTGTGCCCGTACCGATGACTTGGCCCAGCACTCACTGCTCACTGCACCATCTCACCCTCCCATTGACCACCAGGGCTGGGTGACACCCGACCTGTGCGATGAGGCCACAGAGCTGGGAGGCTCCAAGTTGCCTCCCTGGGCCCTGCACCCCAACCCACTCAGGGCTCCATGCGCAGCTTCTGGGCTGTTGAGATCACATGGCCCTGTCCAAACTCTCGGTCCTCTGGGGGCTCACAGGAAGCAGCCCTGCTGGCCACCAGTGCCCTTGCCTCTGTCTCTGAGTGACATTGCATGATCTGGCTGTGCTGGCTATGAGCATCCCCCAGGGCCACCTGGCACCCTTGAAGGGCTCAGCCGTAAGAAGTCTGGCACCCGTTTCTTTCCCTCATTGCCAACTTTTGCCCCTGCACTCGACTTAAGGATCTGGCTGGGTCTGGACCTCTGCTTGTCTTTGGGAAGCTGAGGCTCTGGCCTCCGAGGTGCAACTCCATCTCTCCACCTGCTCACTCCTGCTTAGAGACTCGATGTCCCAGAGGGACACCTCCCCAGTAGCATGGGCATTTCCAGGGCCATCTCACTCATGTATGGTCTGCTCCCACCCTGACCTCCAGCTCATCTTTTGCCCTTTTGGCATCTTCGGTGACTCAGCTGCCAGTGTCCTTGGGACATTACTGTCTCTATGATCTCAGCTGATCCCACAGCCTGCTGGAAGGTGGTCCACACACCCATTGTAGAGATGAATGCCCAGCCCTAGAGAGGATGAATGTATGTGTACCCCACACATCTATGCGCTACTCACACATGCACGCAGGAGCACTGGTCACAACTCACAGAACAGTCACACACACAGCAGGACAGGTGAGCTGAGAGCCAGGCACTTGGAGCTCTGGGCCTGTCTGTCCTTGCTGCATGGCCTTGACCAGTCCTGGGCCACCCTTTCTGCTGGTTCTCTTAACCCTTCCACCAGCACTGAGAGCTCACCCTGGACAGCCTCAGGAGTCTGGGGCTCCATACTGCACCACTGGACTGTTTAGGAGGGCCCCCGCACCTGACAGCCTGCAGGGGCTCAGCCAGTGCCCTCCAGGGACCTCACATGGTGCTTCTTACCACACTGCTTTCTGATTCTGCAGGGCTGGGGCCAGAGGTCCTCATCTCTACCAAGTTCCCCAGCTTCATTGGGCCCACCCTCCCCAGACCTGGTATCTTCCCTGCCACCTCCCCACAAATGTCTCAGGCCTTGGCTTGATTGCCTCTAGTTCTGGAACTGAAATCCCCCTTCCCCACCATGCTGAGCTCTACCTCTAGACAGCTTCTAGAGTCACACACAAGTCTGGGTTTGCTTTCCTACTGGGTGGACAGCTATACTTCCTTAAGGAGGTCAAGCTATTTCCTTTGTACGTTTACAAGTTGGTAGAACTCCCACTATGCAACACTCCAGGGAAGTCTGCACCCGAGCAGGTGTGGTGAGACAATCACTCCCCTTAATGTATACACTGTACTTCTATTGATAAAGCCTCAAAGTGAACTCAATTTCCTTAGTGGCTGCCTCACCGTACTGGCCATTATTTACTTTGTGATCATACAGGGATGGCAGTGCTTTGTTCTTGTGTTGGTTCTTGTCATATAACAGCCCTAGTACATGGCAATTTTGTTACACAACAATCCTACAGGCTGTACTTTGTGCTCAGTTAGTGGAGTCCCTTCCTTTCTCCTTCCTGGTCTCTGCAGTCTCCTTGGCTGGTTCCTCAGTGCATTCTCTTTAGCCCCCTGCATTGCCATCCTGCCTCTCCCCTATGTCCCACTGCAGTTCGGGAACCATAGACACACTGCTCACCTCTGCTTCCTCTGCCCTGCTGGAACCAGCTGCAGCAAAAGGAGGTCTAATCAGGGAATTGATTCAAATGCTGGCCTGGCTGCCCAAGGAGGCCCTTCAGAGGAGGACTTTCCACGTGCCATGCAGCAGCACTTACGGAGAAAGCACAGGAGGTGGAGGAGATTGGAACACTTCTTTCCCTCATTCAACCAATAGATGTTTATTGTGTACTCACCCTGGCCAGGCATGCAGGAAGGCACATAAGCAGTGTTCCTCACCAGAGAAAGAGGTCTGAGGAGCTGTCTCTGAAGTGGCCATGCTGAAGGTTGACTAGGAGCCAGCCACGTACACCTCTGACGAAAGAGGAACAGCAGTGCAAAGACCCTGCAGCAGGAATAAGCTTGGCTCATGAGGGGAGTCAAAGATGCCAGTGGGGCTGGAGAGGGGGAGTTGAAGAAGAGGAGGTCAGAGATTCAGGGCCATCAAGTGGTCCAGCTTGGAGATCACAGTCATGGTTCTGACCATAAACCGAGGCCAGCGGGCATCCCTGAGAGGTTATAAATAGGGACACAGTCTCATTTTCATCTTTAGGACTGTGTGTGTGGCAGGGCAGGCGTGGCTTGGAAGAGCTAGGAGGAGGTGGCAGCTGAGGATCAGAGTCTCAGCCCAGGCCAGGCTCTGAGCCAAGCCCATAACCCAGCCTGCAATGCTGGCCAATGAGAGTAACAGAAAAAGTGCCTCCCCACTGTTCCGGAGGCTTCTTAATCCAGCAGGGACTGGAAGGGAGAAGAGAAGAAGCCTGGAGGGGAGCACGTGAGGGATGGTATTTTGCATCTTAATTGCATGCTAAGCAGGCCCGTGGGCAGGGCCAGCTGCAGAGCATTAGCTGCCACCATGCTCCGGTGACTCAGGCCACCGAGCCTTAAAATATTTATTTTTCTGTGCATTTGGAATTCAGCATTTGAGAGGGAGCTGCCGCTGGGAAGCAGAAGTGGGAACCTGTTGGCAACAGTAATCTGGAAATAAATCAGGGCGGCGTGGGCCTGCAGTGGCACCTCACTGGCCCCTCTGGCAGTGTGGCCTCCTCTATCATGCCTTTGTTTCTGCTGTGCAGCCAGGGCCTGTTCTTTGCTCACACTTTTGGGTGCATCTGAAAGCAGAATCTCGGGCGCAGTCTGGGAGTTTGGAGGTGGGCAAAGCAGCAGAAGCCCATGGAGTTATGCTCACTCTCACCACTTTCCAGCTAGGGCTCTACAGCCTCTGCCCTACAGTCTGGAGAATGGGTCTATGCTCCTCCTGCCTGGGGCTGCCACCAGGCTCCATTGGGTTGCTCATGCCATGGCCCTGGTCCGGCTCTGAGTTTGAGTTCTCTGAGCACAGTGGGGTCAGTTGTTTCTGTATCTGCTGAGGCAGGAGGGGCTGGATCCCAGAGCAGGCCCCTCATTTGCACACAGGTGGGGAGCTGTGTGCGCCCCAGGCAGCTGCTGCACACTGGGTTGGCCCGAGGTGAGCCAGCATTGCTGGCTGCTGGTGGGGGATACCTGGGTTCATCCTTGCTCAGTGGCCCTGGCCTGGGTCACTTCAGTGCTGATTGTTTCAGCAGAAGGTGGCAGGAGAGAGAGAGACACTTCCAGAAGAGGTACTTGTGAGAGACACATAGACACAGAGAAGCCTAAACTCCCCTTTCTGAAAATTGGAGCTTACTGAGCTCTGTGAACATACATGCTGCTTGAGGGAGGGACATGAGACTGTGAATCAGAGGCTGGGATGCCTCAATCTGCTCTGTCCCCACTGCTACATCCGGGATGCCCGAGGACAGAGGAAGGGGCTTGGCCACCTTACTCAGCCTGGGGCCTGGGCTCCTTCTGCTGGGAGTTCACAGACAGATCTTGGGAAGAACTTCCTAAAGGAAGCTACTGTGGTTTAGATCTAAAATGTCTCCTGAAGTCTCCTGAGTGTGGAGAGTGACTGCATGTGGAGGCCCTGTATTCACCCGTGTGTTAGTCCTGTGCTTTTCTGAGGTGGGGCCTGGTCAGAGGAGGCAGGTCACTGGGCCAGGTTGCAAGCAGCTCTTCCCGGGAGTGTCTGTCCCTCTCCTGCCACCTGCTGCCACAGTGATCAGGAATGAAGAGTATTTTTGTCCCCAGATCCTCCTCCTCCTCCTCTCTCTCACTCTGCTCCCTGGCCACCATGAGATGAACAGGTTTCCTCTGCCAGGCCCTTCTACCAAGCAGTCTGCCTTAGAGCCAGCGAACCATGGATTGTAACCACTGGAAACTGAGCTGAAATAAACCTCTCCTCCTTTAAGTGGCAGGGGTCAGGTATTTTGTCTCAGGAATGTGAAAGTGACTAATACAGACTCTCTAGGGTAGAGCTGGGGCATGGAGAGGGTGACGGTAGGAGGGGCCAGCCAGCCAGCCAGGATGGCTTGCCCTGCTTCAGTCCTGGAGTCCCAGCATGTCCCTCAGCTCCACAGGGCGCTGGCCTGGCCTTGGGCCCCTGGGTGTGCCTGCAAAGAGAGGAGGCTCCAAGGCAGGGGATGGGGCCTGGGCTGCAGGAAGGGGGCCTCCACAGGGGCCTTATGGAAGCCCCCTCCTTGCAGACCCAGGCCGTTCCCTTGTGGGTTCCACAGCATAGGATCAGTGACAGGAGGACAGCGTAGGAAGGGAAGAGCACTGGATCGGGGTGTTGGGTCCTGGGCAGGAGTCCAACCTCCATTCATTTAACAAATACTTTTAAGTACTTTGGTAGTCCTCACAACTCTGCTAGGCAGGTGCTCCTTCTGTATCACACCGACTCTCAGAAATGGGGAGCATTTTACCATTATAACAGTTAGCATTTTTCTTTCAGCGTTTTCTGCTGTCACTGGATAGTTCTAGGAAATATAGAACCGCCCCAACTGTATACGCAAGGAAATAATAATAATGATAACAATATGAATAGATCATTTTTATTGTATGCTCGTCCCCAGATTTTGGATCTTTGTTACTGTTCTTATTATTTCCATTTTGTAGGGGAGAAAACTGAGGCTGGAGAGGCTGCTCAGGGTCGCCCGGCATAAACGGTGGAGCGGAGTTGGAGCCAAGCTGGCTCACCCCAGCTCCGTGGGTTTTGGGAGGACACTGCCCTCCAGCTGCTTTCTCCTTGGCCCCTGGGGTTCTTGTTCTGCTCTGTCAGCCAAGTGTCATGGGTGTGGTGTGGTGGGGCTTCGGTGTCTCTGAAGTCTGCTGATGAGGGGTGCAGGGGGAGAGGACAGGGCTCTGGTAGTGCTCAGGAATGGGGTGTGGGGTGCAGGGAACAGGGATCTTTACAGAGGATGTGGCCTCAGGCTCGCTTGCCACCCCGCCACAGCCTCCCTCCCCTCTCTTTGCTTCTGTTTCTTGTACATCGCCACCTTCTCCAGGTAAGGGACAAAGTCAGTGTCCTTCTGGGTGGCTTCAGGAGTCATGAGAGTCTATGCACCTGAAAGAGCCCTTGCCAAGAGTGGCTGAAGCCTCAAAGTCCAAGAAAGCCGCATCTCAGGACAGACGTGCTGAGGCAGAGGGCAGAGGGCAGAGGGCAGAGGGCAGAGGCTCAAAGCTGGTGGCAGGAAGGCCACAAGCTCCTGCAGAGCCAGGCCACAGAGGAACAGGAACTCAGTGCACAAGGACACCAGCTATGGAGTCAGATGAGCTTCCGATCCACCCTGGCTCCTCCTGGGCCCAGCCTGTGACCCAGGTACATGTGCTGACCAGTGAGCCTCAGTTTCCTCGATTGTAATGGGAGTAATGATTGTATTAGTTACCCTTGCTAGAAAACAAACATCTCTCCATTCAGAAGCTGAGAACAACACAGGCTGATTATCTGACAGTGTCTGTGGACCAGGGATTTGGGCACAGCTCTGTGGTGCCCTCTGCTCAGGATCCCTCATGGGGATGCACTCAGGGTGTTGCTGGGGTTATCATCCCATCTGAGGGCCCCTGGTGGGGGGAATCTGCTTCCCATCCTATGCACTGTTGGTAGGATTTAGGCCCTTCATGGCTGTCGGGCTGAGGTTGCAGGTCCCTGGGGGTACTTACACAGAGGCTGCCCTCAGCTTTGGCATCAGAATAAGCATGCACACACACACACACACACACACACACACACACACACACACACAGAGACAGAGAGAGAGACAGAGAGAGAGAGAAAGAGAGAGAGAGAATCAAGACAGAAGTCCCAGTCTTTTATAACCTAGTCTTGGAAGGGATGGGCCATAGTCTTTGTCCTAAACTCTTTATTAGAAAATCACAAGGCCAAGGCTAGCCCACACAGGGATGGGGATTACAGAGAGGGTCAGGGATCATCAGGAGCTGCATCAAAACATAACAGTACCAATTTTGTGAGACAGGCATAAAGATGAACTGAGATGCTACATGCCATGTACTTAGCGGGTATCTGTCTGGGACATATTGTAGTATATGCTTAGTAAATTGACCTTATTATTGTTGGTGTTGTTATTAAGAATCAGCCAGGATGGACTGAGGCTGAGGTAGGACAGAATCCCATCGCCATCCCAGTTTCCACGGCCAACACCATGAGAGAGAATTGTGGGCCACCATCCTTCTGCGCAGCCCCGTCTTCACTCAGTCAAATCCTGCCTGTTTTCAGGGGGTAATTTCCAATGCCTCAGCAAGTGTGTCCCCAGGCTGTGATCTGTCCTTCCCCAAGTGTCCCCTCCTCCCCTCGCCTCTGTTCTCTTCACCTGAGGCAGGCAAGTCTACGTACGTACCGTGTTTGCCATTTACAGATTTCTTGGAAATGGCAATGAAAGCTTTCTATTTTTTTAGCCTCCAAAGAAAAATTATGAAGTTTACATCATTGCAAAATAAACAGAATGGTGGATTGTTTCAAGATTGACGTGGTTCCCTTGTGTACTTGTGACAGTTCTAGCACGTTCCTGACTGTTACAAGATTTCCTCTCTCTTCACAAGAGTCAGAAAAGCTTGCAACACCTTCCTGGTCTGAGTGCATGGCTCACATTACAGAGGAGGAAATTATAATTCCGGGTAGTTAGGGGACTGGCCCAAGGGCACAAAAGTGGTAGAACAAGGATTTAAAGCCGGTTATCTGATAACAAGAGTGTGTACAGTCTTTCTATTTGTTTTGGTACTGGGGATCGAACTCGGGTCCCTGTGCTTATGCAGCAGGCAGTGAAACCACTGAGCTAAATCCCTGGCCTCAGTCTTTCTATTTTATTCATTCATTCAGGAAGTACATTTAGTTCTTGCTGTGGCCCACCTTCAGGGCCTGGATTCTAGGGATGGAGCCACGAGGAAGTCCTTGTCTCGGCCATAAAGAGCTTTCTTCCCCAACTCCCACCCAATTAGAATTTTGTGCAAACAGAGCTCGACTTCTCAACACCCCTCCCTCCCTGTGCCTTCTGCTGGGCCATGAAGTGAGGCAGGCCTGGGTTTAAGGAGGGGCTCTGCCAACTCTTTGTTTGGGTGACATGGGGCAGGAAATAACTTCAACTCCCAAGAGAGAAGGCACTGACCAGACACAGGAGCTGGGTGGGAGGTGATGAGCCGGAAACCTCCATGGGGAAAGGGGCCTGAGGTCCAAGGAATAAGGGGATGTCCCAGCAGTCCCCGCTCCCCATCCAGTGCTGGCCCCAGACCTCCCATCCCTGCCTCAGCACTTCAGGAGTTAAACTCCTGCCACCGCCTTCCTGCCCAGCCAGCCAGGTGATGAGGGGATTGCAGTTAATGGTAATTTGCACAAGTTTGGTCAACTAGAAACACATAAGGAGATTGAAACGTGAAAATGCCCCCAGAATTTATACAATTGATATACTGTGGCTCAGTCAGCTGTTAACGCCATTGTAGGAGGGATGGCAGAAATAATTTGCAACCAACCTTGTATCTGAGTGCTGAACCTTTGCAAAAGAGAACACGGAATACTCAGCCATGTCACCAGGAACACCACCATGTTGCCCACCCCAGGGCACTCCCTCAGCCAGCTGTGTGTTTGGTACCATGCTGGGCACTGGGGATGTGGTGGTGGACAAGAGGGACAGAGGCCCTTTCCTCCTAGAGCTTCCTCACTAGTGAGAGTGACGGACTGTAACAAATAGACAAATATGTGAGTACCCAAGTCAGGTGATGAGAAATGCCATGGAGAAAAGAAGATAGGGAAATGGGAGTGAAAGGGACAGGGTGAACCAAAAGAGGGACAGGACGGGGACTTCCAGATGGGTAACTGGGGCCTTAGGTGATTCTTGAGATGTTGTAAATGTACCTGGCTTTTCTTTTTTTTTTTAATTCTTTCATTGGTACATTGTAGGTATACAACACAGTTACATTTCTCATTGGGAATTGTACCTTTACATGATGCATCTTGGTTCTTATTTTTTCCCCATTCCTAGCCCTCCCTTCACCCTCTCCACCCTTCCCTATTTACAAAGACCTTGTTTCCATTTTTTTGATTTCCCACCATTTTTCCTTTCCCTTCTTTCCTTTCCCCTAACCCTCCCACTTCCCCTAACCCTTTGGACCTTTTCTTCCTATTTTGCATTATCGATTATTCATTCTAATCATTGGTACATTTTAGGTATACAATAGAATGACATTCAACATTGGAAATTTGCACCTTTACATAGTCTCTCTTGGTTCTTATTTTTCACCCTTGCCCAGCCCTTCAACCTTCA
>NW_004624764.1:19991669-20052680 GCF_000247695.1 Heterocephalus glaber | reverse complement strand
ATCATAAATGCATGTTGGATTTTGTCAAATGCTTTTTCTGCGTCTATGGAGATAATCATATGTTTTTTGTCCTTGGCTCTATTGATATACTGTATTACATTGATTGATTTGTGTATGTCGAACCATCCCTGCATCCCTGGGATCAGAAATTCTTATTCTGTTTACTAGCTGAGTGTCTTTGGGAAAGTGACATAACCTCTCTGAGCTTCAGCTGCCTAATATGTAATGATCACACTGCCACAGGATTATTTGAGACAAACTAAATTAAAGCCTCTTGTCACCTGTGAAGTGTTCTATATCTGTGAGTTGTTGAGATCACAATTACAGTGCAACATCATCCATATATGTATTTGTTCCATTCATTTTTCCTTTCCTGCACCAGATTTGAACTTAGCGACCCCCACCCCTGACTTGCTGTTCTGGTCCAGGCATGGGAAGATGGTGGCCTACTTGGGAGTGGGCTGGAATACTTAAAGGAGATTTAACCCAATACTCCAGAAGGTCACCGTCGGATAAACATGGGTGACTTGCAGATGTGTGAGTGGGCACCACGGACACCTCTCTCAGGCTGTTCAGGGACCACCAGCTCCCTTTTCTCAAACTCTGCTGTCCCTTCGTGCTCAGATAGATTTTGGGTTCCCGTTCTACGTTTCTGGGAGAGTGCCCGCCCACCTATACCTTGTTTCAAATGTAGGGCCTGGCTGTTCTGCCTGGTTCCGATCAGGTCCTCCTTCCTGGGCAGGACAATGCCCCTGCTGGGCCCTGGCCATTGTCCTTGACTTTGCTCCACAGGGGCTGCCTTGGTCTGGGTGCTCTCCCTCCCACCTGCTCTGAGTGATGCTTCTTGCATGACCTCTCCTCATGACTCCCATGCTGACTCATTTGTTTCCTTTCATAAAGGTTTAGAAAACCAGCATGAGATTGGAAGCAAATCATTTCTGCCCCTGCGTGGCTCTCTCTGGTGGTCCTGCCCCTCAGCCTCACTGCACCTCAGTGACGAAGTCCAGGACCCCAGCCCTCCTGCCAGCTTACTCTGCCTCACCCTCTGCTGTCCCCACGACAGGACCTGCTCATTGTCCCGACTTGTTCTGTGCTCTGCAGCTGCACCAATCCTTCCTTCCTTCCCCATGACATCCTTCCATGTAGGGGTCCTCCAGCCTGGTGACACATTAGAATCACTCAGAGAGCTTTCCATAAATACAAGTGCTTGGCTCTGTCCCCAGACCCACTGACTCAGAATTTCAGGGAGGATACTGGGCATAGGTGTTTTCTTGAGTTCCCCATCATGAGTCTAAGCAGCAGCGACCAGGGCCAAGAACCACTGCTTCAGAGGAGGAGGAGTAGTGACACTTAGCTTTGCCTCTCCCAACCCCATCTCCTTTTGCCTACTTCCAGGAGCTCCCTGCAACCTTTGTAGTTCTGAGGCTTCTCTTTATTGTAGTCACTGTCCACTTCACATACCCAGTTGGTCAAAGTCAGTCAGGCGATATGACTTCTACAGTGACCTGGACTGTTTAGGACAAGACCATAACCTCTTCTTTTCATGATATTGTGCCTCTATTAATATGACTACAAATAAGCTCTTTCTGCCTACAACTCACTCCATGACTTGTTTAAGATCAGCCAGCCTCTTCCCTTCAAAAACTTCTCCACTTTCCTACTCTGCTTCCAACAATCTAAAAATGCTTGTTCAATATGTTGAAAAGTCAATTCTACAAACACGTGCCATAGATGATGACTGGGTTCAGTGTGACTTTCTGCAGGGTTCAGAATGATTTACTGGCTCTCTTTTTTGTTTCAACAGGTACATCCTGCCTGAGGTCAGCCCCATCCATTGCCCCTGATTTGGGATGCACATAAGAGGTATCTAACTTCCACGCATTCAATACCTGCTCATTTTAAACTTAAATAACAGATTCCATTAAAAGAGCATTAGCATGGGGCTCCCGTAATTAATCTTCTCTGGAGAACTAATAGTTCAGAAGGCACACAGTGGAGCAAGGGCATCATACATCACTAAGCTCATTTATCCTAATTGATTTATCTAAGAATTGCTGGGCCAGCCAGCCTTGTGCCCACTGACCCAGGCTGGGGGCCCATGGGCCCCGGAGTTGGGGGAAAGAAGCAGGGTGGATAGACAGAGCCAGGGCCAGCAGGAGCAGGCTCTATCCGGATCACAAGGCAGCAAACAACATAATGGGCCAGCCTCAGAGGCAGGCCAGCCCAGGAAGCTTTTAGAGGCTCTCAGCAGCCCTTGTAGTGCACCCAGATTACACACAGAGCTATTTCACATCATTAAACCCCCCTATTTTTTCCCCAGGTGCGGTACACTCTCTCGGCATCAGGCTGGGCTTCAAAGTAATGGCTTTGCCAAAGCAGGTGTAGCTGCCATGGCAGGCTAACCCCGGGACCTTGGGACACATTTTCTGGCTGGCTGTTTGTTTGCTTGCTGCCCTTCCAGCCCGGGGGCTGGGGCTGATGTGCTGGAGACTTGCATCTGTTCAGCCTGCTTGTTAAATTCCTGCTGCTATTCATCTGGGGGTTAGACAGTGGGGAGCCCTGGGGTCCAGACCCACTGGAGGCCACTGCAGTGCTCTGCCTGTTGTCCCTGCAGCCTCAATCCCATCCTTCCTCAGGCTGCCTGACAGTAGGTGGACATTAGGAACAATCCCCTAGTGCAGGACATGCCTGGCTGTGTTTGGTCTTGCCTCTGTTTTCCTTTAGAAGCAGGAACCAGGGGACAGACTCCTGAGCAAGGGAATACCCTTTCTGGTGTCCTGCATCTCTTCTGCTTCCTCTAGTAACCCAGACCCCTTCCTGGTGTCTAGTCCACCGTTTGTGCTTGATTCTCCCATGGAACCCACTGCCAGCTACGCCTGTGCCCCTCCTCCCCTGCTGCCAGGCTCCAACCTACCCTGGAGGCTCCATTCTCCCCAGCTCCGTGCTGGCCCAGCTCAGGGCAGGCACAAATTAACCAGACTTCTGGGCCGTAATCCCCACTGCCAGCCCCTGTCTCATTGCCTCAGTTGAAGTGCTGCCTTCTGCATTGATTTCCTGGCTGTGTCCCCCAGGTCTCAGCTAGAAATCGAGTCTTGCTCCACATCCCAGCCCATCTGTCTGGAGCTCTCATGCATCCAGTACCCATCCAGCATTTGCCATCTTTCTTTGTCCTTTCCTCGGGGCTGAATTCTCTTCTCTTTATCCCTGGCCAATGCTGACAGACCACAAGAAGTCCTGATTTTGTATTTTTGTGTTCCACCCACTAGATCAGGCAGATCCTTAGATGTTGCACCAAGGTCACCACCCCTGGGACCTGAAAATACTGCATCCTATTTCTGACCTCCCCCTCTTCCTGCCAGAGTCCTAAATTGCAGGAAGGCTGCAAAATGAGGGATAGCTGCAGACCCAGTGGTTCATGCCTGTGTGACCTTGGGCAATTCCTTTCCTCTCTTTGAGTTTCCATTTCCTTATCTGTGAGAGGAGAGGGTTAGAAATAATAATTCCCAGGAGTCCTTTAACTTTTGAAATAAAATGGAAAACAAGAGACCCTGAAGGCAAGGGGGATTAATATAGTGGCCAAATCAAGCTGGGTTGACTCTCCCCTCTGCCTGAGGCCTCCACATCAGGCAGGGCTTGGAGCTGGAGTTTCAGAAGACCCTGGGCTCTCACCTTTGGAAAATGGTGCAATTTAATGGTAATGCAATTACAGATGTGCTGAGATTGAAACAGCCCATCTTATCTCAAACTCATCTTCCCCACCAGGTATCAGGGCAGGTGCTGATCCCTAATAGCTGCTGAAATGAATTCACCAGGCAGCTGGGGGCTCCTGAAGAGGAGAGCTGTGTGTCGGGGAAAGAGAGGAAGGGAGGGGGAATACAGCTGGAGAGAAGAGAGGGAGCAGGGAGTGAGGGAGAGAAAGAGAGGAGAGGGGCAAGAGAGAAGGGGAGAAATGACATGCAGAAAAATGGGGAGAGAGAGAAGGAGGGGTGAAAGGATGGGATGGCAAGGAAAGGGGAAAGGGGGGGAGCTAGTGAGAGTGAACGAGGAAAATAGAGATGAAAGGAAATAGGGTAAGGGAGGGAAAGAGAAATGGAGAGAGAAAAGTGGATGGAAATAATGAGAGAGTATGAGGAAGACAGATGGAAAGAGAGGGTAGAAAAGGGGAGAGAAAAATGAAATAAGCAGGAGTTCTGAGAGAGACAGAGACATTGGGGGATGACAAAGATCAGAAAAAGATAAAAGATAGAGAAGAGTGAAAGGAGAGAATGAAAGAGAGAAAACAGGAGAGGAGAGGAGGGAGAGGGGGAGGGAGAGAGAGAACACTGTGGGGAGAAGATGGAGTATGGAGGGAGGGAAAGACAGATTGAGGGAGTACCAGGGAGGAAGGAGGGGGTCAGGAAGGAGGAGAAGCCAGGGGCAGAAAGAAAAAAAGGAATGTTCAGTGGGAGGGGGATGCTGAAGGGGAGGAGGAAGGGCTGGGGGGATGAGGATTGGGGGGGGGGGGGGAGGGAGAGAGAGAGAGAGAGAGAGAGAGAGAGAGAGAGAGAGAGAGAATGGGTAATGGGAACAGAGAAAATATTTAAAATATTGAGCTTTTCAGACCCACAGAGTTCAAAGAGAAAGAGAGAGAGAGGGAGAGAGAATGAAATGTCAGTAGAAAAGAGCTTCTCAGGGTGAAGGCAGACACCAGAGAGAGAGAGCAAGCATGAGAGCAGGCACTCGGAAAATCAGATCCAGAACTACAGAGCGGATTGGGAGGCCTGGAAAGAAGGGAAGAGTAATGACCCAAGCCCCGGAATGGGGGCAACTCCCAAGTCAGCCTGCTGGCCCCGCTGGCCGGCGCTCATCCGCGCTCGCCGGCCTCCGGGGAGAGCCCGGGTTCAGCACCGCGAACAGCTCCCCCAAGCCGGAGCTCCAGTCGGCGGGCGGGGGTCCCACCGGCCTCGGCCTGGCTTCCCCAGAAAATGGCTCTTCGGGGCAGTTGGAATGCAGGCCTGAGAGCTGCTGAATAGAGCAATTATTTTTCAGAACATGGTTTTGATCCCGATGTTACTACTTCACTGGATCACTGAGTGGAAAGGGCTCGCAGAGAAAATGGCATTTTTTATAACCCTGGCAAAAAGCTCCCGAGCTGATGAGATGAGCCACCCAGCGAGCGCGCGCGCGCACATATGATACATAACTAACCAGAAGCATAATCTTCTAAATTGAAAGCCATAATGTTTGCTGTTGGAGCTAAATATTAACAGGGCGTTGTCTCCCAATGACCCTCGGGAGGCGGCTGGCTTAGCGGGAGGCTGTCGTCATATTCAAGCAACTTGATTAAATTCCTTTCTGCCATCAGAATTAAGAAATGAATAGTTTTATGAGAGTCATGCCACAGAGGACAGGAAAATGAAATGTCAGGAAAGAGAGCAGCCAGTTGCCTGCGAGTCCCTGCCCTGCAGTTCTGGAGAGAGGGCTGTCACTCTTTTAGAAGCGGCAGGCAAACAGCAGAGGGCCACTGATTGACAGGCGCTCTTGCCTCCCTGGGGTATTTCCGGTGGCCCCTCCTCCCAGCTCAGGGGAGAGCCTGAGGGTCACAAAGGATCCTCCTGGGGGAGGCTGCTCAGCCATTCATACAGGGGGCAGGAAATGTGGCTTAAATCCTGGGCTCTGAAGCACAAGCTCAAAGTCCAGCCCTGTTCCTCACTGGCTGTGTGATCTCAGGACAGGCAAATATCCTCTCTGTGCTGAAGTTTCGTTCGCTGTAAAATGAATTTATACCAGTACCTGCCCTACAGAGTTGTGAGGGTTTAATGAACCCTAAGATACTTAGAACAGGGCTTAATACATAGTATGCATTATATAACATTAGTGTAACTATTTGATTTGGGTTGAACTATATAAAATTGCTGCTTGATTGCTGTTTGGTAGGTTTAAAAAATTCAATATTGATAATATGAAGTTGTATAGCAAAATTTTTGTATGTTGTAGCCACTCACTCCTGCTCTGGATCCCTGACTCGGCCTTGGTAGCACTGCAAAGCGTTGTTAATTTAAAGATGGGCTAACGATGTGCTTCTTTTGCACTCAGAAAAAATACTTTTGTTAGAAAAATTCCAGTGAACCTCTGACTCAGTAAGCTTTACCTTCAGCATTTCTTTTGGAAGGAGGAAGGCAAAGGGAATTGTCACTTATTTGCCACCTTATTAAATGTCCTGCATTATGCTGTGTTATAATATTGTTTGCTTCATATTCTCAGTAATGCTGGGAGATGGACCTTGAATCCCATTTCATAGATGAAGAAACTGAGGTTCAACGAGGTGGAATGATTGGTTGAAAATTATATAACTAGGGAGGCAGACTAAGAATTGAAAGCCATCATCCTAGAGAAAGAGGTGAGGATGGAATTCAGCTTTGGTGAATCCTGACTCACCTCTATTCTTCTCTCTCTGTTTTCTTTCCTGCCTTCCTCCTGAAGGACACTTCATGTCTGTGCCTACAACACAGGCTTCTTTTTCGCCTTTAGTAAAGTGCTGGAGATATATGCCCAAGACCATGGCCCTACAGAACCTAAACTTTACAAACCTAGACCTCGGGAGAACATATTGAAATGGGTGGCCCCAAATCTATAGGAATCCTGCTCCTGTAAACAAGATGCTTTCCATAGTAAAGAGTCCAGAACAAAGCAGAAGTGTGCAGGGGTTAGAATTGGAGTGAGCTGACAGGTGGGGAGAGTTGGAAAACAGCTACCTAAAATATCATTTGTACTAGAGAAGGAATAGTCATGAGGGAATGGGAGGCAATGCATGAAATTCCATTTTTTTCTTACTTTGAATCCATTTTAGCCCCAGAGAGAAGCAGCAGAGACCAGCTCTGACCATTAAAAGGTCTGGTGAGTCTGACTAAGAGTAGGCTCTATAGTGTCTACCAGGGGGATGGGGAAGGGTGGAGGAGGACAAGTGTCTTTCACATCCTAGAGGTGGGGGAGGTGGGGGGGGGACTGGGTTTCCATTCCAAGTGTGCAGAGTTTCTGCAAGTGGCTCCCCAGCAGGACCTCAGCCCAAGAGGCCCTGACCTTGGGAAGCCCCAGGGGCACCTGGAGACTTAGATGAGGGAAGGGGAGAGAGACAAATAGTCTCATTGATGCTTTCCCATCTGTACTTAATGCTTTTCATAGCTCCCCAAGACTGGTGTTATTATCTCTCTTTCATAAAGCCAGTATTAAAAAACCAGTACTAGGGGCAGTTGGGGTTGTGGTGGTGGCAGCTGTAAAAGTAGCCATTGTGACTACTGAGTGTGTGCTGTGTACTCAAGGTGTTTCTGTGAGCACTAGTGGCCCGAAGTGGACATAGCAGGTTGTTGCATGCCACAGGACAGTGCTCCTCTTCTGTGCCATGGAGATGCCACTGGCCAGTCTTGGCCAGCCAGGGACTATTTCTGATCCATGGCTTGGTCTCATTTATTGAAAAGGAGGGGAGATAATGTGTGTTTCATCTGGGTAAAGATGGATAAAATAAGGCTTGTCATTTCCAACTTCTCTCTTCTGTCTAAGGGCTAGATGCAGAGAGCTCTGTCCCCAGAGGATGGCAAAACACAACCTGGAAGTAGCCTGGGCCCAGGTCACCATGTGAAGGAAAGCCACCAACTGAACAGAAGCTATTGTATGAATGACAAATAGACTTCTGTTGAGTAAACTACTGCAATACTAGGGCTTATTTGTTGTAGCAACAATCATTACTCAAACTAATGCATATACATTATCTCATTTAGTGTCACAACAATCTTCAGGGAACAAATACCAACAACCTATTTTAAAGAGAAGAATCGTAAGTGTGGAGTTTGATCATTTATCTGAGGCTGCACAACTGGGTAATTCAGCCAGGATTTGAAGCTGAGTCCCTCTGACTCCAGATTTATAGCTTCAAGTTACTTCCCTGTGCCTAACGAGTGAGAGGTGATGGAGCTGTCTGCAGCAGAAGCACCTTGGGAGACCAGAGAGGAGACAGAGCCGGTGGTGCCTGAGCTTAGACACAGCTGGGCTGTGGCCATCTAGACTTGCCTTTGGACCTGCCAAGGTCTGGCCAAATTTTCTTGGGAAGTTTCCTCTGAGATCCTGACTGTCTTCATTTGGGGTCACCACAGGGGACAGGAAAGCGTGGCAGATTGGGCCTCAGTTTGCTCTGCTTTTCGGTCTCCACTGCGGTGCCTGCTGTGATCCTGGGGATAGTGATGCTCTCAGGCGCACTGTCCCTCAGGAGCTTTGGCGTTGGAAAGTCCAGGTTGGAGTCCTGCTTTACTCCTAAATGTCCTAGGCTGAGAACCCCGTTTCTCTGCCTGCCTCCAGGTGATTGGGTTATTGTGAAGCTCAAACAGATGGTGCTCATGGCAGCTCAACCTTTGCAGGCTTTAAAACCTGATGCAAATACTGGTTGTTATTTTTCTTCCCCACTAAGGATGTAGGAAGCCTTACTCATCCCTCACCCTGGAATTATGCCCCTTGAGGCAGTCTCCAGGATGGCTTGGCTAAGCTCCCCAGCACTGTGAGAGCAGCCTTGCTCAACCCCAGTGTGCTCAGGGAGTACAAAATCACTTTAATATTGGCTGGAGACAAGTGTAATTAGGAAGGTAAATCTGCTGAAAAAAGATCATATTATGCAAATGTGATTAGCAGTGACTTCTGGGTTCTTTGTTATTTGAGAATTTCTGCTCCTTGGCATGAATGTGGAGAGTTGGTTGTTCAGGGCCCTGGTGCCTTCTTAGTAAGTGCTTGGGGAACGTGGGCTCACGAGCACAGAAGTGGGGAGAAGGGACTTTAGTTCTGGGTGTCTCTCAGTCCCTAAGGAGGGTCGATTGGTCCTGAGCTGATCCTGTGGAGGAAGATCAAGGGACAGGCCCTGACTGAAATAAGGGGGCTTAGTTGGGGAAGGGCTCTTCTCTTCCAGGCTGGGGCTGAACTCAAAGAAAAATGAGCTGGGGATGTGGCCCACAGACAGCCAGTTCTTCCAATGGGGCTTCCTCTGTTGGGGTGCTGCTGGATCTCCATGGTTTGGAAAGGGACCTTAGCTCTGCCTCTGTGGGCCACTGGGAGGTGGTCAGAGCCAAGAGGTGGGGAGAGCCTGGAGCCTTGTTCCTGCTGGGAGCCTAGCGCACTAACTGAGAGGAAGGGTGTTCCTTCCAAGTGTCAGGACAGATGAAAGCCTCTGCTAGATTTCAGGAGTTTTCTTCTGGACCGGGATGGGGAGGTCACACATTCTGACTTTTGTAGCTCCTTTTATAATAATGATAATGGCAAATGAATAAATAAAAAGAACCACCCACTCAGAGAGTGCTGATTGTCAGATACTATAAATGCTTCACATAATGCACCTCATTTAACTTACCTAACAAGTTAGCAAGGTGGGCATTGCTCTTGTCATTTCTATTGTACAGAGTTAGAAATCAAGGCACAGGTCACCTGTATCAGTAGCAGTTTCCTAACATCACCTATAATAGTAGCAGAGTCAGGACCTGAACTCAGCCTGATTTTTTTTTTTGTACTGGGAATAGAACTCGAGTCCTTGTGCTTGCAAGGCAGGCAGTGGAACCACTGAGCTAAATCCCTGGCCTTTGCCTGTTTCTTATCTGTACTGTGAACCACCAGTCCAGGAGAGGCCCATCCCTACCTGTCGAATGTGTCTTCTGTAACTGTCTTTGCAGCAGTATTGTCTCTGCACACCCCTGGCCATACTCTCATTACTCCAATGAGACTCCAGTGCACCCCGGACTCTTCAGAGACTTCTGGAAGTGAGCACTCCCTGCTGCACTCTTGGTGAGTGGTCCTAGCTCCACTCTTGGGTCTCCTATGTACTGACCACAGCTCACCTGTCCAGGCATCAAGGTCTAGAGTGGGCGAGTCTCTTGGGAAAACTGAGATGGCTCTAGGGGCCCCGGAGAGATAGGGGATCTTGGGTACTCACATCTTCACCTCAAGCCTGGGTCTTGACACCCTAAATCCCTTTGTGTATCCTATTTTTCTTTGGTCTTATTGGAGGCCTGTGGCTTCTGATGTGTTATGCTCCCCAGCTCTGGGAGGCTGCCAAGCTCAGAGTTACTCCTGCCAAGGGCCATGCTTGCTCTGATCGGGGCAGGCCAAGGCACATAGAGGAGTGGGGCATGATAAAGTCAGCTTCGCGTCTCAGGTCTAGGGCAAGAGGGCTGGGTGGGAAAACCCCACTGTCCCTGCCCAGCCTAGTGTCCCCCACAAGGCCCTGAGATGCCCTCTCTACACCTTTATTCCAACAACAGCTAGGTTATCTCCTCCTTGGCATGTGTCTAGGCTCCTGAGGCCTGCCATGCCCAGATGTTCTCTTCTTGCCCCAAACCCAGTCCCTTTTAATGCTTCCTATTTAGGGGATGCATTCACGACTGATCCCTCCCTTGTCCCTCACTCCCTTATCTCACACCCAGCTATGTCCCCACCTTGGCTGCCACCAGATTTCTACAGTGCCTGCCGTGCCCTCATCCCCACTCATCACCTTGCCTGGGATCAGCTTGCCACCTCCCTCCTGCAGGATTGCAAAGACCCTGGAGGTGACTCAGCACATCTGGCTTTAGACTTGTCCCAGTTCACCATCTTCCAACTCAAACAATTGCCTGTGAGTGACATCAAAGGCCTTGGGTAGCAGCCTTTTCCCTCTGAGGCCCGGCCCTGTACATGGAGACTGACCTCCCTTTCCTTACCAAGGGCTTTCCATGTCTTGTCTTCCCTACTCCCCTGGGACCCATAAGGCTGCATCCAACATGGCCTCCACCATCTTCTCCGGCTCCCAGGGCAGGGGCCACCTTTTTCTGCATTCCCCCAGCCCCCCACCCCTTTTCCTATTACTTGCAGCCCCAATTGTATCACTGTCATCTGGTTGCAGGAGTATCTCCCAATGCCCCCTAGCACCTTCAGGGCAAGAACGCCAGCTTATTTATTGCTGAATCCCCAGCAGAGGGCTCTGGCACATAGTAGGCGCTCAATTAGTGTTGGCTGAATTGAATTCCTGCACAACTCATGGAATTGATTGGATTTGGAAACAACATTGCATCCAGAGAATTGATTTTTGTTTCTCCCAGGGGTTTTCGATGATAAAACTCACTCTCTCATTGGCTGCTCTTTTGGGAGAAAAGACAGCTCCTGTTTGTGGATGTAACTGAGCCTGCAAGCTGTGTAGGAGGGTCAGGAGGCCGGAAGTGCAGGGGGGTCTGCTTTATTCAGGGACAGGTGTGTGGCAGCCCTGTCCTACCCCCCTCCTGTGATGGAGATGAAAGAGTGGGGGCCATGGTCTTACTTTCCATAATTGAGCCAGAGGCTAAAAGTAGTCTTCCTTTCTCCTGGCTGACAAATAGGGGGAATAAATTACTGGGGCACTAAAAATTGCATTAGGCAAATAAACATTTCGACAAGAATTATATGTGACATTCAAGAGAAAGCAAATAAACCCTAAATTATGGGGGCCTGTCAAAGCTCTAGGAGAATTAAGTAACTAAAAATCGTTAGTAGCAACTCTGACAGGCTCTTAAACCTTCTCTGGCTCTCAGCCTCCTGCTGGACACCCAGGAAGACCACGTGTTCCCTGCCATGTGTCTCCCTGGAATGTGTCAGGTTTCTGGGACCTCAGACCTTGGGAACCTCAGAAAGCCACCAGGAAGTGCTTTCAAACCCTGTTCCACGGAGCCCTTGGTGGGGGCTGGGGGGGTGGGGTGGCCCTGCAGGAAAAGCCCCCTCCCCCTAACAGGGGCTTCTTTTTGATCCAGATTTTGTTAATTAGGGATTAACTAGAGTGAGGAATTCTTTTCTAGTAGAAGGATTCTTCTACTACATGATTCGAAAACCATCATCCAGGAATAAATACTTGACAGAGAAATCCCCTTTCTCCCTTCCTTCCTTCCTTCCTTCCTTCCTTCCTTCCTTCCTTCCTTCCTTCCTTCCTTCCTTTCGTACCGGGGATCAAACTTGGGTCCTTGCTCTTGTGCAGCAGGCGGTGAAACCACTGAGCTAAATCCCCGGCCAAGAAATCCCCTTTAGAAGACTTGAGTAAACAATTGTCCCCTCCAATTGAGTAAACAGTTGAACCCCTCCAAAGATGGGAAACTCATTCCAGGGTTTTCAGTTAGTCCCGTTGTCTCTAATCTCTTCTATATGAGGTTCCCAACCCAGGACTTTGGTGCCAGTGGGTTGAGTTCGAATTCAGACTCTGCCACTTACTTGCTGTTTACCTCTGGGCAGTCACTGAAGCCCTCTGCCCTCAGATTTCCTATCTGTGCTGAAAGAATGTGTATTAGCTTCCTGTTGAAGTACTAGTTTAAGGCACAGGCTTAGCGGCTTAGACAATGTATAACTTGCTATGTTCCCTTTCGGGAGGTCAGAAGCTCCAAGTGAGTCTTAAGAGCTAAAATTAAGGTGTCATGGAAGCTTGGGTCCCTCAGAGGCTATGGGGAACTCCTACCTTCCTGGAAACGATGTGTCTTCCTTGATTCAAGGACTCTCCTCCGTTTTCAGAGTATAGGGTCCTTTCTTCTATCCTCAATCTCTTTCTCTGAAGGACCCTTGTGATGGTCTTGGGCCACCCAGATAATCGGGGTCATCTTCCCATCTCAGGATCCTTCACTTAACTCCACTGCAGGGGCCTCTGCCCTGTAAGGTGACATAGTCCAGGTCCAGGGCTTGGGATGTGGCCATCTCTGGGGCCTATGCTGCTTCCCACTTACTGACAGGACCTGCCTCAGGGCAGGTGAAGATTAAACTAAGAGATGTTCCTTAGGTGCAGGGCGGTACAAAGTGGGGGTTCAATCAGGGAAGTCGCACACCCATCTGTGTGGCCCCTCTGGATGTGCTTGCTGCCTCCCTGCACTGCTGCAGCTCCGAGACAGAATGTACTCAGGTTGGCTGTATCACGGAGGTCAGAGGAAGGTGGAACGAGGAGGCCTGGAGCAGGGCTCAGCTACTCAGCAAGTGGGGAGGAGAGGCCGTACTGGCTGACCGGGTGCCTAGGCTGAGCGCAGGCACAGACCACTTGCAGGTTTCTGACTTTGGCTCTGGGGACATGTTGCCATCATTCATGATGATGGGGAGCAGGAGGAGGAGTAGACTCAAGGAATGGAGAGGTCATTTGGAGGACTGTCGAGCTGGCTGTGCTGGAGGGGATGCTCTGGGCTGGGCATCTCAGGGAGGAAGTTGGAGAGATGGGCTTGGAGATTGGGAAAGAGAAATGGACCAGAGATGGTGTTGTGAGAGCAAGTTCTCAGCCTGTAGGTGGTAGCTGAGGGCCTGGTGAGTGGGTGGGATCACTGAAGAGTGAGGAGAGGGATGACCAAGGATGGCCCCTATGACAGGCTGAGGAATGGTGGTCCATGATGGAGAAGCCAGGACAGGGTCGGGACATGCAGCTCCTCCTCCCACTCCCACTCAGCCAGGCCCGCAGAGGCCTTTCACCCCTCTGCTGTGCACCTGCCACTGCACTCAGGGACACTAGCGTGGCACTTTACAGCTTAATCAGCAGCGTCTGGCAATCTTGTTGAATCTGCACAACCAGTCGGCTCCCCAGGAACATGCCTGTTTAAAGATGAGGATGCCAGGACTCAGGAATGCCCACAGGCTCACTTGAGGCCTGTAGCTGGTAGGATCCGAGCCGGGACTTGAACCCATAGCTTCTGGAAGTGGGGGCTCTGGGCTTCCCACAGACCCCCATGGGTGCAGGAGCCTCAGGCCTGCAGCAGGAATGGTTCTTCACCTACATGCTGGGTGACACGAGATTTAGCTTTGCTGTCTGAAGACAAAGGTCGGTGAGGCTGGCCCTGGCACCCAGCCTTCCTTGGGAATTCTGGAGACAGATGGGAAGCCCCATGGGGCCTGGGTGTCTTCGGAGGCTGGAGGCCATGAAGGTGGGGACTGCAATTTCAGATCTAAGACCTTTCCCTTTGGGGAGGACAGGAGTGTCCTATGTTTCTCAATCAGGCCTCTCATGGAGGGTCCTGCCATCGGGAGGTGACAGTGGAAAATGACCTCAAGGCAGGGGTCCTCAGCAGGCTGCATGACTTCCAACTAGCATTCAAGTGGCACCTACTGGGTGCCAGGCTCTGTGCCAAGTGGTCTACCAGGAATCACTTGCTGAATCCCCACAAGAGCCTGCAAAGGAGTCTCCATTTTATAGAGGAAGAACTGGGTCAGGGAGGTGATGGAGGTGCTTTCGTTGCCCCCTTCACTGTCTTGAGGTGACCAGGGACACACTAAGCAGGACAAGGTTGAGCTGAGCTGCTGTCCGCCATGAGCCAATGAGGGCCTAGGGACAGTGGAGTGGCCGGGTGGCCATTTCAGTCCCATAGGTCCTGGTACAGATCTGAGCCCTGGCCAGGCTCCTCACACTCCGGGCTCATTTCCTTCTCCACAAAGCAAGTCTAACAGCTCCCAGGGTGCTGGATGGTGGTTGATTCCTCCTCTTCCTCTTCCTCCTCTCCATCACCATCATCCCAGGTATGATGTTTCCTTCAGGCTGACACCCGCTCCAGGCACTTCACATGCACGGCCTCATTCAACCCTCACAAAGCCCCACAGAATTGATGCTCTGCTCCCCACTTTGGAAGAAGACCCTGAGGCCTGGTCAGGCAAAGAGACTTTTCTGAGGTCACTCAGCTTTGTAAATCCTGGTTCCTAGGGCTGTGTGACACCAAAGCCAGAGCTGGAGCTCCCACCCATAGTCTGGGGATCTGACCTGGCCCACCGTGGGCCCTTGGCTCATGTGGGTTTCATTTCCTTCTGCTCAGTGTTCTCTTGGAGAGGATCTTGCCCTCTCAGACTCCTCCTTGCCAGTAGCTACAGACTTTCTGCAGCAAGTCAAAAGCCCCAGGAGGACCCGAGATAGGACAGGATGGGGATGGGGTGTGGCCCTCCCCTCCCACCCTGCAGCTTCACTGAGCAGCCTCATCCCGGAGCCTCCCCTTCCCACCAGCATCTTTGCCAGCTCCCGAGGAATTCAGTCTTGTGCAGCAGGGGATCTAAATTTAGACCCTGTGCTCTGTTAACTCTGTGAATAATGCTAATTAGCATGACAATTCTTCCTGCAATTAAGTTGGGGAGGGGGTGAGGAGGTGGTACTTAGTCCAAGAGGAAATTGCAAGGCGAAAGCTTCGCTTATTGCTGGTTCTGAGGCCTCACTGGAGGTGTGTACTTGGCTTGGTTCTCTTCTTGGATGGCTGCATCCAGAAAAAGCCTGTTTGGGGCGGACGGAGGGAGTGTCTGTCTCTAACCTTATTGTGATGTGTTATTGGTGCATGTATTAAAGTGCAGATCGGAGCCCTGCACGGGGATGAATTAGGTTTTGTAAGCAAGATGTCACCTGCTTGGAAAGGTGTGAGAAAATTATGAACTGCTTTGTTCTGGAAACCACAAAATAGCACTTCTTCCCTGAAGCGAATGCCCAAGTTTGGGGTCTGAAGTTGAAATGAAGTTAGAGTTTGAATTTAGATTGTGTGTGTGTGTGTGTGTGTGTGTGTGTGTGTGTGTGTGTGTGTGTAGGGAGAATTGCCAATCCCTATTGCTTGATCCAGCAATGTTAGGTGGATTGTCTGTGGGTTTGGGCCCCGAGACTCCACCTGCGGCTTGGAGCCATCCTGGGGGACAAGTTGGGAAGTCTGACATCTCTGATGGATGGGGCGTGGTGAGCAGCCAGGATGCCCTGGACTGGGGAAGATGTGAGGAGATGAAGAGACCCCGGAGAGAGAGGCACGCAAACCTCCCCTCTACTCCTTCTGCTGACAACCTGTCAGGTCTTTACAAACAGCTCTGGTGAGCTCGGCGGCTCTTCTATCTGCTTGTCTTGAATACTTTCATGGCATGTATTTCTGACGAACACAGAACACAGAGGGCCTCTCTCCTCCATTCCTCCGCTCACAATACCTCTATCAATGTAGCCCAGCTAAGATCATTTTTTGGTAAGCAGCATATGACTCTTGGTTTGTATGTAGCTTACAGATGGCTAAACCCACGATGAAAGAATAAGTTTATTTCTGCCCTGTTTGTATTAGGCATTGTGCTAATCTCCGGGGGTGTGAGTGAGAGATGAATCAAGTCTGGTCCCAGCCTCAGGGAAGGTGGAGTCTACCTAGGGAGAGATAGAATGGGAATGGGAGGCTCTGGGACAGAGGAAATCTGGGGAGGGCTTCACTAGGAAGCAAGAGATGATCTGGGCATTGAAGGATGGGTAGGAGTTTGGCAGCTCATGTTCACAAGAACTTCTGCCAATTCATTTCCCTCTTACTTTTGTGCCGAGTCTCTGGTATTTGAAAGTAGGGGCAGATTTATTCTACTTAAGAGATTGTCTTGGACTAGAGATGTGCCGGCTCAGTGGTAGAGTGTAGAGTGCTTGCCCAGCCCTGGAGAGGCCCTGGGTTTGCTCTCCAGCATGGCAAACAACAACAACAAATAAAAACAAAAGAGACCATCTGGGCTCTGGCCCATTGGCAGTGTGCCGCTTAAATGCATGCACTCTACTTCCTTGTTTTGAGTCATTCACAGCTTTGACTTTGAGCTTTCCTGTGGCCTCACCAAACCTCTCAGGAGCCCTGTAACCAGGAGAGGGTCGGAGTCTGAGAATCTCCAGCCAGCTGCTTTGATGGCTCAGTGGCACAGGCTGACTCGTCTGTTGCTCCCTGACCCCTCACCAGGGGCCACCAGTGTCCCCCCTTTGCCCACTGTCCTGCGCCACCCCTCCAGCCCCACATTTCCCTGGCTGTCCTGTGGTGCTTGGGGCCCACAAAGCTATGGGTTCCTCTTTCTAGGCAAAAGCCCTCAGAGGTAGGCATTGTTCACTCCTTTTTCAGCAGGACGAAGGCAGGCTTTGGTAGGTCCCATCCTTAGCGAGGGTCCCATGGTGGGGCGGCAGGAGCTGGAATCCAAGACCACTCGCCACGCCTCCTTCTGAGACCTGAGTGTCCCTACTCCTGGGGAAAGAGCTCCTCAGTAGAGATTAAATTTACTTGCTCAGTGCAATGGTTCTAATTTCTGAACATCCGGGGGACGTGTGGCCTGACAGGTGGTCTGAGCCATATCCTAATGTGTGGGCTGATATGTGTCTGGCCCAGTGGTCTGCCAGAGGCCCGGCACATGACCCACCACTTGACTGGCACCCAGGCTGCATATGCCCTGACATATGGCCTAACGTGGATAAACGGACACAGAGGCTGAAGTCCAGCCCACTGCAGCTGCCTCAAGCTGCTCCCTGGAACTGAGGCAGACAGGATCTCCAAGAGAGGCAAGGCCACACCCCTCCCTGTGAGGAAGAAGCCCATCATGCTCCCTGGGCCTCACACACACCTTGTGACAGTGGGCACCTTCCAAGTCTGCTTCTGCTCCTCCAGCATCCTAAGGAGCAAGCTGCTGGCTCCGGGTGATGACGGATGCACCGCCACACGCTTGGCTCAGCTCTGGCTCCCCACCCCACATAGCACACAGGCCTGGCTGGGTAAACAGCTCCGCCCAAGCGGAGGATGGAGAGGTTGGGGGTGGGAGGGAGGAGCACAGCCATTTGTCTGGGGCACTGGGAGGGGAGTTGGCCACTTACTGTGGTGATGGATAGCAATTCTGCTCTGCCATCTGTCGGGGCTGGCAGGCTGCTTAGCACAGCTCTGAACACCTGGCTGGGGCATTCCTGTGGGGCTGGGCCTGCCACGCTTCAGCCCGGAGATCATTACCAGCCCTGCAGGGCAGAAGACCTGCAGGGAGGAGGGTGCCAGGCTGCCCAGGTCCCTGCAGGGGATGGGTCGCACACATTCCTCCAAAGGGCTAGCAGGCGGTGAGTCCTGGCCAGGCCAGGCCTGGTCACTTCCAGGCCAGGAAGGGCACCTTGCAGCCTTCCTGCCCACCTCCCTTGGCAAGGGATACACATACAGCCCTCTGCCTAGTGTCTGGGATGCTTGGGTTCAATAAAAGCAAAGCAAGTTGGACTCTGCTTCTTTGTCATTCCAGGCTCTCCCCTGGGAGCAGGGGGCATGAAGAGACCTTCAAGGTCAACTGGCTTCTTGTGTGGAGCAGGGGAAGGAGTGACAGGTATTTTGGTCTCATAGCCATACCATCATTGCTGGTGACCCACCCTCTAGGATCCCAGAATGTTTATTACAAGGAAGTCTGGAAGCCTGTAATTTACACATGGGAAGCCGAGGTCTGGAGAAGAGAGGGGCTGAGGACAACGGCCCACGGCTCTCTTTCATGCTCTGTCCTTCTCTCCCCACCCCAGGGGGCTCTCTCCAGTTTCTGGAACTGGACTTGGTCAGCCAGGCCCTGCCCTAGTACCTGGGCTTAATAGTGGCCCTCACCATCCCCTAACTTTACCTCTTGGGCTCTTACCCCTCTCCCTTGAGTGCTGTACTACATGGTTCAGGCCACAGTGCCCGAAGCACCCTGGTGTGTGTCTCCTCATCCTGGACAGAACTGCAACTTGAGGGAGCAAGGGCAGGATCCAGCTTAGGTCTCCTCCTGGAGGCCCCATGGTCCCATGGCACCTGCTGCTTTTGTCACTTCAGAGAGGGGCAGGTTCCTGGGTCACCCCTCTCTTCAGAGTTAAGTTTAAACTGGGCCAAAGAGAAAAGAAAAGGTGGCCCTTTACACACATCCAAATCTGCAGCTGCAAATTCACAGCTGGACCAGGTATGGGAGGATGTGCATTTTACAGTGGAGTCAGGGTGCTGGGGATGAGGGAAGAGCGTGGATAAATCCCTGGCTGAAAGAGTTGCCAGTGAAGCCACAACAAATTCTGTTTGGCTGAAATAGAAATTGCAATGAGGCATTAAAGTGTGGCTCTGTCCTCACGGTACTGCATCCTTGTGGAGAGGGGAGACATGGGCCCAAATGGCCACAGGATGAAGGAGAGAGTAAAACTCCCCTAACTGCAAAGGGATTCAGAAGGGAAGGGATGACCTAGCTGCAATCTGGCAGGGCTTCTTGGGGGAGGTGGGATTTTAAGTTCAGTGCTTGCTGGAAACTCTTTCCTTGTCCTGAAGTCCTGGAGGAATGAGACAAAAGGGAGGAGCAGGAAACACTTGGCCTTCTCCCTGAGGATAATTTATGAGGAGGTTGATAAAGGGATGGGTGATGGATTGGAACCCTGCAGCATCCTGGGGCTGCTGGCAGCTCTGTGTCAGCATCCTAGGACCAGAGGGATGAAGAAGGGAGAAGTCAATAGGCTTCATGGGAGTCCTGGGCAGAGGGACCTTGAGAGGGACTGGGCCCTGCCACGAAGGGAGTGTCAGTGTGAGGCTACCCCAGGGACATCCCCTCTGTGCCCTTGGAGTTCCCCAGGGCTCCACAGGTGACTCTCCACAGGACAGCAACCCTAGGAGTGCACAGAGGGTCCCACGAGCCACCTGTGGGGCAGAGTGGAAGGTGGTGGGGCGGAGGTGGAGGGCCAGGGACCCACAGTCCTGAGGCCCCTGGAGGATGGAAACTCAGGAAGGAGCACCCCACGGGCTGAGCCAGGCTCGTGCACACCAGGCAGGCTCGGGGTGGGTCCTACATAGATCGCACTGTCGCAGTCTCAGGATAACTTTGGGAGAGACGGTGTTGTTTTTTGCAGCCAAAGAAACTGAGGCTCAACAAGCCTTTAATCTCAGCACTCTTGGAGGCTGAAGCAGAAGGACTGCAAATTCTAGCCCAGTCTGGGCAACTTAATATCTCAAAGTAAAAAAATAAAAAAGGGCCAGGGATATAGGTCAGTTTGTAGGAGGTACTGGGTTCAATCCCTAGTACTGCAAAATAAAATACAGAAACAGAAGGAAGAAAAAAAGGAAAGAAAAAGAAAAAATGAGGTGTAGAGGGGTGAAGCAATTCCAGGTCTCTGATTCCAAAGACAGAGTGTGCTCTTCTTGTATCGCCTGGGGCTTGGGGACTGGCTTCTGGCAGGTGAGCAGAGCTGCCAGGTGGGCGAGGGGCTGGTTCTGCAAGCAGCATTGGCCTGGTGGAGGTGAGCGTGGCTATGCCAAGCTTGCTTCTGGAAGACATGACAGCGTGACAGTGGCTCTTTGTTTGCCTGGCGGCTGTGGGCTGCAGATCCACGAGCTGGGGAAGACCGGCTCCCTGCAAAAAGCAGGAGCATAATAATTTGGCTCCTCTTAATTGATTTGCAAATGTACTAAAGAATTGTGGTAATTCCTTTAAATTTTACTCTCATTCAAATTTTGGAGGTAAACATAATGAGAAAGGAGATTCAGCACTACATAATGAAGAAAGAGGAAGGTCTAGCATTTTATTTTATTTTTACCCAGGGCATCAGGAAAGCAAACTCACTATGAATACCTCATTATTTGAATTTCAAATATTTCTCTGAGCACAAAAGGAAACTTAAAAACCATATTAACACACACTCACACATATACATCCAAACCATTTCTCCTTTTGAATATGTGACTCACATGTCCTAGTTTAGGTTATAATAATGCGATTATAAGAATCAATCAGCCCTAGATAGATGTGTTTACTCAGAATTGCTTAGAAAGGAGACCAGTTAAAAGAACATTAATATCTTAAAACACTGAAATTATCTTTCCCAAAGAACATTGGCCATGAGCATTAATATTTGGGATTTCTCTTTGGCTCACCAAGAGTCTACATTTGGCTAAGCTTGAGGTCGGGGGGGGGGAGTGTGAGGAGGTGGTTGTTTAAATGAAGGCACAGCTTCCTGGAAAACTGAGACTGAAGTCCTTCTCTCTTGCTCTCATTCATATGACGGTGATTAAACTGCACACAGTACAGATGAAAACTGCAGGCTTTGCAATCAAACAGCGCTAACTGAAAATCCCTGCCCTACTCCTGTTTTAACTGTGCCACCTTGAGCAATTATCTCGCTTTGTGGGACCTCAATTTCTCCTTCTGTAAAATGTGATAAATTCCAGTGTTTATGGCAGCACAACTCACAATAGCTAAATTGTGCAAATGGCCTGTGAATCCATCAGCAGATGCATGAATAAAGAAAATGTGATATTTATACACAATGGAGTACTACTCTGCCATAAAGAAGGATCAATTTGAGTCATTTGTAGGAAAACAGTTGCACCTTGAGACCATAACGTTAAGTGAAATAAATCAGATATAGAAGCTTAAATATTGCATAACTTCACTTATATGAGAAATCCAAAGCATAAATAATGTAAAGAGTAAAATCAAAGATGGACAATAGGACACAGGGAGATAGATCTTTTGCAAATAGGAAGGGAATCTAGAGATGGAGGGGAGAGGGAGGAGGGGAGGGGAGGGAAGTGGCTTAAAAAAATGAAGACACGTTCTGTACAGGCACCTCCTTCCCAGCCTGAATGTAACCATTATGTACTGCAAACACACTAATAAAACCCCTAAAAACGGGGTTAATTATAGTGTGTTTTTGACCATCCAGGCATACAATGACCCTCTAACACACTCAGTGCAATACTCTCCACACATGGTGATGAGCTCATGGCCTTCTCTGCTGAGTTCCATGTCCCAGGCATGGCTAAAGGCGAGGACACGCTGGGCAAACCAAGCTGACGTGGGGCCTCTGCTCGGTCTTAACATCTGGTGGGTGGAAGGGGCAGCTGCAGCAAGGACTGCTGAAAACACGGGCTAGCTGCTGGTGGGTCCCTCTTCTTAGCTGTGTGACTACAACTGAGTAAGTCAATTAATAGCTCGCATCCTGACTCCTCATCTGGGAAATGGTGACAACAGAAGCAATCTGCCTACTGCTCGGGGAAGTCCTAGAACCAAGGAGATAACACCTGGGAACGGGTTTGGAAGTGCTAAAGAGGGAGGTGACTGCTAGGAAGGATATGTTCTTCTAGGCCCAGGGCAAGGGGAGTCAAGACTGGACAGGACAGATCCCCAGGGCTGTCTGGCTGTGACCATGAGGCTTGGCTTGAACTTGAAATTCTCCTGCCTCAGCCTTTGGGGCAGCTGGGATCATGGGCTCTGTGTGCCTCCATGCAAGGCCCAGTGGAAGTTTGAAAGCAGGAAAGTCATGGGACCAGACCCGAGTTTGGGGGTAGAAGATTCTGCATTTCTTTTTAAAGGTGTACACTTTTGCTGAACTGGTTTCAAGGCGGTGTACAGGTAAGTCCTGGCTACCTCACACATAACCCTCTCTCAAGGAGACCAAAAGCCTTCATGTATTTCAGGTTGAGAGACCGAGAGGGGGCCATGAGGGCTGATCATTCAAAATAAGACTAAAAAACGTCCGGGCAAAGATGGGAAATTTTGCATTCTATAAGTTACACCAAAGAAATGCTGTGACCTCTCTTGTGTGGACACAGGCAAAGACTGGGCTATCTTCTCTACAGGGACCAGAGAGGCTTTTGAGAGGACAAGGAACTTCCTCAATAGTGCATTTCAGGTATTCAAAATGACCGCTTTAAAAGAGAGAACCACGCACACAGTCCTCAGGTACATCATGGAACTCTGTGGACACTGGCTGACCTACTTCATTCACCTTCACCATTCCAAGTCGGAAGTGAGGAAACAAAAAAGAAAACAAAGAAGCCCATGCGGGTGTCACATTGGTTTCTGTGGAGGTTGTGTTTTGTCCAGAAAGGGTCTAACACAGCCAGGAACTGTCAGCCCGGAACATTTGCAGGGGCTGACAGAGTGACAGGACTTGCCATCTCCTGCTTTCTGCTCCGCATCTGCTGAGGTGTGGGACAGAGCTGCCAGTCCACACAGAGCTCCTGCAGTTAGCAGAGTGAAGATCTTGAGCTCCATGGTGCTGGGTGCCGGGGTGGCCATTTCCTTTTGCCTCCCCTCAGCGCTGTCTCAGTCTTCTTGAGGCACTCCCTCAGGGTCTTGCCAGCCAGCTTCACACCCAGGATGGGGTGGCACAGGGCAAACCCCTGCGAGTTGGGGACAGTGCAGGTGACTCCACTGCCAGCGTTCATCACGGTGCTGCTGGTATGGCCTGAGGCACAGGGACAGCGCAGGCTGGATGGCCATGTACAAGGCTTGGGTGCTGAAGGTCTTCCTGGGTCATCTTCTTGCAGTTGGCCTTGGGGTTCAGGGGGCCTTGTCAGCAGCATGGGTGTTCCTGAGGGCCTACATGCAACTCATTGTAGAAAGTCTGGCTCTAGATCCTCTCCCTGTCATCCGAGTTGGTGACAATGCTGTGCTCCGTGGGGTTCTTTAGAGTAAGGATGTTTGTCTTGCTCAGAGCCTTACCACTCATGTAGGAGTCCCATGCCTATCATCATGCCCTGGTGCCACAGGTGCCCCGGGATGGACGGGAAGATGGCCTGGGGGTGCACCATTGTCTACAAAGCTGGCCTCGCACATGCCAGAGCCATTGTCGGTGCTGAACACAGTAATGGGCCCATCCACGGTGAGCTGGGTGATAGGTGTGAACTATTGTGGGCAGAGCAGTGAGGGCCACAGACTGGGTGGACTCAGTTTTGGCAGTTGGAGTGCACAATTCTGAATATGCATGGAGGGTGGACCACAGGGCTGAATCTAGAGGCACAGGGTCCAGGGAGGGGCAACAAGGACTCCTTCCTCTGCCAAACTTTAGGGAGGCTCCTTGCGGTCTTCTTCTCAAGCGAGCTTCCTCTTTGGACTGCAGAGCCTACCACTACCGTCACCACCACCACCCTCATTCCTAATCAAGTTCCTTGTAGTAATTTTCCACCCACTTACTTCCTTACTTGCCCATTAGCCAGAAGCCTCCAGTTGAGTGGGGATGAGTGGAGCCCTGTACTGTAGTTTCTCTCTCCTGTTGCAGTGGCCCAAATAAAACCTGTCCTACCTGGCCATTTAACAAAAGTATTCAGAGCTGTTTCACTTTGCAAGGGGCAAATGTCACACTAAGCAGAAGCTGATGAGGTCCAAGAGGATGCAGAGCAGAGGGTATCCTCTGTAGGTAGAATCCAAGGCTTGGCTGCAGGGTTGGGAGAGGAAGGAGACCAGCAGTTATGGTGGGCTTCCAGGTGGAGCAGCAGGGAACTAAAGAGGCAAGGCAGCTTTAGCAAGGGGACTCCTTTGCTTCTGGATGTTGAACTTGTTCCATTTGCCTCGCATGAGATCCCTCTGGTGCTTTCCTGCCAGATGCCTCCCTGTTGAGCTTCTCCTTCCCATTCCCAAGGCAACCACTGAGTTCCATCTGGCCCCCATCCCCTTATCAAAGCACTTGTCTCTCTGTGCTCTTGGGTGTCAGGTGGCTGGATTAAACACAATCAGGGGCTAAGGATGTACGGAGGCCTCTTTTCTTTAGCAGATGTATCTGCATTTTAACAAGGACATTTAGAAAGGATTCTTTCCCCCCAAAAAACATTGAAATGAGGTTACAGAGGCCACCAAAGCTAATGGTAGAGGCAAGATTTTTAAGAGTAGTTCTCAGAATGTGAACTTTGGAATCAGATGAAGTTTGAGTTCAAATCCAGCCTCAGAAGAATCTTGGCTCTTGACTTGGTGGCTTCAAGTGAAGGCATAGTTACCTCTTCCTAGGAGCCAAGCTTACCTGTCTTCAGCATGTCCCTCGTCACCCAGAGTCTCAGTTTCTTCATGCACGGGTGAGCAGAGACACAGAGAGACAGAGCAGTCCCACTCCAGTAAGAGCCTCTTCGTGTCTTCCCTGCAAAGAAGCCCACACGCTCTTGTCCTGTCCCTGTGAGTGCTCAAGGCCACACCTTCCTCTCCCTTGACCTTTACCTTTATGTGTGCTGGGTATGTGCTCTGAATCCTTAGTGCCAGAGAATTCCAGCAGGAAAGCTGTTGTTTCTAAAGGTGGGTGGGGAGGCCCACTCTTGCTGTGCAGCAAGCCAGGAGCAGCGGAAGCCAGGGCTGGTGGAAGGCGGCCCTATAATTATTCCCCCAGCATTCTCACCACCATTGTCTCGTCCCCGTGGTCCCCATCGAGATCAGCCAATTAGCGGTTCTCAGCTCCTCTGCGTGGCAGCCACTTATTAGCGAAGACAAAGGCAGCATTGATTCCAATTTGTCCTGTATTTGGCTGTCTCTGAAGTTAAAGATTGCACTTGGGTAGTGGCACTAGGGAAGAAATGCAGGGCCAACGTAGAGAGAGCACCTAAATTTAGTTGGAATAATTTTAGCTCTATTGTGAATGGTTAAACTAAATATAAACAGAAGAGAGAAGAAAAATCTTCGTAACGTTAATTACCATAAGCTTTAAGTATCCCAAAATGAGGCGTACAATTTGTTTGGTGACGCTCTGATAATTAAATCATTTTCTCTCACTGAGGCTCCTTCCAGGTTTGTGTGGAGCCTACCGCCTTCTGAGTGGTTTTCTCTGGCCCGAGGGACGCTCAGAATCTGCCTCCCAGGATCTGGAGTGCACAGTTTCTCTCTGATGTAGGTGAGCTGTGCTATCTTGCTAGTCCCTTGAGTGATTGGCTGGGTTTTGAGCCACTCTGAGATACTAGGGAAGAGAAGGGTTGAGGTCTGGGCTGAAGCAGACCGAGAGAGGCCTCACATCCCTCTGTCCATCCACTCATCCACCCACGTTCATGTACTTTGTCATGGATATGTTTACTGTGTGCCTTCTGAACAATTCTCTTGTGTGAGGCATTGATACAGATATAAATAAGATGTAGCCTTTGCTCTCAAAAACTCCAGTTGAAAGTGTGTGACACACACCCTCACTATGTATCTAGAAGTACTTATAATAGAAGGCCACAATGGAAGTTCTACAATGGAAGTATAATCAAAGTGTCCCGAGAGCAACATGAGACAGTTTAATTTTGCCTGGGCAGTCATGGAAGACATCTCAGAGGAAGTGATATTAGAATGGACCTAAAAGGATGAGTAGGAGTTTTCTGACCAGGAAAGTGAAGGAGGAGCAACCCCACCAGAGAGAGCCAAGCAAGAACAAAGACACAGCATTGCCAAGAGCTCTGGCAGTGGGGTGAGGGTGAAAGGGTTTGCTAGGAGTGGTACAGGTTGAGTGTAGGCAGAGACAAAAGGGACAAAACATTCAAATGTATTAGTTATGCATTTTCTAAATATCTGGCATTGCTCCAAGTGTCTTATCCATTATCTCACTTGATTCTCATCCCAACCTCCACCCTCAGATGTTATCCCCACCTTGTACTGACGGGGATTCTGGGGCTCAAAGAACTTGAACTGCTGGGAAGTCCTTCCTGATACAATTTTGCCAGGCTGTGGACCATGCTGAGGTGAACGTGCTGCCATGCTAAGAAGCTGGGCTCTGTTCTGCAATTAGTGTGGATGTATAGCTGAGGGAAGGCCACCCAGCTGGTCCAGTTAAGGACTGGACGCTTAATCTCTTGTGAAGAAACATACAAGGTGTGAATAAAGTAAGAAAACAAACAAACAGTGAATGTTTAAATTTTTAAAAAGGTATTACAGTAAAAGATAAATTGTCATTCATCTCTTAAATACATGCTCTCACTTCAAACACACTTATCCCACCATTCTTGCCACTTTCTGAAGCATTTCTAGAAGTCCTCTTTCTTGAAAGTCTTTAGTTGTACTGTTGTGGCTGCCTCAGTGTTCTGAATTGATTCAGAATGTTCACCTTTCATTTTGGCTCTGGGCATGAGCCGGATGTTGGATGATCTAGTGAATAAGGTAGATGATGACACACTGTAACGGTTTTATGAGTCTGCTTTTTCATTGGATGGCACTCAGAAGGAGCATTCTCTGTAGTTTTAAAAATCACACTTCATAAAGGCACCCATGAAAGAAGACTTCCAGGACTGTGTCAGAAAGTGGCAAGAGTAGTGGGATCAGTGTGTCTGAAGTGAAGGGGAGTATTTTGAGGACGATTAATGGCAATGGGTACTTTACTCCAATAATTTTTTAAAAATGTAAACATTCTCTCTATATTTTGATTATCCTTTGTAGACAGGTTGTGTTGCCTGCTCACTCCTCATCTTGGCTCTGGGATGTCTTGTTTGCCATATACCTACCGCTCGTGTGTATGGCCCCTGGAAGGCACTAATGCAATCAAACTGAAGGGCATGTACACTGTACACTTGACTATGTGTCACATGCTGTTAAGCCCTTTCTCTATGGTCTCCTTGAAAAATGGTTATTACTGTCCTAGTCATACTGAGAAGACTCAAATGTCAGAAATGGCCTGTGTCTTGCTCAAGGTCACCCAGCCAGTGTGTCATGGTCCTGGACTCCTATCTGGCTCAAAAGCAAAGATGATTCATTCTTCCAACATTGTCTTTCTTCCTTCTCCACCATAGAATGTACCCATCCTGTGTCATTGGACAAATGTGGTTTGGGGGAAAGAGTTGCTATGGCCATTCTCTCCAAGTTCTCATGTCCCTGTGGGATGCAGGGCCTGGAGCCCAGGGGAGGATGATCTGGTGAGGGTGTGACTGGGAGTGAGCTGTAGGGAAGTCAGTTCTGCCTCTCAAGTGGCCTCTTGCATCTTCCAGGGTCTACTCCATTAATTTTCTCCCATGCATGGTAAAACTTCTTGGAGGTTTCCTAGTTGCTGATTCCAATTCCCTGCTTCCCACCCTCTTGTGAATCCTCTCCAGAGGGGCTAGGGCCACACCACTCTGCAGTTGCCGCTTGTGGCCCCCATGCTCATCTCTCGTCCTCCTGTTGCCCCTCTCTTCTTGGCTCCCATGATACCCAGCTCCCTGGCCTTTCCCATGATAGCTCTGGTCCCTCTTTGTGGTTTGGATCTTTTTCTCCTCTGGAACTCTTGGCTTCATGTCCCTCCCCTCATTGTCCTGTGTTCCAAAGCTGGTTTTTCTCTCAAAGTGGGGTTCTTTTTCTTTTCTTTTTAAACCACAATTTGCAGTAAGAAATTCATTTTATATTCTCTCCAGTTAACCACACCTATATATAACCGAAACAAAAGTGTCACAGAACAATATATTAATCTTTACTGAGTACAATATACCTTGGTGTTTTAATCTATTCTGTTATATTTTATTTCATTTAAAAAATACTACTCTTACTCATGGTCTTGTCCTCTAACTTGTCCCAGAGCCAGGCTGGCACTTGTAAATCCAGCTCCAGGCTGCCCGCTCTGTCCCCAGGCCCCAGGTTGCAGGCCTACCCAATACCAGGGTGTCCATACTAAAGTTGCCCCCAGGTCTAGGAAGGCTCTCCTAGACCTTGGTGCCAGTCAGCCTCCAAGGACTCAGCATCCAAGGTTGCCTCAGTGTCAGGCTGCCCCATGGTCCAGAGCTCCAGGACAAACCTCACAGACCCAGCTTTAAGGACAGCCCCTGTAGACTCAGGTACTAGGGCAGCACTCGTGGATCCAGCCTCCAAGTCTGCCTTAGCTGCAGGCCAGACCTAGATTCTAGACCAGTCTACATGGCAGTAGGCTCCAGTGGATTCAGGGCCCAGGCCTGTCCCAGTACATCCTGGCATCTGGCCAGTCCCCATAGACCCAAGTTCCAGGACAGCCTCTGCAAACCCAGGGCCCAGCCCTGTCTGGCTTCAGGCCCAGGCCTATCTTAGTACCAGATCAGCTTTTGGGGACCCCTAGTTCTAGGCTAGCATTTGGAGTCCAGGAACCAGACCAGGACCCAGTGACCCATCCTCTAGGCTGGTCTCATGAATTCAGCCTTCAGGTTCACTCCTGTGGACCCTGACACCAGGTTTATTCCAGTGCCAGCTCAGCCCAGTCCCCACAGAGGTTCAAGACCTGCTCCAGTGCCAGGCAGGGGCCCTGTGGATACAGGTTTAAGACCTCCCCTCACAGATCCAAGATTAGGGCTACCTCTGCAGTACCAGTCAACAGGTTCTTTCCAGTGGGTCCTGCAGCCAGGCCTGTCCCAGTGGATCCTGGCTCAAGGCTTAGTCCTGCAGACCTAAGCTCCAGGCTCATCCTCTGGATTCAGGCACCAGGCTATCCAGTCAAGCCTGTCTGTAGGCCCCACCAGACAGCCCACCCAGAATCTCTGGTCTGGCTGGTTGGTGAAAGGCTTTCCCTACTGAAGCCAGTCCATATTAATTGAAAGAGGTTCCTACTTCTTCAAATGCATAGACACCAATGCATGACCACAAGGATCACCAAAAGTTGGGAATGTAGGACATTACCAAAGAAACAAAATAAAGCATACTAAAGAAATGGACACTGAAGAAATGAAATGAAAAATTATGAACTTTCTGACAAAGAATTCAAAATAGTCATCTTAAAGAAGATCAATGAGCTCTAAGAGAACACACGCAACTGAACAAAATCCGGAAAGGATTACATGAACAAAATGAGACTTTCAACAAAGAGAGAAATAGTAAAAAAGTACCAAACAACTATCCAAAAAGGAAGTGAAGGAAACAATTCCAATGGCTACAAAAATAAAGTGCTTAGGAATAAATTGAACTAAGAAAAAGACCTGTACACTGAAAACTCTAAAACACTGATGAAAGAAATTAAAGAATACACAAATACAAAAATATCCTATTTTTATGGTTGGAAGAATTAATATTTTAAAAATGCCCATAATGTCTAAAGCACTCTACAGATTCAATGCAACATCTATCAAAATCCCAATGAGACTTTTCTCAGAAACAGAAAAATCAGTCCTCAAAATCCTAAATTTTTATGTATAACGCTACAGAAGAGTCTGAATGGGCCAAACAATTTCGAGGAAAAAGATCAAAGCTGGAGGCATCATACCATTTGAATTTCAAAATATGCCATAAAGTTCAAGTCATCAATACAGCACGGCACTGACACAAAAGTAAACAAACAGAACAATGGCACAGAGAGCTTAGAAGTGAGTTTAATCATTTATGGTCATGTGATCTTTGACAAAGGAGCCAGAGCACACAATGGAGAAAAGCAGACACTTCAGTGGTGGGTGTTGGAAACACTGGATAGCTATATGCAAAGAATGAATTGGATATCATTCACATGATATCCAAAAATCAATTAAAATGGATTAAAGACTTAAATGTACAACTTGATACTATAAAACAACTAGAAGAAAACATAGAAAAGAGATTTCTTGACTTTGGTCGAGATAATGATATTTTCGTTTGACCCCAAAAGCACAAGCAACAAAAGCAGAATTGGTAAATGGGATTGTATCAAACTAGAACTTGTTTCCTTCTGCATTGCAAAGGAAAGAATCAACAGGGTGAGGATATAACCTAAGGAATAAAAGAAATATATATGCAAACCAACAGCCGATAAGAAGTTAATAGCCAAAGAATATAAAGAACTCATTCAAATGAATAGCAAGGAAATAATTAAATTAAAAATTGGGCAGAGGATCTGAATTGACATTTCTCAAAAGAAGACATTCAAATCATCAGTAGGTGTATGAAAATATCAATATCGCTAATCACCAGGGAAATGGAAATCAAAACCACAGAAAGATACTACCTCATGGCTATTAAAATGACAGTTATCAAAAAGACAAAAGGTAAAGAGCGCTGGGGAGGATTTGGAGAAAAGGGAACCCTTGTACACATTGGTGGGACTGTGATTGGAGAGCCATTAAGGAAAACAATGTGGAGTTTCCTTCAAAATTAAAAACAGAATTACACAATCATCCAGGAATCCTTCTTTGAGGTATCTATCCAGGAGAAATTAAATCAGCATGTTGAGGAGTTATCTATGGTCCCATGTTCATTGTAGCATCATTTATGATACCTAGAAAAACATGGAATCAAATTAAGTGTCCTCTGACAGATGAATGGGTAAAGAGAATATGAGATGCACATGCATGCAAGCACACACACAAGTAAGTATTGAGGTGATGGATGTGTTAACTAGCTTGTTCTAATTATTTCATGATGTATATGTATATCAAAACCTCTCTTTGTACACCTTAAATGTATATAATTTTATCTGCCAATTAAATTATTTAAAGAGGGAAAAAGAAAGCAGCCCAATATCCTAAAAAAATACTCATCTTGATCCATTGGATCAATTTTGCAATTGTGGCTGGATTTAAGTCCACCATTTGAGAGAGTGTTCCAACATATCAAGCTAGTTCCCCCTAAGGGCCTTTGCACTTGCTATTCCCATCACATAGGATGTTCTTTCTCCAAGAAATCTCATAGCAGCTTCCTTTTTATCTTTCAAGTTTCAGTTCAAACGTCCCTTCCTCAAAAAGTCATTCCTTGACTGCTTCAATTAATATACAGTAACAGCATTACCCTATTTCCCTTCACATGGCTCATCTTCACTATGCTTTTCCCTGCTTGAAATCACCTCATCTATTCTGACACATTAACTGTCTATCCCTGTACCCTAGAGGAGAGAACTTAACTAATTTGTTCACAGATGTGACCTCAGTGCCTTGAACAGGACTGCTAAACAGTGGGTGCTCAATAAGTGTTTGTTCACTGGTGGGTAAACAATAGCTCTCTTTGGGCAGCAGCTGACCTTGCAAACTTCCATCTGTGTGTGAAATCACAGACTTACGCCCATGTCTTTTGCTGTGGATTACTCTGTGTATAGACTTTTTGTTCTTTTAGTTTCATTCAGTGTAAGATTTGTAGTGACCGGATCAAATACTGAAATGCAGAATGATAGAAAATTACCTGAGACCAAATTCTCAGATAAAATGCAGTGGTTAAATAATAAAGGCAGTGTATGTCAGCCAGGCTGGTTTGAGCTATAAGTATTAACGATGAGCCTATTCATTATATTTTATTATTTTGCACTGAAGGAACTTCAGGAGGTGGCCCAGGGACCCAAGGTCTTTCTGTCTTTTCTCTCTCATCATGTTTTTTCTTTATCCTTGAGCTTGCATCACTTCTAGGGATCACACCCAGACATCTTGATGCCCAAAAGAAGAAGAAAGCCTGCCTCTGCTTAAGAATGAGGAAACTTTCACCAGGTTCCCCAAGCAGACCTTCTTTCATTGGTTTTAATTAGCCAGAATTGAGTCCCTCACTTGCACTTGAACCAATCGTGAAGGAGGGTAAAGGAATTTCCCTGATTGTCTCAGCTTAGTCATATGGGCTAGAAAATAAATATTCCATAAGCATCCTACTATGCCATGATACCTGGGGTGAGGTGATACGCATACCATGAAAAATATCCAGGAATACCGAGACTTTATGGTTCTATACAACTTCTAGGCAGCTGCCAAGACAAAAAGAGGAAGCCAAACTAAAAAATGTTTCAGTGCCCATAAGTTTTAAATAAACCAAGTACCCCAGTCTTTTCTGATACTAAGATCCTAAAATTTCTCCCATTGGTCTTCAAAGTGAGACATGGTGATGGACCATTTTCAGGCCATTCCTCTATTTTCAGTGCTATAGCAGGCTTTATGTAATTGTTTCTTCTGATCCCAAACTCCAGCCTAAGGATATCCCAAAACCCCAGTACCCAAGCACAGCCTAAAATGTGATTCCGAAGTAGAAGAAGGAGTGTGTAGGAGAGGGGCTGGAGCAGACAGTGCAAGCTCAATGCCTGGGTTTTTAAGTGGCCACACTGAGTTTTTTATCCAAGGGTAAAATTTTGGCTAGCTAAAAAAATGTATGGATTATTTGTCTTTCCAGAAGCCTACCATATTATTTCTCTCAGAAACTTTTCTATGAAGAAGGGGCAGGAAAGAGTTGAAGGTTAGTTTCTTTGGAAAGAACCTGCAAGGCAGATTTTCTCAGACATTTATATGTTTTGACAGTTGACAGAGTAGAAGGGATATTTTTTTACAATAAATATCGAGGAGCCCAACCAGAATCTGTATCTGAATGGATGTCTTAGGTGTGGGTGCTGTTACGCTTGGCCTCTGCCATGCTTGTGAAATGGATATTTCAAAACTACATTCAGGGCTTTCTACTTGCGTAGGGTGACCATGTTCCAGCATTTCATTTTTAGTTGTTCATTTTTACTCTTAAATGCAAATCATTTTGTAGATATTTTATGTGGTCACTTTGTTCCCATCTGCTATGATTTGAACAAGTGTCTTCCAAAGGCCCATGTGTTGGAGGGTTTGTCCTCAGGAAGATGCTATCGGGAGCGGGTGGAACCTTTGAGAAGTGGGGCCTTGTGGCAGGTCCTCAAGCAATGGAGGCTGAAGGAGATTGTGGAACTCTAATCTCTTCATCTCTCTTCTCACTTCCTGGCTTTGAGGTAATGATTTGCTTTGCCACACATTCATGCCCTGATGTACTGGGTCATCATAGGGTCAAAACAATGGGACTAATTGATCATGGACTTGAACCTCTAAAATTGTGAGCCAAAGTAATCTTTTTATTCTTATAAGTTAATTTGTGGTAGTAATGGAAATCTGACTAAAACATGATCCCAGCTGGAGTTCACCTTCCTGGCCATCCACCCATCAGGCACTCTGAATTTGGAGTTTGTTGTAAAATGTGTTTGCTCTTCCACCCGCAAACTGACCATATACTGTACCATCTCTGTCTTAACTCAAGGGCCATAATCAAGAGATTGGATAAGGATACATGGAACATCAGATGTTGGGGCATGTGTGTGCAAGTGTTTTTCTGTGCATACAGTGAGTATGTCAGCATTTATGTGTCCTGACAGTGTAGGTCTCTGTGTCATGGCATGGTATCCACATTCGAGCCTTTGTGCAAGTCCTACCTCTTTAGATAATCCGAAAGTTTCCAAGGTCAAATCATATATTTCTTCCTTCTTGGTGGAGTTTTTAGTCCCCCAAAATGACCCCTAAGGAACCTTCTTCTTGGTGTTTGTGCCTTTGTGCAATCCATTCCCTCAGGGAATCTAGGCTGGCCCGTGACTCAATTTAACAAAGAGATTGAATAGAAGTCATGTTGTATCAGACCCAGGCCCAAACCTTAGAAAGGCCTAAGTTTGTGGTTTTTGGAATCCTGAGCTGTAATGTAAGAAGTCAGACTACCACACTGGAGTGATCACATGCAGAGACCATGTGGAGGTGAAGATCTGAGACTCCGGGAGAGGGAGAGGGAACCCCTTCCATCAAGCCTGAGATGTATAAACAAGCAACTGGCAACGTTCCAGTCCAGCCCAGTCCCCAGATGACTGCATACTCACCTACCACTGCATGGGGTAGAAGAGCCACCCAGCTGAGCCTAGTCACTCCTCTGGGGTGGCTGTTATCTTGAGCCTGAGTTTTGGATATTTGTCAACCACAAAAGATAATTAACATACCTGACAGGACCCTTCCTCTATATCTTTGGCTCCACACTAGAAGGGGCTGCTGGCCTGAAGGGTGTAGGGGGCAGATTAGGTTCTGGAGAGGGTTAAGGGTAGTGCAACCCTCCCTCCCTCCCTCCTTCCCTCCTTCTCTCCCTCTCCTCCTCCTTCTCTGCCTCTTCTTCCTGGTTTTCCTTTATTTCTCCAACATTCAGCCTGGTTGGAGGAGCTTGGATTCTGGCTTGAGTTGGTCTCTGTGAACAGTTGTGTGTTGCATTGTGTGTTACTTGGCAGCTCCCTCGGAGTGGGTGGCAGGCTTTTCGGAATTCCACCAGCATGCCTCCAGGCAGACAGGCACCTGTTTAAGTGGGTAATTTCATCAAGGAGGTGAGAAATTCTGCAATGTGCCTGGAATCCTAATGGGTGAGGCCATACAGAGAACACATTCAAACCTGGGAGGTAGCAAGCTGGGCACAGCCAGTGCCTGAGCTGAGCTCTCCATCCTGGGATTTGGATCCCTTTGAAGTTTGCAATTAGGAAAAAAAAAAGAGGATCCAGGATGTACTTACAAGTCCCATGAGCCTCCTAGAAAAACTCATCTTAAGAGAAGAAAGGGGTGACAATAGTTTGGTTCAAGGAGATGAGTGATCGGGAGGGAGATCTGAGATTAGAGAGGTGTTTTTTCTTACAGGCACAACCCTGGGCCTGAGTAGAGTGGCGGGGGGCAATAAAAAGGAACTCATTTCCTCAGTTTTCTTAGGCTGCAAGCACAAGCAGAGAAGGAATCATGTGCTGTCTCCTGGAAGCCCAGGCCCCCAGAGGGCTGAGAACCAGGAAGTCCTCATTTAAAAATTTCCACCTCTCTCCCTGCATATCACCTCCTCTCTTTGTCACACCCAGAGTGGAGCTCGCACCTCAAGAGCCATCACTGATGTGTTCAGTTCGAGCCATCTTCAGAAAGGAGTTGGCTGATCTCCCTGACCTGGGAGAGATCTCTGATTAATTCCACTTGGCCAGGTTCTCCCCTCATCCCATCAGCTTTGGTGAGGCACACTCAGGTACTCCAAACAAGGCTCCTGGACCTACCTCTACACATGGGGCAACGGAGGGCCAGTCATTGAATTTAGATTTCCTGCGAGTTATTCGAAGCACCCAATATCTCTGAGACATTGAATGTTCAGGGCATTAGCCGCATGGTGCATTTTTTATTGTGATGGGCATACTAGAGTGATACGAGCAAGGTACCTAGGGAGAAAAATCTTAGGAGGCATTCACTCAGATTTGTCCAAGTGCAGGGTGGGCAATCATGTGTGTGACCCTGAGAGTGAGCACCTCCTTAAATTTTGTACCTGAGAGATCTCCTTTGTTTCACTCCAGTTCTAGCCCAGCTGAGGGGAATCAGACAGCCTTGCTACGTGCAGTGCTAGTTCCCTGGGCATCCTAGATTGCCCAAAGGAAGCTCCTTCACTCTGGGATGGAGCCTTGGTTATGTTTGGGGTTAACAGTAAAAGGGAGCATAACTTCAGGGTCCCAAAGTGCAGAGGCCATGCAGTGAACTAAGTATACACAAAACTTCCTGGGGGTTTTGAGGAGGCCCTAATAGTGGGAGGTGGGACTAGGGGAAGCTAAAAATCCCCCGGGGTGGGTGGAGGGCAAAGCCAGAGAAGTGCCAATTTGTTACTGTTGCCATGAATTTGTTCTTGAATCTCAGGTTGGGTAGTTTGGAGAACAAAGGCCACAGAACTTTGCAACTGACTTTCCCATAACCAGCATCATCAGGTCATCCCAACGTCCTGGAGTAGACAGGCACTATGGGCTCCCACTCAGGAGCAAGCTAAGGCCCAGAGGGCCAAAGCAATTTACTCAGCAGCTACTGCATCATAGGGACTGTTGAAGAAGAGAGAGGTCCTTGGGGAGATCTAGTTCAGCTTCCTTTCTGTGCACATGAGAAACTAAGGGCCAGAAAGTTTAAGTACTGTATATACTCAAAGTCGATGCAAAGGAATGCATACCATTTCTCTTTAATTTCCAACTTTTATCAACCTCACAGAGCTTCACTAGTTCACCTTGAATTTCCAAATTTAGGACAAAGCTCTCCCCATCCTGGTGTGTTGACAATTGGTGCCCCGCCCATTGCAGGCTATTTTGGTGTTAGTTAGCATCAAACTCTTGTGTCTGATTCCCCACACTTCTCCAGCTCACCTGCCCCAGGTACCTCTTTGATTTTAATTGTCATGGGGCTACTCCATTAGCCATGCAAGTTCCTGCTTGGCTAGAAGTTTCTTGTCTGGTTCCCTGATAACCTCCAAGGTCTCCAGTCTCCTCGAGGCATAGCACAAGGACAAAGCCCAGGCAAGTGGCAGCATGAAGGACCTATGTCCATGGGTACTTCTTCTGACCTGCCTGTCTCTCACCAAGTCCCACAGCCCCTGCCAGGCAGCCTACAGTATCTTTGAAGCTATAGGCCATTTTTATTGCTCATTTAAAAAATAATAAATCTTGGGCTGGGGATTTAGCTCAGTGGTGCTGCCACCTGCCTCACCAGCGCAAGGTCCGGAGTTTAATCCCCCGATACCAAAAAAAAAAAAAAATCTTAAAGGAATAAAATGTACACATTAAATACTTTGTCCTGCCTGCTCTAGGCATGGCGCCAACAAGCTTTGGGCTCACTTGCAAGTTGCCTGTGTTAGGTGAGCTTCCATTAGTATTTTCAGGTTCTGTGGAATGCAGCCTCTAAAATACATTTGCAAGGAATATTCGGTGAGTTTAAAGGAGATGCAAAGCAATATTTTACTAAATAACCCTCAGGTCAAAAAGGAAATCACAATGGAAATGGGAAAATATTGTGAACTGAACAAAAATGAAAATAAGAACACATCAAAACTTCTGGGATGTGGCTAGGAGAATATTCAGAGTAGATGTTCTTAACCTGGGGCAAGAATTCAGTGACCCTGTGAACTTGGCTGGGGCAGGGGGAAATATATATGTTTTCCGTATAGCATTTCCTTCAATTAGGAATATGGCCAGTGGACTGCAATCATATCAATGGTATACGTGACTTTGTCACCAATAGACATCACATATATTGAATTGACACTGTCTATCAATTTAAAGATTGAGGCAATTTATTTTCCCTGCCTCGGTCTCTCAGTGTGCACTCAGGCTTGCATAGATACAGAGACACAAATGGCAACAGTTTATGTTTTACTTTATGAGCTTTGTGAATATAAACACTGAGAAAGATGCCTACAATTTTGCCAAAGAGGTGACACAGGGAAGATTTCCAGGTTACTATACACGGAAATGTCCATGAGTATATCTTGCAAAGAGGCCAATTTCCTAGATTCATATAGCAGTTTAAAAAGGTCTCAGTCCCACTGTTAGACTCATTCTTTTTTATTTTTAACCCTTTTTATTTTGAAATAATTATGGATGCAGAGGAAGTCACAATGATAGCACAGAGAGGTGTCTCTGACTGGGCATTTATCCTAGAGAGATGAAATATGTCCATGCAAAAACAGGTATCCCATTGTTAGCAGCCAAAATTTGGAAACAACCAACCTGTTCTACAGTCACAACAGTCAAGGAAACTGGTACATCTATACCACGAAATAATATTCAGCAAGAAGAAGGAATAAATTTTCGATACCTATTAAAGCTTGGATGGATCTCAAGGACATTATCTGGGGTGGGGGAAGCCAGTCTCAGCTGGCAGACCCTTCATCCAGTTCTCTGCATTGGTTACAGCATATGTATCTGTAGTATAATATCAAAACAGACATTGGCATTGGTAGAAGTGTGCACACGGTTCTGTGTTTCTGGTTTTTACATGTATAGATTTTGTGTGACCGCTGCATTGAAGGCACAGGACTATTTTATCTCTGCAAAGATCTCCCTGGGGTTACTCCTCTGTGGTCAACACCCCTTCCCTAAACTTCAGCAATTGCTACTCTAATCTTCATTTTATTTTGTCATTTCAAGAATATTATGTATTTGTCAATTAAAAGATCTATAATAAAAGAATATTATTTAAACGGAGTCATACATCCTGAGACTTTTGCAACTGGCTGCATTGTATTTTTTTTCCTCTCTCCTCCCCCTTTTTTTTTTTTTTTTGGCACCGGGGATCGAACTTGGGACCTTGCTCTTTCGAGGCAGACGCTGGAACCACTGAGCTAAATCCCCCGCCCGTCCTCCCTCCATCTTTTGATCCCTTTCCCTATTTTTGTACACGTCTGCAGTGCCTAATGCTTACTTTCCTCGTGTGGAGTTGGTACATGCACGTAACACAGCTTCATTCTTTTCTTCACCCCTTTTTTCCCCTCCCGCCCACCTCCTTTTATCTCTTGATCCCCTTGTCCTTTGAGAAAGATCTGTCTCCTTACTTTCTATTATCTATCTTTTATTTTGCTCTTTGTTTATAATTTGGGTTTCTCATATAAGATAAACCAGATGATGTTCAAGCTTGTGTGCCTGATTTACTTCACTTGACTTTATGGTCTCAAGGTACATCTATTTTCCTACAAATGATTCAAGTTTATCTTTCTTTATAGCAGAGTAGTACTCCTCTGTGTGTAAATACCACATTTTCTTTATCTGTTTATCTATTGATGAACATATAGATCACTTCCAAGATTTAGCTGTTATGAATTGTGCTGCTGTAAACATGGATATGCATGTATCACTGTAATATGTTGTCTTTTACTCTTTTGGGAAGGTAAATAGGAGAATAGCTGGGTCAAATGGAATTTCTATTTTTAGGGGTTTTTATTTTGTTTTGGTTTTGGTACGGGGGATTGAACTTGGGTCCTTGCACTTGCAAGGCAGGCGGTGGAACCACTGAGCTAAATTCCCAGGCCCCTCTATTTTTAGTTTTCTGAGGAATCTCCGTACTGATTTCCATAATGCTTGTACTAGTTTATGTTCATACCAAAATATAGAAGGGTTCCTTTTTCCCTGCTGCCTCACCAGTATTTGATATTATTTGATTTTTTCATGATGGCCATTCTTTCTGGGGTGACATAGAAACTCAGTGTTGTTTTAATTGCATTTCTATAACAGCCAGTGACGTTGAACACTTCATCATGCAATTTATTAGCAATTTGTACTTTTTCTGTGAAGTGTCTATTCATTTCACTTGCCCATTTTTTATTGAGTAGTTTATTTTGGCCAGTCTAACTTTCTTGAGTTCTTTATGTATTATATTTATTTATTTATTTTTGGTACCGGGGATTGAACTCAGGACCTTGTGCTTTCGAGGCAGACGCCAGAGCCACTGAGCTAAATCTCCAGGCCTCTTTATGTATTGTAGATGCTAGTCCTCTGTCTGAAGAATAGCTGGCAATTTTTTTTCACAATTCTGTAGATAGTCTTTTTACTGTATTGGTTTTTAAATTATTTATTTATTTATTTATTTATTTGCATGGTGTTTTACGGTACAGAGGTCCAGGGTTGCTTAACCATTCACTAACTGGAAGATTTTGCTTGTTTCCAAGTTTCGGTTAGGAATAATTGTGTACCTGTTTTATGTGAACATATTTTATTTCTCTGGGATAAATGCCCAGGAGGATAAAGGCTGAGATGTACGGTTAAGGTATGCTTAGATTTTAAGGAAAGTCTCAACCATTTTCCAGAGTGTTGTACCATTTTACATTTCCATCAGCAAAGCATGAGAAATCTGATTTCTCTGTATCTTCATCAACATTAGGTACTGTCATTATTTTTTATTTTAGCTGATCTGATAGGTGCATAGTAATATTTTACTGTAGTTTTAATTTACATTCTCTAACAGTTTTAATTCCCTAACATTGTAATTTTAGCATACATTCCCTACTGATGTTGAAATTCATGGGCTTGTTTGCTTTCTTATATTTTCTGTGGTAAGATGTCTTCTCATGTCTTTTGCCTATTTTCTAATTGGTGTTTTATTTTTTATACTGTTGAGCTTTTTAAACACTTGTAATACACTGAATAAAATTTAGTAGCTCAGTTGTTTCTAAGAACATAGTTCAGAAATGTTGAGTATGTTTCTATCGGCATGCAAACAATCTCCAGAAATTATCCATCTTGCAAAACTGAAGCTCTGTGACCATTAAGCAACTCTCTATTTCTCTGTCCTCCAACTTCCTGATAACCATCATTCTACTTTCTTTTTTGGGGGGGGGTACCAGGGATTGAACTCAGGTTCTTGCGCTTGCGCAGCAGGCAGCGAATTCACTGAGCTAAATGCCCGGCCCCATCATTCTACTTTCTATTTCTGTGAACTTGACTACATTAGCTATTTCATATAAATGGAAGCATAGAGTGTTCATCTTTTAAAAACTGGCTTATTTCACTTAGTATAGTGTCTTTAAGGTTCATCAGTATTGTATCATGTGTCAGGATTTCTTTCCTTTTTGAGGTGGAATAATGCTCCATTGTATGTAAATACCACATTTTGTTTATCCATTCATACAGCAAAGGACATTTGAGTTATTTCTATTTTTGGCTATTGTGAATAATACTACAATGAACACGGATGTACAAAAATGTCTTTGAGACCTTGATTTCAATTCTTTGTGGTATATACCCAGAAGTGGAATTGCTAGATCATATGGTAACTATTTTTAATTTTTGAAAAGACTGCCTTACTAGTTTCCATAGCATTTGTACCATTGTACATTCTTACCAACCATGCACAAGAATTATGTTTCTTCACATACTCACTACACTTGCTATTTTCTATTTTTTTTTAAAAAAATAGTAGCTATAGTAATGAGTATGTAGTGGTATATGATGAATTTTGAAAATTCCTTATATATTCGAGATATATGGATACATGGTTTGAAAAAATTTCTTCTAGTCTGTAATGTGTCTTTTTCCTCTGAACATGATTCTTTTCAGAACAATTTTATAATTTTGATGGTTCAATTTACTGATTTTTTTCTTTTATAAATTGTTCTTGTGGCATCATGTCTAAGAACTCTTCACCAAACTCTAGATTCTTAAGGTTGTTTCCTGTGTTTTCTTCTGAAATATTTTATAGTTTTATGTTTAATATTTAAGACTATGATACAACTGGGTCGATTTTTGTGTAAGGTGTTCAGTCTTGGTCAAGTTTCTCTCTTTTTTTGGCCTATGAATATCAAATTGCTCCAGAATCAATTGTTGAAAAGTCTACCACATTCATTAATTTAGTCTGTTGACATGGTGAATTACACTGATTGGTTTTCTTGTTTGTTTTGTTTTTTGATACTGGAAATCAAACTCAGGGCCTCACACTTGCCAGACAGGTGCTGCACTACTGGGCTATGTCCCTAGCTGATTGGTTTTCTTTTTTTTTTTTTTGTACCGGGGATTGAACTCAGGACCTTGCACTTGCAAGGCGAGCGCTGGAACCACTGAGCTAAATCCCTGGCCCAATTTATTTTTATTGCGACAGGGTCTCACTATGCTGCCACTCTTCCCAGGAGAACTCCGTGGACACATCCTTGAATGACAACAATCCCACCCACAACTTTTCGTTTATTGCTGCTCCTGTGAGAGTTGTCTATTATCCTCCTTGTGGCCACAGACTCTGTCAGTCGTCATCACCCCTGCATGCTCTAGAAAATGTCCTGGCATGACAGTAGTAAGCTTTCCATGACCGTAACAAACAAACTTTTTGTAGCACTTCATATCACGGCTCTTGAAGTTCTTAAATTTTGGAGAAATCCCAGTCCTCACTTCTTTTGCACTCCAGCCCTTCATCACAGGTCCTTTCCTTGTCATTATCCTGAGTCGGTCCTCTGCAGGGCTTCAGTTGGTCGCACTCACTCTGAGCTGCCAGCACGAAGCTGTCTGGAAGCTGACAGCCATCGCTGCAAGCCACCAGGACTGAGAAGGTGCAGGCGGGGTCGCTCCCGGGGCCCTCGCCTCTATTCTTCTGATCTCAGGCTCAGCACCGGGACTCAGCCAGGTTCCGAGTGACTGAAGCGACCGTGGGCTAGGTCTAACTGGGTCCAGACTCTCCAAGTCCGGACACCCGCGCAGCCACAGAGCCTCCTACCGCACTGGTGATGACCTTGGAGCTAGAAAAACAAACCTGGCCATTTTGAATACATTGCTACTCTTGATCTCATTTCGATCAGCTCCTCTGACCTTGGCCAGGTGGGAAGAGGAGCCCTGCATCAGTTGTAAGGTGGGGAGGGAAGTCTGTTTTTCCCATCTGGCCTTCATTGACATCTATCTTAGTAGGAGAACTAAGGTTATTGATTTGGGGCAGTTCAGACTCCCCACTAGGCCTCACTGATACCATCCTGGCTGGAAGAGGCAAAACTGCCTGGGTTCTGCTCCCCACGGGGGCACCACTAACATGATGGGGTGGTGATGATGGGAGAGGAGAATGGCTTCATTAACTGCTGGGTAGTGTTCAAAGCCCTGACTCTCTACTAGGTTCCTCTGATATCATTCAGCAGAAAGAAGAGGAGCACCTGAGGCTGCTGGGCAGAGGCTGAAGTCCAGGAACCCGATATTATCTCCACTGACACCCATGAGGAAGCCTTGTTAGCACTTGGTGGGGATGAAAGTCCCTGATATCCATTTACCTTTTCTGTCACCACCCATGTAGGGGTGGGGACCTCTTGTAACAGTCTGGGGAAGTGGACTTCCGGGCTTCTTATTCAGCCCTTGCTGATTAGAGGTGGGAGTAGTTTTGTTTAGGGAGTAGGGAGAGTGATTGAAGTACAGCAGTTATTTTCTAGAGGTTTTCTATCTTGCTAAGCTGCTCTTTTATTGATCCTTTGCCCAGAGAGCTCCTCTAGAGCTTTTATTTTTGTTTGTTTTGTTTTGGGAGACTATGGACATTGACATTTCCAAGTTGCTGGGTTCTCCAGAACAAGTAGGATATATGAGGCAAAAAGAAAATCCAGAGAGCTCACTGCTATGTCAGGCCTTGGGCCCCAAAGTCCCTACCCGTCTGTCTACTCTCCATCTTTCAGAGACTTCCATTTGTTTTACATATAATGGCTAGGGTTTGTCAAACTAAAAAAACACAAAGAGGTTAGAACTGAAGCAAAGTCAACTTTTATTTGGGAATAGCATTGCAATGGGAGTAACAGGGCATTTCAGGGTGAATGCACATCTATAAAACCTGTGAGTATATCCAGAGGTTGAGGAAGGGGAAGCTTTTAAAGGCAAAAATGAAGAGGATTACACAAAGTATTTTGAAACAGTAATATTTAGCCACAATGACAACCAGCAAAGGTGATGTCAGACCAAGATTGAACAGGCAGTTCCTGGGCATTTGAATATCTTTGCAGAAGTTTTTTTTTTAATAAGGTTGTTATGGCTCTTGTGTAAAGTTGAAGTTTATGGAAGTTTGATATTCTGGTTGAGGTTTTGGCCAGCTTTATTGTAGAAATGAATGAATTCCCTCTGATACTGACAGTTTTCAGGTTTTTTTTTAGCCGCACTTAGAAAGAAGAATAAAAAAAGTATATCCAGTCTATCTTTTTTTAAGACCGTGACCTAGGAAGGAATGAAAAAAACCCAAAAAATCCAAGCAAAGAAATGAAAGAAAGAAAGAAAGAAAAAGTAAAAAGTAAAGAAAGAGGAAAGAAAAATTAAAATTTCTATGGATGTTAGGGTCACTGATTATTTTATCATAATATAAGCAAGTCAAAGTCTTAGACATCCCCATAAGTAATACCAAGTCTTGGTATTATTATTAATGGTGTACCTCAACAGTTTGGCCTACAGATTTCTGATTGAGTGTGTTCAGCCTTGGAAAAAGAAACTTGCTAAATAAGCTGGTTTGTGAGTCACTTTCATCATTAAAGTGAGCAATGATTTCAATCAACTCATTGACATTTTCACCCCCAGTTTGGGTATCTCGACAACACTAGTAACAGGTCTCCCTGCAGAATCAGTGTGTGTTAGGCAGAACAAGCTTTTCAAGGTGCCTTCCACAGGGTAAGTATTCAAACCACCCCATTAAAGAAATTTCCCATGTGAGCTCCCTGTGGTGAACACTAAGAAGATTATGAGGCAGATAGATGGAGGCCAAGCTTCCCAACGTAAGTGAGGAAGTGTTCTGGAAGTGCCTGTGGCTAGCTCCTGCCACTCCTGCAGCTGTGCCCTCTATAATTCTAGCTCCATCTGTTCACTTTCTTCAGTTGATACCATGGTTTTCCCTAGAACTCGTATTATCTTGTTGAAATTTCCTTAACTGGTTATTTTACCATCAAGAAATTTGCATTTGATGTCTTATAGGCATCATCATAGCAAACATAGTGAACATAGGCCAATAAAACGCCCTCAATATCAACATCTGTTCTGTCATGTGACTGTAAGGTAAAGAATTTGCTTAGTTTTAGTCTCCCAACTGGTTGTTCAAATTAGCCTTTTGAATACATTAAAATGCATTAGTTTATGGTTTGTTCTAAAAGGCACGTCTTTTCCTAGTTTGGTTGTTTCTTTTGCACCCCCCCCCCCAACATTCCTACAGCTCAGTCCCTCACCTTTTCTTCTCCTCTCTTTAACATGGACTTTTCCTACCAAAATGATTTTTTGAAAAATTGTGGTAATATACATAACATAGCATTAACTATCTTAACCATTTAGCACATTCACATTGTTATGCAACCAATACCACCATCTAGCTCCAGAAGATTTCATCTTTGCTAATTGAAACTCTATATCTACTTCCCAGTCCTCTCTTTGCCCAGCCCTTGGAAGCCACCATTCTACTGTCTGTCTATGGATTTGAGTATTGCACATGAATGGAATTATACAGCACTTGTACTTGTGTGATCAAATCACATCACTTGGTACAGTGCTGTATGAGGGTCTCCATTACCATAGCAAAATATGGCCTTGTACCTGTGGCTGCTAAACCTTCTAAGGAAAAGAAGCTTATTTAACTCACAATACTGGAGGGTTAAAGTCCAATACCAGGCAGCCCCCTTGGTTCGACCTCTGGTGAGGGCCTAACAGCAGATGGTGTCATAGTAGTGGGAGCATCTGTCAGGGGAAGAGATCAGGAAATGAGAGCAATTCAGGGGATGGGCTTATGCTTAGGCTTTCCCAAGGGCAGCTTCCCTATTGACTGAGGGCCTCACACTAGGCGCCATCTCTTAAATGTCCCAACCCTTCTCAATACTGCTATACTGGGGACCAAGCTCTCAACCCTTGCAGGACACGTTCAGACCCCTTCTAAACCATACTAAATGTCCTCAAAGCTCATCAAGGTGGTAGCATGTGTCAGATTTTCCTTCTTTTTCACTGAGTTTCTTTTTAAGGCTAAATAATATTGCATATATACACCATATTTTGTTTCTCCATTCATCTGGTTATTGGACACTTAGATTGCTTTCACCTTTTGTCTGTTGTGAACAACGTTGCTATGGGAACATGAGTGTACAAATATCTCTCTTTGAGACCCTATTTTTGACTCTTCTGGGTATGTTTCTAGAAGTGGGATGTTACTGGATTTCATATAGTATTACAATGGTAATACTATTTTTAATTTGTCAAGGAACTATACCATACTGTCTTCCATAGTGGCTACATGAAAACTATGGAAAACTTTATACATTTGTGTCATCCTTGAGCAAAGGCCAAGCTAATCTCTGTATTGTTCCAATTTTAGTGTATTTGCGGCCAAAGTGAGTGCTCAAGGTGATTTTAAGGCAACAGTGATGGAAGCTTCAGACACTTCTTTTCAGCTTTAGTAAGGCATAATTGACAAAGAAAATTTTATTTATTTTGAAGGTATACCTTGATGTTTTGAGATACATATGCATTGTGAAGTGATTAGCACAATCAAGCTAATTAACATATCACCTCACCTACTTACCATTTATTTTATTTTATTTTTTCAGAACTGTGAATCAAACTCAGGACCTTGTGCTTGCTAGGCAGGCAGGATGGCCCTGAGCTACATCCCCGACCCTTATTTTGTTTTTTTCCAGGGAGATAATTTCCTATCTTATTTTATCAAATTTCAAGTATAAAATATATAATATATATTATTAAAAGTAGTCACCATGTTGTACATTAGATCTCCAGAGCTTTTTTCACCTTGCATAACTAGAACAGATTATTTGTTTTCTTACTATCAAGTTGCATGAGTTCCTCATAAATTTTGGATATATATGATTTGCAGATATTTCTTCTATTATATAGACTGTATTTTTTTTTTTTTTTTTTTGGTACCGGGGATCAAACTCGGCACCTTTTGCTTGCAAGGCAGGTGGCGGAACCACTGAGCTAAATCCCCGGCCCTGTAGACTGTATTTTTAACTCCACTGATTTGTTTTTTGGTGTGCAGAAGTTTTTTAGTTCAATGTGATTCCACTTGTCTGTTTTTGCTTTTTTGCTGTAATTTTGAGTCAGACTCCCAAAATCATTAATTAGAACACCAAGAAACTTTCCCATACTTTCTCCTAATAATTTTATATCTTTCCATTTTAAATTTAAGTCTTTAATCTATTTTTAATTGACTTTTAAATATTATGTGAGATAATTGTTTAATTTTATTCTTCTCTTTTATGGCTATCCAATTTTCCCAATACCGTTTGTTGAAGAGATTATCCTTTTCCCTTTACAGTATGTGTTATTGGTACTATGTAATACATGAATTTATTTCTGGGCTCTCTGTTGTGATTCTGATGCCTCCAGCTTAGCTTCGTTGTTCTTGCTAAAGACTGTTTTGGCTATTTAGCCTTCTGTGATTCCATATAAATTTTAAGATTATTTTTCTGTTTCTGTAAAGAATGCTATTTGGATTTTGATAGGGATTTTATTGAATCTATATTGAATCTTTATTGAATCTATAGATCATTTTGGGTTGTGTGAACATTTAACAGTAACAGTTCTGCAGCCCTTGAACATGGGACACAATCTGTATTTTCATTTTATTCGTCAAAATTTTACAATTCCCAGCACATCAGTCTTTCATTGCTTTGGTTAGTTTATTCCTAAGTATTTTATTCTTTTTGATGCTATTATAAATTTGAAATTTTCTTTTTCTGTTTCAAGTAATTCACTGTCAGTGTACAGAAAATCTACTAGTTTTCATGTTCCTTTGTATCCTAAAATTTTATTGACTTTATTAGTTTTAATAGTTTTTTTTCTTCTGTCTTTAGGGTTTTCTACACATAAAATACGTCATATGAATAGAGATAATTTTACTTTTTCATTTTTGATTTGAATTTGTAAACTTCTTTTTCTCCTCTAAATGTTCTGGCTGGGACTTCCAGTACTATGTTGAACAAAAGTGGTGAGGGTTGGAATCCTTGACTGGTACTGGGTCTTTCAGTTTCCTCCCATCAAGTGTGATGTTAGCTATGGACTTGCAATATGTAGCCTTCATTATGTTAAGATATGTTTCTTCTATACTTATCTTATTGAGAGTTTAAAAAAATGCATGAATGTTGAATTTTGTCAAATGCTTTTTCTGTATCTATTAAGATGATCATATGGGTTCTGTCTTTCTTCTGTTAATGTGGTATACCACATTTATAGATTTTTATATATTGAACCATCTTTTCACCCCTGGAATGAATCCTACTTGGTCAAGGTCTATAATCCTTTTTAATGTGAAGTTAAATTTGATTTGCTAGTATTTTACTGAGAATTTTTACATTTCTAAGAAGATATTGTATCTATAAATAAGCATATAAATAAAGAACTTGCAGAAATAAAAAATAGTTAAAATTTTTAAGAAGTGGAAGAGTCAAGGATATACGACATAAAGCAGAACAAAAAAATAACAAGTTGAAAAGATGAGAATGATCAGAAAAGACATAGAGAATAAGATCTAGAAATCCCACATCTAATTAATAAGATTCTGGAGAGAAGATAATAAAGAGAGAAGAGGGGGAAAAAGAAGATAGGAAGTGGGGATGACTTACAAGAATCTAAGGAAAAATTTCCTAAGATAAAGGACAACAGGCTCTTGACTGAAAAGGCCCTCAAAGGACTTGTCACATCAGAAAATAAAGATCCATGTCAAGGACATCATAGATATGTTTTAGAGCCCAGGGCTAGGAGATCTCCTTAAAGGCTTCTAAAGAGCAAACTAATTCAAAGGAGGTAAGATACAAAAGAATAGAATCAAATGATGTCAGATATCTCAGCAGTAACACTGGATACCAGAAAGTAACTAAAGATATCATCAGGATCTTATAGAATATAATTTTCAATTCAAAATTTTATACCCTGCTAGGATATCAGTCAAGTATGAAGATTGAATTGAGGCATCCTCCCCACCTATAGACAATTTGCCTGCATAATGTTCTTGCATAGAAAGTATTGAGAAAATGACCCAGTAAATCCTGAATAATTCAAAAAAGTAAAATTCATAGGATCCAGGAAATAAGGAACAGCGGTTAAGAGAAGGTCTAGGTTGATAGCTCAGAGCACCACCAGTCCAGAGTGAAAGAGGAGGTTGAATATGATTAAGTGAAAAGAATTAAAGCTATGCATATGGAAAAATTTGAATGTAAAAATAATAATTAATTCTTTAAAAGTACCAAAGTCCTCTGCATGAAAGGAAATATAGTCATATATTTCACTCTGCAACAAAATCAAATAGTTTGTTCTATATCATAATGCTATAAACCTTTAGAACAGTGAGAAATCTTTCTTATGTAAGTAACTGCAAATTCAAAGTGGCTTAAACTATGAAGAGAATTACAATATTCTGTTCACATAATTGAGGAGAAGTTTGGAGGTAATTTAGGCTCTTGATGAAGTTTGATCCAGGGGTTCTTAAAAAATATCTAATTCCCATCTCTCTTCTTGGTCTTCTGTGCTATTTATTCAAAGTAAGAGTAGCCAGGGATTTAGCTCAGTGGTTCTGCTGCCTGCCTCGCAAGCACAAGGTCCTGAGTTTGATCCCTGGTACAAAAAAAATTAATGAAAGTAAGACTAGCTTTACTATATGGTTGCAAAGGGGGTTTCCACTTAGGGACTTTATTTTCCCTCATTTATGTCCATCAGGAAAAGAATACTTCACTTCTCCAGAAGTACAAGGAAATTTTGGGTTGCACATTTTTTATTTTTCTTTTAAAAATAACTTTTTTTTTGTACCTGAGATCGAACTCAGGACCTTGCACTTGTGAGGCAGGCACTGTACCTCTGAGCTAAATCCCCGTCCCAAATAACTTTATTTTTAATTGACTCATAGTAATTGCACCTATTTGTGGGATATAATTGATATTTATTACACGTACACAAGCTATAATCAAGTCAGGGTAACTGGCATATCTATCACCTCACATATTTGTCATTTATCATTATAACACTATTTTGAATTCAATTAATTGTTATCAACCATGGTTACCTTACTATGCTACAGAAAGAAAATGAGTTATTCCTCCTCTCCAACTAAAACCTGTACCTATTAACCACCTTTTCTGCATCCCCCATCCTCTATATGCTTCACAGTTTCCACTATTTTTTCTTTCCTCTTCCCTTTCCCCTTCCCCTTCTTCTTCCCCTTCCTCTTGCTCTTCCTCTTCGTCTTCTCTTTGTCTTTGTCTTCTCGCAGTACCAGGGATTGAACTCAGGACCTTGTGAGGCAGGTGTGGCGCCACTGAGCTAAATCCCCTACCCCTTTTCTTTTACCTTCTTTGAGATCAACTTTTAGCTCCCTATATCTGTGAAAACATGCAATATTTACCTTTCTGTGCCTGATTTATTTCATTTAACATAATGTCCCCCATTTTCTATCTAGATTGCTGCAAATAACATAATTTTATTCTTTTTTTATAGAGGAATAATTTTCTATTGTGCATATGTGCCACATTTTCTTTATCCATTCATCTGTCAGTGGACAGCCAGTAGAATGATTCTGTCTTGGTCACTGTGAATAGTGCTGCAATGCGCATGCCAGTGCAGATATCTTTTTAATATACTGATTTCAGTTCCTTTGGATTTATACCCAGGGGTAGGATTGCTGGATCATATGGTAGTTCTATTTCTCGTTTTTTGAGGAAACTTCACACTGTTTTCTATAGTGTCTGTACTGTTCTCTCCAACAATGCATGAATTCCCCTTTCTCCACATCCTTGCCAGTATTCATTACCTTTTTGTGTTTTCGATGATAGCCATTTTAACTGGGGAGGGATGATACCTCATTGTGGTTTTGAGTTGTATTTTCCTGATGATTAATAATGTTGAGTATTTTTCATATATTTATTGGTTATCTGTGTATCCACTTTTGAGAACTGTCTATTTAGGTCATTCGTCCATTTTAAGATTTGATCATTGTGTTATTATTATTTTGCTATTGAGTTGCTTGAATTTCTTATAGAGGTTGAAAATTATTTTCTTTTTGGATGAAGAGTTGGTAAATACTTATTGTCATTCTATAAGCTGTCTTTTTACTCAGTTGATTGTTTCCTTTTTTGTACAGAAATCTTTGAGTCTGATGTCAGTTTTTGCTTTTGTTGCCTGTGTTTTTGGGGTTATATGCAAAGAAATCTTTGAGCTGAGCAGTAGCCTAATGTGCTTCTTCTATGTTTTTTTCTAATTGTTTCTTACTCTTAAGTCTTTGATCCACTTTGAGTTGATTTTTTTAAAATGGTGATATAGAGGGGCCTGGGTTCTTTCTTCTGTGTATGGTTCCCAGTACCATTTATTGAAGACTTTCCTTCTTCCGATATATTGCCTTGTGACATTATTAAAAAAAAAAAACCAGTTGGCTGTAAATATGTGGATTTATGTCTGGGTTTTCGATTCTGTTACATTGGACTATGTGTATGTTTTTATGCCCATACACTGATGCTTTGGTTATTATGGATTTGTAATGTGTTTTGAATCAAATATTATAATATCTCAAGCTTTATTCTGTTTTCTCAGGATTGTTTTGGCTATTCAGGATCATAGCTCTATAAACATTTTAGGAGTTTTAAAATATTTCTGCGAAGAGTGTCATTGGTATTTTGGTAGGTATTGCATTAATTCTTAGATTGCTTTGGATAGTATAGACATTTTGACAATATTAATTCTCCTTTCCAGTCTTTGAACTTTGAACTTATTTTTATTTTGTGTGTGTATGTGGGTGTCCTCTTCAATTTCATTCATAACTGTTTTGTAATTTTCATTATAAAGATCATTCACTTCATTAAATTTATTCCTAAGTGTTTTATTCATTATTTTTTGTAGTTATTGTCAATGGGGTTGCCTTTTTTCCAGCAATTTTATTATTAGTATATTAAAAAGTTACTGATTTCTATGTTGATTTTGTATCCTGCAACTTTACTGAATTTGTCAGTTCTAACAGTCTTTTGTGAAGTCTTAAAGTTTTCATTCTATAAAATCAAATTAGCAAATAGGGATAATTTGACCCCTTCCTTTCCTATTTGGATGTCCTTTATTTATTTTTCCTTCTTTATTGCTTTGGGAAAGACTTCCAACACTATATTGAATAAGAGTGGTGAAAGAGAACATCTTTGTCATTTCCTGATCTTTGAGAAAATTATTTCAGTTTTTCCACATTTAGTATGATGTTTGCTATTGGTTTGTCGTAATTGTATATAGCCTTTGTTGTTCTCAGGTATATTTTTTCCATACCTAGTTTTTTCAGTTTTATGACATCATGAAGGAATGTTGAATTTTATAAAATGTTTTCTTCTGCATTGAAATGATCATGATCATATGGTTTTTGTCCTTCACTCTGTAGATGTGATGCATTACATTTATTGATTGCATTATGTCAAAATATCCTTTCTTCTCACTTGAAGCAAGTGATCATATTCACTAGTAAAGTCATCTGGCCTTGTGCTTTTATCTGTTGAAAGACTTTTTATTACTTATTCAGTCTTGTTACTTGTTATTGGCATGTTCAGGGTTTTTATGTCCTTGTGATTCAGTTTTGGCAGATTATGTGTTCTTGGAAATTTATCCATTTCTTCAGGTTTTCCAGTTTGTTGGCACAAGGTTGTTCATAATAGACCCTACTAATCTTTTGTATTTCTTTTTTTTTTAAGGCTTCAAATTACAACTTTATTTTTCCCATTAAGTTTATTGGTACATTTTAGGTATAAAATACAGTTACATATGTTATTGGGATCTTGTACCAGTACATGAATATCTTGGTTCTTATGTTTTCCCCATTCCCCTGCCCTCCCTTCACCCCCTCCACCCTTCCCTATTTGCAAAGACTTTGTTTCCATTTTTTTCCTTTTCTCATATTTTTTCCTTCTCCCTTCTTTCCTTTCCCCTACCCTTCCCACTTCCCCTGCTCCTTTAGACCTTAACTTCTTATTACACAATATCAATTATACATTTTTAAAATTATAATACCTAGATCTAAATCTTTTGTATTTCTGTGGTGTCAGTTATAATATTTCATTTTTACCTCTGATTTAATTTATTTGGGTCTTCTCTCTTTTGTCTTTGTTAGTCTAGCTAAAGTTTTGTCCAGTTTGTTTACTTCTTCAAAAAACCAACTCTTTGTTTCATTTACTTTTGCTCTGATCTTTGTTATTTCTTTCTACTAATTTGTTTTTGGCTTTTCTATTGTGTTATTTCTTAAAATCTTTCCGATTTATTGATGTAAGTACTTACTAGTATAAATTTTCCTCTTAGTACTGCTTTTGCTGCATTCTGTAGGTTTTTCTGCATTGAAATGATCATGATCATGTGGTTTTTGTCTTTCACCATGTACTCCCTATCATGATGTGCCACCACATCACAGGGCCAAATGCAAGAGTTTGGATCTATTTTACGATCACTATCTCTTTGCTAAATTTTTCATCAATATCATAAATTGTATTCTTAATTTCATTATATTGAATATATTCTCCTATCTCATTCAGTTTCCTTAAAAATCATCATTTTGAATTCCTTTTCAGGCAAGTCATTGATTTATTTTTCTTTTATGCCTGCCACTAGAGTTATTGTGTTTCTTCAGAGGTATTATGTTGCCTAGTTTTTTCGTGCTTTTGTGTTCCCATGTTTATAATTTAAGCATGTAGCAGATCCGCTGCTTCTACCAATTTTGTAGGGAATTTTTTGTGTTAAAGGACTGTCTGCTGGCAATGTGTCCTAGGTGTCAGTTGGATGTGCTACATTGATGTGGTCCAGGTGGGCACTTTAGTGTAGTGTTTGTAGCTTCTTCAGTTGTAGTCAATGTCATCAATGTCTGTGGGTCTCTCAGTGGTCAAGGCTGTGCAGTTTGTACAGTTGCACTGGCAGCTGGGATATAGCTCTCTTAAATGGGATGGCTTCATTGGAAGCTCTGAGCATGGTGCACCTGCCTGTGGATGTGTGGCATCCATCAATATTTTTGCATAATGATGGCAGGGCTGCCCTGGTGAGTCCAGGTAGGTGTGACATGGCATGTACATACAGTAGGGGCAGAGTGCTTGTCAGTGTGTGAGGGCTGCACAGATGACTTCAAATGGCCTTTGGGGCTAACTTGCTCAGGAAAGATTGCCTAGCTGCTTCCCAGGAACAATGATGAGGGGGCAGGTTGCCTATTTATGCCTTATGATGTTAATGGGCTGAACTTCTGAGAACAGGCTGGTCAGGTGCTTCTTGGCGCTGTGGGGTGGGGGGTAGGCAGCACCATCTGGCTGCTTCCTGTGGTTAAGAGCCCATGTGTGGCTAGGCAGAGTGATCCTCAGCTTTCTGGGCCTTCATAGGCAATTGTTCAGAGTGGGCTACCCTGGTGCTTCCCAGAGCTATGGGAGGGAGGTGGGAATAGCTAGCTAGTCTGCACGGTTAGGCTGGTCGAGCTACTAGTAACTGTTGCCTGGCTGCTTCACAGAACTCCAGGTGGGCAGGGGACTCTGGGACTAGAGCCTTGGTTGGCATGGGGGGAGAACAGGGGCTGGGCTCTTTCTCCAGGACAGTTTAGGGGTGTGATAACCCAGAAACTCCTTAAACTGGGCCCAGAGCCTGTGAAGGCTGCAGACTTCTCTGGCAGTAAATGTTTCGGGTGTCCATGGAATGAGTGGAGACCACTGGGTGCCTCCTGCTTATCTGTTTCTGCCAACTGAGGTCCCTCTTCCTTAGGGTTGACCTGGAGGGAGAATAGGTGCTGTGTGCTTTGTTTCTTTCTCCATAATGCTGGCATGTATCACTGAGCTCCGAAGTATCTCTGACACAAACCCACTGTACTCCAGGGTGTAGCCTCAAACACTCCAGTGAAGAAGTGGTTTTGTGTGTTTGTTTTGTTTTGGCTTTCATTGTGTGCATGTGGGGAGCACATTGGGCAGCTCTAGTCAGCTATCTTGCTGATGTCACTTGCTCACATGCCTTCCTTGGACCAATCCTATCCTAGAGCATAGGCACGGGGCTCAGCCAGTCATGTCCCAGCCCTGCAGTTAGATGTGGAGTCAGCCTCCCAGGAGAGATAGTGACTATGGAAGGAAATGTGGATACCCCAGGTGGGAATCAAGGTAGCTTCAAGAGGAAAGGGAATGGCTGTTAGGTGGCTACAAAACAGCCAATGTCTATTTTACAATATAAATTATGCAAAGAAAATCAATGAAATAGTTGTATGGGGCAATACGGGTTGGGGAAACAAAAAAGCCAAACCACATCTATCATAATTCAAAATCAATACAAAATGTCATATTTATGGATTAGTTTAAACATATTGTTTGGAAATATGGAGGTAGCTAGTAGAAAGAAAAAGGCAGTTATAAGAGTTATCAACAGACCTCTGGGGGACCAGGCTGGGAGGTGAGATGGGATTGGATAAAGCATTATGGGTTTTCAAAAGGTTTTTCTTGTACAACTTAATTTTAAAACTGTGTTCATGCATTATTTTGATTAAAATTTAATAAACAAACTCCAAGCTTTTGTGAAAAACGTGAAATGGTATAAAATGAAACAAAACAAAACAAAAAGCAGGGGCTGCAGATTTTGCCTGGTGACAAAGAGCACAAAACTCCAAAATGGTACCCAAAATGGTACCCAAAACGGTACCCACTATTTTAGTTAAATCATAGGCTATGATTGTGTGTGGTGTCCTGTGGCTTCTGGTGCCTCTAGTGCACTGCTGCATATCCCTGGAGAACAGGAAAACTTTGCCTTAGTTTCATAAGTAGAGATGAAGACACATCAAGGTAAAGAGTTTGAAATGTTTTCTAAAGAAAATCTCCAACTTTTCCCAGCAACGCAGGGCCTGAGGCCCCCTGTGAACAACACACAATGTAATCACACAAAGACAAGTCACAAAGGATGCTGACTTTGGGGCTGTTGAGGGCTCTGCCCGGGCTCCTTCTTTCCCTGTGGGCGAGACTGCACTGCATTGTCCGGCCTTTTGTCACAGACCGTCTCAAAGCCCATCTGATTTTTTCTCCCCTCTCTTGAGACCACAAATGCTGCTCTAGCAGCTCACAAAGGTCTCTTCTGTAGTTTGCATTACCAGCCTGATCCCAAACATTATTCCTCCAGGGACCCTGGGTGTGGCAGGGGTGTAAAGAGCCATTTCTGGGGCACAGGGCACAGGGCACAAACATAGGATCTGCACAAAGCCAGTGCCATAGACATAGTCCCAGGAATGAAGCTTGCAGCTTGAGACCATGGGTCCTCCCATCTGCTGCATCTGGAGGTAACCTCCAATGATAAAAGTAGACCCAAAATTGATAATTAGATGTGGTAGGACAAGGTGCTGGTTTTAAAAACTGATGACATCTTGCGTCACCAACTGGGGAGTTGTATCCAATTTGAGAGCAAATTACATTCCAATTTAAGAAAATTCTGTTTTTTAGATTTTTTTTTTTTTGAGACAGGATGTTACTATGTCACTATGTAGTCCTAACTGGCCTTGAACTCAGGATCCTCCTGGCTCAGCCTCCTAAGTTCTGGAATTATAGGTATGTGCCACCTTGCCTGGCAAGACAAATCTGTTGGTAGGACTTTGGTTTCACAGCAGTGAGGCAACATGTGCTTTTCTGAGATGGAATTTGGGGAGCAGTGAGGAATTAGACTGCTCTTAATCTCAGTGTTAACAGCATGTCTTCACTTTGGGCTTCATGGGAAGCCAAGACTGAAGACTATTTTCCTTGCCATCTTGCTGGACCCCAGAGAGGATCAGGATGAGATGAGGATCTAAACCCATGTCAGAAAGGTGGAGACAAAGCAATTCTGTAGCAGAGGCAGCAGGCCAGAGCATAGTGTCAGGCTGGTGCCCAAGGAGAGAGCTAACCTTCCACCCTGCAAGCCCTTCTGCTCCACACAAACCTTCAGTGAAATTTTGTTAAATGTTGCCATCTGGTCTGAGCTGTGCTCAGGGGGAATCTTGGATGGATTTTTAAGAGAGCAGAAATAATCTGGAGAAATGCGATAACACAGGAATGAATGAACACGTTGACTAGAACCCAGGCAGCTGCTTGACATTCAAGCAACAACCAGACACAGAAATAATCCTCAGGGATTTTTCAGAGATCCCCGTGGAGAAGAACCCGAGGAAGGACCAGGCTTCCTTCCAGTCAAGATGTTCAGGGATGTGGGCTGCCACTATCTAGATTTTTAGTAGGCTGTAGAACTTGGGAGTATGGAGGGCTTCTTGAGGACAGCAAGTCAAATTCTAGTACCAATGTCTTAGCTACTTATTACTAGAGTTTAGTGCTTCCTTAGACTCTCAGTGGAGAAACGCAGTCAGTGAAGGATATCAGCAATCACAACCAAAACAAATGCCAGATATACAGCAGGCTAACTCCACCCAACCCAGCCTCACAACTGGACACATTCACTGAGATCATTCCGGCTGGAAAATTGCCGCAAGCGCCTGCCTCATTCCCACTGTTTCAACTGAAATCCCTGAACTGTTTGAGTTTCAACTTCTCATTCTTCTTACACTCACTAGCCTTCAACTCAACTTAATACAAACAATTTTCATGGTTTCTTGGAAAATTTTGGAGTTATATTTTAAAGGATGATGGCGGTGGTGGGACCAAAAGCAGAAGTAGGAAACACAAAGAATTATAGAATAGCAACCCTTCCTCGTTTCTGAGTAAATGTCACTTCAGTTGGAATGTCACTTTTTTTTTTTTTGCACGCATATATATTCAAAGCCTACATTGGAATTTTGCATTTTGAGTTGACAGCATACCCCTATCATGTACACCAAGGAAATATTTAGGACTAACAAAAATTTAAATCTTGCAGAAGCAACCAAACTCATGCAAAATTTTTGACTTAAATTATTATCAGAAAGCAAGAAAACCTCCAACTAAGGATTAAACCTAATTAGAATTAAACTTATGAAGCCCCAAATTTATGTTTTCAGTCTCATGGCCTGAATTCCCAGTTTTCACTCTTCATTTGCTGACAATAAATAGAATTCCAACCCCAAAGTGGGTAGAGTTTTCAGGGAAAGGGCCCTGCCACCTGGAGCCTTCTTGATAGGGAGCCCCAGCCTAGTAGGTTCTAAGCAGCTGCCCTGAGCTGCCCAGGAAGTGGAAAGTGGTCCCAGTCAGTAGGCTGGGGAAGTCCCTAGCACACGGTGTTTCCTCTCTGCCTCTCCTGTTGAGATCAGAGTGTCCCCCTGGATTATAGCTCTCAAGCAGCCTGACCTCCTCATTTTCTCTCTGGCTCTTCCGTCCACAGACTCCCAGCTTTTCCTCTGACCCAAAAATGTTGAAGTACCTTTCAGTGAGAGGTAGGGGAGTGTTTAAGTTTTGGGCTCTGTCTTTGGAGTCAGAGAGATCGAGGTCAGATCCTGACTCAGCTGCCCACCCTCTGTGAGACCTTGTGTGAGTGAGCCCAACTCAGATCTGAAATCTGGGGGTGACGCAGTCCTCGCTCATGGGGTGCTGTGGTAGCTAAAGAGATGGTGCCTCGGCAGAACTTGACACAGGTGGGCATCTGATTATTACTTCTTTGAAAGGAAGGAGATGAGAAGCTGTTTATTGGAAAGGAAAATATAAATCTGTACTTTCATATAAAATTCAATTAACAACAATTAAGAGTCAGGGGCCTTATTGTTCTTATTTTTGGCTTGTCTTAGAGTAGAAATAGAATAAATAAGATGGAACTGTTAAAGAACGTTAACTAGTTAATCAACACATAATGAAGGTAAGTATTCTTTGAAGCAGGCGTAAAAGATAAAGCACACATTTGTCCAGCAGACAAGGTGCCAGCCAGGATGGCAAACATGCAGCCTGTACCCTGTGACTGCCTCCTGCTCCTGCCCCTCTCCCTTTCCCCCACCTGGGCAGACATCATTAATCAGTCAAAGCATCTCATCTTGTTGAGCCTGGATTCTCCTTTATTATACTTTTTATTTCCTTTTTCTCCCCCTGTACTGAAACATTTTAAAGAAAATCTCAGCTATTGTGTTATTTCATACCTGCAGAGTATATCTCTAAAAATATAGATGTTCTCTTATATAACAACAATTACATTATCATACCTGACAAAATTAACAATCAATCCCTTGTTTGTCTGATACTTTGTCTATAAACAAATTCCCTGATTGTCTCAGAACTTAAGGTTATGTTTAACTCAGCTGTGGAGCTCCTCTCCATTGGTCAGAGTTTTAAGTAGAAGTGACATTTTCAGATGGCTGAGTCAGAAGCATCTTCAGACTGCCATTTGGGGAATCGAGGAGAGGAAGGGGCATCTCCTACCAGGATGAACTGGTGTAGAGTGTGGGTGTGGGCACCCATCCTGTCTTCCTTTCTCAGAATTTCAGTTCTCTGAATCCTTTCTTTTGCCAGGAAGCAAGGGGACCCTCCTGCAAACAGGACTCGGGAACTCTGTGTTCCAGAGTTCTTCAGGGATGACTCCAGCAGACAGAGCCTTGTCCTGTCCTGTCCTGCCCTGCCCTGCCCTGCCCTGCCCTGCCCTGCCCTGCCCTGCAGTGAGTGGGTGGATGATACAAGTAGAGGGGTCATGGAGGCCCTCAGCCCCCAGGAAGATGTTAATCCGACCCTGGAGGACTGGGCATGGGAGTTAGATGTCCCCCTGCCTGGCTGTCTCAACTCACTGACCCCTCTGTAACCCGGAGAACAGACTCCCTTTGTGCTTTGGAATCAGCTGTTGAAGTGCCAGCAGGGACTGGCATGGATTTTCCATTTCCTGTGAATGTCTGCAAGGAGACTGAAGGCTCAATTTCAGGATGCCTGGGTCTGCACAAAGGCAGTGATGATGGCTATTGTCTGCAAAATGGCCCATTGTGGAGATGGAGTGGGGGTGCTGGAAATGAAAGAAAGTCTTCCATCAATGACTGTCGATTTCTTCCTTGGGGAGCTGAGATTTACTCTGGCAGACAAAGGTCTGATTTAGTGCAGGGCACACTGAAGTCCAGAGAGAGGATGACCTGGGGGAAGCAGCAGAGGATTTCAACTGAGACCCCACCATTTCAGGGGTCCTGCTGCCCAGCTACTGGGCCTGACAGAGAAATCAGGGGTCAGGAAGCTGGGCAGAAATGGGGAGGACAGCCAAGGGAGGGGATGATGGGATTCCTAGGAAACTGTGATGGAAAAGAAACCTGAGGGTTTATATTTTGATCTCAGGATCTTTATGGCCTTCCTTCAGTCCTGCTAGGGAAAGTAGGATTTTTGTTTTTCTTTTCCTCTCTCCCTTTTGTTTCTTTCCCTCCCTCCCTCCTTCCTTCTCTTCCTTTTATTTCCTCGTCACTTATTTAGTTCCTCATTTATCCAATGACCAATTGTCAGGGGCCTCTCTACGTCAATAGCAAGGGGCTCCCCCTACTGTGTCCAAGGCTTAGAATGAGGTGGCAAAAAAGGAAGACATAGCTCTCATCCTTGTAGGACTTAGAGACCTGGGATGGGGCAGATGCCAAATCACGAATGCATGGATAATGCAACGATCACAAATTGTACTATGTTTTACGATGAAAACAAAAGGACTGACTGAGACCGGAAATGAGACTGTCTCTCTTTTGCTTCCTCCCATGTTCTATCAACCAGTGTGGGTGGCAGTGGAGCGCTGTCCAGTTCCCTGCTGTCACCACTCCATCCCCTCACAGCTGGGTACACAGCAGCTTCCTCATCCCTGGGAGCTCATTCAAGACCCCAGTGGATGCCTGGAAGTGTAGACAGCAGTGACCCCATCTACACTATGTGTTCCCCCGTACTTACATGCCCATGATAATTGATTTATAAATGAGGCACAGTAAGAGATTAACAATAGTAATAGTACAGTAGAATAACTTCAACAATTATTATAATAAAAGTTACATAAATGTGGTCTCCTTCTTCTGGTGATGAGGAAGGTAAATGACATAGGCCTTGTGTTAGGCTAGGGCCCAGAGGCTGCTTGATACCAATCTGCTACCCTGGGCTCTGATAACCCAGCTGGTACTAATGGTGAAAAGCACACAGGATGGACAAAGGGATGATTCATGTTCTGGTGGGATGGAGGAGGGCATGGAGAGATTTCATCATGTTACTCAGAATGGTGCACAGTTTAAAACTTAGGAATTGTTTATTTCTGGAATTTTAAAATTTGATCTTTTCAGACTGTTCTTGACTCTGGAAATCAAAACTGCAGATAAGGGAGAGAGACCACTGCATGCAACTCTCTTGTGTGACCGTCCTGCCAGGCCCCTCCTTGTGTCAGGCAGGAGGGAGTTGAGGGCTCTAGCGCCATCCCTGAGGCTTTTTGTCCAGGCTTCTTGGCTGTGGGTTAGTCTTCAACTTTTTTTTTTTTTTTTTGTATCGGGGATCGAACTCAGGACCTTGCACTTGCAAGGCAGGTGGCGGAATCACTAAGCTAAATCCCCGGCCCTAGTCTTCAACTTTGACTTTGGGCCTCATATTCATTCTCTGTTCCAGAGAGGCTGTCTTTTTTTCCCCTACAAATATCAAATATATATTTTAACCTTATTGAGATATAATTTACATACTGTGAAAGACATAGATCTTGTTCCAGCAGCTTTTAGCTTTACCTATTTTGAAACTGTTAGTATTCGATATGTACACATTTATACTTGTTTGTCTCAATTGATTCTTTTTTTTTTGGTACCAGGAATCGAACTTAGGACCTTGCGCTTGGGAGGCAGGTGCGGCACCACTGAGCTAAATCCCCAGTCCTTAATTGATTCTTTTTTTTTTTTT
>NW_004624764.1:19899170-19991569 GCF_000247695.1 Heterocephalus glaber | reverse complement strand
TAAAGCAGCATTAGAATGTGAACTTTATGAGAACAGGATCTTACCTGTTCTGTTCACTAAATAATCCCCTTACTCTTTTAAACAGCCTGACACAAAACAGGCTTTCAGTAAACTTTTTTTTTTTTTTGGTACCAGGGATCAAATTCGGGTCCTTGTGCTTGCGGGGCAGGCAGCAGAACCACTGAGCTAAATCTCCAGCCCCCTTAATTGATTCTTATCACATGAAATGTCTCTACTAGTTGTCCATTGTTGAATCTATTTTGTCTGAAATTAATCTACTCACTTCAGATTTCTTTTAATTAGTGTTTTCATGGTATATCCTTGACCCATCCTTTTTTCTCCTAACTTTTCTGTATTTTTATTGTGTGTCTTACAAACAGGATATAGTTGGGCATTTTTTTTACCCTCAGTTTCTCCCTTTTAGTTGGAGTGTTTAGTCCATCTATATTTAATGTAATTGTTGCCTTGGCTGAGTGGAAGAGTGCTATATTGCTATCTGATACCTATTTTTCTCTTTTGCTATTTGTCCTTTCTTTTCTGCCTTCTTTGAATTCATGAAAATTTTTAATATTCTAGTTTTATCTTTCCCACTAGTTTAAAAAAATCTATTTCTCTTTTTAAGTGGATATTTTAGGAATTGCAGCATGGATTCAATTTTTTTTTTTTTTAGTACCTAGGATCAAACTCGGGACCTTGTGCATGCGAGGCAGGCAGCAGAACCACTGAGCTAAATTGCCACCCGAAGCATGCATTCTTAAATCATCCAAGTCTATTTTGAGTTTCTCATATAAGGAAAACCATGCAGTATTTAGGCTTGTGTGTCTGATTTATTTCATTTAATATTATGGTCTCAAGATGCCTCCATTTACCTACTGATGCCTCAAGCTTATCTTTATGGCAGAGTAGTAGTCCATTGTGTATAAATATCATATTTTCTTTATCTGTTCATCTGTTAGAACTCAAAATAGAAATACAGTGTAAGAGCAAAATAAAAAATAGGAAGTAGGAGCTCTTTTGTCAAATAGGAAAGGGAACAGGAGATGCAAGGAAGAGGGGTGAGGAGAAAAGGGATGGGATTAAAAGAATTGCAGACAAAAAAGCGATAGAGTTTTGCAAACAGGAAGGGGATGGAGGTGGGAGGGAGCAGAGAAGGGTGGGAGGGGTAGGGGACAGAAAACTTAAGATGTTCTATGCGCAGACACCAACTAGCCATGATAAATGTAATCATCATACACTGCAGACCTGTACTAATGAAAAGTCTATCTTGGATGTGGATTAATCCACTTCACATACAATGTAAGAGTGTTACACTCATATACTTCTAATTCTTTCCTCCTTTGTTCTAATCTTCACATTTAATTTTTACACATGTTAACCCCACATTGTTTTAGGAGCTTTTTTTCCTCTTCTTTTTTTTCTTTTTTGGTCTTTTTTTTCAGGTTTCTTTTTTGGTACCAGGAATTGAACCCAGGGCCTCGCGCTTGCCGGGCAGGCGCTGCGTCGCTGTGCTACATCCCTGGCCCCCCACATTGTTTTAAATAGTAAATTTACTTTAGAGAACTTAGTAGTTAAGAAAAAGTCTTACATTTACCCACATACATCTCCTTTCTTCTTTGTGGAGGATCTTAGCTTTCACACAGAACCCTCCCCCTTTTGCCTGAAGAACTTTCATCAACATCTTACAGTTCATATCTGTTGGTGACAAATTTGTTTATTTCAAAAATTCTCTCTTCATTTTTTAGTTATTTCTGCATATAGACCTTTAGGCCAATGAAGTTGTTTTTCTTTCAGGAATTTAAAGTCTCCCATAACCTAACTTGCATTGTCTGTAATGGCAAATCAGTGAACGTTCTTACCTTTTTATCTTCAGTTCCCTGTGTTCTCTTTTTTCATAACTTCTTTTAGAATTGTCTCTTTATTTTTGTTTTCTCAGAGATTTTATTATGTGTTGATGCTGGTGGTAGAGGCAGTGGTGGTTGTGTGTGTGTGTGTGTGCGTGCGTGTGCGTGCACGTGTGTATGTGTGTGTTAATATTGCTTGCAGTTTGCTGAGCTTTTTGGATTTATAGGTTGACTTTTCATCACATTTGAAACATTTTTTAGTCTTTTAAAAAATTAGAGGGCCTTATTTTTGGAGCAGTTTTAAATTCACATCGAAAGTGAATGGAAAGTAGAGTTCCTCTGCCCCTCCTTCCTCCTCTGCACCCACAACCTCCCCCACCAACCTTCCACGTTAGTGTGGCACATTAATTCCAATCAACACACCAGCACAGACTCATCCTTCTCAATCAAGGTCCACAGTGTTCACTTGTGGTGTTATACATTCTATGGATTTTGACAAACGTGTAGTGACATGTACCCACTGTTACACTATTCTACAGAATAATTTTCCTGCTCTAAAAATCCTCTGTGCCCTGCCTATTCATCCCTCTTCTTTCACTCTGAATCCCTGTCAACCACTGATAATTTTACTGTCTCCATAATTTTGCCTTTTCTAGAATGTCATATAGTTAGAATCATAAAATATAAAGTCTTTTCAGATTAGCCTCTTTCCCTTAGCAATATGCCTTTAAGACTTCCCCATGTCATTTCATGGCTTGATAGTTCATTTCTTTGTAGTGCTGAAAATATTTCATTGTATGGGTATGCCATAGTCTCTTTATCCACTCTAGCTATTATAGAATATCTTGTTTGGTTCCATGGTTTTGCAATTGTGAATAAAATTATTATAACCATTCCTGTGCAGGTTTGGGGTAGACATAGGTTTTTACTTATTTGGATAAATATTAAGAAATGCAATTGCTGGATTACATAAGAGTACATTTAGTTTTGTGAGAAACTGCAAAAATATCTTCCAAAGTGGCCATACCATGGTGCATTCTCACCAGCAATGAACTAGAGTCACTTTGGTGACATAACTTCTTCAGTATTTAATATTGCCAGGCTTTTGCCTACTCTTTAAAAAATGTTTTTGGGAAAGATAATAATTACACATCTTTATGAGATACAATGTGAGGTTTTAGTACATTTATACATTGTGTATTGATCAATTCAAGACGCTTAGATTATCCATCATTTCAAACATTTTGGCTGTTCTAGTAGGTATGGGGTAGTATCTCATTGTTGTTTTAATTTGTAATTACCTAATGATGTATGACGTTGGGCATCTTTCCATGATTATTTGCCGTCTGTATATCATCGCTGGTGAAGTGGCTGTCCAGATATTTTGCTAATTTTAATTTGGGTAGTTTACTTTATTACTGTTGAGTTTTAAGAGTTCTCGGTGTATTTTGAGTAAGTCTTTTCATCAGATATGTCTTTTGCAAATATTGTCTCCCAATCTGTGGGTTATCTTCTCATTGTTTTGATATTTTTCAAAGAATTTTTTCAGTTTTTCAAAAACTTTTTTCTGCCTTAATCTCTCACTTCTCTTTCTTGCACTCCAATTCCATTTGTTTCCATGGTTGATATTGTTTCATAAGTCACCGGGGTTCTCTTCCTTTTCCTCTGTGTCCTTTAGTTACCATGGATTCAAGTGCTTGCTTTTTCAAATTCACTAAACTGTTCTTTTTAGTTTCCAATCTATTGTTGAGTTTATTTAGTTAATTTTTCATTCCAGACATACTGTATTTTCAGTTTGTAATTTCTATTTGAATTTTTAAATAGGTTCCACTTGTTTTTCTGTTGCAGTTTCTCATTGGTTCACACATTATATATAGTCTCTTTTATATCCTTAAACATGTTTATAACAGATGTTTTAAAGTCCTTTATTTCTTATTTTAGTGTCCATGTCATCTCTCGATCTGTTTCTACTGGTAATTTTTTCCTGGTTATAGATTTGCATTTAGAAAAATCATTTTATATATATATACATTTTGAAAATGTATTTAATGAACATTGTGGATACTGTATTGGGATCTGGACTTTTATTATTTATTTTAGAGAGTGCTGTGTCTTTGTTCTGATGGGCAGTAACTTACTGGCAAATCAGCTTGGTTCTGTCATAGATTGAATGTAGAAGGGTGAATGTAGACGACTCCTTACTATAAGCCTTCCTGGAGCCTCTGCTGGATACCCACAGTATTCAGCGAGATCTCCCCATTCTGATGCCCACCCCCCAGCACCGTGTGGTCTCCAATAAAGCAGTTTGGCTCACATGCCAGGAGCTATTCTCTGCCAGGCAGCACAAAGCCTCACTCTATGCATGCACAGTTTAATATCCAATCAGACTGATCCTGGTGCTCTCTGTGCCTCTTCCAACTCCTGTAACCTGCCCCACAAACCCAGCTGCCTCAACTCCAGTTTGTTTCCTTCATCCAGCAAGAGCTCTGCCCTCTCTCTGGCTCCCTTCCCCATGCTGAGACTTGGAAAGTGACCACTGAAAGAAAGCTGGGGTGGATGCCAAACTCACCCCATGAGTTTCCTCTTTTCAGAGATCACAGGGAGTTAAGAGTTAGAGATTTGCCAACCTAAGAGCCAGAGTAAACTAGGAAACCTTATTATATCTCCCTGCTTCCCTCCTCTCCCCTCTGCCCCTGGCTCTCCTACGGTCATTCCCTGGAAGGGAATGCGGGAGAGGAGCATGGGCTGCTGGGAGAAAGGAAGCCCAGAGAAGGCAGGTGGGGTACTACCCGCTGCCTTTTGTTCATTCCTCTCCAGTGGAGCCCAAAAGAGGCAGGCAGCTGTATGTCATTGAGCCAGTTGAAGAGAGAGGAGGGAGGGGCTGCTGGGGAGTGCAATTAGCTGACGGTTTGAGACTGATGAAGTGGATAATGAGAGGTGTTAGGACAGATTTTCATGCTAAACAGAAAAAAAAAAAAAAAAGACAGGAGAGAAACTGTTACACATTAACCTGCTCAGGCCCCATCCGTTCAGGAGCCTACTTTACCCAGAGGCCAGGGACGAGAGGGTCCTGGCCCAGCACCCCCTTCCCCGGTGGCCTCCTTGGGCATTTTCCTCATTATCCTCGTCGTCACCCACGTTTTCAAGCTCACAAGGGCCAGGTCCTGAGCCAACCATGTTTTCTGTGCTATACCTCATTTAGTTGTTTTAAAACAACCCCATGGAGTCAGTGTTATTGGAGTCCATTTCACAGGTGGGCAAGTTGAGGTACAAGGAGATGGAAGAACTTTCCCAAGCCACATTATCTGTAGGTAGTGAAGCTGAGTTTCTCCCTGTGGTCTGTTACCAGAACTTGGTAGTCTCGTCCTCGGTCTTGGTTTTGTGGTGTGTTGTGGTTTAGATCTAAAATGTCCTCCCAGGAGAGGAGTTGAAGGGAGGGGAGGGGATCAGGGGAAAAAGAAGAATCAAGACATATTATGTACAGGTACAAATTCCCTATGATGCATGTGATTATTACATATATCTAAAACATACTAATAAAATTAATTGAAAAAGGTCCCCACAAAGCCCCATGTACTGAGAGGTTGGGCTTGTAAAGGTGATTGGATTATCAGGGTGCTCTAGCTGACTTGCTGTTAGGAGGTGGAGCTGATGGGAAGGGGGTTACTGTGCCTGTGACCTGGAAGGGTGTGTTTCCTTCTCTGGCTCCTCCCCTCACTCACTCGGCTTCCTGTCCATCATGATGTGAGCAGCTTTTCCTCTGCCAGGCCCTTCTTGCCTTGGGGACACCTGACTATGGACTGAATCCTCTAAAAATCATGAGCCAAAATACACCTCTCCTCCTCTCAATTGTGGGTGTCAGGTATTGTGTCCCAGTGACCAGAAAGTAGGAAGACTGGGTACAAGTATATTTGGGACCAGAACCTGCTGTGAGAGGGGCCCTGTGCAGACTCAGCCAGGACCGTTCCATCCCATCTCTTCATTTTGGCTCTGTTCTTCTTTTCAGTCATTCTCAATATTCTGGGTGCAGTTAGTACCGCTCCTTTTACATGCAAGGAAATAGCGTCAGAACAATTACATACTTCGTCCAAAGAACTCACCTTGAAAGTAGTGGAACAATGTTAACATTTATTAAAACTGGTACATGATGACAATTACATATTAAATCCCTACTTGAGTCAGAACTTATTCTAGATACTATAAATATAGTGATGAATAAGATAGAGAAAAATCCTGCCCTCATGGATCTTACATTCTAGTGAGGGGTCTGTAGACAATGATCAAAAAGGCCAAAAGGAGGTAAATGACAGAAAAACAAGGTGGGGGAGGTGGGAAGGGAGAGTGTGATGAGGAGATTGTAATTTTGCATAAAATGTCAGGAAGATCTCGTCAAGAATATGAGTTTTGAACACAGCCCTGGACACTGAAGGATCAGCCCTGAATATCATGTGGAAGAGCATTCTGGGTGCAAAGATCACAAGGCATCAGGATGCAAATGCTCAACTCCATGGGCAGTGCTCATGAAAGCCCTAAGGAGGAGGGTCCCTTGGGGGCTGTGCAGGAGCCTGCCTTGTAGGGGATGGGTGTGGCATGCCAAGAAGAGTGACGGACAGGTAAAGAATGGCTGGAGAAGAGGGCTAAGAGACGATGCCCAGGTGGGCTTGGGCTGCCACTTTGATAGCTCCAAAGCTACACCTTCCCTTTGGGTTCTGCCTCTCAGCTGCTCCTGCCCCAGGGCTGAAGTAACCACACTTTCAGCTCAACCCCTAAAGCATCCCAGCAGCTCCCTCTCTTAGCCCAGGAAGACATCCTAACAGGTGAAAGAATTTGCCCGAAACATGAGTATAGAGGGAGTACTGCTCACCACCATGTGACTTGGGGCTGGCTCCTGCCTTCCTGGGCTTCACTCCGTCTGTTGAGGGAGTATCATAGGTGTACCCTCTTTAGAGTTGATTGTAAGGCTTAGGCGAGGCTATGTCCACAGCATGATGGGGACAATTGGGGCAAAGTTGTTCTCTCACCAGGCCCCTATAAGGTTCTCTCATCTGAGAAAGCCTGCCTGTCACTCCTTGTTGTCTATCTTCACTTGTCAATAGCCTATGGGTCAAATTGGAGGTCATCTAAGAAGTTTCCCTATGTTTCACTCACTCTCACTAATTAACATCTCCATGGTGCCCAGGCTGTACGTGGAGAGAGAAGAAGGGGTTGACACCAGATAAACCTGAGTTCCCAGCTTGCCTCCACCTCTGTATCGGCCCTGGGTGATTTTAGAACAGTCGCTAGACGGTTTCCTCATCTGTGGAACACAGCCTTGTCCTGGAGGCATTGCAAGAACAAAATGAGCATTTAGCACAGTGGACCCTATCAGTTATGATAAACACTTCAACATGATCGCACAACTTGGCCTGAAAAATATCCACCTAGGGTTGATCTAGACCAGAGGCCAGTAAGTTTTCAACAGAGACCCAGAGAGTAAATATTTTAGGCTATGCAAGCCCTGGGGGCTCTGTTGCAGCTGTAGCTCTGCTGTTAGAGCACAAATCAGCCACAGAGAAGGCTGTGTTGTATTTAATAAATCAGGCTATTGGATTTGGCCCATGAGGCATGGTTTTCCAACTCCAGATCGGAACCAGTATTCTCACCTAACACAGAGAAGGAAGCCTAGAGCTAGCCAGCCACCTCCTGAGTGGTTGAGCCACCTCTTCACTGAGGGAGGGCAGGCAGGCAGGCAGAAAGCCCACGTCTCAGTCTTCCGTCTGTTTGTCATTCCAAATTGGTTAGGTTTCTCTCTCCTTTTGATTTGTCAGTTGCACACACGTTAGTCACACTCATTAAACAGTTGTTTGATTGGTTTAAATAACAATACATCTTTGACACCGTCTTGGAAGCGTCTGGATTTGTCATTTGGAGAAAGCTGTGACGTCAGAGGTGATGAAGGGAGCATGGCTGACATAGAGTCCCTGGTGAGTCAGGAGTTCCCAGTTTCCAGTCCTGGAGGATACTATCAGTGTGACAAGAACAATGTTACTGTACCTGCCACAAGAATGGCCACGCTCTGCAGGCTGCAATTCTTCCTTTGGTTTCTCCAAGAAAACAATCCTCTAAAAAGAATCTCATCTATTAATGTGATTATTAATCTGGAAAAAAGCCCACTTCTCAATAAAATGAATCTATGACAAGACAGATGTAATAAACCTGGTTAGGATTTATGATGTGCCCAGGCAGCGTTTTGCAAAAGATAATGTTCCCCTGTAATGTTGATTTGCCGGATGAGAACCATGTAATTTATTCTGTCAATGTACATAAGAAATGTTATCTGTGTGGGGAATGACTGATGGCCTCATGAAAGCTGGCAGGGAAACAAATAAAACAATTTGGACCTTAAAAATATAATCACCTAATGATCACGTCCTGGTGGCCCTGATGCAGAGTGCAGGGCTGGGAGCTGTCTGGTCATGGGGCCATTTACCCTTGATCTTGACACTAGAGGGCAGCAGGGAGCCCCCAGAGACTCCCATGAAGGTGAGGTTCCTCCCTGTGGGCTTTGCGTGGGCTGTTCCCTCTTCCTGGCTGTTCTTCCATGTACCCAGCAAGCCCTGCTCAGCCGGCTTCCTTGGGCCTTGGCATGTTTCTGTGCCTACAGCTCCCCAAATTCACCCCCTTGCAAAGACAGGATTGTGCCTCCTCAGGGCTCTTGCAGCCACTCTCTGGGCCTCTTTCATGCTGGTCAGCACTTGCTCGTGGGACTTCAGTGGTTGGTATCCTTTTCTCTTTGAGACTGGACTGATCTTTGCCCAGCATTCTCTGTTGGAGGACTGTTGAGTGCAGGCTCCTGGCCTTTGCTGGGGGAATCAGTACTCAGAGGTGTGGCCAACGTTCACGGAGCCACCCTAGGAGACAGGTGCATAGGTCACACATCTCCCAAGAAGAGGAGCAGGGTGACCGCACAGCCCTTCCCACGCTGACTTCCCCTCCTTAATGCACTTTCTTCCTGGCTTCCGTACACCACACTCTCCTGCTTTTCTGCCCATGTCTCTGATCACTCTTCATTCTTCTTTCCAGAACTTTCTTCCTTAAATGTTGGGCTCCATCAGCTCTGTGCTCAGCTTTCCTCCCTTACATGGTGGTTGGTCCTGTTTTCTCTCTTGGCTTTCACAGTAGGATCTTGACTCCAACCTCTACCTGTGATCTATCCTTCTCCCAAATGGGTGCTCACCAGGTCCCTCAGAACTAAATTCTTTACCACTGCCTGCCTGTGGCTATTCCCTAAGTCTCTTCCCTTGTCCCTGTCCCCAGAGACTGGAGCTTCCCATCCATCCACCCAAATAAACACCAAGGTCAGAACCTGAGAGCCACCTGGATCTGTCCCCTTACCTCTCCCTCTAGGGCTGATGCATCACTAGGTCCTGTAGCCTTTCCCCTTGTTAACCCTTCTGGAGTCTTCCATCTACTGTGGTCCCCTCTGTGCCCTCACTGGGGCAGGTCACTCACTGCTGCTGGGTCTTTGAGCCTACAGAGACCCACCTGCCCCAGGATGCTCCCCTGAACCTGCCAGGTTGACCTAGTGTCCCTTGGCCTTCTCCCATTGGACCTTATAGCCCATGACATTCCTCGTGGTGAGTGATGTTAACAGGCTTTCTTTCCGCCATGGTGAGCTCGAGAGCAGAAGGCTTCTCTGAATACCCCAGGATCCTGAGGACTGTAGATACAGCTGCTCTTGGTGTGGGCCAGACAGTGATGTAGGTGGAGGGGAGCCAAGCCAGACCCCCGCCCAGAGGAAGATGGTGGAAGGAGGGAGGACTCAGGCAGGTGTACTCCTGGTCTCAGGCTCCTCTGGACACTGAGCATGTCCCAGAACCCTAGGGAAAACAGAAACCCAAGGCATCCATGGAGAACACCTCTGAAATGCCCTGGGGCACTTGTTAGAAGGGGCATGCAGTGAGTGTGTCTGCGCCGAGGCCAATATGGAGACCAGGCCACGGGGGACATGAGGTTAGCCCTGTGGTTGACAGCATGAAGACCAGAGTGCAAGGTGAGGACCAGGCAGCTCTCACTAGGGTAAGGCTAGGGCTGGGAAGTCAGCAAGGCAGGTCCTGGGGAGGACATGCTGGTCAATGTGACAGAGATGGGGCAGGGGAGCCTATGCCTCAAAGATGCCAGGCCCAAGACATGGTACTCAGCATGGAACCTAGAGACCTTTAGTCTGGAGAGTGTGGCTGTGTTGTTTGTGCCTGGCAAGAAATGGAATTCATACCAGATGATTCAAATGAACAAAGTGAAGTGGAGGGACAACTTAGAGATGTATAGGCAGAACTGAGGGAGTCAACAGGGATCACTCAGAGAGTCAGAGCAGCAGAGAGTTGGTGCTTCTCCTAGGGCCAAAAGGGAGAAGGGGAGCAGTAATGGTGTGAGGGTCCAGTGAGATTGGGTGCTGTGGAAGAGCTAAGGGAAAGCTCTTAGCCACAGATGGGTGCCAGAGCAGGATGGGGGTGGGGAGGAAATGACATGGCCTCTCTCCTCCTGCCCTGCAGTGACTCCAATTAGCTGAATCCACAAACAGGGTCAAATGCCCACATCATGAAGTAGATAAGAAAAGGAGACATGGCTGATCCTGGTGCCAGTGGGGACCTGTTGGCATTTCACTGCAGAACTGACCTCCTATCCTGACTGGTCCCCAGGTGAGGTCTTAAGGGGATCTAGCTTTGGGATCTGGGAAGGCAGAGGCAGGAGGAAGGTGGGCAGCCCTCCAAGAGGATGGAGACTCTTTGGTTTTTATCATATGTGAATTGAAAGCAAGGATTGAACATCTCAAGGATGAGCTGAGGCTGAGACTGATTCTGGGGTAGAATGAGGATGTTGGATCAAAGCAGCAATTTTCAAATGGTGTCCTAAGGGGTTCCAGAGCTTGATGAAACTGCCTTAGGGGTTGGTGGGTATGAGGAGGGGGAGGCCAAGAGAGTTGGGTGAGCTAGTGCTAATCAAGCCTGCTAGTTAAGAAAATCTTTTCTTGCACTTGACTTCAAGAGAGCAGCTCAGACAAACTGGACTTGGAGCACTTCAGCCAGGGAAGAAGGGGTGACAAATGCAAAGGCTTTTGGCAAGCTTAGGGTGATCCCTGAGGCAAGAGGCAAGAGGCTGGGAAGCAGTTAGAGTGGGTCCCGGGCATGACTTGGGAGACGCTATGGACCAAGTTGAGGACCTTCAGGAAGAAAGAAGATGGAATCCAAGGAGCATTCAAGAGCAGACAAAAACATCCACATCCATGAATTTCTTTGAGGATCTCCTAGCCAAACTCCAAACCTGCTTACTGGATGTGGCTGTTTCTTCAGATCCAGATGGAAAAGCCAAGTGGTTGGAGAGAGATAGGATCTAACCCCAATTTTCGATGCATAGAGATCCTGACCCTCAGGAGGAGCACCTGCCAAACAATAGGGGGCTTCCTAGATTCCTCGATGCTCTCCCAGGTACTGAACTAGGCCCTGTTTGGATTTTTTCACTATGGTTGGAATCTTGTGATCTCTACTTGTTCATGTTGGAGTCTTAGGCAGCTGGTTTTTGCCAGCCTGGCTCTGGCCTTCCTCTCTTGGGTCCTCGCTTCTCCCTTTTACCGTAAATGGTAGTATATTGACCTCTCCCAGGGTTAACCCCTTTCCTGGGATTCTGCTCTGAGCAATAGTGGCCCCAGTTTGAAAGTTTCGTCCCAGGTGTTGGATGCTCCCTAACCCACAGAAGTTTGCCTTGCCTGAAAGGAACATCTAATTGTTAGCCCAGGCCCCTGATCACAATTGCAAAGGGATCTGCTTTGGTCTCTGCTGTAATTGCATGGAAAGAAAATGTGAAGAAAAGATATTCAGCACCTGTTCATATATAAGGCAGGTGAACTTGTGTGAATGTGTCTTGTGGCTGCCCTAATGGCTAACATGTATGAACAATTACATGCAATATTTCACTTAAGCCTCAAAACAGCCCCTTGAGAGTTGGATTTTATTATTTCTATAATTGAGGAAACTGAGGTTCTCAGGGAAGTGCCTTGCCTGACGTCGCACAGCTGAGAAGAGTTGGAGCCTGTGTAGTAAGTAACAGCTATGCACACCACATTCCAGGTCTGGGAAGGGAAATGAACTATCAGTTTGAGCCTCTGAAAGGGTCCTTCTCAGCCACCCTGTGAACAAATGTCATGAATGGCACCACCAAAAGGCTGATCGATAGGCGCCATCGCCAAAGAGCTGAGCAATTAGGTGAGAAAATGGAATAGCTTTCTTGTCTCTAAAATAACAGGCATACATTCATTTAGAAATATTTTCACTTCATTGTCCATGATAGGAAATTTACGTTTGATTCCTTCTGCTCGAATCACTGCTCCTCTTCCTCTTTCATGGCTGGCCTTTTCTCATTCTTCAGGTCTGGGTTTGAATGTCCCCTCCTCAGAGAAGCCATGTTTGACTCTTCAAATATAAAGCAGGACACCCTCTTGCCCACCACGTTTCTTTGCTGGCTCCCTGTTCTTTTCCTTCATGGTGTTTACTTTCATAGCTCCATTGGCAATTTTGTATCTGTGTGTGTGTGTGTGTGTGTGTGTGTGTGTGTGTGTGTGTGTGAAGGATTTTTCTGTCTTCCCACCCCTTGGTGGGGCTGGAGTCCACCTCAAATGCATTCATCCCTGTAAAACCCACACCCACACCAAGCCTAATGCACAACAGGTATCCAGTAAGCCCTTGTCTAAAAGTCAGATGAATGCTCATAGTGTAATTTTATTTATCATAGTTAGGCAATCTATTTTTATATTCTCTGATCTTATTTAATAACATAGCACTTAAGAACAATTTGATATCCATTGCTATATGTAGATTGGGAAATCATGTAGTCATGGTTATTACTTTCTGGCTGTCCATGATGCTTTTGTGTTTTTAGAGGGAGAAAAACAGAATAATACTGTGGGCTTTGTACAGGGGATTGGAAGAGCTGGGTGTGAGCCTTGGCTTTGCTTCTCACTGGCTGTGTGACCTTGGGCATGACCTTTTCCCTCTCTGGTCCTGAATTTCTTTAGCTGTAAAATGAACTTGGACCAGCAAGGGTTCTTTCAGGGTTCTCTAGGGTTCTTTCAGCTATGAAAGCTTAAACTCTGAGACTTACATAAACTGAACTTGTACGTAGCTGAAATGATTGAATTTGGGGCATCAAAGGAGTCTTTGAGCCACAAAAGGCCTAGAGGGGTATTTTGTGCAAATCTGGTCTTACCCTGAAGTCTGGATGGCTGCTCAGGGTGGCAGGAACCTGCCCACCCATGTGTGGTGTTGGAATGGTGATGGAGAACAGAGATACTATTCTGCCTTCCTGATTGGGCTTGTCCTGTGTCCTCCCCATCCTGAGAAGCTTTAGAACTGAACCCTGATACAGAAGGAGCCCCAAGAAAAGAAATAAAAATGTGCTCATTTTCTCCCCACCTCCATCTGCTTATTCTCAGACCTCAGAGCTTCCAATCACTACTCGGTGACAAGGCTGGGATGAGAGTCAGAGGGATGAGATTGAGCTTCCAGGTGCCATGGCCCAAGGGGTCTGGAGGAGCTGGGGTTCATGGGGCCTGCCTGGACCAGTGCTGCAATGCCTATTAATCGGTGTTTAAGTGGGTTCATCAGTGTGGAGTGGCTGCTGCCGCTGCTGAGCTCAGCCTGGGCCCAAGGAGCTGGGAGCTGGGTTAATAACACCTTATTTAGCAGAAAATTCCACTCCACTGGAGCATGTTTCAGATAGAGTTTGATTTGAATGAGGATTGATGTCAATCCTGCAAGCAGAAGGTGCCTGGAGCCGCTGCCACAGCCGTGGCTGTGAAAAACAAGCCATTTGTGGTGGCCATGGGGATGCACCAGAATGCCACATTGCCCAGGGCCCTCTGCTTCCACCCAGTGCCACAGGGTTGGGGCTGGTCTTGCCTGGGTGGCCAGAAGTTCCTGCAGGACTGGTTAGTAGAAGCCTTGGTACATTGGAGATGTCTGGGCATGTTTCAGGTCTGGATCCAACATGCCAGGGCCCAAGTTGGGAGCTGCCTGTTCTTTGATGTGGGAGCTGCTGTGAGCTACTTGGATGACCTCCTATAGTCTTGGTCAATTCATCTTCATGACAGAATTATCAATGTCTGTCTCAGAGAGCTGAGGGGAAGCTTAGGGGAACAAGCATACAGAGAGCTATGGTATTACATTTGCAAAAGAAGAATTAAGATATATTATGTACAAGTACAAATTCCCTATGATGAATGTGATCATGATGTATATCAAAAATGTACCAAAAAAATTAATGTTAAAAACCACACACACACACACACACACACACACACACACACACTCACACACACACTCAAACACACACATTTCCTGGGTGAGATTGTCCCTAACTCCTCTTGAAAGCCCACTTGAAATCCCATTTCCCTCCTGTCCCAGCCCAAGCTGGGGATGTGGGAGTGGACGAAGGAGTGTGGATTATGAGAGTCCTTGACACCCTAGGTGGGATGGGGTTGACAATGACTCATTGCCAAAGCTTTGCCCCTGTCTTGAGCTTATGGGCTTAGAATCCAGTGGAAAACTATACCCTGTCTTCCCTCAACTCCTGTTTGTCCTGTACCCAGAAGTGGCATCTCCAGGCCCTGATGGCTCCAGGTCTTCAGAGTTCCAGATTAAAGGACACCTATGAGTAATCTGGTTGATTGATTTCCATAGATCTGTCTGGTAAGGGCAGCAGGAACGAAATCTCATTTTTCTTGTGGCTTTCTTTTTCTCGGCTATTGTAGTGACTGGCAGCTTGTATTTTGCAAACCCTGAATTTACAGCATGCAATAGGGAAAGAGGTCTAAGGGAATGGGGGCCTGTGTTCCAACACTTCCTGTACCTGCCCTATTAGGACCTGGGCTCCCTCTCAAGGGCTTCAGGGACTCTGTCAAGGACCCAAGGCTACAGTTTCAATTAGCTGATCTAGAGTCTGATCAAGAGAGACTCTGAGTCACTGTCCTCATAGCCCTAGCATGGTCACAGTCCTCTCTTCAAGGCAGCAGTCAAGAGCCAAGGCCACATGTTTTCTGTTTTCCAGCTGCTGAAGGATGGGCTGTGAGGGTGGGCGCACCAGGCACCATTGTGTTTCAGCTGAAGAGCTTTGCAAGCACCTCTGAGCGGGGCTGAAGCAGCTTTCATGTTTATTTTAAAATCCAATTGGGCTCACAGTTCTTGGGGTGCTGGTTTAATTCTTCTCCCTCTCTGGCCCTTTTATAACAGTGCTGGATGACAAGGCATGGGCACAATTGTGTTTGCCTGAGTGCAGATAAGATCAGTCGTGGAAGATCTGCTGAGCCCTGGCTCCCAAAGAGAAATGGAACATAATAAACAGGTACCAAAAGGGGGATAAATAGGGAGGATTAAATCTGAACAAAGGCAGGAACATCTGGGACTTACAAAAGCTTGTTCAGAGAATTGCTTGGGAGAAAAGGCATGAAGAAGAAAGCAGCCACTTCACCCCTCACCTGCCTCCTCCACTGGGCTCGGAATGAGCACAATACATACAGGAGCGGTGTCTGGAGAGGCAGGAGAGTATGGGGCAGCACACAATCTGGGCTTCTGGAAGACTCTGCAAGGTAAAGCTATGGTTGCTAACCCCCAGCTGTCCATAGGCTTGGGCCTCTCCCTCTTGCCAGGGTCCAGTCCCTCTTGGTACCTTTCACTGCCCCTCTCCAAGCCCCACTACCCCCTTCATTATAAATCCTAAATCTCATCTCTTACAAAGACTTCCTGGGATCCCCAGAGATGAACAAGCAGCCTCTATTCCTCCTACACTGTGCCTGGGCCAGTTCTCCATGGACCAGCTTGTCTGATAGTCACTGGACCCCATTTCGTCCTTTGCTTGACTACCTGGAGAAGGGGAAAGAACTCAGTCTTGAAAAGTACCTGAGTGGAGTCTCCTGGACAGATTCACCTCTCCAAGTCATGCTTCGTCTACTGCCTGGTTCTTGCATCCACCACTTCTCCCCAGCAAGATTATCTTAATTGACTTATTTCCACCCATCTCTTTCCTCCTCTCAGCTCTCAATGTTGTGTCCAGACAGATCCTCAAAAAGCAAGACCTGACCATGCTGGGTCTCAGGGAAAGCCTCACACAAGACGGGAGCACTTCCAGAGTGGTGTAGGAAAAACTTCCAACGATCTACTCCATAATGACAATGAGAGTACAGGGAAAGAGCCAAAAACAACATTTTCAGAACTCTGGAAATTAATCAAAGGCAAACAACAACCCAAAGTGTGTTTTTCAAGAAAAATGGTTTTGGTCTCAGGAAGAATAGTGAGCTTTGTAAGAACATACATTTTAGTTTGCTTTTATGTCCACTCCTCTGTTCCCAGCTCTGCAGTAGTCTTAAAAACCAGCAGTCTCACAATCACAGTAACTGAAAACCAGTAACCTAGAAATCATTGGATGAGGAAGGAAACTTTGGAGCTCACCCAAAAGCTTTATCCCCCAAGAATTGTCACTATTGTACATATATAGCACCTGCTTGAAAAATTCCAGTTCACTGGGCTTGTCTTTGACCCAACTAGAAGCTTGCTCAGTGAGACACTCCATCTGCAGATAGGGGCTGGGGATTTAGCTCAGTGGTTTAGGCGCCTGCTGCACAAGGGCAAGGACCCGAGTTCGATCCCTGTTACCAAAAAAAAAAAAAAAAAAAAAGAAGATATTAAGACACTCCATCTGCAGATCACTTGTTAAAAACAATCATAGGCAATTTTTTAACGTCACAGTTACCAGAGGTATGATATCTGTTAAGGCAAAGAAAAGGTTGGTTTAAAAACCTTGAATCTAGTGAATGAGATATTCAAAAGGGACTTTGAAAACCTCTTACTTGTTCTTGGGACTCTAAGGCTACATGGATATCAAAGGCTGGCACACAACCTGAAAAGCTCCTAATCTCTTACCTGTGGGTGACCTTGGGGCTCTGTATAAGCAGGAAATAAAGGCTCAGTCAGAGTTATAAACTGCCAGAGATTTGAAGATATGCCCTGACCACACATAGAGCCCCTCAGTGACAGATGGGAAACTTATTGGTATTGATTGAAGGCACTTAAGAAAATGAGTGATCAATCATCAGATAATCATTGATTTAAATGAGGAGAGAGCTCCGTGGTTCACATGACAATAGGTATGGGCTTTACAGAATTAGCCCAGAACAGTCATTAAATAAGTAGGAACAAGAACAACAACAAAATAAACAGCAACAACAACAAAATTAGGAAAGCAGTAATCTGATTTCCAGAGATGCCACACTATATTATTTTAAATATTTAATTTTCAACAGAAAATTATGAAACTTGCAATGAAACAGGAAATATCATCTACACATAGGAGAAAATAAAAAAGCAGTCACTAAAAATCACTCCTGAGGAAGTCCAGAAGTTGGGCTTACTAGACAAAGAATTTAAATTATTATAAAATGTTCAAAGAACTAAAAGAAAGTACATCCAAAAATTAAATGAACATATAAGAACAATGTCTCACCAAATACTGAATACAAGATATCAATAAAGATAGAGGTTGTAAAATTCTGGAGTTGAAAAGTATAATAACTGAACTGAAAAATTCACTAGAGAATCTTGGTAATAGATTTAAAGTGGTAGGTAGAATAAATAAAAAGATCAGTGAACTTGAAAATAAATCAACTGAGATTATTCTATCTATGGAAGAGAAAGAAAAATCATTTAAAACATTAACAGAGCCCAAGACCCATGGAACACCATTAATCATTTTAACACATGCAGAATGAGAATACTAGGGAAGGAGAGAAAGAAGCAGAAATAATATTTGAAGAAATAATGCCCAAAACATTTGACAACAAGCATTAACCTATAAATCTATGAAGCTTAACAAATTTCAAGTAGAATATCCACATTAAGACACATCATAGTCAGATGGTCAAAAGACAGATTCCTGAAAGCAGCAAGAGAAAAATTACTCACTACAAATTAGGGATCCTCAGTAAGAATTAAAACGGACACCTCATCAGATGGTGTGGGAGTTGGAGACTGTAGGATGACATACTCAAGGTGTTGAAAGAAAAAGAATGTCAACTGAAACATTCTTATAGAACCATACTTCAAAACCAAAGGAGAAATCAGGTGTGATGGTACCTGCCTGCAATCCCAGCACTCTAGGAACCTGAGAAAGAAGGATTACAAGGTCAAGTCCCATTTGGGCAATTTAGATTTTTAAAAAAGGGCTGGGAATGTAGCTCAATGTGAAGGTCCTGGGTTCAATCCCCAGTACCACCACCATCACACACACACAAAAAAGGAGGAGATACTAACACATTCACAGGTGCACAAAAACTAGGAATTTGTTGGTAACAGACTGACTACTGTCCTACAAGAAATACAAATGGGAGTCCATCAAGCTGAAATGCAAGGACACTAGACAGTAATTCAAAACCACACAAACAAATAAAAAATTCAAGTTAACGTAACTACATAAGTAAATATAAATACTGTATTAATGAAGTTTTGTTTATAATGCCTTCCTTCTCATGTAGGATTCAAACTACAACTTCATAAAAAAATAAATGTACAGATGTGTTATGAAAGTACAATATATAAAGACCGAATATGTGAGACTTATAGCAAAGGAGGGAACAGAGATATGGTAGGATGAAGTATTTGCATGCCATTGAAATTAAGTTGGTTAATTAACCCAAACCAAACTGTCTTAAGATGTTAATTGTCATTCTCAGGGCAACTACTAAGAAAATAACTGAAAATATGGTAAAAGAAACAACAAGGAATTAAAATAGTATGCTAGAAAATATCTATTTAACACAAATGAAGGCAGTAATAGCAGGATAGAGAAACAAATAAAAAAAAACCCAAAACATATAGGAAACAAAAAGTACAGCAAGGCATGGTGGTGCACACTTGTAATCCCACTACTTGGGAGGCTGAGGCAGGAAGATTGCAGGTTCAAGTACAGCTTAGGCAACAAAACAAAACCCTGTCAGAAAAAAAAAGGCAAAAGCAAACAAAACCAAGTAGCAAATGGCAAGTGAAAATTCTACCTCATCGGTAATTTTACTAAATATGAAAAGACAAGATAATCAAAAGACCAAGACTGGCAAAATAGATTAAAAAATAAAACATGTTCTTACTATATGTTGTCTGAAAGAGATGCAATTCAGATTAAAAGACAAAAATAGATTGAAAATAAAAGGCTGAAATAAGACATACCATATAAAAAGTGACAAAAACAGAGCTGGAGAGATTGCTGATGTCAGACAAATAGACATTAGAACAAAAATTGCTAGTAGAAACAAAGAAGGACATTATGTAATGATGAAAGGATTAATCCTCCAAAAAAACGTAGCAATTGTAAACATATATGCACTTGACAAAGTCCCAAAATACATGAAGCAAAACCTTACAGAAGCAAAGAGTGCAATTGCCATTTCAACAGAAATAGAATGTCAACGACAATATCCCACTTTCAATGATGGACAGAAGAACTAAGCAGATCAACAAGGAAATCAAAGATCAGAACAGCACTGTACAGGAGACATGTAGCACATTCCACCTGTAACAGCAGAACACACATTTTTTTCATGCACATGGATCTCCAGGTAAACAATGTGTAAGGTCATAAAAAAGCCTCCATAAATTCAAAAGGATTGAAATCATGCTCTTTGACCACATGAAATGAAATTTAAAGCTAATTGAGTGTGGGAAGTTCACAATAGGTAGAAATCAAACAATATGTTCCTAAGTACCCAATCCATCAAAGAAAAAAAATCACAAGGTAAGTTAGAAAATACTTTAAGAAGAGTAAAAAAAGAAAACAGACATACCAAAACTTATGGGATACAGTTAAAGCAGGGCTAAGAGAACTGTATAGCTATTAGCTCCTATAGTAAAAAAGAAGTTTGATCATAAACCAGTAAGCTAAATATCCCCCTTATGAAAGTAGCAAAGGAAACCCAAAGGAAGCAGAGGAAAGAGGTAATGAAGATTACAGCAGCCATACAACTCTCTGTAAACCAGTCACTTGCCATCACCTTGACTTGGATGTCATCACTGGCCCAGGTAGGAGTCTGGCTGTCAGCCTTATTCTGCCCTTTCCCTGAGTTCCCAAGAAGGGTTCTTTCCTCCACAGGCTTCTCCTACCTACCTGCTTCACTGCTCCTGGCCTCCAGCCTTTTTTCAATTTCCTGTTGCTCTGCATACTTTGGTATATAATGCTTGACATCTGCTAAAATGACGTCTTGACATCAGCTATGGCAACTAATGTGTGTCAAGGACCTACTGTGGGTTTGTATACTGTGCCAAGAACTTTACATTTTAATTCATTCCATAATCATCTCAGGAGGTGGCTTTTAGTTTCTTCATTTTACAAATGAAAGATTTGAGGCTCCAAGGGGTTAAGTAGCTTTCTATTCTATCCCTGACTCTATCAAGTCATAACTTAAACTCGAGTCTGTCTGGCATTTGCTGTTCCCAGTAGCTCGGATTGGGTCAGGTTATTCCTTTGTTGTGAGACCTTCCATATGTCTGTCTTCCAGGGCTAGAGTCCAAAATCATCCTTGATATTTGAGGCCCTCCCTGAGCTGGCTTCATGTTGAATCTCCACCTGAACCACCCAGGTGGTGAATCTACATTCTCAGCTTTTTTTTCTCTTCTGAGTTGCATCACCTCCAGAGGAAGAGCTTCTCCTCTTTTGCAGGGATATGTATGGTGTAACAACTGTGTGGGGTTCCTCGAGTACAGAGAAAGGAGCCTTGCTTTTGCTCTGCAATTGGAGGAGGGTTTTGGCACAACCAGGACTTGCTAACTGGTTGGGAGGAGCAGAGCACAGCACAGGAAGAGAAAAGAAATCAGGACATTTCTGGTAAGTTAGTCCAAGAATCATTACTGAGAATTATTATGGTGTCTATATAATTTATGATTCAAACCAGAACTTTTTTGAGAGTAAAAAGGGTGGTATTAATCATTTCAGTGGGATAACAGGCACACAACTGAGGCTCTCCTAAAACAACAGGATGTATAATTGCCCTGGTAATTACCCCCATTATGAGCCCTACCTTCCCAAGACAGGGGTCTGAATTCACTTCCCCAGCCTCCCTTGCAGCTACTGATAAGCAGGTGACATGTGGCCCTCCAACCAGTTGCACCTGCGAGAGTTTCAGGTCAGAAGAGAAAAGCTTGGGGGAGGAGGCGTCATGTGAATCCAGCTGCTTGCCAAGGGTAAAGGCCAGTGGAGGGTGGTGAAGCTCTCAGCTGGATCAGTGACAGCAGTCTGGGGATGGCACTCTATCCTCCAGGTCCACAGGCCTGTGCTGGGGGAGTGGGACCACATTCCCAGTGGGCAGTCATGTGATTGAGTGTGGTTCCTGTCAGCTCTCTGGTTTCTCAGAAACCCTGGGAGCTGTGAAGTGACTTGGTGTAGGTATGTTCTTGAAATTCATGAGAGAAGTTTCAGGGTTCTGACTCATGCAACAGGGAAATGTGCAGGTTCTGTGTTGTTGGTTTGCTTGATTGTGTGTGTGTGTGTGAATGTGTGTTTGTGATGAAGGCACATTTTCCAAAGACTGGAAAGTGGTGACCTCAAAACTATGGGTAAAAGCACTTTTGCTCATAGCCCTGAGCACTCCTACTGGGGCTACTGCAGATATCCAGGCAGCCAAGGACTTTGCAGAAGCCAACAGGCCACTCCTTGAGGAAGCAGATCTGGGCTCAGCGGAACGTGTGGCTCCCAAAGACTCACCTTTCTGCTTGCTTCCTGTCCCCAGCCTGTTTCTGAGCCTTGTTTCTGAGCTTTCAGTTCTGAGAACTTCTATGGGCACAGTGTGGCTTCCCTGAGGGCAGGAGCAGCTGCAAGGTGCTGGCCTAGCCCTGAGTACATTCACCCTTGCCCAGCAGCTTCCAGCCCCTGGCAGAACCAGTGGGGTCTCAGTGCCCATGGGCAGCCATCCCCAGTTTCAGCTCAGTTTGATCCTTGCCACCTTCTTCAAAATCTGCTAGATGGAGGGGAAATGATTAAAGTATGTTATGTAAATGTACAAATCTGCTAAAATGAAACCCATTCATTTGTACAACTAATACGCACTAATGAAAACTGTGGGAAACAAACAAAGACAGCAAAAGCCCTCCTCAAACTTCCTCTTGGAAGTCTTCCTTGCTGGTCCAGCTCAGTGACATCGCCGCCAGCTCCCAGCTGCCCTCTCTCTCGTAGCACCAGGTCCTGAGCACTTATTTAGCACTGGGTCACATGGAAAGGTCCAGAATTGTGCTGCCATCTCTGCTCTTTAAGTGTTTGACATTTGCTTTTCTTGACTAGGCCCAAACACTTTGGAGGAAGAGGTCATGATTTATACTTCTAGGCTTCTTTCCTTATTTTCCTCGAGAGCCTTAGCTGAGTGTCATCTTTGTAGGAGATGTCCAAAAATATTTGTTGAAAAGAAGGGAAAAAACCCAACATGGAGCACAGCAAAGGAGAGAGATAAGAGCTTCCAAACTGTTCGCTCTGGTTGTCTTGGCTCTGTCCATCACTGGCTGCTTCCAGGTACTTGGAGGCCCGCTGCTTGTTTACGTGCCCTGCTCTGGTCCATTTCTGCTTGTGCAACCTGTGGGTGGCAAAGATTCATCATCCTGTGAAGTTGTAGGCCATCAGTTCAGAATGTGAACCTTGGAGGTTCAGAATGTGGCCCCTGCTGCTCTTTTCCAGCTCCCCCTTCCTGGGCATGGATGGTGTAGAAGCAAGTGTGCATCTTGCCTGGCCTCCTGGGCACACTCTGTATCACAGGCAGTGTGGTTCAGGGCCCGAGATCAGAGCCCAGAGCCAGGCTGTCAGCTGCAATCCTAACTCTTCCACTTTTAGCTTTTACACTTTAGGTGAGCTATTAAAAAACCTCCATGCCTCAGTTTCCTCATACATAAAATGATGCTAATAATATCTACATGATAAGAATGCGGTAAGGATTAAATTAGCTACCATATGTGAAATGCTTGGAATGTACTTATAGAGGTTAGCTATGATTATTATTGAAAAATGATAATGTTTCTAGAGAATTAAAAAATACATATGCATAATAAATGTCAGGTAGTAAGAACACGTTATGATGCAAACAGCTCATGAAATTCTCCCAGACGTACCCACACCTACACGGACCCCAGCAAGGAGCAAGAGAACTGCAGCCTAGAGGGACAGGGGCTGCAGGTCCGTCCGCCTCCCTGCCATTTGGAAACCCAATGACTCTTCCATGACAGAGTGCTGTCCCTCCCCTTGTGCCCCAGCCAGACCCATATTCATTCTAAAATCAGTGGGGTTTTTTTTTTTTTCTTCAAGTCACATTGGATATTCTAGTAGAAAAAACAGCTCTGCTTCTTTGCCCAGTTCTTTGATTCCTTATCACTTCTGAGTTCAGGCCCATGACAGAATTCACCAGGGCTTGTACATGTCCCATCCCCCTTTCCTTCTGAGCACACAGAAGACTTCACTTCCTTAGCTCCCTTGCTGCTGCGGAGAGACATGCGGCTGGCATAGCCAGTGAGAAGAGAGGAGATGGTGAAATGAGACTCAAAGGAGACAGTGCGAGATCTCCTCTCCTGCCTTACCCCTTACTCTCCTGCCTTTTGACCAAGTGGACCAGGTGGACCAGAAGCTGTTGTTTGCCAGGGTCCCTGAGAGGCTGTCAGGAGGAGACTCCAGGCCAACCTACAGCATGAAAGACCTCTGTGTATTAAGCCATGGGCCTTGGGACTAACTGTTACCATGGTTCTGCCTGCCCTATCCTGACTGATACAGGGACTTTGAAGACCCTCTTCTAGGAATTCATAGACAAGAACATGCTCTGTGTCCTGGTCGTGAGAACTTCCTTAGGGTTCCAGCAAGATCTACCGTCTGTGATGCCAGCTCTCCCTGACACCCCGCTGACTGTTCCTTCCATTGAACTGAGTGTTGTCTTTGCTCTGTTATTATCTTGCTCCCCTGACAGTCCTACACTCAAGCCACACCTCAGCCAGAGCCATCTTTCAAGAAAAAAAATAACACAAAATAAATTCTGCTCACCTCACTATCTTGCTTAAAGCCAGTCAATTTTCTTTTCCCCAAACCATTAGAATCAAATTCAGGTTCCTTGCCATGGCTCATGGTCCACGGACCCCTGGCCTTGCCTTCTACCATGCTCCAGCCACACTGGATCTGCTTCAGTCTGTGTACTTGGCTCCTTCCTCTGCTTGGCTTGCTCCTCCGCCTTCTTGTTATTCAACTTTCAGTAAAATGTCATCTGAGAGGGGTCTTCCTGAGCATTGCAGCTGCAATGCCCCTCACCCATCCACTTGTCACTCTACTTTCCCATGCTGACCAACATCTGTACACCACTGGTCACCATCTGGACCCATGTTGCTCAATTATTTATTTGCCCATTTCTTCTCTTTCTTCCCCACTAAAATATGAGCCCGACACCTAATAAGTGCCGGATGCTCCAAGATAGTTCTCGGATGAATGGATGAAGGTGCGAGGGAATCATCATCACTATTACTGCTGCTGTACCCTCAGAAGCTACCTGCCTTTGAACTTGACCTCTTTGGCTAACCAGCTAGTTTGTTCTTCAGCCTCTCTGACCCATTGTTTCTCCAGCAGAGTTCAAGGCAACCCTAACTCTGCTCCCTATGAACCAAAAGAAAGTACCAACAGCAGTGGGTGGAAAATCCTTTCTTTTCTAGGTAGCAAGGCCCCTTCCAGCTGTAGCAATCTTGTCTAGGATGTTAAGTCCCTGAGATTTGGGGATTAACTTGTAACTGTGACATAACCCAGGTTATCCTGACTGATACAGAACTTGTGGAAGATTCACTTCTTTCTGGATGAGGCTGTATCCTCTGCAGAGGTTAAACAACTCAAGGCAGAAGCAGAGTGTTAATGCCAGGGGAAGCTAAGGGAGGGACACATTCTCTTTTGCAGGTGAGCAAACTGAGACAGAGGAAGGTAGGCATGTTGCCTAAGGCCTTTGCTTGGTGACTGTTGTGGATGTTTCCCTTTCTTTCTAATTCTTCAGAATGTGTACCCCATTCCTAGGGATCCTCTAGCCTGTGGCTCTGGGTGGAAGAGCTTAACTTGGGTGGAAGAGCTTAACTCCTACTTAAAAAAATGAAGTCCTCCCTTGCCCAGGCTCCCTACAGCTGAGGTGTGGGCATGGTACCCAGGCTCTGTGGACAGGCCCCAGCCTCGATCTCTCCCTCAATAGCTAAGGACACGAAGAAGCGGGCTACCAGGGAGCAGAGTGGTGCTGGAACAGCAGAGGTCAGGGATGGAGACGCTGGTGGTGCTGGCTGTGGGGCCTGACTCTCATGGAAGGTGGCAGTGGCACCCTCTCCAAAGAAGTCCAGCCCCTGGCTTGGGCTGCTGTTCTGCAGTGTGGTTTGGCCCTGGTGTTCTCGAAAGTGCTGTGTGTGGTTCCGTGAGCTATCCCACAGTCCTCTAACACTTTGGCTTCCTGCTTGAATCTGCACTGTGGTTCTGTTGAGTGCAACTAATAAACCTGACTGGTTAATTTCTTCTTTCTTTTTTGAGGGGGAGACAGGTCTTGCTATGTAGTCCAGGCTGGCCTTGAAATGTGCTATGTTGCCCAGGCTGGGCCAATTTTTGATCTTCTTGCCTCAGTTTCCTGAGTGCTGGGATTACAGGAGTGTACCACCACAGCTGGCTCTGACTGGTTTGGTTTTTTTGCCCCCTTATGAAGAATTTGCATATAGAACACCTACTGTGTGCCAGGCACTGTGTTAAGTGCTAGAGAAACAATGGGGAGCAACTCAGACAATTGGAGATTAGTAGACAGTGGGACAGGGAAAGACGTGAAATGGCAGTGCACACTCCAAAGGGGACACCCCGGTGAGTGGAGCACTAGCTCTTGATCTGCTCCAGGGGTAATGATGATGGTGGAATCTTTCTAGGAGGAAGTGTCATTTAGGAATCTTCTGGACAAAGAGGGAGGAGAAAGACTATGATGGCTGCAGGCTGAGGGAGTGTGATCAGTGGGAGCAGAAGCTGGAGAGAGCAGGGCCTTTGTAGGAAGAGGCAGGAGCAGCTGCAGCTGGAGTGGAGCATCCCGGAAAGAGTGATGCTCAGGAGCTGGAGGGAGAGAGTGAGGCCTTGGAGACGTGACCGAGTCCTCAGCTTGCAGAGTGTGGAAATCATACATAGGGAGTAAGGGAAAACGGAGCCACTGATGTTCTTCAAACGAGCTGCTGCTGAAGCCGGGCAGGGACCCAGGGTCTGGCCTCTGCCTTTCAGCAGAGAGGATCCGGGTCCTGCAGCTCAAGCCCAGTGGTGAGTTGAACACTTTCTTCACAGGGACTTGGGGGGAAATGACACTTCTCTTCCTGTTTTTCCCTGCAACTGGAGGACTGTTGGTGCCCCTGGAGTCCAAGGGGGTGGGATTGGTGCTGAAAGTGGGGGGACATCTCCAGGATGAGGGGCTCGGCTCAGACAGAGGAGCCCAGGGGTCCTGAGGCTCCGTGAGGTCATCCAGGCACTGCCTGCTTGCTAAGGGGCAGGGGAGCTGTCCTGGCCATGGGCCACAGACTTGCCAGGGCTCCTTCTCAGGGGTCTCAGGTAACATCCCAGAGATGTCACACTGGAGCCACCCAACACCCTTTGGAGTAGGTGTCATCATTACTGTGCACACAGGTGAGGAAATGAGGAGCAGAGGGCCTCTGTATCTTGCCCAGTGTCACGAAGGCAGCCCTGGCCCTCACTTCACATTGATATTCCCTGAGCTCAGCTCCTCTCCTACGTGCCCCGGGGTGTTGGTACTCAGGGCCTGAGGTGGTGGAACTGGCCTCCAGGACCTGCATTACTAAGTCTGCACATCCCTTTCAAAGGGGGTTGTATGGCTCCACCGTGACATCTCCGGGGATTGCTTGGGTAGTGTGACCTCAGGGGGCAGCAAGGCATCCAGATCAGGGCCCAGGTGTCCCAGGAGCCTCGCCAGGGGCATCAGCATTGGCTCAGGTCAAACCGGTCTGTCTGCAACTGGCAGTGGGTCCTATGGGGCCCAGGACTTAGGTGTCCCTTCTGCCTCAGGGTGGGAACAGGGAAGGGCTTGGTAAGTTCCACAGCCTCACTCAGGGAGGGCAGAGTTGGGGGCAGACAAATTCCAGGTCTAATCAAAGTCACAGATAGAGCCAATCTAGTGGGAGGCGAACATCACTGATGGGAATATAGTCGCTGGAGTTGCTCGGTGAACACCCTGCACAACGGTACTTGGTATTCGACCGGATAGGGCAGAGGCTTTGAATGTCTCCTTGCCTGGCAAGGAACGGGGTAGGACACAGGGTAGGAATGGAGCAGAACACACGGTGCCAGGTCCTGTGTCTGCTGTGAGGTGGCCGTGGGAGGAGAGGGAGGGTCTGCTCAGCTTGGGCACTTGGCTCCTTGCCACCCCTCCGCCTGCGGCAGAGGGGGTTACTATGACACTGGAGGTGATTGACTTGTGGGATCAAGACGTTTCTCAGTTTGAAACCCAGTTTAAAAAAAAATCGATGTTTCCCATTCAGCAGTGTTTGGTTAAAAAAAGAAAAATAACTGCAGCTTGTGCGTTAACGGCAGAAAAGAGTGAGTGCCATCAATTACAGCGGGGAAACAGCAGTGTCTCGCAGTGGTTCTGTTCCTTCCACTGCAGAAATACAAAGTCATTTAGCCCCACAAACCTTCCACTTGGCTCAAGATATCTTCATTTGCAAAATGCAGATGGATACGGGCAGGGACAGCGAGCCTTGTCCCAAACTGGACAGCTGGGGAACCAGCGCTCGCCCAGGGGGCTGGCTTCCTCCCTCTCCACCCAGAGGCCCTCAGATCCCTGAACCCCTCCTGTACTTATCGCTGGCTTCAATTCGAGCACATAGGAAGTGACAAAGCACCTCAATGTCAGTTCAGGTATTCTGAATCAAGTCCTACAGTTTCTCCACCCCATTCATTCCTTCTCCCAAGCCTTGTGAGCCCTGCTGAAGTTGAGAACATGTCATTTCACAAAAAGGTCCATCAAGGAATCTGACCGCAGTTTACTCAGCCAGTCCCTGCCATCGACACTTCAGGTATTTTAAGCCAAGGGACTTCTTCAATCACACAGCCATTTTCATGCTAAGAACTTGTGATTTAGGCCTGCTCCCCAGGGCTGGGACCCCTGAGTCACAGATGTGATTATTTGAGCCACAGCTCAGTGCCTTCACTCTCCTCCTGTCTTGCCCTGTGGGTGAGACGGGCAATTCTAGTGTTCCAGAAGGTGGAAGCAGGTGTTAGAGGGGGACTCCATGGTCAAAGTTAGGATGCAAAGTTTGGTGAAAATGATTTAAAATAAGTCCTTCACAGCAAGACCCTTGCGGACACACTAAGCTAAGTGGGACCTCTGGGAGCCTGGCTTTGCTAATATGCCTTGGAGTCTTGGACAGGGTTTCAGGGCACAGCATTTACGGCATGGTCCCAACCTTGCCCTCTGAGGCTTTGAGGTTTTAGATCCAAGGAGCAAATTCATCTTCTGCTGCCTCTGGAGCTCCAGGTTCCTCCGTCTGGCCCTCTGTCCCCAGTGCTTCCTTGTCCTCCACTAGGCCTTCATCTCTCGCTTGAATGGCTCCAGTAGCCTCTGGGCTGGCTGCTCACCTGCCTGCTGCCTCTGCCCCTGTGATCCATGTCTGCAGCCCTGTCAGATCCACCTCTTTACTCTGCCCTTGTCATTTGCTGTTCACAGGGTGGCATCCACCTCTGCATACAGCCCTCCTCAAGCTGTCTGATCCGCAGTAGCCTGATTCCCCTTGCATGCCCCTTCCACACGTGAGCCTGTGCTCCAGCCCAGCCCTCTAAGCGGCGGGGACCTGGCCTTTGGCTTCTCAGGTAAGTCTGGAGGTGAGCAGAATGGTGAGGCAGCAGTGGGGACACAGGGCAAGACAAGTGCAGAGGCTCCCACCTCCACGCCTTCCTCAGTGGAAGGAGATCAACAGGAGCAGCTGCTGCTGCCTCTGGTGGAGACCAGGACCCTGGGCCCACGCTTCCCCATCTCCATGGCAACCAGAGTGTGAGGCCTAAGTGATGCAGTTGGCAGCCGGGGGTGGCATCCATACCCCCTCTGCCAGCAGCTGGGCAGCTGAGGGTCCCAAGCCTAACTCTGGTTTGTCTGCCTCCCTCTTTGCCCTCCCTCTCTGCCCTCTCTCTCTCCTTTCTTCCTGCCTCACTCCACTTATTTCCCACGGAGGCCTCTCTGGTGGTTCCTCAACTCACAGGTCAGGAGATGGTGCAGATTTCAGCAGAGCACCTGCCATGGGCTCTCACGATACAGAAAGAGCAGAGCAGAAAAAAGCAGAGTTTACTCATTGTGTCCCTACCATGTTCCCCATGTTCCAAGCCTCTTTCATAGATGTTATTTTATTTACTGGTAAATCATGAAATGTCAAGGCTGGAAGGGGCCTTAGGGACCATCACTTCAGTCATTTTCAAACTTGCTTTTACCAGTGAACTTGGTTGTTCTTTTTTTCTGAATGAAAACTTTCTGCAGAAGCTCTATACACAAAGCAGGTACAACTGATGCCACCTTGGCTAAAATCCCTGTACCTTGGCTTTCCCCTTTGCTCCAGGGACATTTTGCCCAATGGAAAACCATCTGAAAGCCATTCACTTAGTCCTAGCCCCCCCCCCCATAGAGAACTGAAACTTGGAGAGAGAAGATCACCTTTAAGATCACACAGTGAGTTAAGGCTGCTTGGACTTGGCCCTGCATCTCCCAGCCCAAAGTTTGTGTGTTTGGTGCTTTTTCAGTCTGCCTGGGGATGGATACTTAGGTGCGCAGAGCTCTGGCAGCCTCTATCTGGCTGCAGAGGAAGAAGCTAGGCCTTCTGTTTATCCTGTGACCCAATTGTATGCCAGATGGGGAGATGTGGATGCAGCAAATGATGAAGGAAGCCATTGCAGATGCCACCAGTGTGACTGGGTGTGTGGGCACCAGATGCCCTCACAGGACATGCCCGTATCTCTTGCCATCAAGATCCACCTTATTCAAGGCTACAGCAAACCCGACATTTCTAGCACCCCTCACATCCCCAGCATAAACAGGCTTGCTTTTCACAAGGACGAGCAGCAGCTACTCTACTCTCTGGAACAGGTGATCCTGGAATGGGCATGGGCAAGTCACCGGCAGCCAGGGCAGGGAGGCCTGCAGAACCGACACACCACCCAGCCTCCTCCAGAGAGCGTTAGCTGGCTATGAGCATTGAGAGAATAGGCTTGGGAGCCTCAGAGTAGGAGGGAGGGGGCCCTTCGCTTGTCTCAAGGTGACAGTTTTCCTCTTGGCTCATGGAAGATAGCCCAGGCAACTTAGGGGCCACAGCCCGACCCCTATTTGGATAAGGAGGCTTGAGGCAGGCTGCAGTGATGCGACAGTTGTGGCTGGAAGGATGGAGCAGGTGATGGAGGTGTGACAGGAAGCTCTCCATAGATACAGACAGGATCGTGGCAGACACCTCACACAGTGGCACTAGGGGAAAGGAAGATGCAGGCGTGCCCCTCCAGGGCGTCCAGAAAGATTTCCTTGACCCCAGTCCAGCTCAAGAACCCTGTTATTTGCTTTTGGGCTCTCTCCACAGGCCCCTCTGTGATTATTTGGTGTCTGCATGTGTTTACTTCTAAACTACAAGCTGTGTTTACTCTGTGTCCTAGGCTAAGTCCAGGGCCTAGTAGGCACTCGTTACTGATTTATTGGCAGAATAAAAAGAGTCACTGTTAGCAATCTTTGTATGGATTCCCTCAAAGCTTTAGCATGAGTCTGTGCTTCCACATTAGGCACTGCCCATGGCTGGTTAGGAGCAAGTGAATGATGAGTTTCTGCTTAAAGCATAAGACATGCTTGAATGTGGGGGGTGAGGTGAGGTGGCGTCAGTGGCAGAGCTGAGGGGTGAGGGGCAGCTCAGAGGAGAGGAATCAGGTCTTATTCAAATGGAATCTGCTTCTGCACTCAGTTAGGTCACTGAATGAGAGAGGTTCAGGGGTGAGAATTGGGGGTGAGAGTCATTCTGCCCACGGGGGGTCTCTAAGAGGGAGTGGGGAGCCAGAGGCCTGTACCCAGTAGGTTGTGCCCACTGGCATCCAGGTGCTCAGATGTGGATGGAGCATACAGCCACCCTAGCAGGGGGTGATATGTCCCCACAGGCTTGGAGAGGACAGAGGCCAGGTGCCAGGAGTGTCCTCTGTTGTGCCCTGCTCCAGGGCCTTCTTTCTGGGGCTCCGTGGGCTGGGAAATCTCTTGTGGCTGGAGCCTGCAGAGCAGCCTGCTGTAGAGGTGGTGAGGGGTTGGGGAGTCCTCCTAGGGGGCTCTGGGTGGTGACTTTCTAACCCTGGCAGCTCGCAGAAGCACTGAGATGGACACTTTGAGAAGAAGTGTGGCACCTGGATATTGCACAGTGTAATGGAACCAGCCAAGTGGTAAATGTAGCTTTTAAATAGGTTCTGTGTTCCCCATTAACTGCCCTGATGTTGATTAGCCCTGACAGCCCCCGAGAAGGGGCTGGTCAACAACTTTCCCCTGACAAGGCCTCTGTGCTCCCAGGGGTGGTGAGCTCCACCTGCTGATCCAGCCAAGTGCTGGGAACCGAACTTAGGAGCAGCAGTAGTGTGAGGCTGGTGCCTTGAGGGTAGGGGACGGGATCTGCTTTCAGAAGGACTCTGGTGGGTCAGCCCCTCTTTTTCTCCTATCCTGTGCACCTCAAGGAGGATTACCATGGAGATTTGCAGGTAGGTTTAGGAGGATGACCTCCTACTACTGTACAAGTGTGGAAAGGGGGCCACACTCATGAATAGGTGGCTCAGGCTAGAGGACTCCAGAAGAACCCACTGGAGTTTGGCACACTCGAATGGCCAGCTGTTAGGATCTACTCATTGGCCTTCTCTAGATGCATCTCCAAACTGCACAGGTATGTTCACCCCTGAGGATTGAAGGGAACACATAGAGGTCATCTCAGGGCCTGGGTACAAAGCAAGGACAATGACTGAAACCATGGAAGAGTCCAGAACTCTGATAACTTTTAGGCTTATCCACCTTCATGCTGTAGCAGTAAGGACTAAAGAGGCCCATGAGCTTGTCCTTGGGAAGAAAGAGGCAGAAGGAGCTGGGAGACTGGGTCCTGACTGGTAGCTGTGCTCAGGGTTCCTGGGTATGTCAGAGGCTCTGGAAGGTAGAGGGAGTGGGATGTGCCTTTGGATTTGCAAGCAAGCAGGGAGAGCTCAGAGAGGGTTGTCTAGGGCAGAGAAGTGACTCCAAGGTTTCAACCTCAAAGTGTTGAGCCTAGAAGAAGCCCAGTGAGGCGTTTCTCTGCCTCCTCTCATCACAGCTCCTAGAAGGAGATACCCCCATGTATATGTCACCTGTATCAGGCCTTGGGTCCAGAACATTTGACCAAAAGAGAAGCAATCCCTTCATGTGCCTTCCTCAAGCTAAACTGCTTTTGCTCCACCCTGGGTTTGAGGAGGCAAATTATAAAGTTGTGGCAGTTCATACTCACTAGCTGCCAGCTACCTTTTGCATGTTCCTCTGGGTTGCCTGCTTCAGCCTTGCGGTCTTTGCTCCTCTGGCCTGGCTATTTCTCCTGCTCCTCTAAAGCCTTCATCCAACACACTCAAGATAAGTTGCAGAGTAAATTTTAACTCTCTTATCTTTGACTTCAAAGCTCATGCTCTTTCCATCACCCCATATGATTTCACATAAAAATGCTCATGATAATACAGTCCATAAAATAAAAAAGTGGAAATAATTTAAATGTTCAACAATTAGGTGGTTGTTTAGTAAATCACGATGCATCCATTTGTTAGAACATTATACAAACATTAAAAATGATCATTATAGAAACTGTATAGCAACTTGGGAAAGGTTTATGATAAGACACCAAGTGAAACGACAATGCAAATACTACAATTGCTTTGATTGCAATGATGGAAAAATATGTCAGTGTGTCAACAGGGCTGGAAGATAATATGCAGGAGTGAAAAATGGCTGTGTTTGGGTGGAAGCACTATAGTAGTTTTTTTTCTTTTAAAATGATTTGGTTCTCCATTATTCTCTTTGCTTACTCTTTTTTTTTTTTTTTTTAACCTTCTGAGGTAATCTTTCTGGCTTGGTGTGGAGTATACAGCAGACAAGGTTAGAATGAGAGATTTCCCCAATGGGAAATGCCTAGACTGGTGATACTCACTCCTTCATGTGGAAGAGCTCCAGAAATAGAGTCTCTAAGTCATGGCTAAGACCAGGCAGGTCTGGATTCAGACAGACATGGATAAGAATTCCAGGGTTACTGCTAACTGAATGAACCCAGGTCTCTGCCCTGAACCAACACTCTAGTTTTGTAAAAATGCAAAGTTGATGCACCTAGACATAGAATACAAACTCTCAGTATGTTTTGGCTGTACAATGTCCTACCAACCTCCTCTGTAATCCATCCTGGGTACTAAGTGTTCAGGGCGAGGCTGCCCTAGCACCCGCTGTCCATGGTTCTGAACCACCACTGCACACACATACAAGATTATTCCTCTAGGAAGTTGTGTGGCTGGTGTTCCTTCTGCCCTATCCCATTTCTCCATGGAACTACATTTACACTACCAAGTTCAACATGATCTTCACCCATGAGAAATTTCTAAAAAACATTAGGGTTTCTGGATCTGGGCAAGAGAGAGAATTAGAACAAATTACAGGTCAGGGCAAAGAAGGCAGCTATGTCAACTGTGATTGAGTTATGATGCCCATTAATAGCAGTGAGACATATTGTATATTAGGCAGAAAGTGGACATGTTAAGCTATGGTGACTTTCATGAGCACTGAAACCAGGAGTGAGGAATGGCAGGGCCAACAGTTGGTGCTGGTGTCACTTTTTAATCTGTAGTTGTCACAATCTTGGTATATTTTATAAAGTATAAAAATTTGGCTTTTATAGTTCCATAGGCTGTCTCCAAAGTGATAGCAACCAACAATGGGAAACTCCAATAGGAAGTTATCTGTGACCACACCACCTCTGTCTTTCCTATATTTATTCTGTTTAGCTCTGTCTTCCTTCTCTCTATGCTCAGGTTCTCTCTCTCACTCTCCCTCCCTACCTCCTTCCCTCTCTCCATCTCTCCCCTCCCCTCAATCTACTTTTGCTTGTGAGAAAAACACTATGTAATTTTCTTTAAAAAATTAATTCTACTTACAAAATATGTCTAAAATATTCAAAAAGGAAAAAAGTTTCCCTCAAGTGTAGCTTACATTAGAACTGTTTCTTCCAGCATAATCGAGTTAATGAGCACTCCTTTGGAATCTAATGCAAAGTAACTTGCACACTGGTGGTGAGCTTCAAACATGGGTGAATAGATATCTAATAGCATTGTTCCCCTTGGCAACCAATGTAAACCTTGATCCTGATTGGGCAAAAATAGCCAAGAAAAGGGTAGAATTAATTACAAACAGCCGTATTTGTCACTGCTGCTGTTTGGAGTGATGAGAAGAGACAGTGATGGAAGAAGAAAGAGGGTAGGGAAGGATTTTGAACCTGGATTTAGTTGCCAATGTTTGTTTCAGGGACTATGAATCTGGCACAAATCTAGCTGGGAAAACTAGAAGGCAGGAGGACCCCCAATTCTAATGAAACCAGGAGCAACCAAACATCAACTTCAGCATATTTGAATTCAGAGGTCGAGTAGCTGTCCACTGAAAGGGGGTGTCCTGCTGCTCATTAGCCCCGAAGGCTCAAGGCCAAGGTCAGAGACAAGCCAACCCAGGAAGGCTGCTGACACCAGAAAGAGCATAACCCTATCATAACCCTATCATAACCCTATCATAACCCTATCATAACCCTATCATCCAGTCAGTTTTGGGAGACTGCAGATACTCTCTACCACATCTCATTACATTCATCATCTTCTCCATCCCCTGCCCCCTTCAAACCTTTATTAGGTCTCATCAGAATGAGTGTAGCATCTTCTTCCCTGCTTTCTACACTGGCCAAAAGGGGTCTGGCTGTCCAAATGCAGTAATACCGTTCTCTGCTGAAATCTCCTCAAAGGGACAAGGACTTCACCTAACATAGGGATGTGTGATGTAAACTCTCCAGTGTAGCTGGGCATGTGGTACATTCCTGTAATTTGAGCATTCTGGGAGGCTCAGGCAGGAGGATTGCAAGTTCAAGCGCAGCCTGGGGAATTTAGTGACTTTGTGAGCCCCAGTCTTCAAATAAAAAAATAGAAAGGACCGGGGATGTAGCTCAATGTGAAGGCCCTTGGTTCAGTCTCCAATACTGCAAAACAAACAAACAGACAAGCAAACATAAAAACCTCACCAATCTCCAGTGTTGAATAAGGACAGCTATCCTTTCTCCCTTTCTCCTCATCAAGCTGCTCTCTACTATTATATGTTCTCAACAACCTGCCTTTCTACTGATTTTTGCCTCATGCTCTATTTTTCTCTGGATTAAACATTCTAACTGGAAATTCCTTTTCCCTCTCTTGTCCTTCTCCAACCTCCACTCATCTCTTGGGATTCGGGATTCGGGTGAGGTATCACTGTCCCTGACTACTGTCTCTTAAGTACTAACCAAGAGCTTTCACTCCTCAGTCCCCAAGTGCTCAGGCTCAGCTGGTGCCACTGTGTTAATGCCCATTGCCTTGCCTTGCAGCTGTTTATCTCCCTGCCTCCCTTTCTTTGCCCCAGGCTCCTTGAAGGCTGGGACTCTATCATGGTTCTTGTAGTGCCCACACTCTTAGCACAGGGCCTGGCATATGAGAGGTGCTTAACAAATGTTTGTTGAATAAATGAGTGAACAAGATTTCCAAGTAGAAATTAATTATGGACAAGGCTGAAAGCGAGAAGGGAATATATCTATCCCTAGACACTGCATTTATTTAAGTCTTTCTTCAAATAGAATTTTCTTCTAATTTTAATATACAATTGGGGAGTTCATGTCACCAATATTTGTGAAATTTGATGCTTTCAATAGAAGAAAAATAGTACAAGTGCACAAAGCAACTCTAAGTGAAACATAAATGGTGATAAGGTGAAGTGTTCTGGAAGAAAAGAGATGGGGAAGAGGAGAGAGAGAGAGAGAGAGAGAGAGGACAGAGATGCAGAGGCAGATGGAGAGAGAGTGAGAGAGAGCTGTCTCAATCAACTATTGATCTGATGACAAGGGAGGTGTGGGAGGCATCTTGTAGCCTGAGTTATAGTTTGACCCTGTGCCTTCAACTCTTTTGGTGACCACTTGGGTACCATTATCATGGCTAAAACTCCGAGTTCTGGAGCCCTGGCCCTGGCTAGGGAGGTGCGAGAGTGTTTTACTTTGTCTCACTCCTCTTCTCATCCCTGGTCTGCAGTGCTTTTCTGGCTTCTCATTCTTCTGGTTTGGGCTTTTCTTCCTGATTCTATACTTCCCTGAAAACATGCTGTTTATGCCTATTTTCTTGGAATCCCCTAGGATTTAGATTTATAAAGCTTCCTGCTCCTGGATGTTTGAGGGGGAACCCTTGAGATTCCATGTGTATCCAGTTGGCTCCCTGCTAAAGGAATGGGAAGCAAAGGGAGCCTCGAGGGCTGGTGGGAGTCATGGACAAGAATGGAGAGTGAGCATACACTTCACACAGAAGGACAGAATGGGTAGGAGGCAGCCACAGAGTACAGATCTCAGCATTGTGTCTGTCCCAACTGCAGCTGGTGGGCAGGAAGAGCCTGGTGTGGGGGATGGTGAGTGATGCCTTGGTGAATGTTACCCGAAGATGGGGAAAATTGTGAGCTCCTAGATAAAACTGCAGGATTACCCAGAAGAACACTGCTGGGGAGTCCAGCAAGGAGCCAAACGCAGACCAACCTCCATTGCACAAGAAGTGTTACTGCAAACTTCAAAGCAGGTGCTTCCAACAGGCATGGAATTGGGGAGATGGCAAAGTCACAGGCCAGAGGGATGCAGCAGGAAATCCCAATCCTCAAACACTCAGATTTGACCAGAGCAATCAAGAGCCAAAAGCCAAGGGATGAGTAGTTGGCTTCAGTCTGGGTGTTGCTCTCAGTGCCCTGAGACCACTACTACAGGTACAGACAAACCAGCCTTCTCGCTGCAGGCTTCTGGACCTGAGTCCAGCATCCGAACACTGCTGGCAGAAGGAGGTGACCACAATGCTAAACACTAAAGAGGCTAGAACTTGAAGAAGCCATCTGCTTGTACAGTTTGGAAGACAATGGAGACTTTCAGAGAATTAAGAATAAAAGAGTAATGAACTGAGTTATAGGAGGTCAGAAGCAGAAAACCACATGCCCTGGATAAACATGGCTGTGTGGTGGTGGAGGGGGACAGGACCAAGACATGGCCAGCGGCTCAGCCACGGACTTACTGCCCTTTTCATGGTTACTGTTTGTTCGAAAAAAATGGCTACCTGGATAGATAGTGTGTGTCCACTTCTGGCCATGTGATCCCAAGGAGGGAGCCTCCCTTAACCAGGACCTCCACTCAGGTCACACAGCCCAGTGCCCAGCAAGATGAAGGACTTCCTAGGACTGTCATCTGACAACAAGGTGCCTGGATCCAGGGGTCTGCAAAGGTAGCAGGGCCTCTCTTTGTGTCCTTTGAACTATTGTCAACATCTCCCCAAACTTAACACAAGTGATGCATTTACCTGTGATCAGGCTTTGTGGGCTGATGGCTCCAATGGCAGATTGCTTTGCTGTGGGCTCAGTGTGACAACTCAAGATCTCTCCTGCTGATCTGAAGTGCTGATTGCCAGCCATACATGTCTTTGATGAATAAAAAATGGGAAGGTGAATTAATTATTACTTACGAAATGCAGATTATTTGGTAGACAAATATCTTTAATCCTTAAGGCCCATCAGGGAAGATAATAAAAGTAACCCTTGGCAATGGAGAGGGCTGAAGTTTATGGAGCTAGGGGAGGTCTCAAAAATCCAACTTCATACTAAGTGAGGGCAATAGTCTCTTTTTCTCTGTGTCTCTGTGTTTATCTGAATCTCAGTCTCTCCCTCCCTCTCTCTTTCTCTCTCTCCAAGCTTCCTGACTCTAGGTTTCTGACTTGCTCTGCTTACACGAAACTTTCTCATTCCATCTCTACCTTGGACCTCCCTGATTCCAGGCGTTTCTCTTTCTTTGGTCTTAGCATCTCTCTCTCTCTCTCTCTCTCTCTCTCTCTCTCTCTCTCAGGATTGGTAACCAATAGCATCTCCCTCATGGCCTCTGCATCTCCTGACTTCTCAGGCGGCATTTCTCTTCTCTATCAGGCCCTCCTTCCTTGGTCTACCAATGGTCCTATGATGTTTTCCACCACTTCCCTGGTATCTGGGTACCCTGAGTTCTCAGTTTTGCCATCATCTCGTCCTGCTTTATTGCTTCATTGCTACCTGGGATCATTGTGTCTAGGGAGTTTCCCTGTGACTGCCCATCTCTGCTGCCCCTTCCTTCACTAGACAGGAAGCTGTGGAAGGCAGAGTTTCTGTCTCACTCACTCCCATGTCCTCAGCACTTAGAACACTGCCTGGCACTCGGGGCGCTCAACAAACCTAGTCAGCTGGCTGGACTCTGTGACCCTCTGGGGTTTATTTGCCTGTCTCTGTCCACAGCTCTCCAGTCTCTCTTTGTCCATGCTGGGCTGCTTCTTTGCCGTGGTCTCTCTCCCTCACTGTCACTTCTCCTTCTGGTCTCTGTGTCTGTCTAACTTTGAGGTAGGGTAGAAGAAATAAAGTCGGGTAGAAAAGAGACAAGGAAGTTGTAATTTTAAAATTATAATTTTGAGAAAACTGCAGCTTCAAGACACAACCAAGGTTACAATGCCTTTTTTACCCCTAGTCCTGTTTTACTTTCCAAGCTCCTCACCTGTAATTTTCCAAGCGTTTTAAAGATATGGTAAGTTCATATGTTTGGCCTGTGTTTTTCCTCCAGTACTATAAATCTACAAATTTCAAATTTCCACCCCACCCTTGAAGAAACAGGGTACCGTCTCTAAATTTCAAACACATGCAAATGATTTACATTTTAACTTGTTTGATAAAGTCAGTTTTTGCTTTAGCTCACCAGTGAGTAACCTGATACGAACACTAGGTCAACAATGACAACTGAAAAACATACCTCCTAGATCACCTGTCCTGAGGCCACCCCAAGACCACGTAAATACCCACGCCCAGACTATAATGCACCTCACCTCTCTTGCACCCCCACTTTCTCTTCTATTGGGTACTTCTTTGATCCTGCCTAATAAATCTGCCTGAGCTTCTCAGCTGCCTGACAACCCAAGCACTTGCCAGGGTGACTTAAGGTCTCCCTCTTCTTTAGGGACCCTTCCTGGAACCTGTCCGATGAAAACCTGGCCTCTCCCTCACCGCCTCCATCTCTCTGATCTTTCAGCAGTATGAGTTGGAGCTGGGTCAGGGCAGAAGCCAGGCTACTCCCAGACCTCACTTCACACACAGCTCCTGTTGGGCCTTTCTCCAGGACCCTCCAACAAGAACCACAGAAAGGAAGATTCATTTGCTTAGCAGCAAACAGCATCAGCTGTTGGGCAGCAAAGGCCATTACTGAGGTGCACAGGCCCCGTCCCACTGGACCCATCAGGAGCTTCAACGAGCAGCCCTGGATGGTGCCAGCAGCTGGCTCACTCCTGACTAGGTTGAGGGGTGAGGTCTGCAATCTTTCCCTGCTTGTGGGATGGACCAGAGATGAATGAAGCTGTTCCTGGTACCAGTAAGCCACCCCTTCAGGCTGACATCTTCCTTATGTGGCTTCCACCAAAAAGACAACAAGAGTTCAAGTTCTAGGGAGGGACCAGCTCTGCAGGTGCAAAGCTTGTGGGATCTGAGGGTCTTATGCTGTCAAGGCGAAGGCAGTGAGATTTGAAGTCACCCAGAGTGAGTTAAAATTCCAATTCCAACTGAACTTCCAGCTCCACTTTCACACCTCTAAAACGGGCACAATAACCTTAGTTCTGTACCAGGGCTGGTGAATTAAATGTGATAAGCCAAACAAAGCACTATGCCCAGACCATCATGAACTCTCAGTAAATGGTAGCTGTGGGCAGTGAAAAGCAGAGGGCACCCACAGGCACCCTTTTGCTGAAGGTAGGCTGGCTCTATGGCAGCTGTGGGTAGTTTGAATAGTAAAGCACCTACAGTAAAAGAATTCCAGCAGGGGCAGGAGCTTCAGTGGGCCATCCCATCCTGTCCCTTGCCTCAGGTGGATATCTGTGCAAACCCCCGAGGCAGATGGTGTTATTCCAGAAGTTCTCTGGGAGCAGACAGCCCCAGCCTCCCTCTTTACCCATCTCTAGCTCCTTCCTGCACAGTCAAGTCGCGCTTCCTGACATCCTATCACAAAGCTTTTTGCCTTCACACAGGCCTGCTGGCTCTGGCAAGGGTTCCACAGAGCTGGAGAGGGGCCCTTGGGCTGTCAGCCTCGAGGTGGTCTCGGCATGTGCTCCAGGCTGTGCCTTCACAATCCCCCATTTCAGCAAATTACAGGAAGGCAAAGATGACAGAGAATCTGCAGTGCAGAGCCAAGTACTCACTCGAAAATATCTCCAAGGCCTTTTCCAATTTCCTGGAAATCTACAAGTGTTTCCAAGACACAGCTTTTGTAGCTGGGCCTGGCTGGGTCCTATACATCTCTGCTCTACCTGCAAAACCTGCTGCCTCTCCACAGCCACTCCTGAGCCACCCACGCTGGAGCTTTCACCCCTGGGCCCACCTTTCTTGCCTCCTTGCTGTGGCCCTGTGGGTCTTGGCACCTACAGCTGCTGGCAGAGCATGAAAGGAGGTGTGGGCCTGACTTGCTTCCCTGCCTGCTCCAGATGACTCGCCACCTGCCTTCTCGTTTCTCTTCCCATCCTTACATAATCCTGACTCCAGGATTAAAAATACTCTGCTGAGTACCCCGTCCATCTGTCATATATGCTCTCTCTCTCTCTCTCTCTCTCTCATATATATATTCTTATTTTTAAAATTCTTCGGAAAGAGCACTTCCATTATTCGTATTCCTGCAGAGATGGGTTTCCGAGTCAGCTCTGCTTCCTCCAGAACAGCAGTCCTGGTGGAGTAAGATTCCTCAAACTTGAGGAATACAGGCTGTTTTGTGCCTCCTTAATAGGTTTGTTTTAGTGAAAGGGCCCATCTTTGGAGTCACCCAACACTTTCTCAGAGCAGCTCCTGGTCCTTCCCACTCCCTGGGCTGACAATCTTCACCTGCCTGGGAGTTAAGAGGAGGCGAGGAGCTGGGCCATCTGGCCTGATCCAGGGCCCTGACTCCAGTCACTGAAAGAGGGACCCCTGCCTCCCACACTGCTCCCACCTTTCATGAGTTCACCTCCCCTGTCTCCATGTACCAGGAATCCTCCCTAGACTGATGGAGGAGAAGGGAAAGGGCTTACCCCTGTTTCCTTCCTCAGGTGCAACCTGAGTACCACCTGGATCCAGAGGGCACTGGCACACTGGGCCTTGGCCTCTTTTATTCATTCTGCAGGTGTTATTAGGGGTTTATCATCTATGAGGTGGATCAGAGAGACACGACCTGCCAAGAGGGTGCAGCTGAGGGAGGGGAGACAGTGTGTAGATCAGAGAATTTAGAGTTGCAAGGTCTGGGACTGAGTCCAGTGTCTGCCAGATGCCAATCATATAGCAAGCATTGGAACTGAGTGTGCTCACCTGCACAGCGGGTGTTAGAACTTCCATTTCCTGAAGCGGGCGCAGGACTGGCAGCTGGGAAGGGTCTGAGGCAGCAGCATGGTGCAGAAATGGATTGTCCCAAGTGCATGTGTTCAAAGCTAGAGGCTCCTACGGAGAAGGGAGATGCCTGTGGAAGCTGCCTCCTTCATGATCCCCCTCCCTTGTGACCCTTGTCTTCCTCACGACCCACGCCGCCAGCCCCAACTCCTCCAGTCCACATCCTTGTGCACCGTGGGAGCCAAGTATTCCATGCATTCCCTAACTGTGGCATCCTACTTAAACCCCTCCCAAAGAACCTGGAGGACCCCTGCACTGCTCCCTGTCTTTCCTGTCTCCATGTACCAGGAATCCCCTCCGACTGATGGAGAAGGGCTGATGGGCTGGAGGCCTGGCTCCACAGTGCTCACCCCTGAGCTCAGCATGCTGGTGGCCCAGTGACTCCTCCTATGTCTCAAGTTTTCTCATTTGTAAAATGGCTCAAATGAGAGTGTATATCCAGAGAGTGGAAATAAGTGACTTCACAAAAAAACATTTAGAGTAACTTCCAGTGGATGAGAACCTGTCCACAGGGTTTTCTAGGAGTAGCAGTGATAGTTGGTCATGGTGTCTTTGGAAACATGCTTTCTATGCCCCGACTCCTGCTTGCCTGCCTCCCCTCCTGCATGGAGTACACCCCACCGCTTCAAGCATCTCTGAGAGGCAGCTCCTGTGTGAAAGCTGCCGGGTCCTTGTCTCTCGTGCCGCTCCATCCTCTGGTTCCCAAGCCTGCACCCTGCTCCTGTAGAACTCGTGCATAGCTCATTTCTTAGCAGCTGTCCTCATGGACAGTCACTGATCACTGCCCCTGCCAGCCCCCATGCTCTAGCGCTTGCTCAGGTGGAAGCCCTGAGCCCATCATTGCCTGCTCATTGGCAGCTGAGGGTGAGCTGTGTTTAATTCGCTCTGCTGCACACCCCTGTGAGCTCCTATTATGTTCCATATGATAGGGCATGATCCCCCCAATTGTCCCGAGTGAGATCGTGCCTGTTGCATGGAAGAGCAAAGTGAAGGCCAGAGGAATAACACCACCCTGAGGAGTTGGCACCAGCTTACTTTGGCTTCAGAGTCACGTGTGTGGTCTCTGCTCTCATGGTCCTGGTCTCTGGTCCCTGCTGTGCCTGGACTTGCTTTTGGTATTCTGGTCCCAAACTGAAAGGCTGCCAGGACTCCCACCCAGCTCTGTGACCTGGGCCAAGAGGGCTGACCAGGCCCCCACACTTGTTCTTGGCCTAAGCTGAGTCTCTCTCCCCAGTGCAGTGCCCTCATGGCACGATGTGGCACCTAGGGGAATCTGAGAAGGGTTCTGAGCAAGCACAGGGCCTCTGGCTGCACCGTCGTGGGACCAGAACGCAACCACTACCCATACAGGGCAGCCTTGTCTCAGTGGGGAGGTCTGGCCGGGCAGCGGAAGAGGGGGAGGAAAATTGCTTTTTCAATGCCCTGATTGCAACTGCATCCAGGATGGTACATAATCGATAAAAACCAGTGCCTGTAAGTAGGAATGGGCCTGTGCCCTGGGGAAGGCCCGGCTCTGGTCTGGGGACTGCTCAGTGACTGTCACTCTGCTTGATGGGACTGCTTTAGGAAGCCTTGGCAGTGGAAGGCGGCCACCTCGCTGCTCCCCCAGTGTGTGAACGAGCTGCCTTCTCTTCTCCCTCCAGCAGCCCCTCCTCCCCACCCTCCCGTCCTCCCTGCCTGCCACCAAAGTCACCGAGGCCTGCTGGAAGCTCAGCTGTGTTTATGCCATTTGTCCTGGGGTGGGACTGTCACCGCTGATGGTCTGAAGTGCTCACAGATGCACACTCACAGCCCATCACTCTAACACACAAGTGTTGCACGTACACTCTCCCTTGCACAGCCACACTTGCAGTGAGGAGGCAGCCTGTCTCCTGCTCAGCTTCTGAAGTTCACAGCCCCTTTCACAGCACCAAGGAGCCTCACACACACTCAGCCCTCACCTCCCCGCTCCCCCATTCCCTCTCCTGCCTCCTCCTCTCTCTGATGGAGATGAGAGGGATTTGGCAGCAACATCTCTGACTTTTTCCTGTTGGCCTCTTTGGCTTGCTCCTTTTGCTCACAACATCTGCACACAGGCACACATGCACACATGCACATGCACACGGGTGTGGAATAACCGAGAGCAGGCACATGTGTTCCCTCTCACACTAGAGCATGTGGCCTGGGTGGCAGGTTCTGATGTGATTTGGGTAAGGTGGGGCAGCAAGGGACTCTGGGAGAGGTCCAGGTCCAAAGCTAGCCAGGCAGCCTTGATCCGTGATGCCTGACACTCAGGGCAGGCATGGTGAGATGGTTCTGGGCATGCTTTCAAGCTAGCTTCTCTTGGTTTGGATAGGTACTTGGCCCCTTACAGGCTGGGTAGCCCTGGGGAGTGATATAGCCTCTTTGTGCATTGGTTTCACTGCCTCATCAGATGGTTCTGAGTTAAGTAAATTGCCATGTGTAAGACACTAAGACAAGAGATGTGGCAGCCCCAGTGAGGTCACTGTGTCCCTGGCTGAGTGATGAGCGTCATGTATGAACGATTGTATTGAATTCTTCTCTTCACCCAGTAACGCGGCTAGTTCTCCATAGGAATGCAAGGAGCTTCTCAAAGCCACATGGTCGCTAAGGTGGAGCTAGACGTGGAGCTCAAGTTCCTGGCACCCCCACAGGTGGCAGCGCTCCTTCCCAGGGCTGAGCCTCAGTCCGGTACAGACTGCAGCTTTAGGGGAGGGTGGCCACAGAAGCCTGGCAGGACCTGACTCTGCCTGTGACCACGGTGGGAAGTTGCAGGCCAGTGTGGAGCTGGGAGCCAGGCAGAGTCCGAGTCCAGGGTGGAACAGGGTGCAGGCTTGGGTCACCGGGGAGGGGACTGGAGGGCTCTGGCCCAGGGCCTGGGTGATAGGAGGAGATGGAGAGTCTGGCTCAGGGATCTGAAGGCTCCTGGCACCAGTTTAGGCCCAGTTCTTGCCAAGTGGGGTCAGGCTGGCATGGAGAGGAGCTTGAGGCTGCCCATGGGGAGCTCAGGGAAAGGCCAAATCCTGCTGCTCTTCCTTCTGGAATAAGGTAGGAACCTCAGTGGCCAGAGCCTTTGGGGCAGGGCCAAACAGCTCCTACAGGGGCAGGTGGGCACTGGCGTGTCCCAAGCCTGCTCACTGTGATCCCATCGAACGCCTACCAAGCCCATAGCTGGGAGTTTCACTTCCCTCCACAGAAGCAGGAATGGAAACTTGGGGGAGATGAGCTGTCTAGACTGCCCTTTGGGCTGTGCCAAGATCCTAGGACTTCTGGCAAGACAAGGATAGGACTTGATGGGATACCTGAGAGGTCTCTGAGTGGTCCTGAGCAGGAGGAACAGAGACATAGGGCAGGGCCAGGTGCTGCATTTCACAAACAGATGTGGAAAAGTCAGAAAAGATACAAAATCCACCTCTGAGGCTGGCACCTCCTGGTTCCATGACCCAGCAATCACAGTGTCAAGCTGCAGCAGGAAGAAAGATGATGCTGTGTCTAGCAAGTGACACAAGTCTCCTCTCCAAGGTGGGCACATTTTCCCTTTTATTCCCAGTTAGTGGCAGACACTGAAGAGTTCCTTCTCTTAAGTGGCAGGAAAAGTGCAGTCCGCAGGGTCCTGGGGGAGCAGAGGCAGGCGGGGCAGGAGGGGGCTGTGTGTCACCTACCTTGCCTGCTGGGCACAGAATACAAGTTTAGGTGCATTAACATTTGTGCCAATTAGTGTTGTTTCTAATTAACATTTTCACATGGCAAAGTAGGGCTTCCAGGCGTGGCAGTGCCTGCACCAGCCTGAAGGGATGTGGGTCTCCTGGGCCTCCAGTTGTGCTTGGGGTGATGGGCACAGGGCTGCTGGGAGGGCAGTGAAAGGATGGCAGTCTGTGATGAGGTCTGGGCAGAGGTCACATGGGGATGCCCTGGGGCTGAGCTGCAGAGTGGCACCTCCCTAACTGTTCGGGACAACTTCACGTTCCTGTCTGGGGCACAGATGTGTCTCGGTCACCTCTGCATAGTCGGCACAAGAGGCCCTACTATGTGCCAAGCACTATGCTAGGTGCTTTGACCCCTGTTCTTGTGGGACTTGCAGATGAGGAGGGGAAACGCCTCACATAGTGATCGAATCTAATGGAGACATGCAGGTGCTCTGGGAGCACTGGGCCGACCCTGGGCTCTGTGTCTGCGATTGCCCGAGGGCAGGGACCATCCTCACCTTGTTCCTAGGGTCTAGCAGAGTTCATCACATTTCAAAGGTCAGTAAGAGAATGAAGGAGTGCCTGAGTGATACCCGTTGAGAACTGGAAGTTGAGGAGCTGGCCAGGAGAAGGGGAGCGGAAACTGCTCCAGGCAGCGGGAACAGCAAAGGCAAAGGCAAGGAAGAGCACACTCATCCCAAGCAATGGATGCCAGTGCAGTGCAGCAGAGGATGGGTGTGGGCAAGGCGGGCAGGAGAGAGGCCAGAGGCTGAGCCCTGTAGACTCCAGGCTTCTGTGTGGACTGGTGGACTGAGGGCGTGGTTCTCCCTGAATCAGAAGCATGCAGGGGGTGAAGGAGCTGTGGGGTTGGCACAGGAGAATGTTTGTTGAGTGAATTAAGGAGAAATTTATTTGGACAGGGATCAGATGAAAATGTTGCTCTACTCAAACCTCCCCACTTCCCTTGGGCCCCAATTTCTTCTCCGTTCACCACAAAGATCTGTGGAATACAGATACGACCGTGTCATCCCCCTCAATGACTCCCCAGTGCATCGACAGTGAAATGTAAAATCATTATGATGGCTTCTAAGATCCTCTATGACACAGCCAAGCTCACCACCCAGCTCCCACCTTCAGTTTCCTTTGGTCAGTCAGTACCTGGCAACCACACAGGCCTGGTTCTGTGCCCCTCATCAGGAGATCCTCCTTGCCTCAGGGCCCTTGCTGGTGCTGCCCCTCTGCTGGCATGCTTTCCCCTCCTCCTTACTTGGCCAGTTTCCGCTCACTCTTTAGATCTCCACTTGAAGGTCAAGTCTCTGCATCAGGGAAACCTTCCTTCACCCCACCAGGCTGTATCCACAGGTGAGCCAGTGCATCCCTCCTCTGCTCCTCAGTGTCTAAACTTGTAGTCAAACCCATGCTGTGTCCTCCCAGCTGCTGCCCAGACTCTACACTGCAGGAAGCAGCAGCTGCATCTGTATTCGCAGGGCTACTGTGGTGCCTAGCCCAGTGCAGTTCTTTGATTAGTATTTGTCAATGGATGGGTGTAATATGTGATCTATTTATAACATGGTGTGTGTTTAGTAACAGCTAATTTCCAACATTAGGCAACCTGGGCCAGGAGAGCAGGGCCATTAGTCTTGAAATAGGAAGGTCTGTGCATGGTGTGTGTTTAGTAACAGCTAATTTCCAACATTAGGCAACCTGGGCCAGGAGAGCAGGGCCATTAGTCTTGAAATAGGAAGGTCTGTGGAGATTTCTGCCAAGATGTTTCCCAATGTCCATCTGTATCTTCAGTTGCCCACTGGACACCATGTTGGATAATGCTTGAGAATGCTCTTCTGGCTTTCCTGAATTGCTCACTGCATGGGCACTATCTTCCAGGCAGTGGAGCCCAGACATGGACAGAGCCTGGCTTTCTGGGTCCCAGATGCCCCGTAGGGTGGACAGTTAGTGACTTCCCATCATGTGCTTTCCTTGAAGTCTCTTTCCTGGACTCCCATTTGGGAAAGTTTAGAGTATGGAGCAGGACACAGAAATGCCAGGCAGCAAGGGGTGGCTGTGAGCTGCATCAGGCTCTGGGGACTGCATCATAGCAGGGCAACAGGCAGAAGGTGCAGCTGAGGGATACAGGGTCAGCAGCCAGAGGCAGAAACCAAACAGAATGCAAAGGCAGGGTCGAGAGTGCATTCATTTATTTATTTTTAATATTTATGATCCTGCCTGAATCTCCAAAAGATGGGAGGTCATTTGCTACTCAAATACTGGTGAGAGCCTGTGGGGGGAATCAAGGGAGAGAGCAGGGAGGTCAGCAACCACTTGGATGAAGTGGGGAGAAGACACAGGTACAGAAGTGGCACTCGCTACACAGAGCCTCACTGTCTCCTGGGCTTGGTCATAACCCTGGCCTCATGTCATCCCTATAGTCTCCTCTTATTCTGCAGATGGCCAGAGAAGTCATGCCAGTTGCCCAAAGCCACACAGCTGGTCAGTGGTGGGAGCAGTGGCTGTGGCCCAGGGACAAGGGTTGGATGGGGCTTTTCCAGGAGCGCCCCTCCTCCTGCCCCTGTTGCAGGCTGTGGCCCTGCTCTATTTTATGAAGCATCCTGCATCTTTGTCCATCCCTAGCTCCCTGGGGTCCCATGGCTTCCCAGTTCAGAAGCCCCAATATCTCTCCACCATCTGCACAAGAACCTATGCTCCCTGCCCCCAGCAGCACCCAGCCGACTCCACTCAGGTCCAGCCCCTCTTCTTTACCCACTACACAGCAGCTGTCCCCAGCCCAGGGCAGCCCTCCCATCTCCAGCTCCTTTGCACCAGGAAGGGAAATACGGCAGAGTGATCAGGCATGTGGATGCTCCAGCCAGATGACCTGGGCCCAAGATCCAGGTCTGCTTCTCTAGCTGTGCAACCTCGGAGAAGTTCCTGTCCTCTCTGACCCCAGTTTCCTCATTTGTCAAATAACATGCCCTGCAGGTGCCTCTCACGGGCTTTCTCAGAGCAAGAGTGAATGAGGAGGGGATACAAGGACAGAGCCTGGGTGGCACTGGCCCTGGGAGTGCTACTGCTATAAACTGCTTTTGTCACTCATCCTTCATGCTGGTTTGGGACCCACTGCCACCCCAACACAGCAACCACTGAGGCTCAAAACTTGCTAGTGAGCACTCCAGATGGGACCCTCTTGCCCCTGTGACCTCTCTTGCTTTTGAGGATGCTCCAGGCGAGTGGGTCTTTGTGTCCCAGGATGCTGCCCTAGAACATGGGGGTTGCTCTCTTTAGGACAATGCCTTAAATCCTCGGCAAGATGGTGCGGTCCAGGGCAGAGCCCTCTCTTCCCTCTGGGAAACCCCTAGCAGGTGCTTTGTAAACCCTTGTTAGTTTTAGGTCGGACCACATGTGCCTTCTGCCCTGGTGAGGCTCTCTGCTCAGTCGCTCCCTGCAGCATCCTAAAGACAACGTCACACTGATGATGCTGGGAGCCAGGTGACGGGGGTGGGTGGAGGAGAAGGGGAGGGGAGGGTGGGAGAGTGGGTCCCAGACAGGAGGGGGCCGGGCCGGAGGGCAGAGCCAAGCATGGCCGGGGAGGGTCAAGACAGCTGAAGACAAGGGATGACTTGTCTGGGAGCCAGGGCAGGGGCTGGTCCCATGCGGAGCAGACTGCCAGGGAAGGAGGAGGGAAGATGGTCCTTGCTTAGTGACTTCGTGTCCCAGTCTTCTTGCCTCCTTCACACTGGGCTTCCCCTTCCCCTAGAGACCTCCGCCCCCACCCCAAGCAGGCCTTAGATGCAGCCTGCTGAGCTTAGCCAATCCCCTACCTTTCTAGTCCCACCTGCAGAGGCACTGGGGGTGCTGGCCTCCGCCATTCTGGTGGGAGATGTGATGCAAAGTAGAGGATCCCACACCTCGCTGGGCAGGTCACGAAGCCAGTTGCCCGGTGCCATCCTAGTCCAGCTCAACCAGATTTCCACGGTAAGAAGTTTCCTCATCAGGCCTGCTCTACACCCTAGGCTCAGAAGCTCAGCCTCAAGCCGGGTTCTCAGGCCACACACCCACTTTCCGTGACCATTTTTTCTGCATAGGCATCTAAAATCAGCTTCCACTGTTCACAACTAAAATCCCCCTTGATATGCATCCTTGGCACTTATTAGCTGGGTATCCTTGGATAAGTTACTCAACCATTCTGTGCCTCTGATCCCTCCACTGTGAATGAGAGAATAACACTAACTACCTTGTAGCCTTGTCACTGAGATTCACCGAGACATTTTGCACATTCCCTCGTGTTTGTATTAAGCCTGCAATAAATATTAGCTATTATCCTCACTAAATCTGAGAAAAACAAGAAAATACTCTTGCTAACTAAAGAGGCACAGAGGCGTGAAGTGGCTCACCCCGAAGCCAAAAAGTGAGTGAGGGAGGTCTCTGGACTCCAAATCCTGGATTCTTTCCCCTCTCTTGCATTTGCCTTGCTGCTTGTGTGCGTGCGTGTGTCCGTGCGTGTGTGTGTGTGTGTGTGTGTGTTCATGTTTTTTATTGCATAAAGCCACTGTATTATGTGTGCTGTCAAATATCCTATTAAAAAGCAAAGTGAAAAAAACAGTGAGCAAGCTTCCTTTGCCTGTCCTTCCACTGATTACAAAATTAAATTAAGCTCTGTGGCTTGCTGCTGCCGTTTGATGGGGAATACAATGAATTGCTCTTTGCCTCCCTCCAAGAAGTCCCTGGGAACGGGGCTGGGGGAGCCAGCCCAAGATGGTATTTCTTCCTCCCAATGCCCTGGGGGGCAAGCCTTCCTCTCCAGAAATGTTAAGCCCCTAAACCAGGCTGCCTTTTTATTAGGTTAATAAAACACCAGGCCCATCAAGTTTCAGGCTCTAAAGGTCAGTGAGTCATGTCTGAGTGCAGGGAAGAGGTGGAGGGGCTGCAGCCACTCCCCAGAGCTGGTGGGGAGGGAGGAAGCCCGTGCCCTCCACCAGCACTGACTCTGGGGCCAGGATGGAATTTGCACAGAGGGCAGGGAAGGAGAGGTGGACAGGAAGCCGCCTGGGCCCCTGGCCTCGTGGGTCCCCTGGCCTCATGGCTTCAGCTGAGCAGGGTCCCCAGGGAGGGCTCAGGACCAGGGGATGGCTGACAGCAGTCAGAGCTGCAGGAGAATGGGGAAGTGGGCGGGAGAGTTGAAGCAAGGCACCAGCAAGTGGGGGGGATTTGGTGTCCCTGGCATGGCAGTGGGAAGGAGGCCAGTGAGTTCACTGAGCTCTGGGCAGGGAGCAGTCCCTACACCTGCCTTTGCCCTCCTTCAGTCTATTCCTGCTATTTTGGGGACCTGGGGTGTGAACAGCCACCCAAACGCAGACTTCAAACAACAGTTGTTACCTCTTCAGGGCCTGAGGTGACCTGCTGGGCCAGAGGGCTCTTCTGCTCCCTGGGTGTGGACAGGAGAGACGGCTGGGCACTCAGACTGGCAGCTGGAAGCACAGCTAGTGCTGCCACCAGAAAAGCCCCATTCTCCATGTGCCTGTTCCTGTGGCTTTGGCTTCTCCTGGACCCTGCCGCTGACTATCCACGGGGTCCTTCCAGTGGCGGCTGTGGGGCTGCAGATCTTAGGTGTCTCAGACATGGAATCACATAATTCACGTCTGCTTTGCCCTACTGGCCCCATAGACCAAGGGCCAAGATGGAAGGGAAGTGAAATAGGTTCTCCCCATCAGTGGGAGGAGCAACAAGGAACCGGCAGCCAGCTGCAATCCCCCACAAGCTTCAGTCTAGCACACCCCTTTAAAATGGAAACAGAGCTGGGCATGCAATCCCAGCTACTTGGGAGGCTGAGGCAGGATGATCACGAATTGGAAGCCAGCCTGGGCAATTTATTGAAACCCTGTCTCAAAATAAAAAATAAAGAGAAGCAGGGTGTGTGGTGCACATCTGTAATCCCAGCATTCTTGGAGGCTGAGGCAGGCAGATCTTACATTCAAGCCCAGCCTGGGCAACTTAGCAATTCATTAGGACTCTATCTCAAAATTTTTAAAATATTTTTTAAAAGGGTTGGGGATGTAGTTCAGCACAAAAGCCCTAGGTTCGAGTCCTAGTACTACTAAATAAATAAACAAATAAATAAATAATGGTTGCAGTTTAGCACTCCCTAGTACCACAGAATAAATAAACAAATCAATTTATTTTTTAAAAATGGAAACCAGATTTCTTTACTGTGCTGTTCTTCTCTCTGGCTTCCCTGGCCCTTGGGGTGGATCCCGAACTCCTTCACCCTGGTGACCTCTAGGGTGCTGATTCTTTACCAGCTTTCTAGATCCATTTCATGCTACCCTGCTCCTCACTTGCTGCACTGCTGCTCATGGCTCCTCCAGCTTCTCCATCGCTCCAAGCTCTTCTCACCACTGGACCTTTGCGATTGCACTTCACCTGAGGCTCACCACTCCTTGCTTGGCTAGCTCTTTCTGACTCTTCAAGTGTCCCCAAAAGTGACACCATTGACCTCCTTTTTCATTCAGTCAGAAAATATTTACTGTGTGCCTACTGTGTGCTAGGCATTGATCTAGAGCTCATTACAAATAATTCTCATATTATTCTCTATTTTCATACCTTTCCCCATTTTGTGCTTTAATTAAAGTGTAATTATCTTGTCTTATTTGTTTTTCTATTCATTGTCTCATCATTGCCCCACTAAAAGGAAGGCAAGGCTGCCTGGTTTACCATGGTTTCTCTTAGCACATGGCCCAAGTGCTTGCCACTTATGCACTGAAAGAATAAATGCTACTTACTTGGTCTTGTGACTTTGGCCGAGTAATTTGACCTTGGTCACCCTCAATGTCTCCACTTGAAACATGTGGTTAACCACACTCATAGGAGTGTGGTAAGGATAAATAAAATGCAAAATCAAGCACTTTGCATTGTTTGGCATACAGTAAGCCTTCGCCAATTGCGACCTGGACACGGTCCCAATTATCCTTTCATTAGAGTAGACTAGATTTTGGCTCTGTTACAGCAAAACCTACCCTGTGCTGGCAACCATGTTGGCTGCTCCTTGGCCACATCTGAAACATCAACCACAGTGCCAGTTCTACGGTAGAGTTGTCTGGTCACCATGTAGCCTAATCACTGCATCACTGACACCTCAGAAAGCAGACTGTGTGTGTCTTTTGTTTTGCTCTTAGCTATCTATCATTTTTAAAAAGGAAATCGCTAAGGGCCGGGGACTTAACTCAGTGGTTCCATCACCTGCATCACAAGCGCAAGGTCCTGAGTTCGATCCCTGGTACCAAAAAAAAAACCAAAAACGAAATCGCCAACACTTGCTGGGTGCCATGGACTGGTTACTACTGTGTATCACTTAACTAATACATTCTCACATTGACTGAGGTTCAGGGAGGGTAAGTAATTTGCCCAAGGCCCAACAGTTAGGATCTGTCTGATTCTATGTCTGAGTGCTTGTTCCTGGTCTTCCTGAGCCTGTCTCTAGCTCTGTTATTGCCCTTTGCTTGTTGTCACATGGCAGGGCCAGCAACCTGAACAGTCACAGGGCCTGGCATTCAGAAGGTCCTCACTCTTGTCTTAATGCTCTACTGGCACCAACCTGAAATCCTTACTAATTGTTGAATAAAACCTCTGCATTTTCCATCTGTGCTTTACCTCCCAGCCCCGGCCCGTAACTCTCTAGGCAGAAGGGCCCAGATGTCCCTGCTCACCTGCCCTGGGCTTGGTGATGGTTCTGGGGGAGGGAGGGGATAAGGATGTTGGCCACCCCTAGGGAAGATGGTGCTGGACTGGAAAGCCCCCAGACAGCCCTCTGACCTGGCTCAGTGGTGACTTCTCTCCCACTTGGCTGATATACCAGCCTCAGGTGCCTGACTACCTCCTCCGTGTGTAAATGTTAGGCGCTGTCAGGGCAAACACACTGGTGCCAGCTTTGCCTTTCCATCTACCTTCCACTCCGGGCAAAGGTCGGACAGCACAGGGGGCTGGATGCAAATTTCAGTACCTGGTCCACACCAAGGAGCTGTTCAGGGTGCTCTAGAGTCCCAGTGGCAGCTGGTGAAACAGGGGACTAGAGGGATCCCTGCTGGGGCTGACTCTGCAGGAAGATGAGGTTTAGGGCGGACACTTCAGTCCAGGGAGCTTGCACTACATTCTGTAGAGCACCTACAAAAGAAGCCTTTTCCTGGGGACCCTGGCTGGTCCTCTCCGGGGCATAATCCTCGGTCTTTTGCTCAGGTAGCTCAATTGAGCTTCCTCACATCCTTCAGGGTAGAGTGGTTGGGGAGACCGAGGCAACAAGGTAGGAAGCGGCTTCTCCTACTTTGCTTTTTGCACCACATTTCTGCATCAATTCAAGGGGTGACAGGGGGAGGAAGTGCGTGGGAGAGCAGATAAGTGGCTGATAACTGACCGTCTGGGTTCTCGAATAGCCTGCGCAGCACTGGGCTGTGCTTTTGGTGCTGGAAAACCCCTGTGGAGCAGGAGAGACTGGGGAGGGGAGGAAGTAGGAAGCAGAGTGGATGGGAAGGTGCTTTGTAGAGGGTGAGCTCTTCCCGAGGAGGACATTTTAGACTTGAGAAGAGTAGGAGAGGAAAGTAAGTTTGCTTTCGGGCTGGTCCCTGGCCTTGGCAGGGTACCTTTCCCTTGTCCCCAGCCTCCCTGCCTGCAGCACCTCTCTTGGTCTTTTCTCCTGTCTCTTGCACCGGTCTGACTCCTCTCTTGCTGGATCGCTGCCTCTGCCCTGGCTGATCCCACCCGTATCAGTCCTGCCTGCTGTGGACCTGTGCCTAGCCCCTCTCAGTCCCTTTACCCATGCTCCCCCAGAGGCTGTTTCCAAGGCTCAAATGGCTTCCCCAGTCCCTGAGTGATTTATGGACCTGGCTCAGGCTGAAAAATGTGGAGTGGAGCTTGTGCTGCTCCAGGAGCCAGTCCTGCAGGACACATTCGGTTGTTTCTATTTTCTTGGGACAGTTTGGGCTGCGCCCTGGTCCCCACCTGCTTTCCTGGATCCTGGTCTTCTTTTGTCACAGACAGATAGATGCTCAGGCTCTGAGATGCCCTTGGTCTGTCTGTCCCTACCTGTTCCCATTCTGTCTCTCCATGCCTATGGGCAGCTTCTGGCTCTGTCTCCCTGTGTCTCTCTTCCAACTCTGGAGTCTCTAACTCTCCTTTTTTCTCTCCTTCTCTCTGTAAATCTAACTTCCTCTCTGAGCTTGCAGTCTGAGTATATGCCCTCTCTCTCTCCCTCTCTCTCTCTCTCTCTCCAGGTGCCTCTTTATATTTCTGTCCTTCCACTATTTAGCATAATGCATTTAAGTGACTCTGAAGACTGACTGCAGGGACAACCCTGGAGTGTGTTCTCCAAGCCAGATTACCCTCCGACAGCTTGGCCCTAACCTGGGACCCCAGACCATGCTGCCCCTGCCCTTCCCCCCGCTTGTCTTTCATGTCACGTTGAGGAAGTTTCCTGAACTCCTGGTGACACCGCTGTCAGGGCCTGACTTACCAGGAAAGCATGAATAATTAAAAGCTGTAGCTGAGACTTGTTCACATTTAAACTGTATTAGTGTTGCCAACTGTCCTGACCCATTTAATATTCATGCCATTCTGGGCTCCTTTAAAAAGGGGAGAGTTTGTTACCTGATTTAAATTGTGCCTGTCAGTTTCGATTAAAGATCAGGTTGACCACAGTTGCAGGGAAATTAAATGAACATTCTCTTAAGCAATATCATAGGATTTAATGTAGCAATTAATATCTATTGCAATGTGCTGCCATCACAAGCTGCCTGGAATGGAAGGTAAGGCTCATGGGGCATGGGGGGCAGTGAGAACCAGCAATGCCCCTAAATCTGCTTGGTCTGTAATTGACTTCTTCATTCCAGGGGAACAGAAAGCACAGATAACAGCTACTGCTCTTTAAAGGTTGGGCTAGATCATACAGCCTTTTGTCCAGCTTACATTTGAGGAAACTGAGGCACGGGGCATTGGAGGCTTGGTTGAGGTCAGCTTTCGATTTGTTGCACAGGTGGATTGGGACAGTGGGAGCAGCAGTTCCTGGGGATCAGCCCAGGAGACACAGGCATCAATGCTGGGAGCACCTCTGCAGCAGCAAGGTTAGTGAGTGCTAAGGGACAGCCCAGAGATTGACACAGGTGTGAATCTGATTGATCACTGACACCTACCTGGGGGCACCTAAGTGGTCATTGTCATCAGAAGCTACCATGGTGTGGTGAGGGGCATGGCACACGAATGTGATCCTGCCTGCCAGAGAGTGGCATGTACTGTGACTGTGCCTCAGTTTCCCCATCTGGAGGGTGGGACTTATCACCTGTGGGGAGCAGAGGGGTGGATCCAGTCACACCACAGGCTGGGGGAAGACTGTGCTGCCTGGTGATTAGAAACCCAGCCCTAGGATCTGGGTGGGCTGCTTTGGAATCCTAGCTCTGCCACTTGGTGGGGTGCACAGTCTTGGGTAATTCACCTTGCTGACTCAGTTTCCCCATCTGCAAAGTGCAGATAATAATAGTCTTGCACACCCTGTGATGTCCATGGAGGTTCAGCATGTTCATCTCTGCTGACTGCTGCAAGCAGGGCTTGGTCCAAGGGGTCCTCTGATGGTCGGGATCTGCTGGCCATCAGAATGGGGCTGTGGTTGTCCTATGATGTGGAGTTGCTTGCGTAACACTATGCAAGAACAAGGCCTGGTTTATTTTCTCCTGCCCATTTCAACTGATTCTTATGAAAGAATCTGGTTCTTTGTTAAAGGAATAAAATAAACTTCAAAATTTCCACCTGGATCTAAGAACTAGAACATCCCTGAACCCTTGAAACCTTGGGGTACCCTTCCCTAATTATAACCCCCTACCCGTTCCAGGGTAACTCTATCTGAATTTTGGATTTATCATTTCTTTGTTTTATTTAAAAACATAGTATCTGTGGGGTTTTGGGTGGATGAAAATGATATTTATTCCACAACATTCCCACCAAGTCTTCTGTTTCTTCAGTTGCTTCCCGATGGTTGTACAGCTCACACATTCATTCATTCCGAGTGCTGTGTGATGTTCCACAATAGCTGTAAGACACCCTGTGGATCCAGGCTGAGCCATGGTGATGGCTGCTGTGGACATTCCCACTGTGTCTCCAGGTGCTCAGGGGAAGGGGTTCTTGCAGGTGTGTGTTTGTGGGGGAATCTCAGGGTACAGCAAGCCCTGGGAGCCAATTCTACAGCCTTGCCTCTTGTGACTTCATCAGGTCCCTGATGTGCTTCTCAAATCACCGTGACATCAGGCCACATCAGCCCTGGTGCTGCTGGGGCTCAAGGACTTTGCAGGGTGCTCAGGGCCCTGGGATTCTGCAGCGCTGACACTGACCCCTTTGGTTCTGCCCCGAATGTTCCACTTCTTACACCCAAACACTGTGTTGAGCTCTCAGGAGGCAAGGTCCTTCATGGGCTTCTGCGAGTTAGCAGGTACCATTTTGCCCCTTACCTACCTCTTAGCAACAGGGGTGGTGGTGGTGGTGGTGGCAGCAGTAGATAAAAGCAAGCACCACTAGAGACACGATGGGAGGGAGATGGAGATCTTGAGTGAAGTATCTGGCCAATGTTTACAAAACCTTTGGCTTAATCTCCATGTCTGCAAAATGGGATAACAACATCTGCTTTGTAGATTGTTGTGAGGGTTAAGAGGAGTTAAGCACAGGGCTTAGAACCATGTCTGGCTTGTAGAAAGCACCCAGTAAACAGTAAGATTATATTATTACACACAGATACAAACAAACATCTGTGCACCTGAACACTCATGGAGTAATAGCTTCCATTCACTTGGCTCATTTAATCTTTACAATGACCTTGTAGTGGAGGGATTTCTGCTCCATTTTATAGAGGTGGAAACTGAGGCCACGCAGCCAATGTTCGACCATTGAAGTTAAGGCATCTCTGACCTTAAATGTGGGCTCTTCCTGTCTCTCCATTTGACAGGTGAGGAAACTGCCACTCAGAGAGGTGACATGGTTTGTCCCAATTTATCCACTTAGCAACTGCCAGGGCTGGAACTTGCATTTTCCCTGTGCCCTAGACCCTGTGTGGTGCACAAGGTGGGGTGGCTGCCTTCCACTTGGAAGCTGGAGCCCCTGGAAGAGTCAGTATGCATGGCAGACACAGATGGGAACATCCCTGCCTCACCCAGCCTAATCTGGAGACTGATGATGAGGAGACACCAAGTACCCAGGTGTGGCACTCCTCGGCTAACTCAGGGCATCACCTTGTTCCTTATGTGGCCTGGCCTGGGAAAGACTGGGCAGGCAAAAGGGGCCTTCTGAGTCTAAGAGGAGTGGGCCCAGGGATTTGCACTGTGTAGGGGAGGTGCCCTGTCTGGTCCGTGCAGGACATCTCCCCAGAGAAGGCTGCTGGAGTCTCAGACCAGTGTGGCTCGCACTGAGACCCCTTGAGATCCTCCTTTCCACTCCCTGAAGTGGATTCCAGGGCTCTGTCTTCAGATGGGAATTCAATTTCTTTCCACATGTCTGTAGGAAAAGCCAGCCTGCCCAGCTGACCCCAGGGCTCCACTCTGCCTCACACTTCTGTTTCTCGCTGTAAAGTGATAAATTGCCTCCTGTGAGTGGCTGAGCAGTGAACAGTTCTGAAACTTCAGGGGGCATAAGAATCACCAGACTACAATATTTGTTAAAATTGCAAATCCCTGGCTCTTCCCTTGGGTCTGTGGTTCCAGTTCTTCTGAGGGAGAGTCACGAATGTGCAGTTCTATCAAGCTTCTTGCATGATGCTGAGGCTGGTGGTCCTGACCCACCCTAGAGAAGCAGTGGATATGTGAACTTGCTGCAGTCAGGCCAGACTGGGCTCTGCTGCATTAATATGTATGCTCTGACATCTTGGTAGCTTAACACAACAAAGGCTAGTTTTGCTCATACCCTGGTCTGATGTGGGTTGGGCAGCAACTCTGGAGCTTTCCCCCTAGTGGTGACTCAGGAATGCAGGCTCCTCCCATCTGGGTATGTTGCCATTCCAGACACTCACAAGGGGAAGAAACAGTCAGGATAATCACTTCCGGACCCGTTTAGAAGTGATGCATATCGATTCTTCTCACCACCCATTGGCCAGAACCCAGTCACATGACCCCACCTTGACTTCAAGGGAGGCTGGGAAATGGAGTCACAATGAAATGGGATTTGGCAAACATGCAACATTGTCTCTGTCACAGAGCTTGATCCATTCTAGATACACTAATAGAACCAAGTTTCTGTACTTTGGGAGATAAGGACAAGTGGCTGAGCTGTGTCTACCTCTGGGAGGCCCTGTCACCCTCTCTCCTATGTCCTTTTAAGCCATTTTGAAAGAGGTTCTACCCCTTCTCAGGTTAGCCACAATTCTTAGCACAGTCCCTGTGTGCTCATCCTGTCCATATAGTGATAGACTAGACTACAGGATTCATCTTTAATTGAGTAAAATGTTGGTTGAAGAGGATGTTTCGGAAACCACCTTTGGGATCAAATTCAGATAAGTTTGGTAATTGAGTAGTGATGTCTGCTATGGGACAAGAGGGGCTAATGTCAGTTTGAATGCCACACATTTGTCATCCTTGTCATGGCCATTATTAGTGACTCTACACGGCCCATTCCCACTTCTATAAGTTCAAGTTTATCCTGGTGGGAAAGAATGAAGAATGGGTTTGGAGTGGCTTCCAGAACATAATAAGAGAGTCATAAATGTTAGCTATTATCCTATGCCTCTTTCCATCTTTGTTGGCTTCTCTGCTCTGAATTCAAGCTGATATATCTGTATCTTCTCTCATGGTCAAGTTTGCTGGAGGTAAATTCAACTTTGTTGGTGCAAGTTGATCAACACAAAGTAGAACAGTTCTGTCCCCTCCCTCTTTCTACACACTTTATCTCTATGGTCAACAGATGGTATTAGCTTTTTGGTGACATATCACACTAGTGATACACACTTCTTTTTTTTTTTGGTACCGGGGATCGAACTCGGGTCTTTGTGCTTGCTCAGCAGGTGGCGAAACCACTGGGCTAAATCCCCAGGCCATACACCAGTGATACAAATGACCAGTTATCTAAACCCCACAAATTTGATACATATAATATATATTATATAATATATATTGTAATCAATACCTGTGTCTCGGCCTCCCCATCTTTGTTCGAATTTTCTTTTCTTAAGATTAGGACCTTGCATTTACTCCTGTTTTATTTCATCTTGTTTAATTCACCTTCTAGATTGTCAAGGTCTCCTTTTTATACCATGAATGCTCTTTTGTCTGCTCTTAAATTGACTTTTCACAGCCAATGTGAAGCCTGGGTTGGCTTGCAAAGAGACAGGAGCTGTAAGAATAATAATGACAATCCTCCACTTAGCAATTGTGGTAAATCTAGTACTGTGCACTTTATACACATGATCACACTTAAGCTTTATTTCAGTACCATGAGGTCCATATTATAATCACCACCATTTCACAGGGGGGAGAAACCAACACCAGTCCCTCAGTCTCATAGGTAGGAAATGATAGGGCTGGGATTTAAGTCAGTGTCTTTCTGTTGCCACAGTTAATGCTGCTAACCTCTGAACCTCACTGCTACAGAGAAGGAGGGCCAAGGCAAATGACCCTAGTACTATACTTGAAGTTGTAGCTGCTTTAGATTTAAATAGAAAAGAAGTTATTCTAGGTATCAGGTAGCTCTCAGAGTTGCTGGGTCAAAAAATAATGCCAGGAGAACTGTACTCCTCCAAAATCACAGCTGTTATCCTGAAGCCTCATGGCCACCACCTTCTGCTGCTCAGCACCTGTAACTAGGGACGTAACAGTCCCTGGCTAGTGCCTGGCTTCACGTCATGGCTACCAGCTCATCTTCACCTTCCTCGGTCTGTCTGTGGGATGAAACCAAGGTCCATGGCGAAGAGTGCAAGGGGAAAGTATAGCTTTCCAGTCTCTGTTGTACAGGAAAGCACACTGGAGGGGGGAGAGTGCAGCATCTGCTGTAGTGGGGGATCTCTGGGAATTCAAGGTAACTCCTTGCCCTGTCCTCAGAATGAGCCACTACTCAGTTCATGGGCCATTTCTTTGTGATGTCTGCTCTGATCGCTCAGGTTGGCTCACCACGTCCTTCCTGGCATTCTAGAGCCCTTTACACTATCTGTGATGCAAACAACTGCACTTGTTTTGTTCCCTGCCCAGCTGATCTGAGCCTTGCCTGGGCCAGGCCATGAAGCTGATGTGTATCGGAGGTGCCCACCACATCACCTAGCAGACCTGGGCTGGAAGCATTGGTGGGTACATGCAGGTCTGCAGGGATGCCCCTGCCCTGGTGGTTTGCAGAGGAGCTTCCTGCAAGGGAGAGTGTGGAAAGTTGAGCTCTCTTGATGTGAAGGCAATGCTCAGTGTTGGCTGTCTTTCCCAGGAATGGGCTTGTTCCTTACTGTACCCAGATGCCACTTTAGGCCTGGAGCACACCAGAGGACACAGCCCACCCTGCCTCACAGCATTAGGCCCTCATGGTGCACAGAAGAACCATGGGTCCAAGCAATGTGACATCCTAGGGCCAGCCCATAGCAGTGAACTTCATAAGAAGTAGGATATACAGACCCTTCTTATTATGGCTTATGTCTGGATGTCCCCCCCAAAGCCTCATGCACTCACAGGCGGTACTTTTGGGAGGTGGCTGGATCTAGGGTGTGTGCTGCTGGGATTAAATTGTGCAATCAGTCTGGGTTTAGCTTAGCTCTGGGTGTGTATAATGGGAAGGCCCACCCTAGGTGTGAGTGGCCACTCAACAGGCAGGTATCCTGGATGGATATAAAGAGACAGAAAGAAGGCAGACTTGCTCCTGCTGCTGCTTCACTACTTCTCTGCTTTGGTGCCTTCTGCCCACCATGAACTCTTTCTCCTCTGTGATGCCCCTCTGCCATGCCACCCTGTCTTGGAGCCAGCTGACTATGGCCTGAAACCTCTACAAACTGTAGGCTGAAATAAACCTTTTCTCCTTTAACTTCAGGTGTTGGGTATTTTGTCTCAGCAGTGAGAAAAAGTAACTAAGACTTCCTCAGGGATGGCTCCCTGCAAGGCCAGGCTCCTCCCATCACCATGGCTACCTGCATCCTGTGCAGACAGCCCAAACTACAACCAGGGGCTTGGAGTACTGTCTTCAGGACCCACCCAGGACTCTTATCATCCTCCTGGGCATTTTTGCTATGCATTGTCCATGTCTTTCAAAAGTGTAACCAAGAAGGAACTTTATTAGAAGACTCATGTGACCAATGAAGGTGATGGCTTGGTCTTGGAAAGAACTGGAACAAAGTTCTCCCTCTCTCTCTCTCTCTCTCTCTCTCTGTCTGTCTCTCTCCCCCTCTTTCTTTTCCTCCCCTCACCCTTATTTTTACCTCTCTCACCTCCATCCCTCTCCATTTTGTTTATTTTTGGTCAACATTATTCCCTCACATCAACTTCTTTGAGGAACAAGTGTCAAGAAATGGCCACTGGCAGTGTTTAACCATCAAAGAGGACAGTTCTCAGTCCTGTGCTTAGTCTACATGTGGAATGAGCCAGTGTTGGCCCAGATTGGCCCTCCCACTGGAGCCAGGTTGCTGGAGAGAGAAGAGGAGCTGTTATACCAAAGAGGGAGTGTCCTGCTCCCAGGACACAGCGGGTGCCTACAGATCAACCAGAGTCTCCCCTTCCACCCGGCTCCACAGGGCCCCATGTAGGCCTGGCATGTCCAGCCTTCTGGAATCAAACATCTTGCTTGGTGTGCCCTGCACCAGCACCTGAACAGTAACACAAATGGTAACATGATCCTTCATGGGCAGTAGGCAGAAGGTCAAGAATTCCCATTCTGCCCAATTTAATATAAAAGGAGCTTTTAAAGCAGGACTAGCAAGTTTATTTCACGCTTAATTGGCAGTGGCTGGCTGCACTCTGGGTTGGGGTAGTCTGAATCCACATGCAACCTGAGCGATACAGGGTGCCCTGCTTGATTAGCAATGTCTGCTGTAGGCAAGGATGGAGGAGTGTGCCTTCATGCTCCAAGCTCTCTAACAAGAGGAAATGTAGCCTGGAGCTCCAAACACTGCCCACAGTGAAGAAGCATGTTTGGATGCTATTTCTGACCTTTGTCCTCTCAGGTGACCTCTGGGTGTCCTGCTGGCCATAGTCCCTTTAAGGATTTATCTTTTTCTGCTTCCCCTACACTCCCAATAGCTGTTTTCTGGGCTGGATCTCAGCTTCAGGTTGCACGTGGATGTGGCTCCTTGTTATCTAAGGTCAGCCAGTCACATCCCGATGGCCTTGTCCTGGGGGAGGGGTGTCTTGCCTCGGGGACTTTGCCACAGGGACCTGTAGTCCGGCAGGTGATATAGACACATCCTTGGCAAGTGAGAGTCTTTTATACAGACAGCCAATCATGGTGGGGCTGAGAACCAGGAAGTGGGAGCTCCTGTTGGGTCACCAAAAGCTCGTGATGTTTTCTCCAAGGGTTCAAGGCTAACTGCAGTTGTTCTTAATAGCACCTGTTTGGTGGCAGAGCTGCTGAAACATCCAGGCTGGGCTCTCAATCAGGTCAAACTAGTCCTGAGCCTTTGATGAGATTATTCCAGGGTAGCACGAGGGCACCCAAAATGGGGCTGACACTGTAGCTAGCCCTGGTTGCTTGCTTTCCCACATGTTGGGGCAGCTGTTGGTGTGCTGGGCCCACAGCAACAAAGTCAAAACACACAGATGTGATCTCTGTCTTGCCTGTTATCTGTGAGCTCAGGACCCAAATCCCAGCCACCTGTGGCCAATGCCGGGAAAGAGGAAGACAAGAAGCCTAGTCTCGAATGTACCAAAATAGCTACCTAACTAGCTCCTCAGCTAGTGCACTGTCAGAGTGGTGTTAAGGCTTTCTGAGAAATTTGCCCTTGACCTTAGGGTCAAGCTCGGTGTGGTCCACAGCTCTCCTACTGCTAGAGGTGTGGAAGCTCAGGGTCTCAAGGCTTTCCAGATGTACACTTTCATCTAAAACCATCATCCAGCCATATCAACAAGAGGGTACCATGATTGATCAATGATGTCTGCCATCGGGATGGATTGGAGGATTGGTGAGTGTGCTGTTGCTGGGCTCCATCTCCCTGGTTCCAAGCCCTCAAGAGCTATCTCCAAACGTTTGCCTCTCCTGCCATGAGTCAGGGTCCCTGAAATCAGGGCATCTCTCACTTATTTCCTGTCTCAGGTGGAGGAAAGAACCGACCTCCTGTGAGAACTGTAGGACAGTCCACTTGGGGCAGTGTCTGGGTTTTGGCTTCTGTTTGCCCACTCCCACTGACTCTTGTCTCTCTGTGTCTCTCTGCTCACGCCAGCCCAGCCCCCCTCCACCCTCTTGGTGGGCAGACCCCAGACTCCCCACCCCAGCCTGTAGCTCCTGGTCTCCTAAGCTCTCTTTGGGGTGGTAGGCAGAAGGGAGGCTGTGCTGTAGTATTTGGAGCATATGGTGGGAAGCTTGGTTGGAGAGGCAGAAGACCCATCAGGAGGTCTGCAAGTCCTGGGAACCATGGGCTCTGAAATCGGGTTCATTCACCTGTGAGTCTAGACTTGCTGTGCCCCAGTGGTAGAGATTCAGAAGACCCTGAGCCATCTGTCATTGGAAGTTTGCAGGGAACCCTGGAAAATGGCTTTTAGGGGCTCCTCATCAGACCCAGAGCCAAATGGCCTTCCTATCTCGCCTGTGCAAGAGAACACGACAGCACTGACCTCCCCTGGCTGTGTGTGGGTTAATTGGACTGGGCTCAGAGCCCGGTGGTCTCTGCAGGAATAGGTGCCGTACATGCACCCAGGGCTGTAAGGCCCCACCCTCATCCTGTGGGATTCTCTTTCTGGTCTCACCCTTGCACAACTTTTCCTGAACCAGCAGGGGGGCTTCTTCCAGTCTGTGAGGACTGGCTTCCAGCTTCTTTCTGACTCTGCCTTCTTCTCTCTGGCTCATTCCATGCTTTCACCCCTGGCCTTCCTCCTTCACCCACTGCTGTGCTTCCTCTCTTTTGGGGTCCAGCCCACTCCCAAATGGCATCTACCGTCCACTTTATCTCCCTAGGGCACAAGTCAACTGCTCCCAGATCAAAGGAGCAGGCACATGCTACTACATGGGCCTCTAGGAAGGGCCTTTGCACCTCACTCTTTCCTGACTCCTGGCAATTCTCTTTCTTTAAGGCAAAACCCAGTTACCTTGTTGATATTTATGTTTAAAAGACCCAGAGGCAGAGGGGACCAAAAAGTTTATTTGAGCCAACGGAGTCACATGAGGCCATCTAAGTGGAGGTCTGCAGTCCAGACGAGGGGATGTGGCTTGCTCTGGCCCTGCCCTTTCTTGGGGATTTGGTGGCACCTTCTGGGGTGTGTTGAGAGGAGGATCAGGCTAAGTATGGCCAAGGCTATCGTAGCAACCCTAGGAGCAGAGTGTCGTTGTAGGCCCATTTTACAGGTGGGGAAATAGCTCAAGCCAGATCCAAGGTCACTAAGTCAGCAAACGGCAGAGATATGTTCTGAGTCCAGGCAGTCTGACTTGGGCCAAAGCTATAGGATGAGGCTGGGCGCTGGGGCCCTTGGGAATCCATTTCTGGAAACTCCGCCTAGGAAAAGTGCTGAGAGGGGCTAGAGAGCCTCCTCCAAGGTCTCCAAGGCCCTGGGCAGCTGGGAGAGGTTGATAAATAGAGAATCTGGATCAGTAGGGAAGAGATTAGCAGGTGTCCGTGGTACAGGCTTTCCCAGTAGGTGGAATGGCTTCAAGTCTTATCTCTGCTATTTCCTAGCTGGATGACCTTGAGCAAGTTCCTTAATCTCTCTGAGCCTCAAGACCATCACTATAAAATGCAGCTGAGGGCAGAACTGACTTGTGACCATTTTGAGGATTAAATGAGCGAATGCATGTGGAGCAACTGGGTCCCCAAACCTGAACTGCCCTGGCCGAGGTGGGAGGTTAGTCCTGAATTGATCCTTTGGTGTAGGAGGCTGTGTGCAGGAGCCAGGGCTGGGAGGGAGAAAGAGGCCTGAGCTGACAGCTGTGTCTCCTTTCCCATCTCGCAGCACCTGAAGGCATGGGGAGCCTTTCTGCTTTGCTCTGAGGGGTCTGACAAGTGTAATCACACAGTTTAGCAGGAACAACAAAGAGTCTCTGGGTACAGGATTTGTCGCTGGCTGTGAGCAGGGCTGGCTGCAGGCACTGCCTCCACAACACACCTGCAGGAGATTCCTGCTTGACTCCCAGCCCCCTCCTCCTCTGCTGTGGCTGCTGCCCCCACCTGCTGCTGGAGCTGGACTGGACGACTGGCTGGGGAGCTGGCGCCCTGGGGACCTGCTGCTGGAAAAGTGCTGAGCAGTCTGGGCTGCTGGTGTCCTCTCTGGGTCCTCTGGGCTCCTGGCCAGCGTCAGAGAGACAGACGGCTCAGGGTCAGGGAGGATGCAGTGAACTCCAGCACACAGGCCCTGGGGAAAGCAGGTCAGGGTGACATCACTTCCACCTCCTTCTCCTTGCTCCTTACAGTCAGCTGATGACCTCAGCCTTTATTTCCCTGAGAAACAGAAGCAATTAAAAGTGAACTTCTTGAACTCCTGCCGCCACCTCTCTGGACCTCCTGTATCTGCCCAAGTGGTGACCTGTCCTCTCTCTTTCGATGATGGGAGAAGCATCCCGGCTGTCTATGTAGGGCCCAACCCACCTGTACCCACTGGACTGCATCCTCTCAAGCCATTCAAGGACAGTGTCCTGCAGGTGTCCTCTGTTCCATCTCCTTCTCCCATTGTGACCAGATGCTGCCTCCTTACACAATCCGTCCTCATAGCCCCTCTCTGCCCCACACTTATCTGTGGGCTCCAGACCTTTACAGTAAAAGTCTCAGAGAGCAGTCAGCACTTGCTGCCCAGGAGCCTCTCTCTCCATTCTTTCTAGAATCCATGGCCATCAGGCTTCAACACATCCCTTCCACCAGAACTTCTCTGTCCCGTCCAGTGCTACCAAACCCAGCCACCAGTCTTCACCCTCAGCTGCAGCAGGAGACTTCTTGGCCATGCCCTCCTCCTGGAAGTCCCATCTTCCCTTGATTGCCTTCTCCAGAGGTTCCTCAGCCTCCTTTGCAAACTCTCCATCATCTCCACATAGCTGGATGTGAAGGAGCCCTAGGGTTCTGGCTTCAAACAGCCTTTCCTCTCCATTCATTCCCGGTCCCCACATGATCCTTTCTAGTCTGTCTGTTCCATCTTTCCTACTCCTCAGTAACTTCTATCACTCAGAATTAATTCTTAAGTTCTACAGTGGCTCTTAGGTCATGCATAATCAAACTCCTTGGATCTTATCTCCAAGCATAAAGAGTCACTAGAGAATAAATGGGTGAGCCATGTGGGGAGGTTGTACTCATGACCAAGCTGGGATTGCTGCCCTGTCCTCTCCAGGCCTACAGCCGTCCCACCTCTGTTCTCCCCACCCCAAGGAATTCCAGGTGCTCCTCCCTCTACCTCATGACAGCCAGACAAAGCCCCCTCCCCAGCCTGGGGTCTCCTGGCTATCTTAGTTTCTTCTCTACCTTTCCACGGAGGCTAGGGGGATCCACTTCTTGACTCCTGAGCAGGTCTGGCCTTTTCCTGCTCTTCCACCTGGTCATATGCAGGTCAGCCCAAAGCTTTCCTTCACCCTGCTTATTTCTCATCTTCTGGGTCTCAAGTCGGGTGTCACCTTCTCCAGCCCTGCTCCCTGCCACACTGGATTAGGTATGGGTCAGCCAAGCTGCTGCCTAGGACACCTCATTGGAAGATGCCCTGTGTCATCGTTGGAGATTGAACTCCTCTCAGAATGCCTCAAAGGCAGAGTTCCAGGAGGATCCTTTGAGAACCAGCTGGGGGAATGTGGTGTTTGTTAGTGGGGGAAAGAAGGATAATAGTAAAGTCTGTCTTATTTTGGACCTCTGTTTGAGGAAAGAGGATACAAGTGTAGGGGCAGAGTGGAATTGCTCAGGACCTAGAGGGCAGGCTGGGCCTCTCATCCAAGCAGACACACCCTACTGGTTTGTGTTGGCAGTGAGTTATGAACCTTCCAGGATCTCCTGGGCTTCTGATGGTTCTATTTGTCTGGTCCCTCAAGGTGGGTGAGAAACTTCCCATTCTCCACTGTTCAGCATGCTCTACCAAGCAACTACTGCCCTGTGCTGCAACTTTCTTTCTGCACATCCATTTCTCCCCAGATAGCGGCCCCTTGGAGAGCAAGGTCTGTGTCTTATCTGTCTTTAAGGCCCCGGCTATTAGCATAGAAGACTAGTATGCAGTAGGAGCTTAACAAATACTTATTGACAGAGTGGCTGGATCTTTCCTTTTTCACCCAGAGATTTTGATCTCACACATACAGAGTACAATGAGACTTGAGGGCTGGAGCTCATCCCTAGCTGTGTGCACTGTCAGCCGGCAGGTATGTGGTTGAGGCCATATCTACCCCCAGGATGTTGGGGGGACCAGAGAACATGCACAGGTCTTGGGCTCAGGAAATACCAGTCCTTTTCCCTGTGTGTTCAGGAGAGAGCCATTTTCCTTCTCAGCTCTACTTTCCCACAAGAAGGAAGGTAGAATAGATGATCTCAAAAGTCCTGCTCACTCTAAAACAAACTGTAGGAGGTGGAGTGTAGGCAGGGTGCCACACGCCATCAACCCCTGTGAGGTCTAGCAGGTGTGATCTGTCTTATGATCTAACCCTGATCTACATCCCTACATACCCTGGAGACTTTCATTCACTCTCTCATTCTGGCTTCTATGTCCTCATTCATTACTTCATTCAACACTTTTATTGAACACACACTGTGTCAGGCCCTGGGGCTACAAATGTACAAAATTGAACAAAGCCAAGTTCAAGCTGTAACCCTTTGGGAGCTAATTGTCTGGAGTAGTCATAGCAGCAATTGCCAGTTATTGTGATTGCAATGCTGGGCACTGAGTTAAGGCTTCTGATAATGATCTCATTTTACCCTCTCTCAGGCCCTGCGACACAGGCACTGCTGCAGTTCTCATTCTGTAGATGTGTGACCTGAGGTCTACACTTGCCTAGATAGGAATAGTGGAATCTAGGTAACTTGATGAAAGAGCCTAACCACTCTCCTTCCCCCCATTAAGCTATAACACCTCACTGGGCCCATTTCACACCATCCTGCCAGTGTCTGAAAGCTGTGACATTTGGTGAGAGCTCAGATGGCCCCTCCCCAGAGGGAGACAGACGAGGGTCCAGCCTAACCCAAGGGCAGCTGTCACAGTGGGTGCTCCCTGGGCCAGCCTCTCTGAGCGCCTGGACACCTGCTCACCTGTGGACAGTGCCTCGGGCTGCCAAAGAGGACGAGGGCCTGTGCCCTGCAAATGCCCCCATAGGTGGAAGAGCCCCACCTGGCCCCACCCACGCCACTTCTGCAGTTCCTTTTGTTCTTGCTCCAAGTCACAAGGTGACAGCCTACTCCTCCCTCCTTAGGAAGATGTGATCAGAATGAACAGGGACCTCAGTCAAAGCTGCTCAGAGGAAGCTCTGGCAAAGGCCTTCCACCATTGGGTGTGAGCCTGCTGAGTACAGGGCCCTTGAAAAGCACATAGGTGCAAACACCTCACACCCACAGCCTCTCCCAGGTAGCAAGAGGGGCTGCTGTCTTCTCTAGGCTCTTACCCAGGCAGGTAAGCTGGTGCTTGGGTCTGAAAACTGCGTGCAGGAGAGTGCCCGTGCGTACGCAAGTGCTCACGTGGCCACGTACGGGACTGTCTGGATGGCTGCCACATGTCTCCGTGTGCATGGGTCTTGCTTTATCACAGACTACCCTATCATCTGTGCCTACACATCTGGGCACGGCTGGGAGTGACTGGAGCTGCACTTTTCCTATGTCTTTTGTCCTCCTTCCAGGACAATAGATACCCAGGCGCATTCTTTTCATGGTGTTGGCATAAGGGAAAGAGGCCTCTGAAGGTCTGGCCCTGGAAATGGTACTGCATTGCATTTGTCTTATTCTATTGCCCAAAGCAAGTAACCCGGTGGACCCAACACAACATCGAGGGACTGAACAATATATTCTATCCTCTCTGTGAAAATGCAAGGATAGACAAGGATCTAGGGCCAGTACTGTGTTCTACTATCACATACGTGCATGTACATTTGTGTGTGCCCATGTGCTGGTCGGTGTAGTTGTGTGAGTGTGTGTATATGCAGATGCCCTTTCACATGTATGCAGGTGTCTGCATAGCTGCATTTATGCATGAGAATGTTAAACAACATTTCTGTCTTTGTGTCTGCATAGTAGCATCCCTCAGACACACACACGCAGTGCCCAGCTAGGCCACACCAGAGGACTGGGTGCACTGGTCCTGCACAGTGACTCTGTCCCAAGCCCTCCCAGCAATACCTGTGGGACGGTCCAACAAGTCTCATGCCATCTGCATGTGCTGAGGGAGATTTTGCTCCATTAGTGGCCCTGAGAAAACTCACTGGTCAGTTGTCTTGTAGTCTATTATTACCCAGATGTCTGTGTATTCCAAACAATTGTTTTTAAATTGCTTCATTAGTCTGTCTCTGCCGACCCAATCTTTCTACACTTGACTGGCTCAGATTCTCTGGGACAGAGCTGGCAGGAGCTGGGCAGACAGCTCACTTGCTGACCCACCTCTAAGTGCCGAAGACGCTGCCCCAGCCAGACAAGGAGGAGGTACCCCATCCCATAAAAGAGGCAGCATTGAGGAGGGGGAAATCATGGACTTTGGAATTGGAGGGAGCTGGTTTAGAATCCTGAACTTGCTATTTACAAACTGTACGATCTTATGCAATCTCTCTGAGCCTCAGTTTTCCCTCCTTTAAAATGGGGTCATTGTCCTGGTAGGGTGGTGGGTTGATATGAAGTTGAAAGAGATGATACAAGGAGTAAAGCACCCAGTGTGGTGCCTGTCCCTCCTGGCAGAGATCAGATCCGGGGCCCTCTGTGCCCTCGGGCTTCTCCACAGAGGCCAGACCCCATGGTCAGGGAAGAGCGATGGGGTTGGTGGCACAGCCATGGCTCCCCAGGGGTCCCCTTGACACACAGGAGGAGTCATGGATGTTCCAGGAGGATTCTGAGGGCCCACATCTAACAGACCCAGCTCTGCCCAAGGATGCCCTGCAGGTGAAGCTGAGGACTCAGCACCTGGGCTTTTGCTGCTGGGCTCAGATCCTTGCTCTCCTCTCTCCATCAGTGTGGCCTGGGCTAACCACCCAGCTCTCTGAGGCCTTGGGGGTGGGAGCCATCACAGAGGTCTTACCCACGTCACTGGCCCCTTCCCAGAGGATCTTAAAGATAGGATCTCTCTTGGCGTCCTGGGATTCTGAGGGCTGGCACCCCACACAGGGCAGAAACCCAGGCTGGACTTGGGCTTGTCCTTTCCTCCTCTCATGGACTGTCACTTCCAAAGCAGTTGGGGTGCCACAGGATGCTTCCCTGCCCTGCTCCTAATCCACTACACAGTGGAGAAGGGCTCCACAGGCTTTTCTATAAAGGGCCACAGATGGTCTCTGCCACATGTTCTTCGTTGTTTCATCCCCATATCATTCTTGTCTTGAAGTATATGTGGTTCAAGAGGTGTATTTGACAGTCCCTAGAGAGACAGATAAACAGTCTAGTTACAATATGTATTAACTAGCCCTTTGTGTTGGGTGCATCTGTAATCCCAGCTATTCAGGGGGCTGAGGCAGGAGAATCTCAAGTTAGAGGCCAGCATCGGCAACTTAGCAAGACCGTGTCTCAAAATAAAAAATGAAAGAGCTGAAGATGTATCTCAGTGGCAGAGTGCTTGCCTGGTGTGTAGAAGAGCCTGTGTTCAATCTTCAGTGCTAGAGGAAAAAGTGTTAACTGAAAATTATCAAGGTATGAGCAATCCAGGTACCTAAAGTCATCTCTCTGTCACACACTAATGAAAGGCTGTGTTCTCCAGGTTTCTGGGCCTCCGTCTTTACATTTGCATCATATTTGAAGTGTGACTTCCACCAACCACAGCTTTCCTCCAGCACCAAATACAAGTGATGTGTTCCCCAGGGGCAGTCCCCACAATTTTTCTGACTTATTTGGTAAACCACCTCATGGGGTAGAGATTCTCATGCTCATTTCCTGCAGAGCTGTTACAACCAGGCACCTGATTCCAAAGCCTCACCACAGGAAGAGACCCAGAGGAAGGGGAGGGTGGGGAGGGCAGGGAGAGAGACGAGTGGCTGGAAGAGACCCTTCCCCCTCCCCCCATAAAATTGCCCAAATAGCGTAATGGATTTTTTTTTTCTGGAAAAAAAATTTATTAAAATATAATACATGTTCAACGTAAAAATCAGGCAGAGAAATGCATCAAGAATAAAATAAGAAATCCTCCCCCACTTCCAGAAATAGCCACACATACCCCACAGGGAACATTCTGCAGCCACCTCTGTCTGATCGTAAACACATATGCACAGGGTTTAAATGAGCGAGAGCAGACTCCACATGCTGTTGTGTAAAGTGGTTGTACTTCTCGACAATATGTTGTGGACATCTTTCCATGTCAATAAATATAGATCGACAGCTTCGTAGTAAATGGCTGTACTAAATCGTACCACATGTACAAAAGCAGTTTTTAAATGCCAGAGACGGATTTGCTTCTCCCCGAATGGGTGTTTGGGCGACAGTGGTCACACAGCAGCTGGGTACCTGTGTCATAGCCGCCATGGCCTTCAGAGCCGAGGGCTGGGACTTAGCCCGTTAGAGACCAGCAGTCCAGGGTGGCTCTCACTCCCTGAGACTCCAGGGAGCAGCCTGAGCGGGGCTGGGGACAGGACGTGTGGTGCCCAGTGTACTCTGCAAAAAGGCGGTGCCAGTCTTGGGGCTGAGTTCTCCGAGGGTTTCTTTGGAGATGCTCAGGGAGGTATGCAAATATCTTCCGGGGAGCCTGACACCCCCAGTGGCCAGTCCCTTGTCCTGCTGACTCCTCCCTCTGGGTCCTGTGCTGCTTCCCCCAGCTTCTGGAATTCTGAATGTGTAATTCTGTCACAGGGCGGGAATGGAGACTCGGAGTGACAATCCGGTGAGTGCGCTGGGATGATACATCCCAGGTCCCTCCTCTGACAGCCACTTCCATGTCCACTTCAGGTGGGACAGGTCCTCCAGTGTGTCCCGCTGGCACCTCGAAACCACCACCCGTGCGGCACTCACCTCATCATCCTCCCCACCCCACGAGCCAATCTCTCGGCGGTGCACAGTGCCACCAAACATGGTCCTGGTTTCCCTACTCACATTGGCTCCTGCAGCCCCAACCTCAGCTTGCCTGTTCTGATCAATCATCTGCTGGCGATGACTCATGGGAGGCTATCCTGGCTCTCAATCCTGTCGCTCTGCCATCCCCTCCTGCCTTTCCTTAGCTTCCGCCTGAACAACCCTGGCTCCCTCTCAGGATTGAGCATTGGCTCTTTTTGGAACTTTCCATGACTCGCACAGGCTGAGATGGGCCTCCCATAGCCCTCTGCTTGCCTACAGTAATAGCTCTGTCACCCCAGCCAGGGTCTAGACTCCATCGGGGCAGGCATAGGATTGAGACTGTCTTCTTCTCTGGTACAGTGCTGGACACAGCCAGGGCTCAGGCAGTGTTTGCAAAATGACTAGCTGATGCATTGACTCAATGGGGCACTTCTTTGGGTATCCTCCTCTGACATCAGTATAGTTTTGGAAAAAAGAATTGATCCTGAGAAGTGGGCATACTTTTTTGTATCTGTTTGACCTTGTTCTAGTCAGCTTTCTGTTGCTGGGAAAAATACCTGACATACTCAGCTTAAAAGAGAAAAGGTTTATTTTGGCTCACAGTTTCAGAGATTTCAGTCCATGGTTGGCTGGCCCCAAGGCAGAAGCATCACGGGAAGGTCTATTGGAGGTACGCTGCCTACCTCGTGGGAGCCAGGAAGCAGAGAGCTGGGGAAGAGCTAGAAAGGAAGGGGTCAGGGACCAGATATAGTCCCCAAGGTCACCTCCATGGCTTAGACAAACACACCAAGTAGCATGCCTTACTAATCTTATGGGAGTCTCTCAAGAGAATCATGTTGACAATCAAAATTAACCATCGCACATCCTGAACCTGAAGGATCCCTGACATGTCCCTAGTGTCCACAGCCCCACCATATCCTAATCTTTAGGATTGGATCAGGGATAAAAGGTTTAACTTCACACGGCTAATAAGGGGTAGATCCAGAAATTGAATCCAGCTCTCTGTTATTAAGATCTGTGTCCTTACATGAGACTACATGACTGATGTGTGTGGGCCTGGAGGGACATTCCACCCTCCCCAGGACAGCAGCCCCAGAGACAGAAGCCCCGTGGATAGCCAAGGCTGCTGTCCTGCTTGGTCAAAAACATCCAGCTCCAGTATCCTCCCCTCTTCTACCTTGTGCCCTATCCCAAGTGTCAGGTGGACACCATTGTATGCAGAAGCTCTGACGCTCAAAAGCTGCGAATCTGAAAATGAAGATGATGACTCTGTGGGCAAACAAGGTTAGTGATTAAGGACAACTTCCCGCTTTTGTGACCCTGGACAAGGGTTGAAACCCCCACAATGCAGGTTTCCATCTGTACACTGGGGATCATAATCCCTGGACCAGAGTTGGGAGGATTCGATGCAGGAAGGGACACAAACTCTGGACACATGTGCGGTGCAGAATCGGCGTTCGGTCAGGGTCTGTGCTCTCTCTGCCCCACATCATCCCCTCCTCCTCTTCCTCTGCTTCATCCTCTCTGGACATGTGCAGCTTTTCTCCAGTTCCAACCTAGACAAAAGCGGGATGGAGACAGCTTCTCTGCACAGGGACAGGGTCCTCTGAGGAATGGCTGAGGGTCCTGGGGGTCAGAGATGGAAAGGAGGGATGAGCTTGCTTTCCCAGTCCCCGAGGAGCCATGGTAAGGCACAGGGAGTGAATGCAGGGAGTTGTGGGAGGGAGGGTGCAGACTCAGGATGGACCTTCATCAAGGGGGTAGTTGCCGGGCCCATAACTGGGTAACTGGGTCTGATAGGAGGGCTGCGAAGCTGCCTGGGGCAGTGGGCACAGGTGTGGGTGGCCCAGGGAGATACCTCCCGGGCAGCTGAGGATGGGGTCTTGCCGCTTGATGGCAGGCGGAGGGCACAGGGGGCCAAGGTGCTGCCTCTCACCTGTTTGGGGCAGGTGGGGCCAGCTGCCACTCGCTCTGCAATTTGCATTCAGCCTTAGTCTGTGAGGAACACTGTGTGCAGCAGCCTGCTCCGGAGCTGCGCTATTTTAAGTGTCTCCCCTCCGCCCCTAAGGGTGCCATGTGTTTATCTTGCTTTCGAGTTAAAAAGGAAAATCAATTTCACTCTTACCTCAGGAAGATTTGGGGTGGGGACTGGGGTTGGCTTCATTTCATCAAAATGAAAATGGGCCCCCCCCCAAGGGCTTCAGATGCCCCTCCCCCAGCTGCGCATGAATAAACAATAGCCCAGGTGACAGCCTGCCTCTCCCCTTCAGGCCAGACTGTGGGGTCCCTGGAAGTCTGGATCCCCTCATCCCAGAGAGAGGAAGGGAGCCAGAAGCTGAGCTCATCACTAGCCTGTGTGCGTGTGTGTGCGTGTGTGTGTGTGTGCACGCGCGTGCGCGCACGTGCACATCTGTGTTGAGCTGGTCTATGAACTCTGCACCTGTCAGCAGCCTGCTCAGTGTTCACTTTCTTGTCCACTTGAGCCAAGCCACGCTGAGTGTTGGGGGCCAGCCTCTTGGGTGGACATGGCCTGACATGGCCTTGGCCCATCCTCCTGGTCTTGGCAGGGCTGTTCCAGGCTTTCTGGGTGAGTCTGGGACTGGTCACCCCCACCCCCTCCCACCATGGTCTGTGTTTCCAGCCTTCCCAGCAGCCAACAGGACACCCCAGCTCCCAGCTCTTTCCTGTCTGACGCCAAGTTCAGGAGGCTGGCTTCCCCCAGAGAGAAAGGCAGCCAAGCAGAGCTTCCATCTGCAGGGCAGGAGGTGGCTGACCAGAGAAGGGTCAACAGGCACCTTTCCTTCCTCTCTGGACATTTGCAATCAAAAGGACTTTGGAGTTAAAGCTTCTGAGGAAGGGCCTTGGTGAGGAAGTTCTGGAGGTGGAAGACCAGAAATGGAGGTGCAACCCGTCATCAAGCCATCCCTTCTGAAGACTAGCAGGCCTGGGGCTTCTGGGCTACTGGGTTTGGCTGATTGTGTTTCTTTCCTATCCATCTGCTTACAGAATTGACATTTACAGAGACGTCCTGGGGCCCACCCATTCGCCTTCTGGTCGAAAGACACCTCTTGTGGGCTGATGGAGGGAGTTCAGAGAAGAAGTTCCAGACACAAAACAAACCCCGTGATGCAAGATCTCCATGTAGATGAGAGCAGAACGCTGCAGAAGGGGATGTGCCACGTCATTCTGACAGAGCCCTGCAAACAAAGACTAGTGGAGGAAATGGGGGTCTGGCTGCCTCCAGAAGGACGAATATTGGTACAAAAGGTACCAAATCCAGTAAGGAGTGGCACAGCCTTGAGCGGGGTCCTGACAGATGTCCAGTGCATTTCTGGACTAGCAGATAGATGAAGTGTGCACCAGTGAGGCAGGGTGGGCAAAAGGAGGACTGGTGAATGTGCCAGCACTGTCGGGGTCTGGAGGCCACAGTGGGTTCAACACTCTCCTGGATTTTCCACTGCTCTCATTTTGTCCTTGTTATACTTCAAGGTCAGCATAATCATCCTCACTGAACAGATAAGGAAACTGAGGTGCAAAGAGGGCCGGTGATCTGCCGAAGTTTTATCAGACAGTCAGCAGCAGAGCTGATGTTCAAACCGGCCTCTACCTCACCTCTGAGTTCGTACACCTCACGGAGGAAGTGGAGTGGGTCCTGGGGTTTGGGAGGTTTCTAAGAAGAATGGAAGAGGATGGAGGAGACCTGGAAGACAGCATCAGTGGGTGAAGACAGGGAGTGGTGGCAGTGGGAGTGTGGAGGATGGCAAGGGGGTGCACAGCAGACTTGGTGGCTGCAGGACAGGTCAGTCACACCTCCAGCAACAGTCTCCACGCAGAACCTCTGCCTGAAGGGCTGCTTGACCTCTGGTGTGAGGCCTAATGCTTGGATACTCCCGGAAACTCTCTGGGCTTTCGGGATCAAGTAGACAACTTAGTGGGGATTCTGAAACCTCCGCTCTGATAGCACTTCTTCATCCACAGGGTGCTCACTCCCTTCTTGTTCTTGGATGACTCTACCCATCGGACATGGCTCCTGGCCACTAAAAGAAGCTTATCTCTGTGCTGCCTCCTCCTATTTGTCCTATTCTGTCTTTTGAGTTGAGATGGAAGGATCAGATGCATACTTCATATGCTCGATCATCAGATATTTGACAACAATTCTCATGTCCGCACAAAACTCTTCTCATCTCCAGGCTACACAGTAATAAGGGTAAGAATGTGAATATTTATTGTGCGTTTCTTGTTTCAGGGACTGCATTGAGAACTTAGCATATGTCATCTCAGGGGCTGGATCATGAGTAGCTTTGAAATGTCTTCGTAAGGTGCTTCATTATAATCCCAAAGGCAGGCGGCCTAATCCAGGTGAGAAACGATTAACATCCGTACTTCAGCAGTAGTAAAGGGTATGGAGGCAATTAGGTGAACAACTAAAAGTCAAATCAATAGAACCTGAGGAGTTGTTCAATATGTGTGGTGAAGGAGAAAGAAGAACCCAGGGAATCATCAGAGTTTTGTCCCAGGTCCCTTCTATGAAGAAGAAAGTCTAAGAAGAGTACCTGGGTCATTATGAGGATCATCAAGGATTAGGAGATATTACACTGAACTTTGAACAAATGAAGTTATAGCTATCACTGACGTACTCTTCATTCACTTGTCCATTCATTCATTCATTCACTTAATAGGCCTTTACTGAGGACCAGTGGTGTATCAGATATACTTCTGGGTCCTTGGGTTACAAAAACTTAGTCACTCATGATCTTGAGGGGCTTGCTTTCTAGTAGAAGGGGAGAGATATGTACACTGATGAATAATTTTATACCTTTCAATTTGCATGTCTGTCCTTCAGTAGGTGAATTGACAAATAAAATATAGCATATCTGTACAATGGAAAATTATTTGGTGCTGAAAGAAATGAGCTACCCAGCACAAAAAACATGGAGGACATTTACATGCATATTACTAAGTGAAAGAAGCCAATCTGAAAATGCTACATGCTGTGTGATTCCAACTACTGTACATTTTAAAAGGGCAAAACTGTAGAGATAGTAAGGAAAAGCAGTGGTTTCCAGGAATAAGAAGGAAGGGATGAATAAGCAGAGCACAGATGACTTTGAGGGAAGTGAAATTACTCTGTAAGGCACCATGATGATGCATACATCTCCATTATACATTTGTCCAGAGCCACAGAATGTCCAACACCAAGAGTGAATGTAAACCACAGATTTCAGGTGACAATGATGTGTCAGTGTAGGTTCATCAAGTGTAACAAATGTGCCCCTCTGATGGGACATGCTGACAGTGAGGGAGGCTGTGCATGTGTGGGGACCAGGGACACATGGAAATTATCTGTACTTTTCTGCTCAATTTAGCAGTGAACTAAAAACTTCTTTAAAAAATAAAGCCTATGGGGCCGGTGATTTAGATCCGTGGTTCCACCGCCTGCCTTGCAAATGCAAGGTTCCGAGTTCAATCCCTGGTACCAAAAAACCAAACCAAACCAAAAAAAAAGAAGCCTATAAGAATTAGTATTACAAGATGCTAAGATTGAACTCTGTACAGGGAACAGAATATTGAAGGGGTGAGAGGGTCAGAAGGGCTTCGTCGTTGGGATGACCCTTGTCTTGTTATAGAGATGCTGGATCAGTCTGTAGCTTGGGCGAGGACTCCAGGTGGGTGGTCATGATTTGGAATTCATCCAGGCCACCACTGAACCCTGCAGCAGCCAAGAGAATTGGAGAAGAGAGTTGACAGGGACTTGAAGCTGGAAGCCAGCAGAGAGTTTGTCTTCGAGAGGAGGAAGTGAGGAAAGAGAGACACAGATGCCAAGGGAAGACTAGAAATGGAGAGAGCAGCTCCTGCTTCATCAGAGTAGTGGTACAGATCTTGGAAATGAAGGAACTCGATAAACCTCTGAGAGTTGATAGAAACCAATGGATCAGCACAGAGACCTGCTAGGTTGTCTAAAAGTGAAAGCTGGTTTGGAGGCCAAGATTGTTGGACAGTAGGCTATTTTTTTTTTATGTCTGTGAAACCTGAAATATGGATGTTTGGGTCAGAAGGGGATTGGCGACAAAGCAAAATAAATGAGTTTCCGAAGATAGGAAGGACAGGTTCTGTCCCAGGGGTGTCTAGAAGGAAGGAAACCATGGCCATTGGTCTCAGAAAAGTCTGTCCTTCAGGAAAATACAAAAGCCTCAAGTCATACAACTTTTGACTTTTGGTCCCAAAGGCAAGGCCATCTCAAAGACAAGAGGGGAGGATGTGGCGGCTGGAGGTGGCTGCCCATCCCTGCATCCCACCAGCTTCCTTCATCTGAGCGTGTTCACCCAGCAGCCTTCTGGCCCCCATATAGTTGCCCTCCTAAGATGCCAGGGCATGAACCTGGTTTTTCCCGGTACAGGCTAAGAATTTGGAATTTTGACATCTAGCTCAGGCTACTCAGCAAATCTCCCACATGTTCCTTTCCTGTTACTGCACTGGCAAAACGTACTTGTCCCACTTGCTTCACCAAATCTACTAATCCATTGGTATCTGGCTACTGGTTTCACAGATACAATTTTTCTCATGCCCACCATGGCCAAAGCCTCCATTCACACCCTGGACCTCCCGCTTACTGTCTTGAGGACTATCTCTTTCTACCCCTCCCCACCAGACCAGCCACATCTGCAGATGCGCAAGCTCTGGAATAACCCATCCTTTAAAACTGCATGGACCATACATCTGCCTGCAGATATTGTTCCGTTTCCCTGCTGTGCCCAATAAGGCATATCAAATAATTGTCTGCAGTTACTAAAACCACTTCTCCACCTTGGGTACTCCTCTTGATTTGTTCTACTCAGGCTTCCATTCCCCCTGCTCCATCCACATTGCTCAGGTCAAGACTTCTCATGATCCTCATTTCGTTAGATGCAACAGATGCTTCTCATTGGCCCTCAGTTTAGTGACTCCTCCCTCTTGTTTGTTTGTTTATATCACAGGTGCGGGGGATCAAACTCAGAGCCACAAGCACACTACACAAGCACTCCACCACAGACCTACACACCCAGCCCTCCTTTTCCTTCAGGCAGCTCCTCCCTTGGCTCCTGGACACCCTCTTTCCCTGGCTCCCTCCTTCTTCCTGGCCTCTCTTCAGTGTCTTTGCAGACTCATCATCTATCGGTCAGAGGATCCACAGCTCCCTAGTTGTGCCTTCAGCCTTGACCTTCTCCCTGTCTCAGACTCACCTGTTGCACTGCACAGTTGACAGAGTGCTGTGGCTGTCTCTTGGAGAGCACATGGGAAAAATGAACTCTTAATTTCCTCCCCCCAGGATGCCCTGTCTCAGGAGATGGCACCGCCATTCAGATGACCCTAGAATTGTCTGATTCCGCTCATGCTCTCCTCTCCTACAACCAGCCCAGCTACAAGTCTCACCAGTTCTATGTGGGAATTACATTCTGGCTGTCTGATTCTCTCCATCTCCAATGCTGTTCTCTATGGTGGATGCTGTGCTGTGCCTGGACATTCACACACACTTGCCCCCAGCCCCCTGTGCTGGAACCTTCTCCAGGCTTCCCCTTAGCTGAGGAACCCCTGGGCCTGGGGTGCTGCCCCAGCTCTGGGGCTTCCCTGGGGGTGAGCTAAGGGCTCTGTTGCAAATTGGTCACCCTTTACTCCTCCTTCCCAATCCTGTAGTTCCCCATAGACATCGTTCCGGAAGGCCCTCTCCAGTAAATTACCCGGACACAACTCACAGAAGTTCAGAGCCGATCTCTTGGGAAACCTGACCAACATCCCTAGCCAAAGCCACCTTGATTTCTCCCTCACACCACTACAATAGCCATCCAACCAGTTTCCCTGATTTTGCCCTTGCAAAATTATCTATTCTCTGTGTAACATCCAGAGTGAACCTCATAAAACAAAAATCAGATCAATGACCTCCACGCTTTAAGCCTCTACTGCTTTGCTGTTGCACTTGGAATAAAATCCACACTCCCCAGCACAGTCTACAGTCCCTGCATGGTCTGGCCCAGCTATGTCTCTGACCTTGTGTTTTCCTACTTGTCTTCTTGCTTGACTCTTCTCTAGCCACACTAGTCTTCTATCTGCTCCTTAGATACCCTGGGAATTTTCCCACTCGATAGCCTTTGCATTAGCTGTTTACCAGGGCTTACAATGCGCTTCTCCTAGATCTTCCCAAGTTGGGGTCCCCAGCTGAAAGACCACCTCTCTAGAGAAAGCCTCCAGACACCTGGTCCAATGAAGCCCTTTTGTGTAGCATTTTCTGTCACTTCATTCTGCTTTATTCCCTTCATCATGTGGGTCATTTTGAAGTCTCATTGTTGATTCATTGTCTTATTTTTGTCTACCTTTGTGCCTAGAATGGACTCTTCCCTGAGAATAGGGACCATGGCCTTATTCCTGAGTGCTTTGGGGCTACATCTGCATTCTCCAGAAGTGTGCATGCTGGGGCTGGGCAGGCAAATGAGTGAGAGTGATCAGGAATCAGCCTGGCAGTGTCTGATCACTCTTAGGTATTCCTGGGAGAGGCTTAGATTCAACAGGAGTATCCTCTGAACAAAACAAAGCTGCTCCAGTCACCGACATCAAAGGTCACAGAGAAGTCAAGTGCAGGACGACCCAATCCATCCATCAGATTTAGTAACAAGGGGTGATCGGTGACCTTCAGAACAGCTTCAGTGGAGTAGAGGAGCCTCAGGAATTAAATTGCAGCAAAATGGGAATGAACTGAAGGGCAGAAAATAAATACAGAGAACTCTTGGAAGATATTTGTCAGGAGTGGAAAGTAAAGAGGGTTTGCCATTTCTGTCAATTTTTTGAGCTGGGCTTTGCTTGTATAACCTCAGGGAAAGAGCTGAATTGCAACTACCACAAGCACCAGCTAACAGTCACAGGCTGCTGGTTGTGCCAGCTCTTGTGTAAGCTCTTCCTGTGTGTGTTCATTTTCTATTACTGTGTAACAAATGACTACCAATTTAGTAGCTTAGAACAGTGCATATCCATTCTCTCACATTTCAGTGGGCCCTGGCACGGCTCAGTGGGATCTGCCGCATAGAGTCTCACAGGCTGTAGTCATAGTGCCCCGTGGGGCTGCCATCTCATTTGGAGCCTCAACGGGGACAAATTCACTTCTCAGCTCACTCAGATTATTGGCAGGACTCACTTGAGGTTGTACCACTGAGGCCCCTGGCTTCTTGCTGGTGATTTGCCACAGCTTCTCTAGAGCCCAAGAGACCAACCAGAAGGCCTACAGGTCACTTGAAGTTCCTGCTGAACATATGCAGTCCGTAGAGAGGCCAGCATGCACAGCTCCAACATGGTCATGTACTTCATCAAGGCAGGAAGGAGAGTATCTCCAAGCTGCTAAAATGGAGTCTTCCGTAATGTGACACAATTGTGGAATGACATCTCCTCCCCTTTGGTTAGAAGCACGTCGCAGATCCCACCCACACTCAAGGGGAGAGGATTACACAAAGGCCTGAACAGCAAGAGGTGGTGTCACAGGGACAGCGTAGTCCACCCAAATGCATGTAACTCACTTAATGGTCACAACAACACTATGTGCAAGGTCTCATTGTTATCCCCACGTTATGCAGGAAAGTGTTGGTGATGAGAGAGAGAACGTCTGGCTGATGGAACAAGACTCCCAGAGCAACAAAGAAGGGAAGAATTCAGAGCACAAGTAAAGAATTCTAAGGGGAGAAACACCTTGATCATCGATGCTGGAGAGGGTTCAGGAAAGGAGGAAGATTAACTTGTACGATTGGGGTAACATCCTAGATATCTCCCCAGGAGAGAGAGAAATGATGTCCACACGGAGACTCATACACAAATGTTATGGCAGCATGATTCGTCATAGCCAAAATGTGGAAACAACCCAAACGTCTATCAGCTGGTGAATAGATAAGCTGAATGTGTTATAGCCATTCTATCCCACAATAAAAAGGAAGCCACTACTGATACGTGGTACTTGGAGGAACTTCAAAACCATTCTGCTAAATGAAAGAAGTACACACAAAAGACTGCATATGGCATGATTCCAATTATTTGAAATGTCCAGAAAAGGTAAATCTCTAGAGACAGAGAACAGATTAGCGGTTGCCTGGGCCTGCGGGTGGGAATGAGGGTGACTGCAAGTGGGTGTGGTTTTCTCTCTAAAGTGATGGGAATGTTTGAAGATTGACTGTGTCGATCGTTGTACAACTCTGTCAATACACTAAAAATCATTGAATTGTACACTTCAGATGAGCAAGTTTTATGGTATGCAAATGAGAAGTCGTAAAGTGGTTTTAAAATTTTGGGGCAATAAATTGGCAGATGACTTCCCATCCCTGCAAGTGGCCTTTTTCTCTCAGACAGAGGTAAGAATCATATGTCGAGATTAAGGAGTGCAGCAAGAGGGGGGTGAGAGGCTTGGAGAGATGGGACGAGGGCTGAGAAGCCAGTGGAAGGTCATGCTGGCTGGGCTAAGAGTCCAGTCCCGAATGGAGATCATGAATTGTCTACAGTATGATATTGTTCATTCCTTCTCCCCTCAGAAACCTGAGTGCCCATGCAGAAAAATAAATAACTAAAAGAATGGTTGGATTAAATCAGACTTGGGTTTTGTTTAGTGGATGGAAAAAAGAGACAAGGAAGTTGAGGGTATGGGGAGGAATGGGGTGCATGTAATGGTGTGTCTCTGGTGGATAGGGAAGGCATCGATGCTGGGGTCCTGGAAGGAGCCTCTGAACAAAGGTACAGGGGAGCATGCAGAGAGCAGAGTCCCCAGGTCACAGAACAGGCCCAGCTGGTGGGAGTGAGGGGCTGGGCGTATAGCCAGGTGGATTCTAGATATACTGGACCCTTTACCTTTCTGCCCTCAAGAGGAGCTGTCCTTCTGGAAGTAGGGTACCCAGACTGAGCTGCTGTGCCATGTGCTGTGGCCAGAGCTCAGGGCAAAACACATGGTCCTACTTTAGGAAAGGTGCTCTGTGGAAGCAGACACATTTTCTAATTTTTTGTAGCTTGGAGCAGTGGTTAAGAGCAGGGACTCTACAGCCAGCACATCTGTCTTTCAACCGTGTGCCTGCCACTCCCTGAGTATGAACCTTAGAAAAGTCACTTCAATACTCAGCATTGGTGCAAATACTCTCTCATGTACAAATAAGGACAATAAAAAATATAGCCCTTTCAGGGCCATTGTGAAGATCCAACGGACTCTGCTGGAAAGCCTGACTCAGGTGCCTGGCATGAAGAACCCTCTGGCACATGCTCATTGTCATTGGAGGTAGAGCATTGACTGATACTGAGTTCACTGTTCACCCACAGCCCTATAACTCTGCGACAAAGGCTGCTGTAAGCCAGCAGTTGGGTTTAGGACCCAAGGGCAAACTTGCACATTTATATTTGTGACATTTCATCTTGTAAATCTCAGCATCTTGGTCCAACCTGAGGATGTCTGTTTGATCCCAGCTCCTTGGCAACAGCTCTTCTGTCTCCTGTAGCTGTGTACCATCCTGTCTGCAAGCAGGTGCCTTTGGCCCTGCCCAAAGTCACCTAGAAACCTCAGCTCCTTGGTCCCAGGAGTCTGTAGCTGGGGCCCTTGATCATTCCTCCAAGGAAGGAAAATACAAAAATATACAAGCTGGTGAGTCTTCCAGTGGTGGTGGGGGCGCCTCTGATAGCTGGTGCCTCCCCTGGGGCTCAGAGCCTCCTGTCCTTGGTCACCAGGGACCCTCTGGCAGTATGGTCAATGTGCCCCCAGCTTCCCTGCAGGGCCATCTTCCATTTGTGCTCTGAGTCCCACAGGAAGGAGGATCGATGCTTTCTATGTCTCCTGGAGACAGACCACACATTCCTGCAGAACTATTGACAGCTTTGCCTCTCTCTCCCATCTTCCATACTTCATTTGTGAAAAGAACTGTAATTACCCTCAAGGAGTCATTGGAGGAAAAGTGTACAAATTGAAAAGGACTGGAAATGGGCACCTCTGGCTGTGCAGAAAACACTTTCCATATTGAACCCTTTTCTCCCAGGCTTGTGCACTCTCGATTGCCTGGATCTTGCATTTTGGCTGTAGACTGTGGCGGGCTTTGTGACCACCCTGACAATGGGTGTTTGACACAGAGGGCAGTGAGATTAATGAAAGACCCTGCTTTCCACTCCTTCCTTCAAGGGCTAACTACTTTCTTTTCAACTCCTACTGCTAAATAGCTTGGGCAATTAATAAAGCTTCAGTTGTACTTCAGTTTTTCTCGCTTTTCTCCTTTTCTTCCCACGCAGTTGGTTGTTTACAGTGCCTCAACCTAACCATCCGGTGGCCTTGTTATCCAGTCCAGAAACTTCTCTCTTGCCAAGTGTGGAGTGTTCTGGGATTTGGGGGAAAAAAGGCCCCTGTTAGAGGGGAGTATCTGAGGACAAGACGTTGAAAGCTTTGCTCCAGACCTTGCAAGGTGACCCTGGGCCAGGGCCAATCCCTGAGTTCCCTGTCCAGCTCCCTGTTGGATGGTGCCTTTTGGCTTTGAGCCGAGCCTTTTCTGACTTGGGAACTGTATTTGAAAGGCTTTCATATTTTGTTTTTATTTTCAGATTTTGGAACATTGGAATAGATTTTATCACATTATTTCAGATATTAGATTTTCAGATCGGGGGTACTCAGCCTATATTAATTTCTTAGGGTTGCCATCACAAGCCTGGTGACTTACCACAGATGTTTATTCTCTACAGTTCTGGAGACCAAAATCAAGGTGCCAGCAGGGTTGGTTCCTCCTGGTGACTTGGAGGGGGAGTCTGTTCATGGGTCTCTCCTAGTCTCTTGTGGCAAATGGCAATCCTGCCTAACTCCATCCCCTCTTGGCTTCCCCTCTCTGTGTCTCTGTGTCTTCTGCATGTGTCTCTCATAAGGACACCATTGCCGTATTTAGGGCCCACCTAGGATGATGACCTTATGTCCAGATCTTTACCTCAATTACATCTGTAAGACTCATATTCCAAGGTTCCAGGTGGGCATGGCTTTGGAGGCCACAATTCACACAGTTACAGCACCCAGCACAATGCTTGTGCCCTTGGAACTCAGAGCTTGGGATGCTTCCATGCTCTGGCTGCTTCCCCATTCTCTGCCCAGTCCTAGAGCAGTCCATCCTCCTGAGCCTGCGGAGAAGGGAGGAGGAGCGTGAGTGTGACCACGGCAGCAATGGGTTCAGAGTGGGCTTCTCCCATTCACCAGCTCCTTTGCTGCCTGCCCTGCATAAAGGAGCCCTCAGATACCAGCCAAGGCTTGCAGAAGTTGCTCAGGACCCTCTGCTCTCAGTCTATTTCCTCTTCGCTTCTCCTCTCCTGCTCTCATCTCTCAACTCCAGCCTCCAGGCCTCACACTGGCTTGACGTTGGAGTTCCGTTGTCCCACAGATCTGCTGAGCTTCCTCCTCAGCCCTGGTGCTTCAGCTGTCTTGGATAACAACCCCAGCATCAAGAGCACTCATTTGTAGTGTATATTCAGGGTGAGGCCCTGTTTTAAACTCTTGCTATATGCCAGTTCATTTAAGCTTCACCACAGCCCTACATGGAGGGTGCTCTTACTACCATCTCTATTTTACAGATGAGGAAACTGAGGCACGGAGAGCCTGGCTAGTTTGCTTATGACAATTTCTCCTCCTCACTGCTTCAACACTTGGGGCCTGTGAGTTTTTGTTATGGCAACAGCTGGGTGCATGGTAGGATGTGCAGCAGTATGAGTGGGGCCCTTTGCACTCCTCCGTTGTGACAAACAAAAATGTCTCCAGATATTGTCAAGTGTTCCCAGTGGGGGATGGGTAGCAAAGTCACTCCCAGTGGGGAGCCACTGGCTTTAGATCATACACAGTGACTGGCAAAGCCAAGATCACAGCCCAAAGTCTACACTTGTCCACATCTGTCTCTGAGCCTCCCTTTGGCTCAACTCCATGCTGGCACTGAAGTGCAAAGTCAAATGTACCCTAGACCCCTGGCCTTTCATTTAACCCCATGCCAGGCCAGCTGACTACCTGAGGCAAGTGCACAATTTCTCGGACAGCATGGGACTTCTCTGCCCCTGCAGCTCCTGCTGTGGCCAAGCCAGCATTTGGGCCTGAAAACCAGAACTCCACATATACCACGACCCTGGCTTCATAGGCCAACCCTGGATTCTGCCTGGTCCCTCCCCATCCCCCATTTTAGGATGAGACTTACTGATAGTAGGTGTCCTGGACCTCAGCCTGCATTCTTGGGGACGTGTGAGATAGCCACTGTGCTTGCAAGGGTGACCTTTCAAGTCCCTTCCATCCTGGCTTGTGCTGATTGTAGAAATGGTGAGGGGTTTTGGTGTCTATGGAGAGGGGTAATTACATGCTGAGTTAATTGCCCCTGCCAGTCATGGGTTACTACCCTTGGCTCAGGTCCATCTCTTCATTCTCCATCCACAAAGAAGAAAGGCAGGAATTAAAACTAGGGGACAGACAGTTACCAGATTCTCTCCCTCCCTTCCGATCTCCCTCTCCCTTTCCTTCTGTCTTTCTTTCTCTGTCTCTCCACCTCTCTCTCTCAAACACACACACACACACACGCACGCACATGCACATGCACATGTGTGTGTGCAGTGATTGTGAAAAGCTCTACATTTCCTTACCAAGAGCTCTTCTATACCTGATTCCATAATGAACAAGAAAGGACCGATGGTATTATTCTCAGGGGAAACATACCCGCTCTTTCTAAACATACAGTGTGTCTGAGGCGCTAGCTGCTTTTCATCACCTGCTATAATCGGTCTTTTTTTATTGGCACATAAAAGAGCTTCCTGTAAAACATATTAAAGCTTCCAATTCTGAATGAAAAGCACTTGATGTAAAATCTCTCCATGAACAGGAGCCACAGTAGAGGTGGGGCTGTTGGCATCTTCCCTATGTGGAAGGGACAGGGTACCTTGTGGGTGGACAAGCACCACCCCTCTAAGGAGCCGGGCCAAGCAAACCATCCTGAGGAGGAGCAGAGCTCCGTCAGACCCTCCTGGACTCTGGGCATTTGCACCATTCAGACCTGAGCCAGGGGATCTGGAGCCCCAGGCAGACATGATACTAGGCTCCCAGGTGCCTGTTTTTATTATTTTTTCTGAATCTTCAAATTCAGATGATTCAGAAAAAAACCACTGTTATTACCCTCATATGCAAACAAACATGACAATACTGAAGAGTAGAATACAAAAGAAGTATGGATTTTTAAAATTAAAATACAGAATTTCAGAGGAACTGCCTGGCAGTGCCTTCTAGCAGGGTTGTTTAGCAGTAAAGATTGAGCAGTGCTGACGTTTGGAGCCAAGCCCTAATTCCTCAGCGTGGCACTTGGAATCCAGCTCCATTGCTGGGGTGGAAAAGGCCACCCACCTGGAACACAAGCTCTTGAATGCAGGGATGGAGGTTATCAGCCTGCTATTGTACCTCTTGTACCCAGTTATCCCAGGGGCCTGAAGTAGAGCAGGCATCTAATAAAAACACAAAAAATGAAGTAAATGGAGGGACGAAGCATGCATCACCTAACATTCCCACTAACTTGCACAATCCAGCCAGGTGGCTCCTCGTGCTGCTCTCACTCCCAGCAGGCTCTTCACCTCCTCCTCATCTTGGGAAACTTCAGTTCATTCCTTTAACCCTGGAGCCAAGAATACTCCTCTGTGAAGCTACCCTAACCCTTCCCACAGCATCCCTGATGCCCCCAACATGATCTGATCACTCTTCTATTATGAGTATGATTTTATGGCTAGATGCCTACCTCCTGCATTAGGTAACAACATCTCAGAGGCAGGGATAAGCCCTATATATTTTTGCATTGTGGGTACCTGGCACTTCATAGTTGAACAGTAAACTGAGTTAGATAAATGAAATCAAGGTGGAAGATTTTAGATAAAGTGAAAATCCAAGAGGATAGGCAAAGTTTGACTACTGTCTGAGTCTGTCATGTTGCTAACACTCACCTTAACCAAGATAACAAAGAGAAGGTTATGGCTCAGGTTCCGGAGGCTGGGAAGTCCAAAGCATGGTGCTGGCATCTGCTCAGCTTCTAGAGAGGCCTCCTTGCTGCCTTGTAACTTAGAAGAAGGCAGGACAGAGCCATATATGCCAACACAGTTCTCTGTTCTTCTTCTTGTAAAGCCACTAATGTCATCAAAACCTCATTTGTCTGCATTATCTCCCAACGCTTCCACTTCTAAATCCCATAACATGTGTCTTTGGGGATCAAGCTTCCAACAAAGGGTTGTTGGAGAGACACATTCAAACCACAGTGACTACAAAGATCCTGGTCTGCAAGTCAAAGTTGTGGTGCCTGTGATGGGGCCTGGGGAAGTTAGAGTCACCTGTCCAGGGATCTGGGGCAGCTACAGTTCCATGACAGGTGTCCCCATGATACTTCCCTCTGAATCTCCTATAGAATAGACAGCTGGAGCCACACGTCTCGTCCGGGAGTAAGAGGCTGTCCCTGGATCCAGCCTTACTCCCTCTCAGACCACAGGACCTGAGTCACCTTCTCCTCATGGATCCTTCCTGAGCAGCTCAGAGCACAGGACCAGCTCCTTCCTCTGCTGGACAGATGGCCACAGAGCCTGCACGCAGACCACAGAAGCAGTGTCAGGCCCAGGAGCTTAGAAGAGGGCAGATTTGGTGACTTGCTTGTCTCTGTGTCCCCAGCCTTACGTGGGGCCTGGCATGGATCCCAGTTGCAATAACGAAAGACTAAAACTGTCCTGGAGGTCTGAGGGGCAGTTGAGGCCAGGCCACTGGAAACATCATCACTCTTCTCAGAGGGGACAGCAGGCAGAGCCTGCTGTCTCAGTCCACCTCCTCTGGTGGCAACAGAGACCACTTCAGTTTCCTTAGGAGAGACTCAGTTGATCACAGTGATGCTGGTGGCCCGGAACACGCAGGGTTTCAGGGTCAAGGGCTGTGGAGAAGGCTGCTTTCAGTGCATGACATGGTGTTGGTCCTCTTCTTTCTAAGCTTCTGCATTATCCTCCCCTCACCAACCGGCCTCTTCACATCCTACTCGGGGTCCTTGCTACATAAAGTGAGGCTCCTCCGGCAGCAGTGGCAGCAACCGGCTCCCCGCAAGACCTATACAACACCACCAGGCCTCCAGGGGATTCAAATGCACATATAAGTTTGAGAATCATCTCTGTGTGCTCACAACCTCAAGGTCCACATGGCTTTGGCTCTCCATGGTTTTCCATCTCATGGCTTCCTTCACCCCTGGTCTCTCTGTTCCTTGTCCTGCTCCTTGTGGGACTGGATTCTGATTGGCCAGTTTAGGCTTGCATTCTGGGTCCCTGGTGCTGCCTACTCTGAAGTCAGGGCTCTAAATTGCAGCAGGCAGCTATGTCCAGCACAAAGTGGCCCCCAGGTGTGTGGACAGCCAGGTGCTGGGACAGCACGGGACAGCCCTTGAACCTGATTTCTTGCTTCCAAGTTATCTCACTCTATGCCCTCTCATGCTGGTCCTGCTCAGACTGGCATGATAAACATTCTCCGATTCCCACTCTCTGTCCCTCCTCCCTCCTCCCAAGTTTGGCAATAGTTCAGATGGTGCCTTCACAGGTCTCAAGGCACTAGAATACCCTGCAGCTTTAATGTGCCAACAGCCCAGGAGGTGGACAGGCAGGCCCTATCTATCCCAGGGGAGAGAAATCAGTTTCAGAAGGGAAAACAGGCACCCTAGCATCCCCTAGCCAACACCATCATGTGCAAACTCAAGCCTGGGGCTCCTGACTCTGAGTCTAGTGCTCCTACCTTACCCCTTTGCTGTAGCCTCCTCCCACAGGGGCCCCAGACCCAGCTTAACCAGACGGTGTGCTGGGTACAGCTTTGCAGTCAAGGACAGAGATGTTAGTAACACACTGTAAAGCAGTGACATAGTGCAAGGTTAACAGAAGCTAGATATAGCTTCCACTTACTACCGGCATGAAAACTGGCAATTAAAAATCATGCCAGCCTACAATTGTCAGGTGTTTCCTATTACTAGACACCCCTTTAAGGGCTTTACCTGTGTTAATTTATTTGATCATAGAAGTAGTCTCAAGAGATAGTTACTATTATTATGTCCATTTCACAGACGGAGAGACTAAAGCACCGAGAGGTTAAGCAACATGTTTAGGGTCACATAGCCAGAAAGTAGAGGAATTCCAGATGTGAATTTATGTAATCTGGCTGCAGAGCAAGCATACAGCTGCATCTTAAGTTTCATTGTACCTACTTTTCTTTAAATCTATGTTCTCTAAATAGGCCAGAAACATCACCCTTAACTGGGAACTAGTCAGAGATGTACATTCTCACCCTACCTTAAACATACACATGCGGCTGAGGTTCAGAAAACTTTCAAGGGGATTCTAAAGCTTGAGAAACATGACTTTAGAGGGTTCAATTGAAATAATGTCTATAAAATTCTTGGTACAACATTCAATATGTTAGCAATTTTCATGACCAGTTTTTTTTAAAATAAAAGTAAGGAAATTGTTGTAGTGATTAGAAAAACACCTGCCTCCTTGGTAAGGTGCTCTGTAAATGTACACAACTAAACTAACAAAAAAAATATTCAGGTGCAACCTGGGGGGAGAGATATTGACAAAATCCCCATGGTGCATACAGGTGGCACCTGGCACCTGGCACCTGACCTACCAGTGTGTGCACAGCTGCCCAAGGGGCAGAATCTTATCATGGGGAGGACCTGGTTTCTTTCTCCGTGAACCTTGTGCAGTAGTTGGGTAGGATGATGCCCGGCTGATCCACTGGCTGGCTTTGGAGGTGGGCCCAGTGGCTGCCCACACGGTCTCCTTGCCCCAAAGCAGTGGTGCCCCAGCCTCTGGCCTCCTGCACTTGCTCAGGAGTCACAGAGATATTTCCCTGCAGGCATGACCTGCCCCCTTTGTCACTGCATGTCACCCTCAGTGGTGACGTGCCTTCCCTTCCTTGGCCCGGGTATATAATCGGCCTGGCATTACCCAGCAGTCACTGGGGAATTGCTTCTGTCAGGAGTATAACAAGCTTATCTGTTTAGGCTGAGTTATGTCACCATGTGCTCAGAGTAAATCTGACCGCCTTCCTGATGTGCTGGGCCTGGATGGATTTGTGAATAATTTCACCACTACAATTATTTTACAATTTTGAATCTTCCCTGGCAACTTAATGCATAGTTTGTAGTGAGAAGCCACATAAATCAGGACTCCAAACAAAGGCTCTCCAGCCAGGCCAGGGCTCCTAGTCACACCTCAGAGAGGCTGGTGACCCCTACCCACATGCAGTGGATGTAGGACTGGGCTTCTGCACCCAGACCCCAGGCCCCAGCCCCAACAGGGAGCTGCCATCCACCCAGGAAGGGCCTTTGAAGGGGAGGCCTTAGTGGTTTCAGTTGATTTCTGCCTTTATAAATGGAGGGGTGACAATGATTTCATCTCTTCTCCTCCTGGTTGTAGAACCATTCTCCAACCTCTCTACCCTCTGAGACAACCACAGGTGTTCGTGTTCACTGAATAGAACCCCAGGACATGAGAGCTGGCCGACCCTGTGGAGTCCCTGTATTTCAGCTCTTCTCAAAATCTGTTCCTAGAGACTCCTCAGGGGCTGCCTCGGGGGCAGTGGGCTTGCAGGGAGAGGAGCTGGGCTCTGCCCACTGGTCAGTCAGACCAGCTCCCTTTTGTTTATTTCTCACATTGGGCTTCTGCTGGAATAAAGGGTTGAGTTCCTAAAAAAATTGAGTAATAAGTAAACATCAAACCCCCTTGTTTTACAAAATAGAAACTTGGAAATTAGAGAAAAGTGTTGAAATGATTCGGTGTGTGTGTGTGTGTGTGTGTGTGTGTGTGTGTGTGTGTGTGTGAGAGAGAGAGAGAGAGAGAGAGAGAGAGAGAGA
>NW_004624764.1:19814081-19899070 GCF_000247695.1 Heterocephalus glaber | reverse complement strand
TGTGTGTGTGTGTGTGTGAGAGAGAGAGAGAGAGAGAGAGAGAGACAGAGAGAGACAGAGACAGAGACAGAGACTAGGTACCAAACAGGGCCTTTCACATGCTAATCTAAGTAAGTTTACTGTGTAGCACATAGGTTAGAAAACAGCCTCTGGATTAGATCCCCAAATCCAGCTTCTTTCATTCAGTAGCTGTGCAATCTTGAACTAAGCCCACCTAACCTCTCTAAGCCTTGGTTTTCTCATCTATACATGGGAATAATAATAATAATAGACTTGTCATGCAGATTAAATGAAGTCATGTGTAAAGTGCCCAGCCCAGAGTCCATCACACAATATATACTTAATAAATCAATTAACCTTAGCTAATATAATGAACTCAGGTCTGCTAGACCCAGACGAGACGAGAACATGCGTTGCAGGCCGTTTTGCAGCAGAGTCCATCTGTAAGCAAAGAGACTTCCTTGAACTGAGCACCTCGTACCTGCCCAGCTCTTGTCATTTCATCTTCTAAACCAGCACGTGGGGTGGAGCTGGGGCCTTCTGGTCCATAGTTTGAGGGAAGGAAGATGTAGCCCCAAGCTACAGAATGACCCGGGCACTCCTGGGACCCTCCTTGAGCGATCTGTCTTCCCTAGACCACACACTCATGGGCAGGGGCTTCTGCAGCCATTTGAGTTAAATGGATTCTGCTGGTACTTGGCTGGGCTACTAGCAGTTCCTAAACCACTTTGGTTGTTTTTCCCATGAACATCTTATTAGCAGACTTTATTTAGTCTTTCTACTGCCTTTTGACCATGTTCACTTTTATAGCTTTTTATACCTGCAGTCTGTCCTATTAGCTGCCTTCTTGCCTGGTTTTGTTTTGTTTTTCTGCTCTCTCCGCTTCTGTGAATGGTGAAAGAGATTCTAGGGGCCACATGTGGGTGGGGGTGGGGAGTCCACAGGATGAGGACAGTGACATTCTTGGTTGGCTTTAAGGCAGTCCACAAATTGAAGTTGTTTTTCTTCTGTACTTATGGGGAGGCATCGTTGGTATTCATTTATTCACTCATTCATTCTTACATAACGCATATTCTTCAAGCTCCAGTAGGCACTGAGGGTACAGAGAGGAACAAGGTAGAACTGATCTCTGCTGTCTTGGAGCTCAGAGAGCAGCAAGATAACCTAGCTATGGGAAGGACATTGGAGGTCACAGTAAGGGAGGTCTTCATGACTGGTGGGAGCACCTTGCTGGGACCCATCTCAGTGTCCATGAGAAAATAACAATGGCCAGCACAATTAAGGCATTGGGTCTTCACTAACACGCCCCATCCCTTCTCAGAGCCATGTGATCTCCATAGCCAGGGTACTCATGCCTGCCACCATGCTTTCCCTGGCTGCCAAGATGCTCCCTCTGGCTGCCACCACACTTCCCTCCTCAATGGTGGGTGCTGAATGTCCATCCCTGGGGGCATTTGCTCTGCTTGCCTTGGGACAGTGTTCCATCTCCAGGCCATTCTGGAAATTGTCCAGTTTACCTTTTCTGGATTTCATCCAGGACCTGCGGAACCCTGGCTGGGACAAGGACAAGCAAAACAACAACTTCTGCCATCTTAAATACTTGCAATCACACACACAGGGGAACACACACACACACACACATACACAAGTACAAGTACCATGTCATACCTGCACACAAATAGATATGAACACCTAGACAGGCATATTTTCCTACTAAGAGGCACCTGAAAACACACACACACACACACACACACACACACACACACACACACACACACCCCAGAGGATAGATTTATGCAGTCACTGAATTCTTGTAGAGAACCTCCTATGCCCCAGACATAGCCAGGCATAGATGATAGCAAGGACTATAAAGAGATACAGCCTCTGAATTATGGAGCTTATTGTTGAGGAGACAAGGAAGAGACAATTTAACACAAAAATAATTACATAATAAAAATAGGAAACAAATCTATTGGAGGAAGATAATAGGACACAAGAGAAAAAATAGCAGGGAATACACATTTGGATGTTGAAGAGGAGGGAACACAGGGGCGAAAGGGCTTGAGACCTAGAGAACATATGTGTGGGGGAACAAATGAGCTGGATATAGTCAAGGCTTCCAAAGACGGGAGTCATTGTTCACATGACTGTGCACACATACATATATAGTGAGACACATTACAACAGACAAGTGTGCAACCAAGCATATGCACTACACATACCTAGAGGCATGTAGTTTTCACATGTGCACATGTGTAAACACAGAGCTAGATCAGCAGTACACAGATATGTACAAGAAGATGGACATAGCAGAGACAAGTGTGACGTAACAGGAGTACAGGCTGAGAGGCACCTGGCGCACACACCAGACACGCAAGTGAGCCTTTACACACACAGATACTTCCATGTTTTCCCAAACACATACAGACCCTAGGTAAGAGTGCCGTGTGTCTTTACTGTCCCGTACAGCCATGCACACACATGTACACGTGGTCCGTGCAAGGAAACAGCATGTGCTCAAGGGCTGTAGGGAGCATGGAAATTCCTAGGTCCAGGATCCTTAAAGTCAATGGCCATTAAGTAGCTAATCCCTCATTCGGTTCTCTGAACACAGGGGGCATAATCCATGGCCTCCTCCATTTCTGTGCAGTTTTGAAAGGATTTGGGCGAGTGGGGACAAGCAATGGGATACTGGGGGTCTTACAGCCCTTGACGTTGTTAAGCCTTTTCTCATCTTTTCTTCTCCTCCCCTGGGATGTCAGCAGATGTGAATCTCAAGCTGCAGAGGGGTCTTTGCTCCATAATCCATTTTCCTCTGCCTTTCTTTGGAGATTAGACGAGTGCCCCGCTGGCCATTACGGCCAGCCAGAGCTCTCTGTTGCCAGACAGGGAAGGATTCTGGAGGGTCCAGACAGTTCTCTGCACTGCTGGGTAAACAAGGAGGAGCTGGGAGCCCTGCTCTCTAGGGGGATGTGGACCAGCCGAGGGTGCCAAGAGATTTGGCCAGAGTAAAGAAGTTGATTAATTAAGCAAAATAAATCTTTTTTAAAAAATCAAATGAGTCCTGTTTGGGAGCAGTGTAAGCTAAGCATCAACTGAGCCACCCAGACAGACAGACTCTGTTTTGTCATCTGTAAAATGGGCTTAACAATCCACAGTAAGGCTCCGGCCTCACTGGGCAGATAAGTGAGACAGTAATCTTCCAGCTTCTTCCTGAGACCTTCAAGGCCCCTCTGAGATTCAGGCTCTCTTATTACCCTTCCTAAGCTCATCTCGGCCCCTCCCAACCCTGCAGTTTGTTACCCCAAACAACCTGACATTCTGCACACACACCCTGCTCTTTCTTATTGCTATGCTTTTGTCCGTACTGTCCACGCTCCTTGAAATGCCCTACAGCATTCATTCACTTAATAGATCACTTCTGCCTCACCAAGATTCACCTGCCATGTGGCCTCCTCCCCAGGACCTGACCATCAGCCCTTGCTCATGGCCCAAGGTTAAGCAGCTTGCCCTTTGTGCAACTGTACCACTACATTGTCCTTCCCCATTTGGGGCCCTGTAAGGACTGGCCACCTCCATATCCCCAGGTGTTCAGGACATCTTGTCAGATGCTGCATGAGCCCATACTGCATGATGAAAATAAAAGGTCATGGCCATTGTTGAAAGACAACCGATTTTAAAAGCCAGAACAGAGTTCCTCTTGGGAGAAGAACTGGCTTTGTTCAGGGAAGAGCCTTAAAACACTGTGGGGACCGAAGAAGGTGACTCTGCTGTCCTCCCAGATTAGCCCATGGTCAGAATAAACTGGAAGTGTGAGGTAAAAAGGACAAAGAGGGGGAATTTCTCTACAAAACCAAGTGGAAGAACTCAGATTTTCAGAGCCTGGATCCAAGAGTGTAGAGGGGATGAGGGGTGCAGAGGAAGGACCTACTGGGATAGAGGACCCTGGGATCCTCGAAGAGTGCCCGAGGGACTTGGAAGGGCAGACTTCCAGTGTGTGTCCTGGTCAATCCTCCTCCATGCTCACCTCCCAGGTTTCAGTAAAGTCGGCTCTGCACAGATTTCCTGGGCTGGTGATGCTCATAGGAAGGAAACAACACTAGCCACAAGCAGCAGTACTCAGCGCTGGGCTGGAGAAGGAAGCTAGGGCAATAATCATCAGAGCCCCAGTTGGAACAGCCCCGAGACCCAGGCAATGGGTATGAGGTGGGAGAGTAAGCAGGTTGGTTTCTGGAAGATAGTCGGGTTGGGGAGATTGGCCAGGTGAACTCAGCTAATGGGGCTTGTTGGGGTCAAAGGGGACCTATGGCATTACTGACAAATCCCAGGGTTGGACAGGCTCCAAGGACCATGGCTTATACCTGTGCCTGGGGTAAAGCAGGCTGAGACTCTGTTGAGGCAGTTGTGACCTTTCAAAGGCCACTGCCACAGTCCCTGTGCAGCTACCTCCTGGAGGTAGATGGAGGAAGGCCAGGCAGAAGGGACAAGGGGAGTGGCTGCTGGGGGCCCACACAGCACGCAGGAGGCTCAAAACATGCCCATCACGCCTGCCCCTGGGGAGCCTGAGCAGAGTTCACTCCACTTACAGCCATTCGGCATGTCTATTAAATTAGATTGAGCAATTACGCTGGGTTTAGAGGAGTAGTGATGGAGCAGGAGGCAGGAATGTCAGGGAAGGGGAATGCAAACAGCACTCCAGTCACAGTGCTGATCTTTACTTACATGGCCAGCCCATCCTAGACAGCAGAGTCTGTGCGCCCTGCACTGGACCACCCTGCCTCCCTGAGTACTGAGCTGGGTGGATTGAAAATGACTGAGATCTCTGTGGACCCCTCTAACTCAGGATGCACTGGGAGAGAACTCTTAGATCAGGGAGTATGAGAAAACGTGAGCCAAGGAAGGAGACAGCTGGAGGACTTGATTCTGGTTGATCAGAGGAAGGTGCAAGGAGTGGCCTAACATATGGAGGAGCTTAGGAGAAACTCCCCAGGGGCCATGTTCCTAGGAAAGAGAAAGAAAACAACTTATTCACTCATTCAACAAATATTTATCAGGCACCTGCCAGGTGCCAGTTCTTGGCTTTTGTGGGAGAGTTCAGGAGAGCAATTAGGTTGGAATGTAAGAGGCTGGACAAAGAGCAGAGCCCTGAATCCAAATGGTGAACTTGGAGCCCCAAGTTCAAGTGCTTTTATTTCCTCTTGATAAAGAGAACTTGGAGGACGCATCCTTGACTTGACAGGGAGGTGGGAACAGGGAAAGAAGCCAAAGGTGGAAGTAGGAAATGAACTTGGAAGTGTCAGTGGCAGCCTGACTAATGAGCCTTTTGTGCCAACCCTGCAGAGTCCCTGTGCCCAGGGCTGCTGCCAGCCACCTCTGCAGACAGTGATGGAGGCCTTTTGTGCTCAGACCAGCTGAGCTAGACCACGGGTGTGCTGAAGATGGCTTAGAGGAGTCAGCTGAAGATGGCTGGGGGGACCAGAAGACAGGGTAAAGGCAGCAAAATGATGTCAGGGTTGCACACACTGGGGGCTCTGGAGCAGGGGTGAGGTGATCTGGTGGCTGCTCCCAGCTGAGTCACTCTGGCTCCAAAAAATTTGGAGCTTTCCCCTGCAAGAAACCCTGGGGAGGGAAGAGAGGATTCTATTCCTGAACACGGGAGGGAGCATCCAGGGAAGCTGGCTGAGGCTCTGGGCAGGCTGCTGGCACTGCTGGCACCTCGAGCAGAGCACACTTCTGGCCTGGATGTGCTCCTGATCTCCCCCACCGCCATGCCATTCCTGCTCAGGCCAGGTTGGGAACCAGGTGAGGGAGTGAGTAGAAGGGATGGAGGAAGGCCAGGCAGAAAGGACAAGGGGAGTGGCAGAAAGAAAATAAAGAGAACGAATGAATATTTCCCTACAGGTTTAGAAGCCTTTTCTCCCTCTCTTGGGAACAGGCAATGGCCCATTTTTATGGCAATGTTTATTTGGGTTGAGGAGGGGGACAGTGGCGTGGGGAGAAGGACCACTTATAACACCAGGGAAAGAAAGAAAGAGCCAGAAGAGGAGGAGGACTGTCAAGGACACAGGCACTAGGGAAGTGGGGCCCTGTGCCCATTCTGATCAAAGATTCCAGCCCAAACTTGGCAGTTCCTGTTTAGATATCAGAAATACTCAGACACTTTCTCCCTATGTTGGTGACAGAACTGTGATGGTAGAAAGAATTGTGAAGACTTTTGGGGAAAACTACGATTTGGTCCCAATGATGGCCATTCAATTGATTAAAATAAAAAAAGTAAAATAAAAATAAAAGAGGGTCATGATTAAGCAAAGTGTTCTACAAACAAAAGTTTATAACTAATATAATTTTGGGCTTTCAGGTAGAAAAAAGTAATTTAGAACCCTCTTGTAGGCCCATTTTGAGGCCAGCCCATCCCCCGTCCTCTGGTGTCGCTGGCCCTACCCTGTAGCTTTCCAACTGTCCCCTCCCTCTTCTGGCCACTTCTCCTGGGCAGCAATTTGAGCTTAACCTGAAAGGGCCTCAGAAAGCAGGAGCATGGGAAGAGGGGCCCCTGCAATGAGAAACCACCATTATCTGATTTCTGGCTGCATCCAGAGAAACCAACTCAGGCAAGGCTGCAAGACACACCCAGGAGCAGGTATAGAATGGGCTGCTCTTTCCTGTGTGAACCAGTTTCTGACCTCCCTGCTCCCAAGTCCTCTGGATCCCTCACTGCCTGTGATGGGGGTGGGGTTCTGTCAAAGACCTACAGGTTCAGAAATCATAGAACTGCCCCTCCCCACCATCCCTGGCTGCATCCACAGCTCCTCCTGTCCTTCCTTCACTCCTATGTGTTTGCTGCAGGCATGCCATGTGCTGTTCCAGACACAGCAGTGGGTTAAGGGCCAACATCTTTGGCCTTGGGGAGCTAATATTCTTAGTGGGGAAGAGTGAAGGTGCAGAGACAAACAATGAACAAGTTAAATATGAAAATGTCCAGCTTAACATGCAGATAGTGGTAAGTGTCCTGGAGGAAAAGGGGCAGAGGGGATGTACAGGACCAGGTAGGAGGACTACAGTGCTAAAGAGATGGGAGGTCTCGCGGAGTGGATGAGGGAGGAGAGAGTGAGCCCTGAGGCTTGAATGCAGGCTTGAGGTAACAGTGGCTGATAGGTTCAGAGAGCAGTCAGGTATGTTGGAATGGGAATGGGGGGAGTAAGTGACCTCAGAGAGGGTCTTGTAAGGATATTGGCTTTGACTTTGAGTGGGAGAGGAGTCACTAGAGGGTTTTGAACAGAGGGGTGACCTCAGTCAATGTCAGCGGAGGCAAAGGCCAAGGCAATGGGAATAGATATGGAGGCTCAGGTGATGCCCCATCAGGAAACTATGGCCGTCTAGTCTGGCATGTGGCAGCAGAGTTGGTAAGAAGTGGTTGAATTCTGGATGCACTTTGGGGCAGAGCTAGCATGGCTATTGTACGTGGGATCTCAGGTATGAGAGAGGTCAACAGTTTCGGGCGCTGAGCACATCAATGCTTGGAGTTGCTACCTGCTAAGATGGCACAGCTGTGGGCGGTGTAGGTCTTGGGGATTGCAGTTCTGTTCCAGATGTGTTCCACTGAGGTGACCATCCAAGTGGATGGCCAGTGGGCAGTTAAATGCTGGGCTGGAGACAGAAAGTGAGTCACTGACTATGGTTCCAGAACACTCAATCTATCTCCCTTTATTTATCATGTCCACTGGGCCTGCAGGAAGACAGGAATCACCTCCTGAGCATCTTGATTTCTCAGTGTCCACTACAAGGCCTAGCTCACAAGCAGTGGTGAATGAATGAAGTAATACACAGAGACACTTGATACCTATGTGTGACCGAGGAGGAGGTACAGAAATGTACCTCATAACTACGGGTGCATTTTCAGAGGGGTCTTTGAGAGATAGTGACCCCACCCCACTCCAAGTCTACCCAGCTACTGGTGCTCCGGGTGGAAATGGACAGTGGGGAGTCAGGGCAGGTGGCGGGGATGGGGTTAGTTTCTAAGCACTTCCATGAACACCAGCTCTCCTGAACCTGCTTGTGGGTCCCAGGGAGGCACTGGATGTCTGCAGAGGCCTGGCTCTGAATAGGGGCAGAGCCCTTCCTCAAGGCTCCTGGGGCCTCCTGCCCTCTGTCTTGGATGGGTTGGTCAGTCTAGTGGTCTTTGGACATTTTTTTTTTAAAGTTACTAAGTTTGAAAGTGTCACCAATGTGATTAATTAAAAGCTTAGTGTTGAGATGTGGACCTTTAAGAGGCGATCAGGCGTTGGGCATGGTGGTGCCTGCCTGAGACCCCAGCACTCTGGGAGGTTGAGGCAGGAGGGCCAAGTTTGAGCCCAGTCTGGGCAATTTAGGGAAACTCTGTCTCTTGCTCTCTCTGACAGTGTGTTCTCTTGTCCTTTTGCTTTTCTCCATGCAGTGCTGCAGCAAGAAAACTCTCGCAAGGTGTGGGCCCTTGACCTTAGACTTCCCAGCCTCCAGAACTATAAGAAATAAATCTCTGTTCTTTATAAATAATTCAGATTTAGGTGTTCTGTCATAGCAACACAAAACCGACTAAGCCAGGAAGTCATAGACCCTACTCAAAATCTCCTACAGAGCAGGAATGGGAGTGGGACGAAGTGACCAGAAACTGAACCCCCAAGCATGCTGGTGTTGCAGTGCAGGGTTAGGGACTGGCTGCATCTAGCAACACTGATTCTCAGGCTCCACCTGAAAGATCCTGCGTCAATAGGTCTCACCCTTTAGCCTCCTGTTTCCAACCTGTTTCCTGAGTTCTGAGATCATGGCAAAGCACCCGCCCTCCTTCTGTAAAAATGAGGACCTAAGAGCACCTTGTTTGCAGAGGAGGATTCGGCAAGACAATGCACCCAACACTAGGACTGTTCTCCGTTGCAATTCTCAAAAGGCTCCTGCAGGTGCTTCTGAGGTAGAGCCAGGTTTGGGGGCAAGTACCAGGGAGGTCACCACCACCCTGAGAACACCATTGTTGTAGGATTCCATTTAGCTCTTCTACCACCCTCTCTGTGTTTAAGCACTTTCCACACAGCTGTGCCTGCCTGCTTCTCTGTCACCCTGCCTGCCTTCCCTCCCTCTGTGCCTGCCTGCTTCTCTGTCACCCTGCCTGCCTTCCCTCCCTCCCACCTCTCACCTGCCTCTGCTCCCTCCCACCGCCAGGCCCTGGAGAGAGGCACACAGCCATCCTGCAGATACAGCTTCACCTCTGAGACTAGCAGGTGCTGTGGGGACAATGGATTCCGGGTGCATCCTTCCTTCCTGCACCCTCTCTGAAATTGGGGACATCTTCAGAAGACGCTGATTTTGGCCCAGGCACCACCAGCCCAAACAAAGGGATTTTCTGCTGGGAAGGCGACAATTGTTTCCATTTAGTAAATGTTTGCTGCCAACGCCAGTGTTTTCTCTTGGAAGCCAACGTTTGGTTGAGAAGACAATGCCAAGCTAAATATTTTCGCAGCATAAAAATCCCTTTAATTTTTTAATCATTTGGCAAACATCTCCCCCTCTCTCTCCTTGCCCTTCTGTTATCTTCTCCCCCCTATTCTCTGCTCTGGCTGGGTCTCTGCGACACCCAACATCTGGACAGCAGGGAACGGTTTGGCGGGCTGCACAGCTACCCTCCAACCTACAGACGGTGGCTTTGTCTGGACACACATCTCTCTGATGTGTTAACATTGTTTTATTAGATGTTTTATCTGCATATTGGAGATGGAATCAGACATAATATTTTCTGAGCCCTCTTCTACCCTGGTCCCATTCCAGCTGCTACATGAAACCCCTGTTAAGAGAGGCCAACAAGACAGAAATGAGGGCCTTTATGCTTCCTAGCAGGGGCAGGGAGCAAAAATAGCTCCCCATCTTTCTGTGGCTGATGGTGGAAGCATCCTTTGTTCCCTCTTGCTTCCTGAGCACACCATGAAGAAGAAGCCACCAACTCCTTCCCTGTGCAAAGATCTCCAGGCACTCAGAGTTTCTGGTCTCTACATTCCCTGGCTCTGCGGAAGAAGGTTCCCTGTCCTTTGTAGCACTAGTCTCATTCCTGACAGCACCTGTCTTGGGGCTGGACTACTCTCTCCTACTTCCACCTGCCCTGCTGAGGCTGCCTCCTTACCAGACCACCCAGCCAGGTAAGGCTCCTCCTATCCTCTCTAGATGCTGATGCATACCTGGAGCCACTTGTTTGTACTAAGCCCTCAATTTGCATCTCACCAGATCCCTTGTGCAAGAAACAAGAATTTCCACACAACAATTCAGATGGTGAAATGTATCAGGGTAGGACCTGCAGAATTAATGGATAAATTGATGAATAAATCAATGAATGGATGGGTGGATGAATAAGGGGATATATGAATAAATAAACAAGCAGCCAAAGTGTGAGAGATCAATAAATGAATGCATCCCCGTGCCTGTGCCCAAGGGCCTGACATGTACAGTAACATTGGAGGTGAGTCCAATAAATGAGAAATGGTGTAGAACAAGTCTCCATGGAGTACCTTGGTGGTAAAGGGCAATTATGTTTACTCCATGTCAATGACAGAACCTCTGCCATGCGCAGAAACAATGCCAGCTTTGGAACATGGGCCACCTATCTGGATTTGACCCTTGTCTTTGTCACTTCTTGGCTTGTGACCTTGAGCAAGTTGCTTCACTCCCCTGAGCCTCAGTTTCCTTGTCTATAAAATGAGGTATACCTACCTTGCAGAGATTTGGGCAGAAGCTGCTTGCTGAATGTTAGTTCTTGTGTCCCTATTTGGGGGTAAAAATTTCAGGTCAGTGGAACCATTAGCTTTGGGGCTGGCAGCACAGTAAGTAAAGGTCACCTTTAGGCTCCAGGGGGACATCTGCTTCTCTCTGTGGAAGGTTATATAGGCATGAGGATCTCCATGGGGATATGGATGTACCCAGAGCACCATCAGACATCTCTGCCCTTCCCCTGCTTGTCCTAGCACCTGGGGAATGTTTGATGTCACATAAATCAGGCCAGCATAAGAGGATTAGGAAAAGTCTTTTCCTGATATGAAGGAAGAAGCTTTCTAAAAAGGTTCACCACGTGACTACCTAGCACAGGCAACCTTGGAGTGCTCACTGGGGCTCAGGCTTGGTAACCACTGCCATCACCAGCCACAGAGAACCAGAGACCAGACACTGGTGCAGAGCCAAAACAATGAAGCTGAGATACTGAAAAGCTTGTGACCTGACCAAGTGTGCCTCTGTTTCTTCATCCATATAATGGCAATAACATGTACTTCAATGCATTGGAATAGTGCCTGGCATATAATGAGCAATGCATAAACATTAACTATTGCAAGAGCTTGTGTTGCTGACCCCAACAATCCCTCTCCTTGCAAGAGGATTGTGCAACTTCTCCCCATTGACCTTGAACTTGGCTGTATCATTTGCTTTGACTAGTGGACCACAGGTGAGTGGGATAGCTCTCAGAAAAGCATTTTAAAGCACTTTCTGCTTGCCCTCTTTTTCCAGCTTCCACCAGGAGAATGGAAGATTCTAAGTAAGGGTCACTTCTTCAGCCCAAGACCTGAGATAAGAAGATAAGTAAACTCAACCAAGTTCAGCCAAGTGAAGGCTGAGAGTAATGAAAAGAAAGAAATGTTTGTTATTTGAAGATATTGGGGCTGTAGTTACTATAGCAAATATGGACTGTCATTTTTCCCTTTTCTAGGTGAGAAAACTGAGGCTCCAAGAAGTTAAGTGACTTGCCCGTGGTTATACAGTAATCAAGTGGTAGAGATGCAAACTCAGATTCATTCATTCATTCATTCATTCAGTAATTGCTTGCTATGGCAGGAACTGGAAGGCAGAGCTTGCATTTGAGTGGGGAAAAACAAAAAAATAGAAGTCACCTGGTAAATAAACAAGAAGATGCCAGGTGATCATAAATGATTTGAAGGGCATGAATAGGGTGATATGACAGTGACTGGGGAAGGAATGAGGGATAGTTTAGAAAGTCTAGTCAGAGGAGTCCCCCTGGAAGTAACATCAGCATGGAGATGTGTGGGAAGAGAAAGAGCCAGCAGTGCATGGACACAGAGGAACACACGAGAAGAGGGAAAACCAAGGCAGGAGGCAGGAACAAACATGGATGTTCCGGGAACAGGAAGGGCCTAGTGTATCTGGAGGGAAATGAGAGGCAGAGAGGGGACTGTGAGGTTGCAGTGTCAGAAAGACAAGGTAACAGATGGGTTTGTCATTATCTTACATGGAGAAGGACTGCAAGAGGCCAGCTGCAAGACCTGGAGTCATGCAGGGCAGAGAGGGTGCCCCAGCCTGGATGATCAGGGTGGAAATGTGAACAACAGATCCAACCACCTGAGATGCACTGTAGAGGGAAAGACTACAAGTTTTTTTTTTTTTTTCAGTGCAGGGTATAGAACCCAGGGTTTTGTGCATGCTAGGCAAGCACCCTTCCACTGAGCTTATCCTTAACACTTTTTATATTTTTATTTTTGAGACAAGCCCTCACTAAGTTGTACAAGCTGACTTTGAACTTGCAATCCTCCTGCCCCAGTCTCTGGAGTAGCAGAGATTACAATACCCAGTGAAGCTACAAATTCACTGGAGATAGGAATAACAAAGAGATGACTCAAGGATGGGTGACCTTCACATGACCTTGGGTGAAAGCAAAACTGAAAGCTGGAGAAAGTGGGAGTTGGGATGGGTCGGGTATGGAGGAAGAGAAGCAAGAGTTTGCATTAGACAGCCTCACTTTGAGAGGCTGGTTGGCCTTCAGGAGTAGCTATGAGCTGGAAAGGGGCTGTTCTAGGCCAGAGGTCAGTGGAGAGGTCAGGGCTAAAGGCCAGATGTAGGCATCACCAGCACATAGGTGTGATATAAAGGGAGTGGAAGCCATCACGTAGGGACTGAACAAGAAGGCTCAGGGTTGAAAATCAGCAGCAATTGGAAGACACAACAAAACCGTCTGATAAGGAGGAGCCAGAGAGGTGCCTCTGTTCCTGTTCAGAAGCAAACTCATTGTTAAAGGTGGTGCATGATCCTTGAAGGCTGGGGCTTTGCTATCCACAACAGTAGTCACCAGCCATGTGTAGCTACCAAGCATTTGAAATGTGGCCAGTCCATACTGAGATGTTCTGCAAGATAAAACACACACCAGATTCCATTGACCTGGTACGAGAAACAGAAAGCGAAATGTCTCATGTGTACTTTTTATGCTGATCCCATGTTGGAATGATAATATTTCAAGTGTATTGAGTTATGTAAAATATAGAGATCAGACCAATTTTACCTGTTTCTTCTATTTATTTTACTTTGAAAAGGTAAAAGAAAGTAGAAAATTTGAAATGACTATGAGGCACCCATTTATGGCTTGCATAGTATTTTTACTGAGCAGCTTTGCCCTAGGAGAACCACAACAGGGTGTCACCCCCACATAATGACATCTTTGTGGAGGAATGGCCCAGAGCTGTCCCCAAGATTCTTGTCTCCCTGTCCTCCAAGGTCTCTGGGCTTTCCCAAGCAGAAGTAGGTGTCAAATTTCTTTGCAAAGAATGGACTGTCAAGTTCTCACTCCAACCCATAGGGATCTGTTTTTGCCTAGAAACCACATGTAGTTTTATCAGAAAAAAAAAAAGTGCACAAAACGTGAAACTAAAGAGAGAAGCAAGATTTCCCTGATGCATTGCCAAGCGACTGTGCTATTTCTCACGACTGCCTGCAGTTTGCTCAAACACAAAGACGTTAGCCACATGGTCAATGAAATCATTTGGGAAGGTGTTAAAGGACCATGCCAAGCGGGAGGAGTTGAGGTGTCATCAGATTCCCCATTCCCCGTGAGGGTCTCTGGCCTGGGCCTCCATTTGGAACTGCTTAACTTCCTCCCCAGCACTGAGATCCCCTGTGGACCCCAGGGGCACCTTGGGGCTTGGAGCAATTATCATCCCTGGCTTCTGGGAAGGGACCTGAACTCTTGGAAAGTGTCATCTTCCTTTTGTCTACTTACAGCCCCAACTGTGACTGCGTATTGCTCTGCCCTGGGGCTATTACACAAGGCGGACCCTTGGTCCAGCAAGTAAGAGACCTTAGAGTCACAGACAGGCGGAGCCCAAGGACACCGCAAAGAGAATGAAGTCTGTTAGTGAGACAGAGCACAAAGAGGGCAGAGCAAGGAGGAGACCTGGGGACTCAGAGGGCCTGAAGAAAGCTCAGAGGAAGAAGAGATGGCAGGAAGTCCAATTGTTCTATTTATTCATTCATTCAAAAAAGCATTACTGAGTACCCTCTGTCTACCAGGCACTGAGAACAGAGCCAGGGATGTGATAGTGAGTGAAATAGACCTAGATCTTGCCCTCATGGGCTTACAGGCCAGTTAGGATGATAGTAAATGAATGAACACATGAATCTATTTATAATGAAAACTGATAAGTTCTATGAAGGATAAGGGCATGACACTGTGAAATCATCAACAGAGGCGTTTGAATCTGAGAGACATTCCCAAGGAAGCAACATTTGAGCTGACATCTGAATCTCAGTTAATTACACAAAAGAGAAATTGAGTGTGACAAGTGGAGGAAACAGCGTGTGCAAAGGCCCTGTGGTAGAAGGAATAAGATGGATTTGTAGATTGGAGAGCAATCTGACTAGTGCAGAAACAGCTAGGAAAAGCATGGTGGGGAATGCATCTGGAGAGAAAGGCAGGGCTAGACCACACAAATCTCCATAGACACATCAGAGAGCGGTAGGGGAGTTGAGGATGTAAAGCATAAGAGACTTGTTCATCACCAAGGAGATCAGGTGCATAATGACACATGGCTGAAGCAGTGATAGAGAATGTTATCAAACCAAGAGTAAGTCACCCTGGATTCAACCAGAACTGGGCAGTTCACACTTCCAATGTGCCATTTTGTGGCCCAGTGGGTCTTGGGCTGTGTATATGACTTCTTTGTACCTCAACTTCCTTGTCTATAAAAGAGAGACAAATTTTTACCTGAAGGGAGTGCTGTGAAAGTTAAATGCCTGGGGAGATCTCAGCAGAACTCTGGAAGGTGGTGATTGGGCACAACTACAAAGCTGTGATATTATTATTATTATTATTATTATTATTATTATTATTATTTTGGTACCGGGGATCGAACTCAGGTCCTTGGGCTTACGCAGCAAGCAGAGAAACCACTGAGCTAAATCCCCGGCCCCTATTTTATTATCAATATTGTAGTAATGGGATGGGGACCCAGGGGGGCAGTCCTTAAATAGAGCTGAGATTTAGGAACAAAGGGGGCCTGGTTGGTGAGAAGTAAAGCAAGTGTGAAGGGAGGCATCTGGAGTAGGGCACTTCCAGGGTGCTCTATCTGCCACCAGGGCTTGGGGACCTTGGCTCCCAGCTCTTCTCCCAACTGCCAGGAGGGGGCACTCATGATTGGGGCACCAGTCACTGTTTCCCAGGAGGGAGGTGGGAGGGGGAGCCACCCTGGGGCTCTGACCTGGTTCCTTCCTCCTGTTGAACAAGGATCTCAGCTCGGGAGCTTGAATTAAAGACAGAAGAGTCTTGTCCCCCAAGCAATGACCTGGCCCAGCTTCCAGGGCTTCCTATGTGGACTCTGCTCACCTTCTGACCTTCTGGGGGAACCTTGAAGGGAGCCTGGGAGGCGAGCAGCTGCCAAAATGAGCATCAAAGCGCCTCGGGCACAGGGACCGAGAGCAATGGGGCTTTGAACATCGTAGGTTTCTCAGAGATCCCAAACTTTCAATCTGCCGTTAAAAATAAAGTGTTTCTTTTTTTCAATTTCAAAGATTTGCAGTTGTTTTTTTTTTTAATGCAGTTTATGTATGAAGAAGTCTGAGCAAAATAATTTGGGGAATTTGGGAGATGATTAGTATCATGTAATATTTATCGGTTTTCTCTTAATTTTAAAGGTAACATATGTTCAATCTGGAAACTTGTAAAACACAGAAAAAGACAAATTTAAAAATCAACCCAAACCCACTCACTGCAAATTCTCACTGTTCCTAATAATGATGCATAGTTATATTTTTGAGTTCTTATTGCAAAAATATTCCAGCTATTGAACTGAAACTTCAAATGCATGATCTTATTTTGTCCACCGTATAGGTTAGTGCTATAATTATCCCCATTTCACAGATGAGGAATGTGAAGCTTTGAGCAGCTCGCAGCCTATTTGATATCATCTACACCAGAGGAGAAGTAGCAGAGCTAGAATCCAAACACAAACCTGTCTGACTGAGCTACACAAATCACCACTGCATTCAGCTTGCTTTCTGGGTCACATCCTCACAGCGTGTCTCCTGTGCATATATATGCGTTTATATTTATACTTATGCTGACTGCATTCTTCAGACTGGTTAGCAGCCTATCCTTTTTACTTTCTAACACATTATGCACATTTTCTCAAATCAACATATATTCTTCTACAGCACTATTTTTAATGTCTGCATAGTATTCTGTAGTTTAAGCAAGAGGTCCTCAAACATTAGCTCCAGCATCATCTGGGAGCTTGTTAAAAATGCAAATTCTCAGGTCCCACCCCAGACTCTTCCGCATGAGAAATTCTGGGGGTGGAACCCAGGAATCTGTGTTTTAACAAGCCCTCTCGGTGACTTTATGCACACTAGCATTTAAGAATGGATCCTTTAGCTTCTGCACAGCAAGAGAAACCACCAGCAGTGTGAAGAGACAACCCACAATGTGGGAAAAAATCTTCACCTGCTCTTCCTCAGACAAAGGTCTACTATCTCGAACCTATAAAGAACTTAAAAAGATCAGGCCTCCCAAATTTAAAGACCCAATCCAAAAATGGGCATCTAAAATGAACAGACATTTCTCAGACAAAGAAGTAGAAATAGCAAATAAATACACAAAAAAATGTTCAACATTACTGGTCATTCGAGAGATGCAAATGAAAACAACGCTGAGATTCCACTTCACTCCAAAAAGAATGGCTGCTATCATGAAATCAACCAATAACAAATGCTGGCGGGGCTGTGGGGAAAGAGGAACCCTGCTCCACTGCTGGTGGGAGTGTCGACTGGTGCAAGCACTGTGGAAATCAGTATGGAGATACCTCAAAGAACTAGGACTGGAAGTCCCATTTGACCCCGCTATTCCACTGCTGGGGATCTTCCCCCAAAGAATTAAAAGAATCATACCACAGTGATATATGTGCACCCATGTTCATAGCAGCACAGTTTGTAATAGCTAAAACTTGGAAACAGCCCAAATGCCCATCAACTGGAGAATGGATAAAGAAAATGTGGTTTTTTAATAAAATGGAGTACTACTCAGCCATAAAAAACGAGAAATTAGAGACATTTATAGCTAAGTGGATGCACATTGAGGCAATACTCTTAAGTGAAATAAATAGGACACACATGTATAAATACCGAATAGTTTCTCTGGTGTAAGAAACTGAAAGTGTAAATAAGGTCTAAATGTATAATAGGTAATGTGAAATAGGAAGCAAAGGGGCAAAGGGGAAGGAAATGGGAGGGCTAGGGGAAAGGATAGAAGGGAATGGGATTAATATGAGAAAATGGAAAAATAGGAACAAAATCTTTGTAAATAGAGAGAAATGGAGGGGTTGAAGGGAGGGCTGGGCAAGGGTGAAAAATAAGAACCAAGGGAGTCTATGTAAAGGTGCAAATTTCCAATGATGAATGCCATTATATTGTATACCTAAAATGTACCAATTATTAGAATGAATAATCAATAATGCAAAATAGGAAGAAAAGGTCCACAGGGGTAGGGGTAGTGGGAGGGGCAGGGGAAAGGAAAGAAGGGAAAGGAAAAATGCTGAGAAATGGAAAAAAATGGAAATAAAGTCTTTGTAAATAGGGAAGGGTGGAGGGCTTGAAGGGAGGCTAGGAATGGGGGAAAAATAAGAACCAAGATGCATTATGTAAAGGTACAATTCCCAATGAGAAATGTAATTGTGTTGTATACCTGCAATGTACCAAAAAAAGAATTTAATTTTTTAAAAAAAGAAAGAATGGATAGTATTACACCAAAATATATATATATATATATATATATATATATATATATATATATAAGAATGGATCCTTTAGACACTTAGCATTCTTCTTTACTAAGTCTAGAACGGATACATTTAGATTGTGCCCAGGTTTGAGTCATCAAAATCAAGGCAACATGAAAAACAAGAAAGTGGTTTTAAAAGAAAGCATGTGTCAAAACAAGCAAAAACATTAACTACTAAATGTGATATTTTAAAAGAAACTAAGGAAAAGCAGGAGAGACTTTGGTCAGACATAATGGAGTACTTTTTTTTCCTAGCAGGACAACCTGGCAGGAAGGATATGGCTGGAGTATTTCCAGTCTCCTGTGGGAACAGTTTAGGCCCACAGGCAGCCTGGGGGGTACAATGCCCCCCAGTACTGTGATGAGCTCTAGGCCCTCTCTCGCTGGGAGCTAAGGGCTGAGATGTTTATTAAAGAGACAGCTGCTGTCTGGGCCCACCCAGCAGCGGGAGGGCAGAGGGGTTTGAGAGCTTGGAAGGTGGATCTGGAGGGCAAGCTGGTCATGTGCCTTCCAGCTGGGCCGCTGTGAGGACTTGGCCTGCTCCTCACCACTGCCCAGCCAGCCTCATGGTCATTAGCCTGAGGCCAAGCCCAGACTTCTGAAATCAACTACAGGCCCTTCCCCGGGGTCTTGGAAGACACCCTCCATCTGACTCCAAGTCAATATCTGTCAACAGGGCATTTTGCTGCCTGTTCTGGAGCCAGGCGATCACTAATGCCTGCCAGTTCTCATTTCCCATCCAGCTCCTGAGCCTGCCTGTTGGCAGAGAAAGTTTCCTGGAATCTAGCAGCCCTGAGGAATGGCTTCTCAAAGGACAAAGGAAAGCAACTTTAACTTACTGAGAGCATGTGTCAATTTCCTTGCCTGTAAAATGGGGGTAATAGTCCCTGACCCTGGAGGACAGGGATTCAGCAGTGGCTGTAAATGTAACTCCTACCTATTAGATGGATTTTGCTGGCATTGCTGTTTCTTTATTCTGGAAGCTGCTGCTATGCCTGGCTAGTGAGGAAAATGTGGGTCTTTGGGGAACATACTGGCCTGGGTTCAGGTCATAGCCCTTCCACTTCCAGATTGTGTGACCTTGGATGGGATATGTCTCTTTTTCAAACTTCCACATCCTCATTAGTAAAACCAAGGCAATGGTACCAAACAAACATGGGGCCTGCATGGGCTAATGAGAGAGGGAAAGAGAGAGAGAGAGAGAGAGAGAGAGAGAAAGAGGGAGAGAGAGAGAGAGATATTGAGAGAGAACCCAGCATGGAGTGTGGCACACATAGGCTGCTTAGCATAGGCTTGTTGAACCTGGTTTTCAATCCTTCCTGCTCTAGGAAGCTCAGCTGTCTTTCTGGGTAGGAGATCATGTCATGATCTGCATTGTGACACTGGATACCTACAAGTTTGGGTTTTGGCCTTGAATATGTTACTGTACCACTCCATGTCTTGATTTTCTCATCTGTAAAATGAGAGAAATGATAGCATCAAAGTCACAGGGCTCTTGTGAGAATAAAATAAAATTGTGTTCTTAAATGGGAGTGCTTGTTAGGTATCATTACTATCATTTTTTTCTAGGTATGGCAAAGGCTGACTCTGTATCATCAAACAAGAAAAAGCAAAAATGTCCTGAGAGTTGACTGCTTTTCAGTTTTGATTGGACATTCAGTCAGCAGATATAGATTGAGTACCAGCTCTGTAACTGGCTGCTTACCGGCCCGTTGGTCCTTTGCATTTGGGATTTGTGAAGGGTTTGACACCTGGCAGAGAAGTCTCAGTATAGGAGGGTGGTATGTGGGGGGAGGCACCGTGAAGGTCAGAGGAGGGGGCTTGCCTTGGCACCTTCCACCGAGGAAGCCAATTCCCTGGCTCCTCTCACAGCAGTGGCCAGGTCTGACAGCCCCAGAAAGGCAAGCCCTTGAGAAATTTCAGGTTAAAAATCAGCTCTAAGATTCCACTGCAGGTTATTCAAAGGAGAAAAAGAATGAAAATCAATGCACACCCAGTCTCCAGGTCTGAAGAGCAGTCGCATCTTGTTTGTTACCTGAAGGGATCAATACGAGATGCTCCTTCTGCTCTGTTTTTTAAGCTCAATATGATGGATGCAATTTGGTTGACAATTATGAACAATCAGTTATCTTGTAGTCTCACTCCTGCCGCTGGCCGCCTGATCGGGCAATCATGAGCTATTACCAAGGAAGGTGTCACTGCTGAGGGGCTGAATCCTACCCACTTACCAATGATCGCTCAGAAGTGAAGGGAATTTGCTGATCAATTGAGTCACTGGGATGGAGAAGTTATGAATGTTCCAATGCAGAAGAAGCCTGGCTTCTCAAGTTTTTGGATGCATGAGCTAGGGCGTAGGTGCCTATTGATTAAATCATCTATCTCTCTGGCTTTGAAACTTTCAAAAGAGTCTGGGTTAGGGCTTGCCAGAGTTCAGACAATCAAGTGCCCCTTGCTGCCATCAAAAATGCAGAGGGCAAACTGTCTTCATGAATTGGATAACCAAATTAGGTGGATTTTAAAAAACAAAAAACAAAAACAGACAGATCTGAGCTTGGCAATTCTCTGCTAAGGAAGATTCCTCCAAGAGACATGGCCTGTGGTCACTGCCCAGAAGTAGCCTACAGGTCAATCCTAGGCAGTGTGGCTGAACACCAAGGACCTCAACCTCTTTTCTGGTCATGGACTTTTTTGAAAAACTAATGAAGACTCTGCTCCCTCTCAAGAAAATTGCTCAGATATCCCAAGGTTTACATATCATTGTAGGGGACTGTGTCAGTTCATTGTCACCTTGACTGGATTAAGAGACTCCTGGAGAGGTGATTTGCTAATGATGGTGCCGTATTCATAAGTGGATTAATTCATTGATGTTCACAGCTGAATGTGCTGTTCGGCCCAGTTGGAGGAGGTAGGCCACGGGCAAGAACTGCTTTTGGAGGATACATCACTGTTGGCCCTCTTCTCTTGTGCTCTGCTTCTGGCTGCCCCAAAGTGAGAATCTTTGCTCCACCACACCCTTTCACTATGCTGCTTCTGCTTTGGAGCCAGCCAACTATGGACTGAACCCTCCAAAATAGTGAACAAAATTAAACCTTTCTCATTTAGGTTATAGGTGTTGGGTATTTTGTCCCAGAAACAGGGAAAACTGACCAATACAAGGCCTTGTGAAACCTAGGGTAATAATGTCAGACTGAGGGTTTTGGAACAATAAATTTTCATTCTTATCTAGGCTCCACCATTTGCAATCTGGGTAATTTTAGGTGAGTAACTATATTCTCCACATCTCTGTTTCCTCCTTGTAATGTGGATGGTAATATCTACCTTATAGACTTGCAAGACAATTCACGTACTTAGCATGTAGTAAGTGATTCATAAACATTAACCAGTATCATTATTAATAGAAACAATAATGACAATAAGAAAGAGCTTTAAGTCATGTAATCTCTCTGTGCTGCCTCTGTAAAATAAGAACACTCCTCACTGTTTATATTTACCTATTGATTTATGTGAGTGTGTGATTCATTCCTAACTTCCTCACCAGACTGCATGGGCCATGAGGCCAAGGTTCACATGAAATGGCTCAATTTACCCTTGCATTTCCAGCTTTACCAGAGTGCTTGCCACAGGCAGATGCTCAATATATATTTATTGAATGGACTGATGGATGGATGGAGAGGTTAAGAAGGAAAGACTTTCCAGAGAGCCAGTCCCTTTCAGGTGTGAGTCCAAAGGAAGTAGGAAGAGGAGGAGCCCTGTGACAGTTAACTGATTGCATAAACCTGAATATAAAAGGCCCAACTAAATTGGATCAGCATAGTTCTGCATGTGGCTGAAGGGATTTACTGAAGGCAGAAGACCCACCTAGGGTGTGAGTAGCACCGACCAATAGGTAGTAGCCTGAATGGAATAAAATAGAAACAAAGAAGCAAGGCTCATTCTGCTTCTTCAAAGGAGCTACAGTCTTCACCTTCACCTTGAACGTGGTCTCCCAGCTTCCAGCACAGGCTCTTCAGCCTCTAGCACAGATCCTTCAACCTTCTATCACAGACCCTTAGGCCTCCTGATATGGACTCGAATGGGACACTACAGTGAGCCCCAGCCCTTGAACTTTGACTGGATCCTTTAGATCTCCACCATGCAGACAGCCCTTTCATGCTCTTCCACACCTGACTCTGAAGACAGCCATTGTAAGCCTACCCAGTGAATACTTACATATTTATATATATTGCATTAAATCTGTCTCTCTAGTGAGCACTGACTGATACAAGCCCTATCTCTAGTGGTCAATGTCGTGAAGGCCTCACACCCCTGAATCAAAACCCAGCTTTCCTGCTATCCCAGGGTATTGCTGCTAGGGACAGAATAGAGCTGAGGGTCCTGTATATGCCCCTACTATTTTTCTACCCTGCCTCACCCTTTCTCATTGAAGGGCAACCTTGTGCCCTGGTCTTCTTGCCAAACACCCACTTGCAGAGAATCTGACTCATTCAGGAGCTCCGGAGGCATCTCTAGATTCTATTCTTGAGGGTGTTCACATTTTAATGATAAAGGATGAAAAATTTAAGTGCAAGGAGTGATTCACAGATGTCAAGACAGCAGGCCCCTCCTGATGTTCAGAGAGAAGGTCTCTGGATAAGGAGGGTTAGACCCTGGTGGCTGATGCCCTACAGACAGGTTTGTGGATCATGTGGCTTCTTTCCCACCCCTGTGCCTAACATCTACTGCTCCAAAGTCTTTATTTCTAAAACAGGACTGGGCTTTCAACGATAGGTATCATGGAGCCTTTTAGAATATAGCCACAGACTCTCCTTAGCCCTTCCTCTCCCCCTCCCTAACCTCAGGCTCCTCCACCTGCCCAGGCCTCCTAGCCTGGCTGGAAGCTCATGATTCAGTGTCTCCCAGAGACAGGAAAGCGGGGGTCAAACTGAATAACTAGGCTGCTAAGAAGCCAGAACCAGGATGTAGGCACCGCATTCCCCTCCTAGTAATTAGGCAGGAGCTGATGGGAGAGACGGGCAGCAGAGCAGGTGTGCAGTTTCAAAAAAGCAACCACAAAGTGTTTGCAGATTCTCCTTTTAAACAGTCTCCCAGAGGGCCCGGATGGCTATTAGTGACCTCAGAGAACCCTGGGGGTAGGCAGTGGAGGGAGATGGATCAGCAAGGAGGCCTTTTCCCAGGCTCCCTGGGAGGGAAATCACTTTCCCAATGAAAACCAGATGCACTTTAGCCCAAGTGGCTGGTCTGTGCCATGCTCATTTGATATGCATGGGCCTGGCATTGGCTCTAATGGCAAGGCATGGTGACTTTGGCTTTCAGACTCAGCGTGGCCTTGCCACTCCCTTCCCAGGCCACTCTATGACTTGCATTAGCGAAAGGAACATACTCTCTGACCAACAGAAGGCACCTGTCCATGCATGCCTACACACACAGGCACTTTGGGCTGGGTTCTGACCATATATACCAGGGGTGGCAGAGGAGTTACCTCTAAATCCAGCTGCAGATCCTCAGGGAGCTGTAGATCCTCACTGAATCATAGAGCAGTGGACAGCTACGGAGGAAGAGCACCAATCCGAAGTCAGGAGACAGGGGCCAAGTCCAGCTGAGCTAAAAACCACCTAGTATTAGTACCTACATCACTGTACTGTCTGTATCATGGGCCATGTCTCCTCAAATTCTCACAACTCATGTTCAAATAGATATTATCCTGTACTATAGACTAGGAAACAAAGATCAAGTACTTTGCTTGACATCATACAGTAAGAGGCAAAGCCAGGATTCAAAGCAGCTCTGTTAGACTCCAGCCAAAACACTAAGCAGAAGTGTCACTCTGCTGCTTACTAACCTCATGACCTCAGAGCCTCAGTTTCCTCATCTGCAAAATGGAAGCACATACCTTTTCTTCCTATCCAGGATTATTGTGAGGATAGTAGACTATAGACAGACAGACAGACAGATTCCCTGGACTTTTAAAGCCTCATTGTCCATGTTCAATTCAGACTAGGGAGTTAGACTGAGCCAGAAGAGACCATTCTAGAGACTCTCAACATGGAAATCTAACTCCAATAACTTGAGAAACTTTCTCTTTTCTTTTGTAGTAAAGATTGGAATGGACATATGGTAGAAGATTGGCAATGCCTGAAAAGAATCAAGGTGAGGGATTTCAGATAACCTTTATCTTGATCTCCTTGAGCCCTGGGCTCCTGCCCACCGACTCCATTCTACATCCAGCTGCCCTTTGTCTGGTTGATAGTCCCTCAAGGCAGCACTCTTAGGGCCCCAGCCAAGGGACATTCACTTTGCTTGTCCCAAGTCAGAGACCATAGAGAAAACATTAGTGAGCTTTCTAAGATCAGGGACTGGGCCACCCAGAGGCTGAACAGCCTTGGCTCATGATGAGTAAAGCCACCAGGTCTCAGCTGGCCTAGGATGACAGAGGGAGCAGAATTCCCATTCCAAACCACAGTCCTCTCCTCCCATTATCCTTGGCAAGAGTAAAGCTGTAGGAACCTGTGTGGGAAGCTAGAGGGGTACCTAGCCTGCTACTCTGTTTCCTCTACTCTAGAATCTCCCAGCTATGGGTTCACAGGGACGAGTGCATTCCAGGTGTGAAAGGTGCTAGGAGACACAATAGTGTGATGAAACTGATCTGAAAAGCCCTTTGTCCCAGAGCTGGGGGAGGCCATAGGTGACCAGGGTGTAGGGCTTTGGAGAAAAGCTCCAGTAGGTGGCTTGAAGATGAGCTGCTGGTGCAGAGGAGCCAAGGGCCCCTTCTCTCACTTTGCTCATCTTACCGCTTTTTACTAGAGATTCTGCCCAAAGCACATATCAACTATGTGTGTATATATACATATTTATATGTTTGACATGTGCTTATGTGTATACTTACATGAGCATGTTCATGTGTGTGACAACACATATAAGTGCATGCACATGAGTATTTAATACATGTGTGAGCTCTTGTGGTTACACGTGAGCATTTATTCCTAACCTCTGTCCTGACACCTTGTCCTACCTAGGTAACTGGGCTTTCAGAGTCTGGCTTTTCCCTGCAAGAGTCTATACATTTATAGAGAAATCTCGCTTTTGTGCACAGATTCCTTTCCCCTCTGAGAAGAATAAAACTCCCAAATCTGCGGACCTCTTTATAAGTTCTAAAGCATTATTCTAACAGATGGTCTGTGTACATCTCAAACCCAGTGGTCCCACACTGTCACTTATTACCAGTTATTCTAAATTCCCTGCAGTTCTAACGGTGCCTGAGATGGGTATCGTCACCCTTCCAACCTCCTTCATCTCTTGTGTCTCATCTCTTAGAGGCCTGCAGCTCTTCCTGTGGATGGTTACCTTTTCTATGTTCACCACCAACACTGAGGCCCAGCTCTGATCACCACAAATGTATTCCACTCACCAGGCCCTCAATGGTCTGGACACCAGGCTCTCAGGGCCCAGTGTACCTAATACAGGCACAAAAGAAAACCATTTAAACAAGCATAAGGCAGATCATCTCACTGCTCATTCAGACCTTTTGCTGGGTTCCTGTAGCTTTTGAAGCCAGCTACATCTGGATCCAAATCTCCCCTTTGATGCTTGCTACCTGTCGGACGCTGGTAGTGCCGTAAGGGACCTCTCTGAACCCCACCTCAATTTTCAGTTATGATGAAAATGAACCAAGACAACACGTGAAAGTATTTCAAAGTGTCTTTTATGTAATACAATATGTCTATATATAGTATAACTATACATTTATATTATATAAAATACATATTTTATTAATTTCAGTTCCTTGGTTTACGGAGAAGCAGTGATGTGTGCGTGCATGCATATGTGTATAAATTTGCAAATATGTAAGAAAATGAGTTTTGTATGTTGCCATATGCACAGAAATACTCTTTTTACCTATCTTTTTATTTATTCATTCAGCAAGCATCTGCTGACACCTATTGTGACCTATGAATTAGTTCAAATGTATAGAAAGATATAGGTTCCAGCCTTTTAGAATCTGACATCACTGATGAAGTCCTTTCAAATCATAAGCCCTGAGAAATGTCAAGTTTACTTATCTAGTCCTAACCCCTTTCTGATCAGAATTCATAGGTGCAATTAGGTTCTAGGGGTGGCCTGGCTAGCTCTCTCCCTCCCTAGCTGAGGGTCCACTGGCAGGCATCATTGTCCTAGAAGTCCCCAGGTTCAACAGTCCTTTCCCAGCCTGGAAGGCTAGTCATCTGCCCTGCTTTGCTCTGCAGAGTGAGGTCTGATCAGTGCAGATGGCAGCCCTGGGCAGAGGGGCAGAAGTGGAGCTGAGGCCCCTGCCCACAAAATCTGGAAAAGTAATGCTTACATTTGGAGTAAGGGTGGGAGGTGGAGGTCGACGAGACTCCAGCAAACTGAAGTCTCCAATCTACTTTCAGGAAAGAGCTCCATTAACAGGAGCGTTTGGGGAAAAAAACAAAAACACTAATCACCATCCGAAATGTACATGCTATTTCCCATCTGGTGTTCGGAATTGGATCGTCTCGGGAGTTTCAGACAAATGCAGCAGATGGGCTGGGTTTGGAGCTCATCTCCCCACAGGCAGTGGGGAGAAGAAGAGACTTGGCACAGGAAGCCTGCATGAGTGAAGAATGGTGGGCCCCACCGGGTCCCTGTCAACCGGGTCCTGGAGGAAGCCCCCTCCCCCCCACTGATGCCCGATGCAGCCATAGCAGCTGTGTTGGCTGCCCTGTGGCTTCTGGTCCACTCTGGGAGGCGGCAGCAGCTCATGCTCTCAGTTTGCAGAAACTCTAGTTAGGCTACAGTGATGTCAGGGAAGGATTCAAGGGAATCAGAGCTTGCTGTCATCGCTTCCCAGCTGCACAGCTTCCACCGGTCACTCACTATAGAAGATAGGCAGGGCCTCTGAGCCACCAAAATGCTCAGAGGAGGTCAGTGGGAAATGGCCGGCACTGGCCTGCATATGTTCATATTTGCCTTGGATGCCCTTAAGCAGGACAGTTGAGAGTTTTCATAGAGGACAGGGCCATAATGATTGACAGTCTTCTGCAGGCAGGAAGCCTCACCCTTGAGCTTGTGGCCTTCCAGGCCAAGGGAAGAGGTGTCAAAGGTCCCCATGCTGCACCCCTGCAAATGTGTGTGTGTGTGTATGTTGCCAACAACAGCTCATCCTGTGACCTTTGAGTGGACCTAGGATGGCAGAAGGCAGGAACCGGTCCCAGCAGGTAGATAGAAAAATTGGGAGGGGAAAAAATAGGATGGGAAAATAGGTCAGGAAAATGGGGCCCCTGGAGAGAAGGACCGTGGAGAACAATGATCTCAGAATTCTCCACTCTCAAGATCCAGTTTAGAGTGGAGATAGCCCCTTCCCCTCCTCCACCTGAGCCCCACTGCTGATAGGGGGGTCACTGATGACTGCTGTCCTATCAGGTGGCAGGATGCCACCAACACCTTTCTTTTCTGCAGTGACTTTCAGTCTTCCTCCCGGGACACCCCCTACCGTCTAATTAAAGGGAGAAAAGTAATTAAGGAAGGGCGTGTAACACTCCCTGTAACACTGAGCTTAATAACGCCTCCGACCCCTCCCCCACTTCCAATCCATAAATATGACGCGCAGAACAACTCATTGCAACACCAAATTGTTTATTGCTTGCTAAGCTGGAAAGCACTTGAATTAACCTCCTGTATAAGTGGAGTTAGGAAAGATCCAGGCATCTTTAAGTGGAAAGAGGACGTGAGCCAGACAGAGTCCTTGTCAGAGAAACTGCAAGATGGGGCCCCATTCACTCCCTCACCCATGCACTCATTCATACAAGCATTTATTGAGTGGCCACTGTGCAACAGACTTGTGGCAGCGGTCAGGATACAGAGGAGAATAAACCAATATTGCCTCTACAGTTAGAAACATCTTGTCCTTTGCAGTTTTAAAAATGGAAGCTGTGGCCCAGAGAGGGGAGGGCCTGCTACACTGGAGAGCAAACCCTTCTGGGGCGGGAGCTGAAATGTTCCTGACTGGACCATGGCTATTCAACAAGCCTATGGCATATTCCAGACACTGTGAGAGGTACAGAGACAAAGCAGACACTGCCCTTGACCTAGAGAAACTCCAAATCCAGTTGGAGGGGCAGAGAGAGAATAGTATTAATTGCAGCATTGGGAGACCCACTCCTTCTTTGAGATGTGTGGAAAGAGCAGGGGAAGTTCAAGGACCGGAACAGCTAACTTTGTCTGGGGGAGCTGTAGAAAGGATCACAAAGGAGCTGACATTGAAGTTGGATTTTGAAGCATAAACGGAAATTCCCAGTGGAGAAAAAGGTGCGGGAAGATCTAGGTATGGAGAAAAGCCTGTGCAAAGGCCCAAAGGCATGAAAGAGTAGTTGGCGCATTGGGGTTGAAGTGGAGACAGGTGGGGGATGGTGAGGGAGCCATGTGACAACATTAAAGAAGACGAGATAATGTGTAGTCCATGAAATCGGATATGGTCCAGAGGTTAAGCAGACAGGAGCCAGGGTGCTGGATTCCCACTTTCTAGCTGAATCTCCCTTTCCTCATCAGTCAAGTGAGAATTATAATAGTCCCTAGTTCATAGGGCGATGGTGGGGATTCGAAGAATTAATACATGCCAAGCACTTAGAATGGTGCCTGGCATGCAGCAAGCCCCAAGTGCCCATGATTATTACTATTTACTTCTTATAACTGCCTACCCTGTGATACTTGTCCAGGAGCCACTGGACGGTTTAGAGGAGAACAGCCCCCTGTCTTTGCATTTTGCATTTTGGAAAGGCTTCTCCAACAGTGGCTGAAATACCATGGGTCCCTAAACATTACTGTCTCAGAATCACCTAGATTCCCAGAATTTGCTCAAATACATATTCCCAAGCCGTGTCCCAAAATTACTAAGTCAGTGTCCCCCAGATAAATGATTACAAGGGATCTTCTGGGGATGATGAAAATGTTCTAAACCTGGATTATGCTGATAGTTGTACAACTTCATAGATTCACTACAAACCATTGAACTGGACACTTCAAACAGATGACATTCGTGGTCTGTAAATGATACCTCAACAAAATCATTTTAAAAAGGCAACTCCCCTGGTGATTCTGGTAGACATCTTATTATTGGGGTGAGGAGGCTGGGGACAATGGTCTCAGCACCTGACAGCAGAGCCAGTGGGTGGAGTGGGGATTTGAGCAAATCCATGGGTGGCTGGCTCAGGGCTCCCCTGAATTTACGACTGCTTCATTGGGCTTCAAATCCTCTCTCACCTTGATCAAGGAAGCCACTGGGTTTTGCTCAGGGACTCTCTGTCCTCTGGGTACCTCACTCACCAGCATCAACCTCCCATTACAGCACATGACCTGATATTTGAATGCTCTGCTTCCAGGCCTAGCTCTCGATGTGTCCTGACAGCTCCTAAAGGGTAGCACACAGAGCTGGGCACAAAGCACACATTGGCTGCTCTGGGAACGGACCATCCTTGGATTCCTGTGTGAGGCATGGATGGTGCTGCAGAAGTTTTGTGGGGCCCTAGGTATCTGGCCCTGCACGCATCTTCTCAGGAGCAGATGCTGAACTTGGCCTTCACCTCTTGGTTGCAGCGGCAGCAGCTACTCTTGCCAACACATGTCTTTATCTGCTTCCTTCCCTTTTCTGCCTGTAATCAGCCTTTGTTGCTATGTTTTGCCCTTTCAAGGCCCGGAAATGCTTATAGGGGTGACTCCTCTTTTTGTGTCCCCACATCTTCCAACTTTGTCCCCTCTGCTCCTCCCTGAGTTACCACATCTCCCATCTGTCCTCCTCTAGCTCTTCCCTGTGTCCCAAGGGCTCCTGCTTTGGCAATAACCCCTAATTTGTCCCTTTGTCTGCTAGATGGGATGTCAAGTTCTCATCTGTCTCCTCAAACCCTACTCATGCTCCCTTTGTCCTTTTCTGTGTCCCCATGGTTCCTATATGTATCCCCCATCACTGCCTATGCCCTTTGCCTCCCCCATGTCTCTCTTCAAACCCCACTTGTGACGGACCCTATAGTTCTCTTATGTCACCTCAGCCACTCCTAGTCACTGGGACAGTGGGCCACCAGTTATGCTTAGAAAAAAATAAATGTATAGAGGAGGGAAGCAGCTGGGTGGATTTTTGGAGCTAGATTGAAATGTGATGCATGTAAAAGTGTCTTCCCTTGAATTATCTGAAAAATTTCTTTCTATTTTTGGCTCAATAGCATGTGTGCAGATGGAGGTACCACCCCAAACTCCCCACCACAGGCTGTGGAGTTTTTGTCCATACTCCTGCCTTTCTGGCCCAGCTCTGGTCCCAGGAGCAAGAATCAGCCAGATCCTAACTCCCAAATGAAGGGCTTTTAACTCCCTAGGGCACATGTGACCGCTGGCTCCCTCAAGAAGAGTCCAAGAGAGGAGTGCTGTAAAAAGCTGCCAAGGGCCCCATCCTTGGGCACTGTCATGCTCCTCTCTTCCCTGGGGCATCACGGTCATTATTGAAGGCTCAAGTCCTCTGTCCCAAAGCATAGGGATCACCTGTCCCTTGGCAGAAGCAGTCAGTGGGTTGTGTCAGAGTTCCTTGTGTCCCGTTTTCTATCTGTCCTCAAACTGCTCAGTTTGCTGAGCTTCTTTGAGCATCCCAGTGCTTGGAAAGGATGTGTGCACACACTCAAGAGCAAACACTTGGCTGACTGAGTCAGTAGAGCACAATGAAGCCAAATCCGAGCAATGAGACTGTGGCCACTGGCACCTGTCCCCAGCCAATTTACTCAACCCAACCAAACCCAGATGGAAAGCGGAAGCCTGAGGCTAGCAGGCAGAACTTGGTTCCCCCATCACCCCATCCTCTTGGCCTCCCCCACCCCGATGACGGAGCTGAGCCTGACTACTACTGCCAAGCCTCCTTTGTGTTGGTCTGGACTCTCACCCAGCCTCCCCTCCCACTGCCATGGCAGCTGCATTCCATTGGCCCCCGGGGACACGGTGGTGTTTGGCAGCCACGCCCCTGGCATCCCAAAAGCTCCTAGCTCTGAATCAGGATGGGAACGAGTGTTGTCTTCTAAATGGGTCCTTCTGAATTGTTCCTTTAGGTCAGAGGCTGAGAAGTTCCCTGAGGATGAGTGGGTACTAGGCTGAGACACAGGGAGGGATAAAGAATATTTCAAATGTTGGAACCAAGAGGAAGCCCAGGAGGGTGAGGATGAGGGCTTGCTAGTGGGGAGGGAGCCTGGAGAAATGTCAAAATGTGGCATCAGGTTTGGAGTGCAAGCCCTAGGATTCCTTTCCCCAGAAGACGTTAGCTTGCCAGATGAACACAGGTACCCCTCCAACTCAGCAACCCCACTGCATCAATCCTGAGTCCTTCCCACCCCATCATGTGCATCCCAGGGAATCTGGATGCTCAGGATCTCTTCCCACCTCTCTGTGTGTGCACACGTGTGCATGCCTACTCACGTGCATGTGAACATGTTGCTCTTCCCACTGGAGGTTTGGAGATTTTTGCTTGGGTTCTATTCAGGAGTCTGACAAGTCCAAGCAGCAGGGACACTTGATTGCTAAGTGCAACTGTTCTGTGCTCATCATGTATATTGAGTCATTTAATCCTCATAACAATTGCAGTTTGATGGTATTATTATTCCCATTTTACAGGCAGGAAACAGAAGCACAGAAAACTAGGTCGATTGTCCAGGAATATTCAGCTAGTAAGAGCCAGGGCTGATTTGAAGCCAAGCTACCTGGTTCTGGACTTCATGATTTCACCAGTCCTGGGGGATGTTAGTTCTGACCTTGTGTGTGTGTGCGTGTGTGTGTGTGTGTGTGTACATGTGCCTGCACCTCTGTTTGTGCCTGAAAAGGCATTGTACCAGGGACAAATTCTCTTTCACTCAGGCTTGTTGGCTGCCTTTGGTGAAATCCTAAGGAATTTTCCCTTCCTCTGCCTTGAGTGAGACTGAAGCTCTCCCCTGTCCAGGCTGCCTCTGCCTCCGATCAGCTCTGTGAAGCTAATGCATTTGCAAAAAGCACATCTGGAAGAAGAGGTGCTTGAAAGTGGAGGGGTCTTGATTCCTAGCATCTGCTGCACTTAAAATTTTGTCCACTCCCAGCCCTATTCCAGGCACAAACAACAAGAACTTTCTCCAACATTTTTGATTGCTTAAAAAATCTTTCTCAAACAAGGTGGGATTGAAGCTATTTTATTTGGGATCTTCTGTACTGTGAGGTGGATATCATGGGAAGTCAGGAAACCAGAGCGCCCCAGGCCCTGGGCTGGTAAAGCAGCATCTCTTGCCATAGCCTGCTCTCCCCCTCTCCCTCAGCTTCTCCTCTTGAGTGACCAGGGAATGTGCTCCCCTCTACTCAAGCCTGGCCACCTGCCACCTCGCCTGTCTTGCAGGCAGAGCACCACTATACCTGCATGCCAGAGAGGCACAGGTGTGCCTGCGCCACTCACACAGTGTACCACCTGCTGGAATCTTGGCGGAGGGCGGACTTGGGATGGGATCCACAGGAGAGGCAGTCTGTAGCATAATTAAGAGGGAGCAAAACACAAAACAAAACAATGTTTTCCTTCTCCTCTCTTTTCTGCCACTTGCCCTAATTATTTTCCCACTTTAAAATTCTACATCAACTTTAATTAAGCTGGCCTCGGGCAGGGAAGTCTGGCAAACTTGGAGAAGTTCACTTGTTTATTTTCTTATCACCCAGTGATTGGATTTTCACGGGCTCACTCTGTCTCTTTCTCTCTAAGGAGGGATGACAACAGCCTCCTGCCTGCAGGGGGACAGGTGCGGCCGAGAATTGTCTTTCTGCAGCCTTTGAGGGAGACACTTCTCCACAAAGATCTCTTGTTGGCCAACTCATGCTCCGGGATTACTTCCCCTCCCCCTTTCTTCTTGTTACGTACTCTGCAAGGTTGGGTGTCACGGAGGAGAAGCAAATGTCAATCAGTGGAGAGAGCACTGGACTTGGGGTCCAGCAACTTGAGTCAGAAGCTGTTTTGCAACTTAGTTTTTGGGAACAAGTCATTCATGCATTTGTTCATTCACTCGCTTATTCATTCGTTTGCTCACTCTCTTATTTATTCATTTATGTATTCATTCACTTTCTCCCTGTTCATTCACCTATTTTCTCATTCGCCTCCTCTCTCCTCATCACATTGAGCAAAGGATTGTGCCTGCTTCTGTCTTCCCCAGCAAAACTTATTTGTGGGCAAGTTATTTGACTCCTCTGAGCCTGTTTCTTCATCCCTGCATCCTGAGTTGTTTCAAGGACAAAAAGAGATCATGTAAACGGGAGCCAGTGTGGTTCCTGGCTCAATGTGGTGGCGCCATGTGACACCTGTGATGTTACATCCATCACCAGACTTGGGCACTGGGTCTTTCTGGGACTTAGTCTCTGCTAGCAGGGAAAATGCTCAGGCCATCTCCAAGGTCAGGGCTACAAGCTGAGCCTGAATCCTGAAGGTTGCCAAATTTCATGATAAGTGGAAGATATGAGAGCTGGGGCTCTGGCAGAGCCAAGACACCTGGATGGTCCTCAGCATATTTCTGAGGTGACTTGGGCTGTAATAAGAAGATATAGGGCTGGAGATTTAGCTCAGTGGTTCCGCCGCCTACCTCGAAAGTGCAAGGACCGGAGCTTGATCCCCAGTACCAAAAAAAAAAAAAAAAAAAAAGAAGAAGAAGAAGATATAGTGTCTGAGGCTCAGCCTGAAAAGTGCCTGGGGGTAGGAAGCAGGCAAGTGTCTTTGTGTGCTGGGGAGACAGTGCAAGAATGCCTGTGTGAATGAGGGCATGGATGAGTATGTGAGTGGGCAGGTGGTTGAACAAAAGACTGAGTTAATGAATGAGTGGATGTCTGTATGAATGAATTAATTAGGGAATGACCAAATGCATGGATAACGGAATGAACAGGTAAGAGGTCTGAGAAAATGAATCAACGAATGAGTGAATGAATGACTGAGTGGAAAAAAATAAATAGGTGATCTTATGAACTAATGCATGAATAAATGTGACCGAATGAATGACTGAGTGATTATATGAATAAATGAATTAGAGAATGTCTGAATGAGCAGGTGGCTGAGTGTGTGACTTGTCCACACCCCAAGTGCAGAGTGTAGGGGGCCAGGAGGCCTGTAGCCCCTTCATGCACTTCTCCCTGCCTCCCCCTGCTCTGCAGGAGGGCCCTCTGGGCTTCAGCCCATCAACGCTGTTCCATTATGTATAGATACAAATAGGATTGCTGTGTATCGTGTGTCTTGCGTCTCGTTTACTCCTCCACCAGAACTGCACCTGAACCATTGAAACGCAGATGTCAGTAAAATAACATATCTCTGGTGGCTTGTCTACCTGTCTCTCTTACTGCTAAGAAATAACTTGCAGCATCGGGTTAAGCTGACAATAAACACAGGAATTGACTTCAGTGGGAAAGAACTTGCTTGACTGTTGACAAAAATCTAAGGTGATGCCATCTTTGCTGGACTTGCTGATTGCTCAGGTAGCTGCCTGGCTGTGCTTCTCCTTTCTTGGGATGGAGATGAGGGACAAAGGCTCTAGGCTGCTGAAAAAGTCCCTGTCCTTGAACTAAGAGGCAGGTCCCAGTGTCCTCCAATGGACTTGGTTTTTGTGGTGAGCATGTGCTTTGCTATTAAGAGAGTGCTGTGAAATAGAGGGGGCTCTGGAGAGGCTGCTGCCCTCTCTGCCCTGCTTGGGCAGCTGGGAAAGATCAAGCAAGGGCTGGCAGCTGTCTCCTCTGGTCCCGGAGTGAGAGGAGGAAAGGCAGCCTCTTCCCCATTCTCACCAAGGTGCCACGAGAGCAGGTCACAGAGTGATCCCAGCAGTCCCGTCTCCACACTGAGGGTTAGGGTTAGGGCTGCAGCATCCAGTCTCACCAGCCCTGCCCACTGCCGGGCAGCTGGAGGAGCTGAAAGTAGGCAGGCTTCGGCAGAGGGCACTCAAGTCCTAGGAATCTGCACTCAGCAGCCGAACACTGCTCAGTGGCTTCCCAGGGAAGCGGAGATCATGAATCTCAGTAACTCGAGCCCAGGGCCTCATCATTCACTGTGATTGTGGGAGGATTGAGAGCCAAGTGGATCAGTCTAAACAAAACACGCACACAGGGGACGCGTTCAAATGAGTTCACTTGGCCACCATTGGGGGCCACCTCTTTTGCCCGAAGAAGCCAGGGAGGGGCCTGAGAGGGAGCCAGGGCGGGGCTGGCAATCTGGTCCCTTCCTTGGAGTCCGACCCTCACCCCACCTGTGAGCTGGTGGGAGACATGAATCTCGCTGGCAGCCATGTGGGCCAGCTCAGCCGTTTTAGGGGATGTTAATGAAATGCGGGAGCACTTGTCCTTTCAGACAGCGGCCCCTTTTATTTGGGAATGAAAAGCTGCATTAGTCTGAATGAGGTTTGGAGGCCTCATAAATCCAGAGCTGGCTGCCTTGTGGGGGAGCGGGGAGCTGAAGCCTGGCTGGTGGGTAGACTTGTTTACCAACAATGCAAAAAGCCAGGATTGGTGGCTCCCAATCCCCAGAGATGTGGCTTGAGATCCTGCCAGCCCTGGTGCTTGCTGGCAGCACAGGACTGGAGAGAGGGCTGCAGGGTTTTCCTCATGAGTTAGGGACCACTGTGGTCCCCAGCTTGCCCCAGGGAAGGGCCCAATCCTACTCTACTCGCAGCCTTTCCACAGGCAGCTGGAGGATCTGGCAGCCTTCAAAGAGGGAGAAGGGTCTTGTCTAGAGCCTGCTCTGCTCAGCCCAGGTGGAGTAGGACATGGGTGCTCTGCAAGCCTAGCAGTTGGGTGGGTTTTTGTGTGAAACCTCATCCAGTGCCTGGCAGAGAGTGATACCAATATATATTAGTGGGAGGGAGGGAGAGAGGGAAGGAAGATCACATACTAGAAGTGTGCTTTTGGACTTCTGAACCCCTCTGAGGCTGAGTCTTTATTAGTAAAATGGAAAAATAACAAAAATCCTATCAGGGTAGGTTGAGGAGAGGACTGGATAAGGTGATACATGCAAGGTAGTGAGTGTCTTGTCTGGAATGTAGAAAACATGCAGTCATGATGATCACTGCTGTTGTTTGTGTTGTTTCCATGATGCATCCCACCCTCCCCCAGACTGGGAGGGAGCAGGCTGCTGTCAGTGTGGGGAAGCAAGCCTGTGTTACAAAATGGCTCGCAGCTGGGTCACGAAAGAGGTCTAGTCCTGGGTTGGGGACAGCAGCTTCCATCTGACCCCACGGTTCCTGCCAGGCTGGCAAGCCTAACGACTGGGTCCTGTAGCCTCTGCAGCTGGGAGGCAATTTCCCACCGCAGCCCAGTTGCCCTCAGAGAAAAGCCTCCAAGCGCATGGCTGCATTTCTGGGGAATTCTCCCCACTCCGGGATGCAGGGGGCCAGGCCAGCCTGTGCTGTTCCGGGGGACAGTGAGGGTCCCAGAGCCACACTCTCACCCTGGGACGGAGGGAAGAACTGCTCCTCTGCTGCCACACCTCCACCGCCTGCTTCTTCTGTTTCCCACCTAGCCACTTACTTGGTCCACACCCCGCGCCCTCCTGTCAGGGAGCTGCCTGCAGGACGGTCCTTACAGAATCAGCGCCCAGACTCTTTCCCCCTCACCTTGTGTCCTAACCAGCCTGGGGCACTGCTGGCAGTGCCTCTTTAGCGCTGCATCTTTGTCCTGAGTTCACGTCCCTTTTCTTTTCTCCATCAAGGCACTGGAGTTTTCTTCCTTAGGGAACGGCCAGGCTTTTGGTTCCTTGGGAGTAACCAAACCCAGCCGTGGAAGCTGATGGGCAGGCATGGGGGCCTCAGTGAGCTCTCCCCGGATGTATCCTAGAGGGAGGGGCCCTCTGCTGCCCTATCCCGCACTGCCTCCTTGCTGGGCCCACTGGGGCTTTACCATCTATCAGAAGGGGGCAGCTGCCACTTCTCTGGCTCTGGTCTACACGTCCTTCCCTCCTGTCTCTCAGGCAACACTTTGCAATGGCTGCTTGGGAAACCAGCTGCTCCTACTAGAGGGTGAGGGCAAGGGAGGCCAATGTATGGCACAGACAGCCCATAACCTCCATTTACCATCAGGTCATCCATGATGTCCCCAGCGAGGGCACAGGACACTCTCGCCTCTCTTGCGGAGAGCCCGGGAAGTGTCTTCGCCCCATGTCCACGGTCACCTCCACTTTCCCTGAGAGGGAGAACCCTCCTAATTGACAGGACTGGCCATACTGCAACATCACATCCCCAACACAATGCCACGCTCCCCCACGCCCAGACAGGGAGGGAAAGAAAAGATGGCAAATTAACAGTCGGGTTAGAGCTAGACTCATAGTATATTTGTAAGAAAATTAGAGATTTGCTCTTCAGATGTTGGGGGCCATCCTCTTACCCGACAGCTGGCAAATGGAAGAGATTAGAAATGATGGAATAGATCAAATTATTTAAATGAGAAAAATAAATTCGCACACAACCTAGCCGCTGCCCGGTGACAGATCCGTTTTTTTATCTACTGTATCGGCACTGCTTTGTCTCTGTCAGAAAGGTCATTAAACTCGCCTAACTGCGCAATTCGCAGCCTCCTGCTCCAGCCTCCTCCACGGCCCTTCTCTTCCCTTGACACCCAGCGCCACTTGAAAAAAATTTATTATTGCTAATAAACAACATTTCTTTTTAACCCTTGCAGCTTGCTCTCCCGTCGGTTCTGCTTGATCCCATGGAAAATTCCATTCTCTCTATTGTTTCTCAGGAGGAACCGGGCAGGGGCCATTAGCCCCCACTGCCTAGGTGGGGGAGAGAGCTGAGAGGTGCGGGCCCAAGCAAACACGCGGCTGGGGACCTGAGGGTTTAGCGGTCTCGCTCCGCAGCGGGAGTGTGCTGTGCGCGGTCAAGCCAGGCTTCCGCGCAGAGGGTCCCGCCTCGTCTCTCCCACTCCTTCCGGCTCCCGCGGTTCCCCTTGCCCCAGTTTGGACAGTTCTCTTTGAATCTTATCTCCCCAGTCCCCTGTCCTCCAGGCCCAACCCTGCCTCCCCAAGGGCTGGGGCTAATGGAGGGACACTGGCCCCTGGGTCAGGCTCCGGGCGCCTTGGTCCCGCAGCGCGGGCCGCGTGGGAGCGGGAAGGGGAGGCTCCGCAGACGGCGGGCTCCGGTCTCGCTGCTGCCGGCGGGCGCGCCTCCTCCAGCTGGTCGGGCCGCTGGGCTGCCGCGTCTCCCAGCTCGCGGTGCCAGCTCTCGCGCTCCACGCCTGGCTCCCGGGCTCTGTGCCCTCGCAGTCGAAGGGACTGGGGGCGGCAGGGCGGATGAGGACGTCTGGGAAGCGAGGAGAGGAGAGTCCTAGTCCTCTGGGCGTCCCCTCAAACCGGGTCCAGCGTCCCCTTCCCCGCCCTCTGCGCAGGTGTGAGCGCGCGAGTGTGCGCCTCGGCGAGTGTGAGTGTGAAGAGTGTGTGCGCGGGGGAGTGCGCGGAGGGAGCGCGGGCGGCGCGGGAGGCGGGAGGCGGGAGGCAGGGCGCGGGGGAGGGGGCTGAGAGGGAGTGTGCGCGCGTGCAACTCCACTCCGGGGCTTTGTGCGAGCCCGGCGATAGCATCGGCGGCGGCTGGAGGAGGAGCGGCCAGAGACGCGTGCAGCCCGCCCGCCAGCGCCCGGCAGCCGGGGCAGGTGGGAGCCCGTGCGGAGCCCAGCCGCCGCGAGCCGGAGACGAGTCCGAGCAGAGCCCGGGCGGAGCCCAGGAGCCTTGCCCGCGGGCTGCCCGTGGGCGGCAGCCAGGCGGGGCGGGCCCCGGCAGGGTGGCCCCCCAGTAAGATGTGCGCAGCGCCGCGGGGCGCCCCCCACTCGCAGCGGCGCTCGGGAGCCGGGCAGCTGGGCCAGGCGGCGCCTCAGGGGCTGCTGCGCGCCCGCGCCTAGAGCTGCCGCCCCAGGGAGTCCGCCACGGCCGCGCCCCGGGCACGCTCGGCGGCGCCCAACGATGACCGCTCCCTGGCGGCGCCTCCGGAGTCTGGTTTGGGAATACTGGGCCGGGCTCCTCGTGTGCGCCTTCTGGATCCCAGACTCGCGCGGGATGCCCCACGTCATCCGGATCGGTAAGGGCTCCCCAGAACCGGGGAGGTGAGGTCTCTGAGCGCTCGGGCGGGGGCGGGAATGGGGGCCCCAATTGGTCCGGAGAGGTTTTTTTCCCCAGCCTCTCTTCGGGCCGCTGGGGCCGGTTGAATAACCAGGAGCTCCTCATGGTGACGAGGACAAAGTTCCAAAGCCAGGGTCGTAGGCCTTACTTAGTGGGGAGGAGGCCGCGGGGCCGTGGTGGGCGAGGGGCCCTCGGCGCACTCCTGGGAGGTCAGACCCGGTGGAGGGTGGCGAAGGGTTCCAATTCTAACCCGAGGCGCCCGAGAATTCGGCGGCGACTGCTAGCGCGCCTTGGCCGCAGACCGAGTTGTGGGACCCGGCTTCTCCGCGGAGTACAAGCCCTGGGGAAGGTGCCAACTTCGCTTCTCTCCCCTTCTCGCTCCCCGCGGGCCCCTCGCCCTCACTTCGGGCACAGCTCTAGCGGTGGCAGTGGGGGCACAGGGTACGGATTTGCAAGACGAGGGCAGCAGGGTCTCCCCGCCCGCTGGCCGCCCTCGGTCTAGGCGGCCTTTTTCCACCTCGACGGGGGGCAGGGGAGGGGCAGCCCTCCCTCCCCTGGCCACTCTAGTCTGTCTCTCGAGACCCAGGCTCCTCTCTGCCCGGGGCAACGGAGGTGGGAGGAAGGGAACGATCGAGGCGGCCCAGCGCGGCCGGGGAAGGCGGCCGAGAGATGCGAGTGGTTTTTAAAGTTAGCCGAAATCCCTCCGCAGCTGGAGGCAGCTGGCCGGCCTGTGCGTGCCTTTCTGAGGCTCGGGCTGCTTCAGTCTCTTCTCCTCGGAGACTTACTCTTACTCGGGGCTTTAACTTTGTTGTGGCCGCTCAAGGCACCCCGTGGGCAGCGCACAGGGCTGTGCGAGTGGCGGTGCGTATCTGGCAAGCCCACGGGCCCAGTCGGGCTACGCGGGAGCCTACGTCGCCGGGGCTTTACGCCTGCAGCCAAGGCCGGAGACCTGGGCCGCCTGGGTTCGTGAGGTACCATCGCCAGCGTCTGGCAGAAGGCAAGCAGAGCTGTGGCCAGCCAGGGCCACCTTCCTCCTCTGTGGTGCTTCTCCTGGCTCGAAATCTGGGCTGCCAGCCTCATGAACGGGAATGCAGGAACGGTTGTCAGGCTTGGCTTCCATACTAGAGTCTTCCCTAGGAGGTGGTCGGCAACCCTAGAAGGTCTGTCTCCTCCTTGGCTGTCTTCCACCTACCAGACCCTCTGGAACTTGACATCAGGGAAATGGGGCCAGAGCAACGCTGAGGTCTTTCAGTCTGTGCACCAGGACCCTGGCAGAGGAGGGAGGCAGAGAAGGCCAGGCTCAGGAGGGGACTCTACGGACAGCCCTCGCGCGGCTAGGTTTAACCCTTTGCAGTCCAGGCTGCTCCTGGCAAGCTAAAAATGTCTTCTATTTCTGCTTTTGCCTCCCCAGAACTCAGCACAGTCACCATTCCAGGGGCAGGCAGCTCCTTTAACAGTGGACAAGCACTTCCTCTGTCCCTTCTTTCCTCCCTTGTTTTTGGAGGACCTGCATGGTAGGGTATCCTTGGGAGAGAAAATAGTAACCCTAAAGGTCATCTGTGTCCCTCCCATGCTTTGCAGGTCCCTCTTCCTTGATCCTTCCTCCCCAGGGTAAGATGGATGTGCTCCCAGCCCAGCTCAGCCTCAGGGATAGACATCTTTAGAGACCCAGAGAGACGGGAGCAGGTGAGGGCAACCATAGAGGGAGGGCGCTGCAGAGGGCTAGGATGATGTGTTTCGACCTGCCCGCTCTCACTGTGAAATTGGATGGGGCTGAGAGTACCCCGTGACCCTGAACCCTTCTCCAAACCTGCTGTCCTTCCTTGGGTTCAGCATGCAATAATGTAATTAAAGAACGGCAGTCTCCTCTCTTCTAATCTTCTTCATATTAAGCCCAGGATTAATTAGCATGTCAGCCCAGGCCATTTATATCCAGGAGCCCTGCCCCATTTGGTTCCCAGCCCAAGGACTGGGGTGCCGTGTCGATGCCAAACGTGACTGCTGGAACTGTGCCAGCCTGGGTAGAGAAATGGGAAGGCTCGAGGACCTCCAGACTTCTCTGGAGTGGCCCGGGGAGTGAGCTTCCATCCTTCTGAGCTGATGCTTGAACCCCAGCTGGGGCCAAGAAGCTACAGTGGATGTGTCGCAGAGAGAGGAGAAGGAGAGGGAAAGAGAAGACGAATCTCATGCTGAAACCCAAACACATCGCCTTGGCTGGGCCCTATGCCATCTTCTTTTCCCATCCCTCCCACCCCTGGAATCTAAGGGCTCTGGCTGGGGCTAGGAAATCAGGAATCGAGATCCTAGAAACTGGGCTCCGGAGCATGCTGGGCACTTCTGGTTCCCAAGATTGGTGCGTGGATTGGCTGAGCTTGGAGCTGAATCCTTCTGTAGCAGCCAGGCATTGCTGAGCACCGGCCCAGAGAGGGTTTACCTGCAGGTGTGAGACAGGCTCTCTGGGCTGGAGAGCATCGTACCCACCCCTTCTCTTTGTGCCTCTTTTTGGGGCTGAAATTTCCTCTTGGACAAGGAGATGGATAGCTCAGCAGTGTGACAGAGTGTTCAAACAATCCATCTTGAATAGATGAATTGCATTGCTCTGTCTTTTTGTAATTGTGTCTATCAGAGGGAGAGGTCAAGGCATTGATTGCTTGGATGGTTTGCAAGTAACAAAGGAGCACAGGGAGAGAGTGAGGGAGAGAGAGTAATTGGATTGTAGTCTTTGGGAAAAAATGATCATTGATTATTTTATATGAATATGTGGAAGATCTATTCTGTGTGTGATTATCAAGTGCTGCTCATTGAAGGTTTGCAAGGCATATTGTTCAGCATTTTATTATTATTATCATTATTATTATTGTTTGGATGGATCCTGGTCTTAACTTACAGAAAGCAGTTTGGTGCAGGGTTCTTTCTGCCAAATGGGCTTGGGTGACCTGTTGGGGATCTGGATTTTCAGGTTCCGTGACCCAGAACTGGGCTTGGAGGCAGGAGGCTTGGCTTTTCTGCTTTATCTGCTGCCAGTTATCTGGACCACTTTGATCAAATCACACTTTCCTTCCTACCTTGATCCTCAGTTTCCCTATCTGTAAACAATTTGGTTAACCTTCATGATTGGCATTCCATGGATTCAAAGTTCCCAGTAGCACAAGCTGGAAGGAACTGTTAATGTCACTGTAGGTTTCACGATTAGATCTTTCCTTGGACTACAGACATATTTTTATCTCAAACATTGTGGACCATGCAGTGGTGGTGGCAGCTGGGGAAGCCTGGCCAGCCTTGTGTGATGAAGAGCTTGGGTAGATGGTGGTGAACTCTAGAGAGTCAGTGGAGAGGTTCAAAGCCAAATGACTGCAGAGACATAAAGCAGGTGTGTGCATGTTTGTGTGTATGGGACTGGGTGGAATGGAGGCGCTGGCCCAGCTCTGGACTAGCTGAACATCTGCAGGCAGAACAGAACTAGTTATAGGGACCCGAGCTTCCTCGATGTACAGGAGCCCAGAGGACAACAGCAGCCCTTCCTTGGGGAGGGAGGCCCCTCCCTCCCCTCAGAATTCCTAAGCTAGCCCCATCTGCAACTCCTCTGATCGCTTCTTGAGTTTAGGAGCCACTGCGTGTAAAACAATGAGAAATTTCTCAGTGACTGGTGATGCGCTGAAACATCGCTGCTGCGGAGGAACAGACAGCAGCTGAATGAAGATCAATAGGGTTTCCCCCCCTGGAAGTAAATAGCTTCACACAAGACCTGGGAGTGGCCTGAGGGGCCTTAGAAAGCATTAACTTGAGGAGTCTCTGCCTCCACTTTTCAGCCCAGCTGCTCCTGTCAGCCTGGGCTTTCCTCTTTCTCCAGCTGGAGTTTAATTTCTTCTTGATGCCGACTCGCATTGCGCTAAACAGTCTTTTGACGTCCAGATGACCTGGGGTTTGTGAGAGCGGTTGATGCAGGATGAGCCAGGTACCCTGGCCTGACTAAGCTTTTCCAAGGTCACCCAAACCCCCTGCAGCTGGCCATGACACTGGGCTGAATTCCGAAGCCCAGCCCACAGTGCTGTGTTGAAAGAGCTTAGAAGGACTTCTTATTTCCCCATCCCTCTAGGAATGCAAGACTGCCTGACTGCTGTTAGGGTCCTTTGTGGGCCAGTGAGCCACCTCCCTTATTTCCCATGCTCCCACAGGGACTGTCCCTACCCAGGAAACAGCTTCCTGCCTCAGGGCATGGAGAGGATGCACAAATGCCCCTGTGGGCGTGAGAACTACTTCTCCTGTTGGGGGAGGGACAAGGACTGAGCGGGAGAGGCTGCAGGCAGCTTGAGGTGGTCTTTTATGCGGAGATCTGTTTGTACTCAGCAACTGGGACTGTGCTTGTGATCCACTGAGTCAGCTGCCCCTGCTTCTTCCTCCCACAGCTGCAGCGGGAGCCCCTCCCTGCTTATTCAGGACCCTCCAGCGCTGCTACTTTTCTCCCCAGGAACCTCCCCAGGCTATCCCTGGCCACAGAAAGGACTGATGCTCCAGGAGCAGGGGTCTCCTCTGCGGCCAGCACCTTTCAGCACTGGCTTGTCCTCCTGAGATGGGTGTGGTGGACTGGAGCTTTAGGTGGACAGATGTGCTAAGGGCCAGGTGTAAAAACGGAGCAGATGGGGATGGGGCTGGCACCCTGGCCTTGTTCTTGTTTCCTGGAGTTGCTTCTCCAGGTGCTGATTCCTCAGCAGCAGCACCAGAGGGCAGTGTGCCTGTGCTGAGATGATCATCTTCCTTGGCCCCCACCTGGGTCTGGAACAAAATCAAAATAATGAAACAACAATACCATGGCCCCAGTTTACTGACCACTTATTAGGTGCCACACTCTATGGTGTGTTTTCAGTGACCACTAGTGTGCGTGAATAGTAAGTGTTCAATAAATGTAACTGTTGCATGTTTTTCATCATCTTAGTCTTTACCACCCTACAGGCATTCTCCCCATTTTGCAGATGAGAAAACTAAGACTGGTGAACCAAGTTGTTCAAGATCACAGGCCTATAAGTGGTAGAGATGGGACAAGAATTGCATTCAGCCTGATTCCACACCTGGTGCATTTAACTGACTCTGTAGTCTGAAGTCAGAAAGCAATGAGTGTAAAGGAGCTGAGTACAGCGTCCCCACTCCTTAATCCAGGTTGCCGAGCCAGGTCTCAATGGACTGGGCTGTGTTTGGCCCCCTGGGGGGGATGGCTGGATGGGCTCTGCCATATTTAACCCCATCAATGCTAATTTCCAGCAGCAGGCTGGCCTTGCAGATGAGCTGGGACTGGGGCAGATTTGCTCTCTTCAAGGGAAAGGTGTGAATGCTGTTACTCACCCCTTCTGCCAACATACACACTTAGACTTTCTACTCTTCACTTGGGGCTGCCTTTTGGACTCTGCCCAGACTTTAATACAAGTCCTAAATAAAGTTGGATTCTCCTTTGGTAGGGCCAGTCCATTCACAGAAACCTCTTTCTCTGGGGTCTCCAGTCTCCATGTCTCCCTGGGATCCAACAGGCTGTCCTTAAAGAAACTGTGTGTATATCTGTGTGTTCCCTTCACCATCTCATCAGCTATGACTTGGCAAGGGAAGGTGGTTGCTACATGAGCTCCCTTTGTTCTTCCTTCCACCCTTTTGCTACCCTGATACCATGCGCTCTTCTCCCCAGCATCCCTTCCAGGGTAGCAGGTTTTATGGCCATTCTCTTTCTAAGCAAGAATCACATCATGACATTCTAACTGGAGGCTGCCAGGTTAGGAGTTGAGGCTGGTGAGCAATGTGTAAGGGTAAGGTGCTGCTGACACTGGGCCCTGGACCCCTGTTACTGTCCTACAGGCAGTGTGGGTGTGTAGGTACCGGGATGCAGCAACCTTGTCCAATTCACCTTTCCCCACTCTACCTCTGCAAGAGCAAGGCAGTCCAGCTTAGTCCCCTTTGCCCTCTGTGTTCCGATTCCAGGGAGGTAAGGGAATCCTGGGATTTTGGTGACTGCCAGAGATGGAGCTGTTCTGCAAGTGTGGGAAGCTGCATTGCTCAGAGGCACCACAGTGGTGAAAGATTTGGGATTGGCATGGTCATAGGGTCATGCTATTTACCAGGACCATCATTTCTCCATTTGAGGCCAGCAAGAGCCTAGACTGTGGTGAGGCTACTGAGGCAGCCAGAATTTAAGGAGGCTCTTGAATGGTGACCCTGCATTTGCGTGATTTTCTGTGAGAATGAGCACTTCCTTATATCCTGGCCCCACTCCAGGGTCTGGGTGTGCTTCTGGGGCCAAGTTTCCTTCTGGTTCTATGCCCCAGAGACTGAATTCTAACTAGTGTGGTTTGGAGAGATGAGATTGGATTGAGGGCCAGAGGACTGGATTTGAGAACAACAGGTCTTTTTGATAATGCTTTTCTTTCCTTTTTGCCACATTTTATAGTAGCATGCCGCAGAGCCGCCCTCAACCCCCACCAGGGTTTTATTTTTTTTAGAATTACCTCCGAGTCCACACTGCTTCCTGCTTCAAGGCTGGCATTTCTTTCTCCTCGCAGCTCTGTTTCCCAAGTCCTTCTCCTTGCTTTCCTTGACCTTTATACCTTGTTTGCCAGCGTTATTGACCTTGGCTGTGGTTAGGTCTGGGACATATCTGAGCCTTCTCTAGTGAATATTTGGCAGGGTGCTCAAAGCCATCTCTCCCTGTCACTATCAAGACGCAGAAGGAATTTTTGGAGTCAAATAATGTATTTCATTGATTTTAAGGTGGACTTTTCTTTTTTTTCCTTTCATGTTTCCACCTAGAAATCAGTGTATTTCTCTGTCTCACATGTTGTGTCTGTGTTCACTTGGGGAATTTTTTTGACACCTCACATTAATGAATGGTGTGAGATGGGGTTGGTGAGACGTGGCAGATCTGCATTTGTGTACTTGCTTCATGACCTTGGGCCAGTCACTTCCCCTCTGAGTCTCCATTTCCTCATCTGTGCAACAGAAGTAGCCATATGCAGTTGGATCCTGCTGCTTTTGACCTACAAAAATTTCATATGGCTGAGCCTTATAGGATTGTCTTCACAGGGCTATTGTGAGGATTAAAGGAGATAAACTACATAAAGCTCTTTTCACAGTGCCTAACTTTTAACAAATGTTCGGGGAAAAGGGAGGGTTCGTAAAGGGAGAGGCCATGTCTCTGTCATCAGACTCTGAGCTATCTGCTTCTCATGCACCCTCTGCTTTGGGTTCACCCTGCTGTCCAGCACTCCATGTAGTTAGGTATGTGGCACTTGCCCGTTGCCCACATACTCATTTTCCCAGAAGTGGAATGGGTGGGTTCAACATCAGTGACAATTCCAAGTACAAGAGAGGGGCTCTTCCTAAGATGTTCCTAGACCATTATTTATCAAGCCCTGGGGCTCTAGTTCTTCCTTGTATTTGCAGCATTTTAATTGAAATGCATTTTGTTCTATTCAGAAATGAGAAGGCCCTGGTTATGTGATGCTCTTGAGTTGGTCTGGTCAGTCCTGATCAGCCCTTCCTGGATGGGGAGTCTGATCTCATTCCCTGGGCAAGCCAGTGGGGACCAGAGAGGGTCTGTGGCTGGAGACTGGGCTCCAGGGATAGACACTGCTGGCTCTCCTGGGAGATATTGGGTAATGAGGCCCCAGGAAAGAGCTGGGGAGGGGAGAGTCCCCATAGTGATCATACAGATGGGAGATAATGAGATGGGAGGAGTGGCAGGCTTTGACTCCAGATCCTTTTGTGCCATGAGGAATGGTGGTTAAGGATGGAAGAGGGGAAAAAAGGAGAAAGAAGGAGCTAAAATTCTGGTTTGTGTCGAGAGGGTTCCAATCCATAGGAGACAATTAAGTCTTGAGCTATTAAAGGGACTGATGCAGACAGGTTACCAATGGAAGTGGTTTTTATAGAGTTCTCAGAACAACTGCAGGGATGACTCTTTAAATATGGGAGTAAGGGAGACTTCTGCAAAGCCTCCTTGCATTTGCTTTGCAGAACTGAAATATGCTGTTCCAAAAAGCTGCCCAATTGGGCAGAAAATCTGGGACAGGGGGCCAAGGACTTCCCAGGGCTCCAGCATTGTATTTCTTGTCTATGGTAAAGAATCATAGAAGCCAAGCTAAAAAGAACCCTGGGGGTCATTCTAGGCCTCTGGTTCTCAAACAGCAACATGTATCACAATGACCTGGAACTTCATTCAAATCCATGTTTGCTGAGCCCTGTCCGCAGAGATTGTGTGTCAGTAGGTCTAGGTAGAGGCCTAAGAACTGGCATTTTTAGCAGATTCCCAGATAAAGTAAATGTTACTGGTCTGGGAACCCTCTTTGAGGGTCTACCGTTTCAGTTCAATAGAAGACCTCTCCATATGTAGGAGGAGGTCCACTCTAATTGAATACCACCTGCAATAGAAAGCTTACTATTCTTCCCATTCTTTGTAGCAAAGATCTTGGCCCACTCCAATCTTGGCTGCACATTTTCCCCCTAAAAGCTGAAATGTGTCTCTTTGCAGTTCCAAGAAGGCAGTAAGACTTGGACATTGAGAATGTAGGTTCTGAAATCCATCTGTCTAGGTCTGAACTCCCATTCCTTCCCTCTTGGCTGTGTGAATTTGGGCAAGTCACTTAATTTCTCTAAGCCTAGCTTTCCTCACCTGAAAAATGGAGATAATAATAGATTTTACCTCACGGGAATATTGTGAGAATTAACTTGCCTGGCACATAGAAAGCCCTTGGTGCATTTTAAGCATTCTAGTATTTTGGGTAAGCTCATAAGTTCTGGAATCTAACAGCCTGACTGTGAAGACTGCCCTCATGGCTTCCCATCTCTCTAATCTTGGGCAAACTAGTTAATGTCTCAAAAATAATAATGATAATGATAGTACCTGTCTCATGGTGATGTATGGATTCAATGAGTTAATAAATATAGAGTGCTTAAATATGGTCATGGGAGGAACTCAGTAAATGCTACCCATCAGTCTTCTGTCATGATTACCCTACCCCCTGATTCTGGATTGAATATGCTCTCTGTCCTACCTTGTAGGCCTGAAGAAATGTAAAGATATTTCTTCCTACTAGAGATGCCTAAATCCACCATCATGGTGTTGAAAGCTGACCACAATACTACTTATTTATTAAAACTAGTAAGATCATCATTTCCTCAGATCTTAGCTTTGGTATCTAGTTATACAACCTCAGATTATTTTAGGCTTCTTAGCAGCCTTTCACTCTACTGATTCGTACTGAGCTGATGGACTTGTGAGAGCATGAGATCTTTTCCACCTTTATTGCCGATGATCTCTAACTTCTGTCATCCTGCCATTGGCAGTTGGTCTTTTGAGCCTTAATTGCAGCACCTGTCATCTATCCTTAGTAAATTCTGTCATTGAATCTTTAGGCAGTTATTTTGTTCATTGTGTCTGGACCACCAAATCCTATTCCTATTGCTCCATCCTTGGAAAGTAGCCATGAGGAATACTTTCTTCTCCCTCTATTGCTTCCCTCCTGGTAGAGGGACCGAATAGTTATTGGCCTCCAGTCTGGTTGGAGTTGGGAATCATTGTTCTGAATCATGCAGCTTTGTGGGCTCCCCATTCTCTTGTCTCTCATGCTGCATGCCATGTGAGGCTTCGACAACTATGTCTTCTTTCACTCTATCTAATCTGAACACATTGGACAGGAAGTAACCAATGTCAGTCTCCTGGATTTACCAAGGGTCTTAGATCCACTACCCTATGCCTTAACTAGCTTTGGAATACCACAGCCTGGCTCATGATCTGCATGGTTGCCACCTGTGGACTCAGGCACTATCCCTCTTTGCCTCACATAGTACCCTGCAGCTAAGGCTTGGAGGGCACTGTGCTTTCCATCATACTCTGAGCTTCTGCTCTGCTTGTATTTCTGGCTGACATACTCAGGTCTCAGAGAACATTTTTTTCCCTCCAGGAAGCCTTTTTGATTTTCAACCTTTTCTGAGTCCCCACAGCCTTCGTACTTCCCTTGTTGTAGCAACCACTGTATTGTTATTCTTAGTTACCTTAGCGATAAGCACTGTACTAGTGTGGACCCAGGTGACTTGTTCACTCCTCTGCCCAGTGCATAGCACAGCATGGTTCATTGTAGGTGAACAGTAAATATTTGTTGAGTTAATTGATTACATCCATGATGGATGTAATCATTTGAATGTACTTCTACCTACCTACCTTTTCATTTAGCTGAACCCTCTCTCCATTTTTTCCATGAAGATTTCATGTAAGACTGTTAGATTCTTCATGAAGTCAAGGAATGCCCATGGTATTCTTCTGAGGTACCAACTTGGCATCTTTTATGTCAGGGTCTTTCCCACCTAATCTGTTGAGTAGAGCTAAAGAATCTGGGGGAGGAAGCTGTTCTTTCCCAAGCTTGAGTTTAGAATTGACATCCATTGTCTGGTTTATATCATGCTGATGATTCTTGTCTTGAGAGAGACATAGCTGAGCTGTCCACTTCAAGAAGACATCATCATCCTCCCGCTTTTCTGACCTCATCCTTCTCTCCTTCCCAGTTGCCCCTCAGCATCTCCACTGCTCCCTGTGGGAGCAGAATGAAGGAAGGGAATTCTGCTCTCTGGTCTTCACAGGCTGATCACTCATGACATCTGTTAGGCAGAACCATTGCTGTGCTATGGGCACTGCTGCCAGTCAGAGATCAGGTCTCCCTTTTCCTGTCTTCCCCGTGCGGTCCTGCTAGGACATGTAAACAGCAGGTCTACATGACAGTTTTTGTGTAAAGCAGAGGTCTTGATAGTCATCCTGAAGATTCAGGCTGTATAGACTGTCAGCAGGAGCCATGTAACCTTTGGAATGCATGTATCAGCCACATGGGTTCTGGGGAGTGTGAGTGTATGCATCTGTGTGTGTTTGTGTGCTTGTGAGAGATGTCCAAGTGGAGGTTTGCTTCTCTTAGCACAGGCTTCCCAAGTTGGGGTCAGCAGCTGTTCTTTACCCTGTGCCTTACAAGTGACACCCCTTTGGCTCAGTAGAGAAACTGATAACTTTAGTGATGGTCCCAGCTCCTGCCCAACTGGGCCCCTTGGCCCAGTGTATCAGAGTGGCTGAGTGTGAGGGTGAGACAGGTTTACGATGTGCTTCCCCTCCTGAGCACACCAGGACCAGACTCTCCCTTGAATCTAGACCCTCCCTTTTTTCTTGCTTCTCTCCCTGAGGAAACAGATGACGCGTTATGAGCAGAAAGAACCCATTGCCTACATGACCATTTTTCCTGTCCAGCTTAATAGAGGTGACAGCTGTCTATTTTGCTTGTCTCGTAACATTGAATCAGTAAATAAAATACGGGCGAACTTTCAGGTTTAGCTGAATTATGGCTAGTCCATGGGGACTGAGGGCTGGGGGAGACTGGAGCAGAGAAATTGAATCTCTGGCTTCTCGAAATGGAAGCAGAGCCTTGTGTCTTCCTCCTGAGTCCAGGATGTCTTTCAATGCTGGATACTATCATTTTGCTGGTCTCTGAGCCCATGAAATAATCAAAATACTAGTGGAGGCCCCTCAAACCACAGGAGTATTACTTCTTTCTATTGTTTTCTGTTGCTGGTTGGGATACTGAGGACAGAAAAAAGGACATGACTAGTGTCATGTGAACTGTGGGGAAAAAACAGACAAAAATATTTATCTGCTGACCCGCACTGTATTAAAACAACCCCACTATCTGTCTGGTAAACAAATACCCATGAACCTGCATGCATGTGTGTATGCTAATTTGAAGCTTTAAATTTGCAGTCTTGAGGGAGCTTGGTAGACTAGACTTTTCCAATGTAGACAAATAGCTGTAAACCATTTTTGTTCACCTAGAGAGAAAATACTAATTGGATCCATACGTGTTTATAAAAACTCATAGATAATGGATCACCATGTGTGGTTTCCTGAGAGGCAAGGAGATTAAGGATCACGTTTAACCTCTCCATTCAGCACCACGGAGAGCAGCCGGGTGCTGGAGTACAGTGTGGCACCATCTGCACACGGACTCTTCTTTCTAGAAGGAGTGATGTGATTATTGCAAGGTTTTGCCGAACAGGGATTCCTTTCAAAAGCTATTCCTCTAGGACTCTGGCACTCACAAATTAGACTGTGGGTTTTCATAGGCACACAGTAGGCTAGAAGGAAGTGTTACTTGTGGTTATTCAAATGGAGTAATACACAATAAAGGAAGATGAAGTTAATGGATAGAATTTTCTCCTTTTTTTTCCCTTCCACATAAATTATTCTTAAGTCTTTGGTGCCTTGTACGGCTTGTCTGCTAGGGAGCAGTAGCAGATGACAAAACGACTGAACGTTCCATTGTCAAATATCGTACCTGATACCGCACGTCTTTGCTCAGCTTGTCAGCATCATCTTTCACATTGCATTTGGTAAGTAGGCTTCTGTAATGTATTTTTATCTTGCTAAATGTGATTTCTTAAAAGTATTTTCTGTGTTATTATTTCCTGAGTTGTGGAGCCCTGCATATCTATAATGGAGCTGTATTTTCTGCTAATAAATAAAATTACGCCTTGTTCAGGTGATGGGAAATAAATGTGTCACAGCTTTGTGGCATTGCCCAAAGAGCCCTGGTTCCAGGTGCTCCACCACCTGGCTGTGTCTAAAAAGCCTTGTGATGGAGGTGGGTGCCAACAAAGGCCTCTCCCTGGCAGCAAGGCCATGCTGTGAGTGATCCCATCACACTTCAGAAGGTGGGGGAACTTTTGTCCATCACTGGGGGAGCACTTGGACTAGAAGCCAAAGGACCAAACAAGGCAAAGCGTAATGGAATGACAGAGTCAGAGAAATTGGCATTCATCTCTGAACAAGGAGTAAATCTTAGAAAGATGGCCCTCAGGGATTTAGGAGCTATGATGGCAACTTGAAGTCATACAGCAGATAGAAAGATCCAGAATGGGCAGGGGGGAAGTGGGCTGCTTCAGGGGCCCTGGTCAGTGATATCTCAGTATGAAGAGATTTGGGGCTTTTTGCTGCTCCCTTTAAGATTCACAGAATGAGAAAATATCTGCTTTGGAAATGCGGCTATTTTTATACTGTTTGTAATTTCGTGTTTATTTCCTGTCTTTTTCACATGGGTTCTGGGCTGACTCACTGATTCACCAACATTTACTGAGCACCCACTCTGTGTACTGCAGGGTATACAGGTGAGAGAATTGCAGAGGCCAGTAGGGGGTGGTGGAGCAGCAGCTCTGGGCTAGGTGGCACCTGAGTGTCCTCATGGTAGGTCCAAGTGGGTGACCTTCAGCGATCTTTAACATTTAGGTACTTGTGGTTCAGATAAGAGCCCTGTGCTTGGATCTTCCTTATTTTCTTTTGTTCTGGGGAGGAGTGATAAGGCTCAGGGAGGTGAAGAGAACTGAAAGTCATACCTTTCACCTTTCACCTTTCACCTTTCTCCTTTGCTCCTACTCCCACCTGCTCTTGGCCCTCTAAATCATTTCATCACTCATGTTGTTCTGAGAGTATTCTTTCACACCTCATCCTCAAACCCACTCCAGGGTTCATTTTGGTCAAGTCTCTATCTCGGGCTAGAATTGAACCTATCTTTTCTAGATCCAGTGGATGCATATAGTAGTGAGGGAAAGAGGGGCAGGGCTTTGTTCCCAATTTTTAAGTCTCCAAGGGATATAATTCTGTCTCCTTTGATGAGATAGTTCTTCTTGCTGGCTAACTCAGATTTTTCCTGCTGCAGTATAAATCTGTCTTGTCCAGGACATAAATAGCCTTCTCTGGAAGGTGAGGACCTCTAGCTTGGGAGTCATTAGCTTCAAGGGCTTTTCTTCCTGGGGTTGTAGCAAAGAAACTCTCAGACAATTAAATTGAAATGGCCACACTTTCACGTACAGGGGCTTGGACAGATTTATAATATTTTCTTTTTTAAAAAATGGGTTTTTTTTCTTGAAGACAATGATTTATGGAATAATCAATTTCTTTATCTACCTAATACACTGGAGTGATCCGTCAGAGTAGACATCAATCTCCCCCTGAGGCTGGGGAGGGGAGACAATTTTCGAGCCTGACTCATTGGGCAAAAGTCAGCTTTTTCCATGAGCTACTTTGCTCTCAGAGACAGGCTCTGAGGTCTGCAGTAAGAAGTCTGGGGCTCCTGCAGCCTCCTTCTTCCAGCAAAAATCCCAGTGCTTTCTCTTCTTCAGTTTCCACCACGCACGGAGCAATGGGATGCAGTGTGCGCCCCATCTCCATTGTACAGGTCTGGAGGCTGAGGAAGGAAGCTCAAAGAGTCGAGCTTGGAGATACGAAGGCAAGAGAGACCATCTCCAAATCTCTAAGGACTACAGCATAGAGGAGCGAACAGACCTGGTCCTACAGGTCCTCATAGAATTGGAGCCAGTGAGTGATGATCCGAGAAGGCAGATTTTGATTCACTACCAGCTATTTCATATGTAGTGAAAGAGCCATTGGAAGATTCAGGAAAAGGCCCCAGTGGAGGTGGATGGGGTAATTGGCTTCCAGTTATGGAGATACTCCGACAGAAATCGGGCAGGGACACTACGGAGGAGCCCTGGATTCATTTCACTCTGAAATTCTAGTCATGCCCACCTGTGTTTCTAGAGATGCTTGTAAACATCTGAGTTCCCTGAAAAGGCCAGGGCTGTGCCTGCTCTGGGTTACATAAACCCCGTGAACGCCAAGTTCAGTGTGGCAGTTGCAGGGAATACACTTAGTTCAGACTCTTTTCTTCCTTGCATGTATCCTTCGCAGTTTATCTCATGGCAGTGTCCATGGATCAGCAAGGAGACTGGTAGCTGTAGCCAGCTCTAGGTACACCCATCTATAGTTTTGAACGCTGTAAGGGCAATCACACCATGTGCCTGATCCCATTTAATTTGCCTCTCTCTGATGTAGGTGCTTTTTGAAGACACAGAAACTGCTATCTGAGACAGAAGTTCCAAGGTCATCAAGCAGCCGATATGAGTCTTCCCCAACTCATTCACACATGGACTTGATGAGCCAGGGAGCCTTTACTGTGCACGTACAGTGTACCAGCCCTGTGCAGGTGCTGGGCTACAAAGCTGAGCAAGACAGACATGGCTCCTTGTCCTCAGGGAGTTTATGATCTGACAAGAGAGACGGGCATCAAAGTGTGTTACAGAAGGGAAGTACAGGTGATGGGGCAGCATCACGAAAGGCTTCCCCAAGGAAGTGACTTTCAACCCGCCCTAGACAAATCTGGGGAGGAGAAAGGGAATTATGTGAGAGTGAGGGGGTCAGTGAGGGAAGTATTCTAGGCAGAAGGACAGCATGTGCAAACGCCCAAGGGGCTGGCAACTGTGTTAAGTTGAACCATATGAAACTATCAACTTCATAGGCTAAACATAGGCACAATTTCATGTTTCAAGCAAATGTTTAAAAAGTTTAAGGAAGTTCAGTGTGAACAGAGCCAAGAAGGCTGTGAAGCACATGGCCCGGAGTTGTGGTCCTTCTGGAAGGTTGTGCTGAGCCATGATGAGGAGTCTGGACTTTATCCCAAGGCCACTGGGGAGCCACTGAGGACTTTATGAGGGATGGAAACGACCAGATTTGGATCTCTGAAGAGTGACTGTGTGATGTGGTGTCAGGGGTAATAGTGGAAGCCGGAGGCTCCTCAGGAAGCTGTTTAAATGGCCCATGTGAGAAAGGACAGGCAGTTGTACAGACAGAATGGAAGGCCTATAGAGACCAAATGTCTCAACTCCCTGTCCGGAGCTCCCCCAGAAGCCCAACTGTCCCCATGGCCCTGGGCCTGAGTAGTGATGGCTAGGCCATGGTGTCCACAAGCAGTCCTTTTGTAAGCCACATCACGTGTCTGTTGTCCAAGGCCCCTGTCCACACCACACCCAGCCATCTGTGGGTACGGCTGGGCCTTCAACTCCATTTCATGGCTCTCTGATTCAACCAGAAAACCCTAAGCACACTCTGTCTCCTGGTACCTGAGGTGGGGGGTGTTCCTCAGATGGCAGACTGCTCCTCTCATAGTCTCCTTGAGCAGGCAGGCTGGCCTGGTGTGTCTGGCCACCCAGATGGGCCTGCTGCAAGTCCTCGGTCCTGTGGACAATCATGCAGGGAGGCCTGAGAAAGAAAGCAACCGAGATTGTCTGGCTTTTCCCTGAAGTTCTGTGTGTGGCTGGGAACTTGCTGGAGGCTGAGCTGAGCCCCCTTTCCCTGCTGAGGTTGGAGCTGCCCTCCCGGCTAGCAGATGTGGTGGAAGGGGGAGGCCTCAGACTGCTGGGCAGGTGTGGGGCTCTACCTGGGATGTACCTTTGGCTGGGCTATGCTCTCTTCCTATGCTTTTAGTTTCCAGCCTCCTCTTCTAACACAGCATCACTATATTAATGCATCAGTCACTATATTAATAACATCAGTCACTTATTTAGGACTTTCCCATGTGCCGGGCATTATGCTAAGCATCTTTCAGACATTCAGTCATCTCATACAATAAATCTAAGAGTAGGGATTTGGTTCCACATTATAGAGGAAGAAACTGAGAGCCTGGGATGATGCATATGGAGAAAGCATTACATAGATTTTAGCTGCTCTTGTTATTATCATTATTAGCAGCAGAAGCAACATGAATTTTTGACATAACGTAATTTTACTTATTTAAATTTTATTTTATTTAAAAAAATTTTTAGTTGAGAAATAATTGTTGCATGTATTTATGGGGTATAATGTGATGTTTTGATACATGTTGTTATTGCTAAGTAATGGAGGCACAGAGTACTCCCAATGCCCTTCACACTGCAGATGCTCCAAAAGAACTTGTTGAGTTTGATTACATGGCAGGAAATGGTGAGTGGGCTGGGTCTAGAAACCAGCTGGAGAAAGGACCCTTCATGGCTTCCTCAGGCACCAGGACTCTCTCTTCCTCTCCCCTAGCCAGGCCTTTCTTCCCCTGCTCCTTCCCCTTCCTCCTGCCCCTGCGTCTCCCTGCCTGTCCCTCACCACCAGAGTACCTGGATTCTCTGGTCTCCTCAGGCACTGTTTCCTGGCAGCTTCAAGGGCCACAGGGACTGACTCCTATTCGCCCTTGCTGGAGAAGTTGTTACGGGACTCTGATCCTTCTGGATTTTGCACTGCAGTTGGCTCCTCAGCCACAGGCAGCACCTCCCTGTGGCTCAAAGCAGCTGGGACTGTGCCTAATCCACTTGTGATGGTTAATCTTGATTATCAACTTGATTTGCTTGAGAGATGCCTATGAGATTAATAAAGCACACTGCGTCTGGGTGGGTTGGAGGTGTCACTTTTGGAACTATGTCTGGTCTCTGGCTCCTCTGTCTCTAGCTCTTTCCCTGCCTATCTGCTCCCTGCTGCCATGATATGAGCAGCTTTGCTCTGCCAGACCCTTCTGCCATGTTTCTGCCTTGGAGCCATCAGATCATGGGCTGGCACCTCTGGAACCATGAGCCACATAAACCTCTCCATCTTTAAGTTGTGTGTGTCAGGTATTTTGCCCCAGTAAGAGAAAGCTGACCAACATACTCTTTCACTGCAGCTCACTGCAGGTACCACTGTTTCCAGTGCTGAGACTTTTGTACTCTGGGTCTTCCACCTGGAACACCCTCCCCTCTTTGGCCTCCTGCTAGGTTTCTTCTTTCTCCTACTTCATACCTATCAGGAGCCTTAACCTCTGCAGGAAGCCTTCTCTGATGCACCTGGGCAGAGGGTCAAGACCTTCCTGAGCTCCTTAGCCCCATTTTTAGAGCACTCTCATCTGTACTGAAATTGTCTTCTGCCCTCTCATCTCACTGAATGCCCCAGAGTTCAGAAAACTGAAGCTTATGGGCCTCCTATGCTAGCCTCAGACTGTTTTCTTATCACAGTCTTTTTATTAAAAAAAAAAAAAAAAAGAACATCTTCGTACTGTTCACTCTCTTGAAGACAAACCCCTGTGCTTGGAATTCAGGAAATTCTTTGCACCATCAATTTAGTTTTCAGTTGAATTAGTTTTTTAAGTTGTTAACCATTATTTTTAAAACGGGACTTTAACCTACGATTTTGTACCTCTGACTTCTGTTAGCACATTCACCCATATCGTAGACCCTGCCTCTTCTCAGAGTCTTCCCCTGTGCCAGGGCGGATCCCTGTCCTGCTCTTACAGATTTGTGTCAGTGGAGTTCAGAGAGGAAAGGAAAGTATTTCAAGTGCCTGTGTTTTTACTACCAGGATTAAGCAACAGACAGATAAGCAAACTGTTTGTTTTGTGTTTTCTCTCACCTGTCCTGCTTCCCTTTCTGTTTCCTGTTAGCTCTTCCAGGCCTAGTATTTACCTCCCAGGTAGCCAAGGAGCTTCTCCAAGGTAGGGATCTGGTCTCATTCCCACTTATCATCCTAATAGCCATTGTTCACTGAGGCCTTTTCCCATCTCATTTAACCCTCCTCACCTCCCTAAGGTGAGCATAATTGTTTTTGCTTTCCCAGTAGGAATCTAAGCCTTCAGTGAAGATATCAGTCAGTAGGGTGCTTAGTGTGGATGTCACAGTGGTGCCTCCTTCTAGTGCACTTCCCAGCAGCTGCCCCAGTGAGTCCCTCAGTGGGCAATTAATAAGTGCCCGACAAGTCAAATTAAATTACAGAGTTGCCTATGGGGTGCAGCCAATTGCCCCCTCCCAGGTGGGCTGTGGCACACTTGGGATGCTCCTGGTTCTTCTTCCTTCCTTTTTTTTTTTGGTACCGGGGATCGAACTCGGGACCTTGCGCTTGCGAGGCATGCGCCGGAAACACTGAGCTAAATCCTTGGCCCCTTCCTTCCTTGTTGAGTGTCTGGGTGACTGCAAGCTGCTGGCCCATCTCCAGGGTGACATTACTCAGAGTGAAGTTAACATGTGCCAGCACGGATTCTGCTGTGAGTCCCCTTCATAGTACCATGTCTTTGAGGCACGAGGACATGAGGCACGCATCAGAGCTCTGCAGGAGCATTCTAACAACCGCTGTCCTTGCTCCTTCTCTGCAGTCCTTGCAGTGGCCGCAGGCCCATCACTCCAACACTGTTCCTGTGACTAATTGGACCCTACAATAGGTCACACAGACACACACCCTTTCCTGTCCCCTTCCAGGGTGCAAAGCTGAAGGTGTTGCAAAGCTGTTGTTTCTGTTTGGGCAGGAGTTGAGGGATGAGGTAGGGAGAAATCACAGGTCGCTCTCTGTGCCCCAGGCAGGCCCAACTGCTAGGCACTGTCCCCTTGTCAGGCTATGGGCTGGGACATTGTCCAGAGATGGCTTGAGAAGAGAGGTGTATCAGTAAGTACAACCCTGACTCTTCAGCCTGGAATAGTGTCTGTAAATCCTGCCTCACCCCAGTCCTGAGATTTCACTATTCCACTAGCCCCTGGAGCCAGGTGGTGATGGGAAGCTTCAGATTAATGCGAGAGATGTTTTCTTCGCCAAACTTCCTGCTTTTCTCTGCAAGTAGATTAAGTTCTGGATCAAACAGAGGACCTTACTTTCTTGCCAGTTGGGGCTGGCTCTGCATTCCTGCCTGCTAGGAAATATTTTGGGTATATGGATTATCACCCAAACTAAACTTGAGAATTCTGAAGCTCAAGAATGCTTCTAGTTTGGGATACTGGCTATCTGGCCTTCCTGGACCTAGAATCAGGTCTCTGTCTGGGACTAGTTCCCATAGCTGATGGGTTTGGATGTCAAACCCATGTCAGGGATGTGGAGTTAGTGGCCTGCTCTTGACACCCCTGGGGTGGGTTTCAGGGCTCACATCTCAGGAGTGAGCTCAGACCCTGCCATGCTTTGGAAGGTGAGAGGTGACAGTAGCCGTAGAGGTTAGAGTGGGAGGCCCAGTTTTTGGAAGGTCTGAGTGGCCCTCATTCCCCTCACCCTTTGGAGGTCATTCTGGGGTCATCCTCCATGGGGGAGCAGACCTTGTGTCCCTACCTCTTAGGTGCTTAGAACCAGGAGAGAAGACAGCCATGGAATATGTGATTTCTGCCAGGCCTAGTTCTTTCTGTGCCAAGTTGAAGTGACTTTCTGATACAGCCCAGCAGGAGGCACAGCCCCTCACACCGGAGCAGATACCAACTCCTCTAGGGTCTGAGATGAGAAGAGCCCACCCAGACAGGGGTGTCCTGAAGCTCCACAGGCCCCTCTGCTGTCTGCCACTTGGGATCTCACAGTCCCCAGGGAGCTAAGACCTCTCCTTTCTCTCCCACCCACGGTGGACAGAACTGCCTTTCCTCGTTAGCACTAAAGCCAAACAAGAACTTGACCTAAATAGGGAAAAGCCATACCCTGTATTTATTGAGTGCTGACCCCAGTTCTTGTTCTTAGCACTTTCATGCATTCATCCCTTTAATCCTAACAGGGGTCCCATGCGATAGTACAACTACCCCCATTTCACAGATGAAGAAATTGTGGCCTCTAGAGATTTGCGGACCTGTCTGTGGTCACTCATGCAGCGTGTAACAGAGCTGGGATACCCCCAAGCCTCAGAGCCCAGACCTTCAGCCATTTCACTCCACGATGTCTCTAAATTACTAGAGAAAATCTTACATTTCTTAAAAAATTAGTAATATTTCCTGATTTCTGAGCTTAGAATCCTATAGAGTCTAAGTGGGAATTTCCTGGGCTTCAGCATCTGTTGATGCTAAGATGAAAGTGGATGTTTAGACACTGCTGCTTTGACCCCACTATTTTAAAACTGGAATGAGCCCATGTACGATAAATTCTCATGGAGAGATAAAGAGTGAGTCAGAGAGGCCACCGGGTGTGGCTTCTGTGAGATGAGCACCATTCGGAACATGCTCAGGGTTTTGTCTGTCTGGCACAGAGTGGGGCTCACCCTGGTGGGCTTTTCCTGGAGGAGCCAGATCAGATAAACTGGTACACGTGCAGAGACCTCTGCACTGCATTCAGTTGTGAAGCGACGTCTGAGAATCTGCAGAAAGGAGTTCTGTAAGTGGACCACACCTGTTCCAGATGTCTCTCAGAAGCTGGTCTGGAGTTTGTCTTGCCCAGTTTCTCCCTCCTCCTCCTCCTTCTCTTTTCTTTGCTTCAATAAATATTATTTGGGCACCTTCTATGTGCCAGGCACAGTACTAGGTGCTATGTAGAGTGATGATCAGTGAGATTTCTGTCTTCCAGTTCATGGGACCTTGTTTTCTCAGGGTGACAAGCAACAAACAAGTAAATTCATAGTTGTGAATTATAGCAAATGTACATGGAAATAATCTGAAGGCCACACTCTGGATTGGGAACTGGGAAGGCTTCTCTGAGACGGTGGCACCTATTCTGAATCTCAAAGAGTGGCGGGAACCTGCCATGTGAAGAATGCAGGGAGGAACATTCCAGAGGGAACAATAAGGCCTGGAGGTGGGAAGGGCTTGACCTGGCCCAAGCGTAGAAAGAAAGGCTTCCTTTGCAAGGGAGTGGGGTGTGGCCTCAGGCCTGGCTGGGGAGGCAGTTTTCTGAAGCCATGGTCCAGGCATGGGCCAGCCTCATACCACAGACTGCTGATTTCGGGTCTTTTCAGGCTTCAGCACGTCTCATTCTCCCTTGTCCGTATCCTTCCATGGAGCTGATCTTGGGGAGTGACGCCTCTTCCTAGCCAGGGGCCTCTCCAAAGCCAGTCTCAAGTATGGCTTGACACAGTCACAGAGCAGCCAGTATTGTGACTGTGGAGCACAGTGCCCTGCAGGGGAGAGGCCTGTGCTTCCAGGGAGATTGATGACTCCAAGCCAATCCCTGGCCTCCAGGTGAGTAGACTCAGGAGACCTCAAGGGACCTAATTATTTTGGGGGCAGGAGGACCTAAGGGCCTCCTTCTGTGAAGCATGTGCCAGAGTTTGTACCTGCGAGGGGCTCACACATGTGGAGGAAGAGTGTGCACACTCATTGGAATGCCAGGTGTTTAGCCCTCCTGGTTTAACCCACTGATAGAACATTCAGCTTGGGTTCATGCCTGGTCCAGGCTCAGCACTTTAGGGGACTCCAGGAAGAGAAACCCTTCTGGAGCAGTAGAATCCTCCTCAGGCTGCCAAGTGTGTTCATGGAGGTGTCTGGTCCCATCTCTTCAGCAGTGAGCATGGTAGGCAGAGAGAGACTAAGGACCTCCACTTTGTGCATGAAGAACCAGGCCTATGAGATTGTTTCATTTATTCCAAGTCAAACAAGTAAAACTGGATCAAAAGAGTGGTCAAGTCAGATCTGGGTGGGAATCATTCCTTCATCTTTTTTTGGTACTGGGGATTGAACTCAGGACCTTGCCCTTGCAAGGCAGGTGTGGTGCCACTGAGCTAAATCCCCTGCCCATATCTTTATCTTTGTGACCTTGGGAGCACAAAGCCAGCCTCATTCTTCTTATCTGAAACTGCACAGAAATAACTGTGAAAGCCTGGTAAACAGCAGGTGCTTAGTAAATGGAAAACTCCCTCCTGCTCTGGCCTTTGACTCTGGCCAGCTTGTTTTTCAATACATCCCTGTCCCTGGCCTTGCAGTATTCCAGGTCCGTTGTTGTGGTGACCTTGCACAGGAAACATCTTGATATTTGCTGCCAGGTAGACGAAACATCTGGAAGACTGGCCCATCTTTTTTCTTCTCCATCCAAATGTTTTGGTGTCATGAAGACAAAGCCACAGAGATGTAACTGCCAGGGCCCAGTTCCAAGATGGCCATAAAACACAGGCGATCCTGCCTGGCCCTGCACGCCACGATCCAGCAAAGTGCTCCTTGCATCCAGCACACAATTATTTTTTACAAAATCGCTGAACTAGCCATGTTCACGGTATTGATCAATAAATTACTTTGATGAAAACTCAATAGGCAAAGGCCCCTGGCATTCGTTCCCACACAAAGGAAGGACTTTCACACTTTTTCCAACTCGAAAACCTTGGTGCTATTTCCCATCCCATTTTCATCCTCTGTGTACCTTCCTAGGCACTGCTCCTACTTAGGCCTGCAAGATTTCTGGGATCATAGGTGGGGATTCTTCTGGCCCAGGGGATAAGGGTTTGATGAGATGCAGTTGATCCATCTGCCCAGATCCTGAAGAGCATTCTCACTTTCCAGAGCACATGGTGTACTTGGCAGTGCTGTAGCTGGGCCTCCTCCTGAGGGCTATGAGAAGTGGAATCGGCAGCCCTGTGGGCGAAGTGACCACCAGGTACCATGCCTGCCCAGCCTGGAGGAGCAAGAGGCAGGACAGCCATGGTCTTCACTCATATTCGCTCATTTGCTCATTCCTTCATGTTACATTTTTGGAACCCCTACTCCGTGCTGAGAGCTTTCCATGTGTGATTTTGTTGAATCCTTACCCCAAGGCTGGTGTTTGGGGTTAACTTTTCACCCCTTGGATTTAACAGTAGCCTTTACCATGTGCCTCTGAAACACATGGGCTGTGCTAAGCTGAAGCTGCAGAATATGGTGGTGATGAACCCAGGCACTGGTTTCAAATCCTGTCTCCTGACCTTGGTCAAGTTCTTAACCTCTCTGTACTTCAGTTTTCCCATCTGTAAAATGGAGCTGAAAGGGTATTTACTCCTGAGGGTTTTGGAAGGGATTGAGTGATTGTGGGAATGACCATGTTGGTTGCTTTCGGTTGCCAAGGTTGCAGTACAAAGTGCTTAGGGCAGTGCCTGATACACTGCTCTACACAAGGGAGCTGATGTCATTCATCATGGCCCCATGTAATTGTCACCACGCTACAGGGCACGAACTATCAGCCTGCCTGTTTTACAGATGAGAACCCTAAGGCTCTGTGAGATCAAGTAAATGGACCAGGATCTCAGCATAGAGATTTAAATGGGAGCCAACCTGACACCAGCCCCAAGCACTTTTCCAAAGTGCTGCAAAGCCTGGTGAACTCAGTGCTACAGTGTCAGAAAGCAGCACAAAGGTGTCACAGAGCGGGAAACTTGACTCCTGGAAAGGTGAGTGACTCGCTTGAGAGCATGCAGACAGAGACTGTGACTCCTCCTGCTTCCTGCTGCAGCACAGCCAGTGACCAAGGCTGGAGGTGGCCTGGCTGTCCTGGTTATTATGCCTGTTGTCCTGTGTGACTGTGAACAGCACCCCTCACCCAGGAGCATCTTTAACCTCATAGCATAGCTGTGCAGAGAGTAGGTTCTTGAGTCAGACTCACTGGGCTTGAATCCTGGATCCCACATTAGCTGACAGTCTGTTGGTTTCGGTAGAGCTGCAACAAGGATCAAGTGGGATAATATCCCGGAGTGCCAAAAGTAGACAGTAAATGTTACCTCTTATTTATTCTTCTCTGGGATACATGCTCAAGTAAGAGAATAACTGTTTATTTCTGTAGCAGTTAACTTTTTTTAGTGCTGGATATTGAACTCAGGGCCTTTGCACTGAGCTATATTCCCATCCCTTTTCTTTTTATTTTGAGACAAGGTCTTGCTAGGTTGCTCCGTTGCACAGGCTGGGTTCTAACTTGTGATCCTCCTGCCTCAGCCTCGAAGAGTGCACCACCATGCTAATCTAGCTTTTAACATATTTAACATTTATTATGCCCCCAGGTATCTCTGGGAGATTGAAGGGTAGAGTTTTGGTTTCTTCAGTAGTAGCTGAGCAGTGTAGGTGACATGTCCGAGGTCACACAGCTGGCTGGTGACAGAGGAGGATTCACTTGCAGCTGTGGGTCCTCTTCTCTTGCACTGCAGCTGCCCCTGCTTGAGCCCAACCTCCCCAGAGCAGCCGGTTAGCGGAGCTGCCCCAGAGTGGGCTGGACGTTCTCAGTTGGCTGGTCAATGTTCCCTGCTCCACAGCCCCTGTACTCGCCTGTTAAAGGGCACCAGCCACCCCACCGAGCCCAGCATCCTGCACCTGCTCCCTTCTGCAGCATTCTCAGGCCTGTAGCTGCTGGCCAAGGGACATTTTCCCCAATTACTGCAGTTGCCCAAGTCCCTACTTCAGCCCGGCCAGGCCCTGTCCCATTTGCATACCATTAGCTATGATGCCATGCATTATGGATTCATATTTAATTTTAGTACTTTTTGGAGGCAACTCTAACCTAATTAAAATCTCCTTCTCCAAGAACCTGACATTTCCCTGAACTCTGGTGTTCTGGGCTCCGCAGGAATGGACCACATGCGCGCATACACACACACCCTACACACAGACTCACTCTCACCGCCTCCAGCCAGAGACACATACTGCTACTTCAGCCCCAGCTTTGTGGATTCTTTCTGATGAAAAGGAAAAAAATGAAAAAGTATTTTTCCTCCAGGTGATTTGTGTGTACTTGGCTTCTACAAGCCCCCCAGGGCTTGAGCCTGGGGAAGCTACCAGAGCCAGGCTCCACAGAGAATCCAGAGCTGGGATGAGGGACCAGGCTTAGGCCACCTCTACCTGTCTCCCACAGTGAGTCAGTGAGCTTGCTCCAGCCTCAGTTTACCTTCCTTCTTGAAATGTCGACAAGATAATGATCACAAAGCCCACGTCATGCTACTGTCCTCAGCTCATTTCCACCCAGGAACTATGAAATGAAGTACGTGGCATTTTTTCCCCCTAATCAAATCAAATAAAGTAGCTTAACATTTCTTGAGTGCTTGCCATACGTCAAGCACTTTACATGTACTAACTAGTTAATTCCCACTCGATTTGAGGTCGAAGTTATTACATCTCCATTTTACAGGTGAGGGTGAGGCTCAGAGGGGTAAGTAGCTCACCCAGGGCCACACAGCATTTGGTGCAGATTGGATTTGGCCCCAGACAGTCTGGCTTCAGAGACCATGGCTTTATACCACAGGTACCTCTTTCTTTTACAAAGGACAGAATTAGAGCGATGGGTGGGACTTTTTTCTGACCTCCCAGTCTTGAAGGTGTTGGGACTCAGACCAAATCAGGCACACTGGGCCACCCCTCTCTGGGGTGGGGTGGTCAGACCACAGGGCTCCCGGGAAGGGAGGACTGTAGCCCTGAGCCCTCCCTATCCTCCCCAGAATCAATGTCCTCCCGTGGGTCTGCCAAAAAGGTCCATCAAGGTGGGTTCTTTGTCTGGGCCCAAATAAGGGGAAGAAAATAGAGTTAATTTTCTGTCTATTTATAAAAAATATTTTAAATGTACAGAAATGTTTAAAGAATTGTGCAGTGAATGCCCCTGTGCCCATATGGTGTTGATTTGGTCATTGTCTGCTCTGTGCTGTGACAGCATCTTCAGCCACTTCTTTATGTAGTCACGTCCCATTTTGCAGATGAGGGTTGTGAGGCTCAGATAAGTGAAGCAGCTTGTCCAGGGGAAGCCAGCACAGCAAGTATAGGACCAGGAGTCACACCCAGAGCTCTCTGTCTCTCAAGCCTTGTTCTCTTCACTATTCCATCTCCTGTCACCTCACACGACACCATAAGTCTGCTGGACAGTGGCAGGCAGAGCCTGCCTTACCCAGGGTGCTGGGAGCGGACGAGTATTGCAGTCAGAGGGTAAGTGGAACAAAGCGCAGTCTCAGGTGAGTGTGTGCTGGGCACACGAGCTTTGTCAGCAATGACTCACGCTCCCGGGGCTTCTGCCCACCCAGGACCTGGGTCCAGGAAGTGTCAACCCTCAGCACAGGCTGATAACTCGCAGGCGCCCAGCCTGAGAACCACTTCCACCTCCTGCAGCTGCCTGCTTGGTTTGTACACAGTGAAGGCCTGACTCAGGCTATGTCCCACCTCTGCCCTCCTAAAGTTTCCATGGTTCTCAGCGTCCAGCCAGCCTCAGACAACTCACTCCCCCCGCCCCCGTCACGAAGTCACCATTTTTCTACTCTGCAGTGAGGAGACCTCTGTTGAACCAGTCGCAGGTGGTTGGTAGTGGTGGGAACTCACAGCCCAGGGTCTGGCACACAGTAGGCAAGCAGCATGGAGCTGCTCCTGTGCCCTCATCTCGACCTTTCCAACAAGTGCCACCATGCCTCAGGCCTCGAAGCCTTTGTGCATCGGATCCTCTTCTGGGTTGCCCTTCCTGATATCTTTCAAGGTCAGACCCCAAGTCCTCCAGGAGCTTTTCCAAGTCTCACCAGAAGGAATAATGCTTCCCCTTCCCCCTCTCCCTGGCACCTGCCCTTGGAGTTAGGAGCACAGAGCCGGGTGCCAGCTGCCCGCTTTGATGCCCAGCTGTCTCCTACCGCCTGACCTTAGGTGAGTTACCTGTCTGCTTCATGCCTCCGTGCCTCCATCTGCAGAATGGGTGCGACACCCATGGGAGGTGTCAGTGAGCTGCACTCTGAAGAGCAATGGCCCTTGGCCTGCCCGCGACCCTGCTGGGCGGTAGCCATTGTGTTTCCTCCTGCACCGCAGCTTTTGCCAGCTGCCTGCAGGCTGCCTCCCTCCTCTCCTAGGAGGGGCCTTGATGGCAGAGACGTAGCCCGGCCCCTTTGACTATCCCACCACCCCATCTCGGACCCTCGAAGATCTTCCTGAAGAGATGGGCCTATCAGGCTGAGGGCTGGTGGGCTCAGGGCTGTGGACAGGTCTTAGTCATAAGAAGCAGCCCTGGAGGCAGGTGGACCTGACTTCAAAGCCTGGTGGCACCCCTATCTTGCTCTGTAGCCTTGATAAGCTTAACCCTGCCCAGACCTCAGTTTTCCCATCTGTAAAGTGCAGACAGTAGATGTGCCCAGCACAGTGAAGCCATGTCCCCTCCAGCATTCACCCCAAGCCACTGAGTTTCTTGCTGGCCTGGTCAGGACCACCCCCTCACCCCACTTGTGGCCCCCCAATGGCTCAGAGCAGAGTTCCAGCTCCAACGAAATCCCTGTGCCTGGTCTGCAGGGAGGCTGCCTTTTGTCCAGAGGGATTTGCATTTTGAACAAACAAGCTCACCTGAAGCCTGCGGGGCATTGACCAGGAAGGTCTTTGACTCGAAGCTCTCATTAGCTGCCTCCTCCTCTCATGCTGAGGCTTTTGCAGAAAATCATTTAATGTTTTTTATGTGTTTAAAGAAAGCTCCAAGGGCCCATCAGGCTGAGCCTGGCTGGCGTGATTTTTGAAACAAAGCACAGTCCCCAGCAGAACCTGCCAACCTCTGCTCCTAAATGAATTCAAGGGAGCGGTTCCACACGTGGCCAGGCTGGCTATATTTAGGCCTTCCCAGGCCTTTGAATCCCTCCCTCCCTGCCAGCATTATTAAGGTCACTGTGCCTGCAGGAGGGCCAACTCTGGAGGACCGTGGGGGGAAAATCTCCGGTGAACTGGGGTGTGTCCTCCATAGCCTGGGATTCACACGTGGCTCTGACTGTTGTGTGTGGAGAGGCAGGAGAGAGGGCCATGGACCCTGAGGAGCCTGCCAGGACAGGAGGCTCCCCCAGTCTCAGGGCCTCCTGTGTCCGCATCTCATTCCCATGGGCTCAAATCCACCCCTTCTCTCTTTAATTCCAATGCTCCTCACCATTCATGTCAGTGATTCTGACCAGTCTCTGCATGTCACCTTACTCTCAGTCAGGAACCCTGGAGGGCTCCCCAGCACCTACAAGCTAAAGTCTGTCCTCCTCAGCTCAGCATAAAGACCTTCCATGATCCATCCCAGCCTACCTCTCTCTCCATCCTCATCACAACTCTAAGCCCCCTTGAGAGTGAACTCTGAAGGGACAGGGATTTTGTTTGCTTTGTTTCGCACACATTGTCCAGTGCCTTGAAGAGTAACTAGCACACTGTGGATGCTTGCTGTATACTCGCCGGGTGAGTAGCTAGACATGATGAGCGAGCAGCGATCTGCACAGCGTCCCCCTGCTGGGTCTGCTGTGAGAGCCCTTCGCTGTCAGCCATGCCTCCCCCCTCCTTTGTGCACCTGCTTTGACCTTTGCAGCTCAGTCCCATGTCCTCCCTGGTGGCACAGGCCCTGGGAAATCTGCTAACTCTGGCAGTGTGTGTTGTAAGGGGGTGTCAGGTGCCTTCCTCACTTCTGACTTTCTAGAAGAAAGGCTGAATTTACCCCTACAGTCTAGCATGACAAGCATCCTCAAGCCCCCTGCCCCTGGCCTGTCAGCACCCAGAGTTCCTCTGTGGTTTACAAAGGGTGTGGGCTGGAAGAGATTTGGTCAGAGAGGATAGGATTTAAGCTACCCCGGAGGGCAGAGCCAGCCCTAGTGGGTGGAGAGGGAAAAGAGATGCAGCTGCAGGTAGGGCGGGGGTGTGGTGCTTGCAGGACAGATTATGCAGTCCAGAGGGGCTGGAAACTGGTATCAGATGGGGACCCAGGCAAGCAGAGACACAGTATGGGTGCAGAAGATGACAGAGGCCAGAAGGGGAAATTCTAGGAGCATTCAGAGGTCCAAGGCAGCAGGCAAAAATGGCCAGAACTGGAGGTTCTGGGGGGAAGACATTATTAAGCCAGTGTCCAAGATGCACACAAGCCAGGAAAGAAGACTGGAGCCTGGTACTGCACCGGGGCCAATGATGGGGCTCCAGTGGGCCAGTGGGAGCCTTTGGTGGTGGGGTGCTCTCCACAGTGCTGGGAGAAGCTGGCTAGATCTCTTCTGTCCCAGCTGGCCCTGTGAGTGGGTGCCCAGTAGTCTTCGGAGGGTGAGGATAATGTGCAAATGTTTTATAAATATGGGCTACAGCCACTATAGATGTTTGCCCCCATTGTCCCCATGCTTAAGTCACACATGTGCCATCTCCTCCACTGGAAGTCATCAGAGAACACACACACATACACACAGAGCTCAGCAATGACCAAGGACTCCAGGCATAGAGAAGGGGGAGGTACCAGAGGACCCACTGAGGCCCAGAGTCCCCTCTCTGAAAACCTGAAGCTGCCGAGTTAAGGGTGTAAATGAAAACCAAGGGGTGGTGACTCCATTCGGGTGAGGGGCAGGAAGGAGGGTGCTGGGAGCCTTTCTGTCTGACCCCAGGGCCCCAGTGTGCTCCACATCCCAAAGCTCAGTTTCTTCTGGGGTCACTTGACTCTCAGAGGGAATAATTTCGGAAACGATTCTCCACCTCTTTGTGTGATTCTTTATCCTTTTCAAAGCCCTTTGTGTGGCTTACACCTCCTGTGAGACAGGCTGGGATTATTGGCTCTGCTTTACAGATAAGGCAGTCGAGGCTCTGAGAAGGTGCTGTGGCTATCCGAGCCTCCTGGGAAGGTGTGCTGTGAGCAGGGATTAGCATCAGGAGCTGTGGCCTGTTTCCCTTTGCTCTCTGATGTGTGGACTTTTGAAGGAGGCTTCCTTTGGCCAAGATGGGCTGTTTTCTCAGGGGCATTCTTACTGGGGGACATTAAGGCAGAGATGGTCCAAGTCTGCTTCGACTATTTTGTCTTCTTCCTCCTCCCTAGTGTTGGCTTTGGGGATCTGGGTAGGTGGCAGGTGCCACCTGCAGCTCTCTCCCTCCTCTCCCCTCTCCAGATGGGCTTGAGTCCCTCTGACACCTGTATAATAGCTTCTTCCCTCCATGGGCAGTTTCTCCAGGACCCCCAGTTCTGGCCACTTTCACCTGGGCAACATCTTGTAGAGGACTGTGGGCAAGGAGGGGTGCAGGGGAGACATGACAGGGCCCTGTCGTCCTCGAAGGGTGACAGCTAATGATGAGGCTGGACTCAGAATGAGGAGGGAAACTGTGTACGCAAGGGGCTGGTCTTGGGACACAAAGGAAAAGCTTCAGGATAAGTTGAGCAGCTATGAGGAAAGATGGGTTTGTAGTCAGTTGCTCAGAAAGACCAGGACGTGATATGGTGCAGTTGAAAGCAGAGTGAACGGCAGTGGCAGTTGAGCTAGGGAAGAAGTAGGGGCCAGGAGCTCCTGGCGACTTCAGCCACCCTGCCCACTTCCCCCCAGCCTAAAGCTCAGACACTTTGACTTTTTTTCTTTTTAGTACCAGGCATTGAACCCAGGGCCTTCACACTGAGCTATAGCCCTAGCCCTTAAATTATTTTTTTTAAATCTTGAGACAAGGTCTTGTTAAGTTACCCAGACAGGACTCAAACTTACACTTCTCCTGCCTTAACCAAAATGCTGAGATTACAAGCATGTGCCACTGGCCCTGGGCACCTTGACCTTTTGAGACAGACCATGGAGTTTAAGCAGGGAGTTTTCTTATAGGCAAGGCAGACGTAGTGGCTGAAATACCATGGCACTGATCCAGGAAGGTCTCATTAATGTTTTGTATTTGTGTCTGAAAGTGCGATTTTGGCCGTTGACTAGGTTTAATTTTTACTTAATGAATTGGTAACTACACCATCTCACACCACAAAAGGCAATTTAAAGTTGTTTACAAGAATTACATTTTATAAGATAGTTAACTTGTTCAAAGAATTCAGGAAAAACATAAATTGGAAGTGAAATGTTTCTTGGGAAGAAAAAGAAATGCTATATTTAAATGATGGTGTGCATACCATTGCCATAATTGGGCCAAATATTTGACTCTGCTCCCTGGGAGCCAGAGGGAAAAGGGAAATACTTGTACATTTTACCATTTTAACACTCAAAAAGATCATCCTAGTATCTCTGGGACAAAATGAAGCTTTCATTAACTTCTCATTTTAAAATAAGCTTTTCTTCTGTGAAAGTCTGTGGAAGACTGAGCTATGCAACATCTGATGCCTGAATTTCAACAGCTTCTGTCTGGCATATCAGCTGAAGACCTACAGACAGACCTCAGGTTAGGGAATGAAACTATGTGAGGAGCCAAGCTATGGGCATAACTGGATCCAAGGATAAGTCCTGTAACATCTGCAGAAAGAAGTGGCAGCTGCTTTCTTAGCACTTCTCCACCTGTCCACTGTAGACCTTTGATTCATACCGCATGCACAGTGGATGGTCGATGTGACCACTTCCGGCAATGCCTGACAGTCAGGTGACTCCTGTTTAATTTATGATTAAATTATATATGATGACCAGGCTTCTTTGAGTATGTGTTGCTGTTAGTAGCAAGGTTTACCATGCATCTTGACCCAAGTAATTTATTCTTTATAAGTTATATGCAGGGTCAGCTGGGTTAATCTACTACGCACCTTATAAATCATGCATAAAACTAAGTGATTAAAGACAATAAGGTTCCAGTCAACACAGGCAGAAGTTAATCTTGTCTTCCTCCCCCCCAGGCTGTCTTCTCATGTGTCCTTACGTGACATCCCCCCCGTGAACACTTCTATATGCCTATGGCTGCTTACCTAGAATGCCAGTATCAGAGTGAACTTTTTTCTGGCTTCGGGAGCATCTGCCTTAAAGGAGTGGTGTTACTGCCTCATCCAATCACAGACTCAGCTGATCACTATCACTACTTCCTCTTTCCACATTTATGAGGACTCTGAGGCAGGTTCCCAGAGGTCCCCAGAGGTAGTGGCAGGATTGAGCCCCAAAGGCTCGAGTGGCCATTGACTTGAGAATGCTCCTTTTACTGGTTGCCTTCCTCTTCCTGTCTTACTTCCTTCTCCGTGACAGGTGCATCCTGAATCACCTCTCAGATCAACTGCATTCATTCAGCTCTATCTCAGGGTCTGCCTCCATGGAAGTCCAAACTAAGACATATTGTTTGAGGAAATGAAGGAATCTATCAAAGAATCTTGTCTTTTCATTTTGACAAGAAGGAAGAGGGGGTCTTTTCTGTTTGTTTTGTTTTCTTAGAAACCAGTACAGTGTTATCTTCTCCCACAAATGAGCAAACCCACACATCTATGCCTGGTGCAATGGTTCCGGCCTGGAAGGTTTTCTTATCCAGCACTTCAGGCCTCATCACGAACAGGGAAAAGTGCCACAATGGAGCCATGTGGCCTCCCACTGGAGGCATTGGGTGGAGAATGTTCCCCAAGTAACTGAGTTCAGTTCCCTGCTGGATGGAGTCATTGAATATAAACTCATTAAATGTGTGAAGACAACTGCCAAATACAATTGATTTTTTGCTTTAGAACAATTGATCCCAGACAGTTCTTTTGACAATAGGGAGATGAAGGACCACTTGTCTGTTGTGGCTGTTCCCGGGTTGTGACAAGAAAATGGAGCACTGGGCCATGGGAGCACATATTTCAAAGGCTGAGGGCAGCAGGGTGGGGGACATGGAATGCACATTCATAGCATCTAATGGTTTAATTCCCTGAGATACAAATGAAGACACCTGGGTAGTTACTGGCAGGAATGGCAATGGGAACCATTGCAGCCCTCTGAGTTTTGCCTCCTCCTCTCCCTAGCAGGTACTGCTTCAGTTTCCGGTTGGGGGGGGGTGGTCAGGTGAGGCCGGTGTAGAGCACAGGGCCTTGGCACATGCCAGTGTGTGTTCCCTGAATGTAGATCTCATAGCTGGAAGACTACCACAAGCTTTTTTTTTTTAAGCCAGAAAAGGAATTTGGACCTGGGCCCTGGTTTTCAAGGCTCATTCTCTCGCCCTGTGACCTCAAGTCCATCTGGGTGCCCTGTCCGAGGGGAAGCTGACTGTCCAGGTGCGCACAGGGAAAAGGAGGCTGAGTTTGGAATCCAACAGCTGTGGGTTTGAATCTTGTCTCTGCGCCTTGCTCACTGTGTCTTTTCCCAATCACTATTTCTCTCTGGGCCTCAATTTCCTTTTCTGTAAAATAGAATTATTGGTTTATAAAACTGTTACAGGCGTGAAGTGCTAGATCCCACATAAAGCCCTTAGCATTGGTGCCTGGACCATGGCTGTGTGAGTTTGGGCAAGTTACTTTATAATCTGCCCCCATCTGTCAAATTGGGTTATAGCACTACATAGGGTTGTTACAGACATCCTGTCAGTTAGATTAAATGTGTGAAACCTTTATCATGGGGCCTGGCATATAGTAAGTGCTCAATAAAAGCTAGCTATTAGGGGCTGGGGATTTACCTCAGTGGTTTCGCCGCCTGCCTTGCAAGTACAAGGACCCGAGTTCAGTCCCCAGTACCAAAAAAAAAAAAAGTTAGCTATTAGTACAGTAATTATTATTCACCATATAGGTGGTTGGGGTAATAAAAATAACACCTGTCTTTTGGCCTTAACTATAGAAGGCCTGAAAGATCAAATGGGACAATGAATGTTTGAAGATCATCCTTTCATCCACTCGGCATGTATTTCTTGAAATGCTTACTATCACTATTCCCAGCAAAATAGCACAACTCCTGGCCTTTTGAGAGCCAGACACTCCAGTGGAGTAGCCGACACACTGGCCACAAGCATAATCAGTATGAAACACAGAGTGTGTTCAGGGCTCTTTAAGTTCTGAGGAAACAAAACAGGGACAAAGAATCAGGCTCAATAAGACTGCCAGGATGAGCAGAGCTTTGAAGCTGGGGCAAGTCTCCACATGAGGGACTGTGCCTGGCCCCTGCCCTGGACATATGATGGGCTGATGCTTCTAGGGGAAGAGACTGAAACTTTGGTCCTGGCAGGGCCCCTCCAGCTGTTTGGGCCTCCATGGGTAGGGAGTGGGAGATAGAATGAGGGTGCTGTCCAGAAGGGACCCTTGCCAAGAGCAGCCTGGAAGGTCAGATGCTGAGTCCTGTGCTCTCCACCTGCCCTTGTGCTCACCTGGCCACCCACACCTGGCTCCTGACTTGTAGTTTCTGTCCCTCTGAGAAAGCAGCATCTGCCGGAATGGGAGAGGTGATCTGCTCAGCCATCTGCCCTCGGGCTCCCTCTCCTACCTCCCGCACCTGGCCCTGCCCCAAACTATGCACCTAAGACCCTGAAGCCGTTGCCACATCCCTGCAGTGTCCCTTCATGTACATCTGACTCCACTGTATGCACCAATGCCTCCAACCTCCAACCCCCGAGCCTTTCACTCTGTCCCTCACATTCCATTGGTCCCTCCTCCCTGCTCTTTTCCTCCCCAGCTCCAACACATACACACACACACACACACACACACACACACACACAAAACCACTTTCAAAGCTCAACGTGTCGGGGGGGGGGCAGAGGGCTGACGGGGACTGCACAGATGGAGGTCTGAGCCCATGGCAGGAGCCTCAGAAGCCTGTGAACCTCAGCCACTTGGAGGGCCCTTTGGTGTTCTGGGGCCCTGAGATGCCCTACTCCTGCTACTGCCTTGAGCTTAACTCCAAGATGCCTGTTCACTGGCTGGGATATGGGCTCCGTCCCACACCAGGGAGCCCTGGGAGGAGCAATAGGGCAGGGTAAAGGGGAATTCTGTGAGCTTCAAGCTCCTCTTTTGTGAAATGAAGGTAAAACCCCAGGTCATAATGTGAGTGGTGGGGAATCCAATAAATGCCAACGACTGTGACAAAGATGCTGCTGTCACGTGCATATCAACCATCACATATTGATTGCTCTAATAGACGTTCATTAAGTATTTTCTGGGCTGGAGCCCTTGACCAGTGCAGGAGACACAAATGTGGGCTGGTTCTCATGGAGCTTACAGTATTATCAGGGAGGGAGCATTAGTTCCAAAGTCCTATGGTCAGGCTCCAAAAGGAAGTAGCAGGGGAGGCCAGCAGCAGGACAGGACAGAGAAGGGTACCTCTTTGAGCTTGATAGGGACAGCCACTGCTCATGGGGCTAGGACAGCTGACCAACAGGAAGCATCCATCTGGGACCTCCCCTCCCTCATTATGGGTGGGGTAACGGCCACCTCTTTACTACCCTTCACTCACGCAATGAACACCTGGGCTTGAGGGACCAATGCAGCCAGCTTTGGCACCTGTAAGATGGGCCTGGATACCACTGCCCCCTCTCATTCATTCATTCAGCTGTGCCTACAGTGTGCCAGGCTTTGGTGTATACTCTGAACTTACAACAAAACAGACCCTGGTTCCTGGATCGATAAAGCTTAAATTTTGGTGGAGGAAGAGATGACCAATAAAATGGGCCTGGTCGTCCCTGTCCTCTCCTAGGCTGGGGGCTGGTCACCCTTGCTGCCTTTCAGGATCCAGACTGGGCTTAGCCAGCTTTACCACAACTGAGGTAGGCCTGGTCATTCCTGTTTCCTCCTAGGACCCTTGTAGGCCCGGCCATCGTGGCACCCCCAGGCTGTGTGGTCGCCTTGGTCCCGCCTAAATTGGGCCTGGCTGCTTTCATTTTCCCCAGAGCAGCCTAAGATGCAGGGGCTGGCAAAGGTTTCATTTGGAGCCCTCTGTCTAGCGCACCTCCACCAGGGCTGCAGATCAGGCTGCAATCCCATGCCCTCCTCATCCAGTTCATCCCTCCAGATCTCACTGCCCCTCCTGGCTGGGATTGGGGAGTGGTGGAAGGCTGGCTTCCCTCTGCATGTGGTGTGGAGCTGTGGAATGAGAGCTCCTGATTTAACATCTGTGAGTGTTTGCTACAGCTTTACTGCCTTAAAAATGTTTTCTAATAATCCCCAGGTGTTTCTCTTGCATACAATAGCCCGGCTTGTTACAGCCCAATTAAATCCTTATTTGAGATGCTTAATTAAAACTCTGAACTGAACAAGCCATAAAGCTTGCTCCTTCCCAGCCTCATGCCAAAAATTCCTGCCCTAGCCCACTGCCACTACCTCTGTCCAGAGCCTTCCAGTGACATTCACCTACTTCCGGTTTTGATCTGGCGGGGTAGAGACATCAACTTTCTCCCTGGGGTGGCCCTTGGAGGCTGGGCTTAGTGACCTAGAGACCCAGGAATGGGCTCCTGAACCCTTGGCTTCCCAGTTCCCCACCTGAAATTGGCCTCTTCCAGCTCCACCAGAGCTGGGTTTCTCAGCCTCGGCACTGGTGACATTTTGGGCCAGGTTATTCCATGTATGTGTGTGTGCCTTGTGTGTTATTGGATGCCTAGCAGCAGCTGGGCACACCAGTAGCACCTCTCCTCCAGGTGTGACAACCAAAAATATTTTCAGATGTTGCCAAATGTCTCCTGGGGGGTAAAATCACTTTAGGGTGCCACTGTTTTAAAAGAAATATGACCCCCCACCACTGCCTACGCAGAAGCCAAGGAACAGCTCGGCAATCTCTGGAAACTTAATTCTCACCACTTCCTTGACCTGAGCAAGTTCTAACGGAATGGGGGGCTGCAGACAGACACTTCTGCTCCCTACCAGGAGGGTAGATGTCCCAGGAGCCCAGGATTGTGCCTGGTGGGGAAGTTGACTGAGAGGGTTTTGTCGGAAGCCACATGTCTGCAGCTGAGAACCACCTTTCCTGCACATTGTCTTGGCCTTTGCTTGTTCTCCACTCCCTCTCAGCTCAACGCAAAATGGACCCAAATCCCTTTGAGTAGCTGTGGCTTCTGAGAGGAACCCAAAGGTAGGAAGATCAACTTGTCTCAATTTTCCCTGGGCTTTTTTTTGTTTTGTTTTAGCACCAAAAGTCCAGGTCTTGGGAATCTCTTTGATCCAGTGAGGAACACCTGCCCGTTGCTCATCCCATCAGCTGGCAACTGAGGGCAACTGCCACAGAAGGCATTGGTGCTCGTAAGCCACATGCTCAACCTGTGTCACCTCATTTCAGCTCCCAGCCCACGGTGTCGGGTGTCATTGGCCTCACGTGATGCGTGAAGAGTATGGCTCAGAGGGCCTCACCCGCAGTGACACCATGGGCCAGCAGAGAGGCTGGATTCACACCAGCCAGGCTCTGCCTGCCCTGCTCTCACAGACTCTTCCCCTAAGTGCGTGGAAAGCAGCTCTTGGGTGCTTATTTTGTGGTACTGGGGATTGAACCCAGGGCCTTCACGCTCAGCTACATTCCCAGCCCAATTTTTTATTTTGACACAGGGTCTCGTTAAGTCATCAAGTTGTTCAGGATGGGCCCAAACTTGTGGTCCTCCTGCCTCATTTCCCAGAGTGCTAGGGATTACAGGCGTATGCCACCATGCCTGGCTGGGCACTTTGGATTCTGGTCCAGGAAAGGTCTCCCTGGGCTTGCCTGACATGAAGGCAGAGGATGCTGCCTTCCTAGTGCCAATTGTGGCCCAACAGTGGCAGGAGGTGGCAGTGGTGGAACAGCTCAGACGCTAGATGTTCAAAGTATCCAGAGCCTCTGAGCAGTTCTTTGCTGGCCTGGTGACCATCCAGCTCTCAGGGCACAGAGAATATGACTGGAGGAGTTGCCCCTGATTCTGGCCAACAGGACAGCAGCTGGTGAGGGGCATGGTGAGACCATAAGAGGAGCCATCTTGCCAGCTGTTGATGATGTCCGTGTGCAGGGGTGATGCAGCCCGAGCTTTAGCAAGTGACACCCTGGGTCTCAGGATCATGAGCAGAACTCTGTGCCTGGCTTGAGGACCTCCGAGAAGTGAGAACATCACGGGCTCCTGTTTCTGGTAGTGCACACTCATGACCTCCCCATCCACCTGTTCAACCCACTGCAGGCTGAAATTCTTGAAAAAACTCAGATCTGTGCTGAACATGTACAGAATTTTTTTTTGTCGAAATTCCCTACACAATAAAGTATAGCAAATATTTATACCAGTTGTGGTGGCGCAGGGAGGCCAAGGTAAAAAGAATAAAAAGTTCAAGCCCAGCCTGGGCAATTTAGTGACTTAGAAGGACACCATCTCAGAATAAAAAATAAATTTAAAAAATAGGCTGGGTACGTAGCTCAGTAGAAAGGCCCTGCATTCCATCCCCAGTAACACATACACAAACACACACAAAAATATTTACATAGCATTTACACTGTATTGGATATTATAAATAATCTAAATAGAAGTGCTTTAAAATATGTAGGAGGATGTGCATAGGTTCATGCAAACACTATACCATTTTATGTAAGGGACTTGGGCAGCCCTAGATTTTGGTATCCACAGGGTGGACTGGAACAAATATCCTATGGGTACCATGGGACAACTGTAGTTGCAAATTGACCCCGGAAATAGGGATTTGGGGCCGATTCCTTAGGAAACTTCATAATTCATAGGAGGCTCTAGGGATTAGACTTATAGAAGACAAATTCCAAGGATGGAGAAGAAGGGAGGGCTGATGGAGACAGCGCGTGCAAAGTGACTGATTCCTGAGACACATCGTTCCCTAAGAGGAGTTTCAGATGCTGAGAACTTGAGGCAGAATGTAGACTGTATCTAGAAGAAACAATCATAAGCAACAATAATGGCTGCTCTGTATTGAGCATGTACTGTGTGCCAGGTACAGGTAATGGCTTGAGTAACCCTCCCAGCAGCCCCATGAAGCAGGAAGCATTAGTGACTCCACTTTTTCAGATGAGAAAACAGAAGACACATGCCCAGAGTCACTCATGTCATCAGTGGTTGAAGGGGGGTTGGAGGAGCCACACAGACCTGGGGTCACATCACGGCACAGCCACTTCTTGTTGGCTGTGGCCTTGGGTCAGCTATGGGTCTCTTTTCTAGAAAGGAGGTATTTGTTTATCCATGTGATTCGCGGCATGGTGAAGTGTGTGTGGCATGTGCCCAGCACTGTGGGAGTGATGGTGTTGGGGGAAGCCCCCCAGTGGGCTGTGAAGAGAGGCAGTGCAGCAAGGGCCAGAGGATACAAGTCTGTCCAATGGCTAGTGGGAATAAGAAAAGGGTTTAGGGTTTGACATTGATGGATGGCAAAAGACACTGAAAAACTTCACTGCTGTATTGCTTTGACCTTTAAGGAAAGGTCAAGAGTGGCCCAAACCCTCAGGAAGAGAAACAGTCCCAGGGTGGGCCACATGAGCCCACCACCAGAGTGAGCCACCAAGCCCGAGCACCGGGAAAGCATTCCACTGAGATTGTTGACTGACTGCCAGTGTCCTTGGAAAACAGGATGGAGTTTTCCTGGAAGACTGGAGCTTGGCAGATGTTAAAAGGGGCAATGGTTCCCAGAAACAACAGATTAGAGAGCTTCCTCAAGGTCAAGCTTTGTGAGCACCTCAACCTACCATGGATTCCCCATAAGCAGAAACAAAGTTTTACTGAAGACCTATCTTGGGTTATGTGCTATATTATGTTCAAGGCCAAGTTTTATCAGGCTAAACTTTCTTCCTGGGCAGGGTTATAATGCAATATGTTTGAACTCAGCAGAGCGTTGGGATGGCCTCACACACTTTCCTTGGGCATGAGATGGAGAAATGCAGACACACAGAAGGACAATGAGATGGATCAGTAACTGGCCCACAGCACATTCCACGGGTGCAGCCCATTGATGCTCCTAATTGTGAAAGTGTCTCTGCTGGAGTGCCATGGGACTCTTCCCTCCACTCACAAGCATAGGGCCTGGGTTTCTAAAGCAGACTCGCTCTTAGGTCATGAGGGTTTACTGCCAGGGACTGTGTGCACACAGGATCCGATCAATAACATATGTGGGAGCAGGGCTGGGGCAGAGTGGAGGCCGAATGTTGACTTGGGATCTAAGATGTCCTGGGGGCCCTCTGCTCCAGAAATGTCTGACAAAAAGGGCTTTTTGCCCTGCCCTTGTGCCCATGGTCTTCCCACCTATTCTCAGCCTTGGAACTTCTCACACCTATCATACCTTATCCCTTCTCCCTGTGCCTGTCACTTGCATGTGGTCCATCGCAGCTTCCCCATTCTCTAACTTAATGGTCTTCCAGTTTCCTTCACCAATGGTGTCATCCTCAGCATTTTCTAGTTCTAGTTCCCATGAGAAAGAATCTGATAAGACCGCCCACTTTTCCCATGAGGCCACAACCTGTGGATGGGCTGCTAGCCTTTGTCAATCATGTGCGGCTTGTAGGGAAGCAAAACAAAGGGGCCCAAGGGCTGCCTCTTGACAGATGTAGGAGATTGAACATGACTCCCTTAAACAATAACAGTCATTATTTTTGATGATGTGGCAGGTATACGTATGCTTATTATGCTCACATGTGTTATGAAATTGTGGGAAATTGCAATTACAGTGGGTGACAGCAATATTTATAAGGCTCTTGATGGGTCTAGTTCTTGATGCTTCATCCCTCTGGTGGACATCTGCAAGGCTCCAGGCTTTCCCATTTTGCTTTTGATTCCCTCTGCTCAGCATAGGCCACTGGCAGCAACTGTCCATCACGTTTGTGAGTTCTCGCTGCTGTCCTGTTTGTGAAAGACTCTCGCCAGGCTGACCCAAATGGAGCAAGGTGACCGTCACAGGTGGAAGGCGGTGCCTTGCACACAGCTTCAGAGTCCAACAAAACCTACTGCAGAAATTCGTGTGAAAGAGCTCAGGGGAAGGCTGGCTGTGCAGCTCAGGGACAGAGTGCTAGCCTAGCATGCAGGAGCCCCGGGGTTCAAGCTCTAGTGCTTCCCCTAAAAAGGAATTCAGAGTTTGTTTAGGGATTTTTTTGCTTTTATTTTTTAATTTTTTTGCCAGAAAACTTAGGATGATGCTCAGTGTGGTGTGGCAGCCTGAAAAAAAAGATCACTCACCAAAAATTCTGGGTAGTGTTATTAGAGATAAAGTGTTTTAAACGGGAGGTAATAGCACCACACTCTGTGAGAGTGTGCGAAGGGTTTAGAGACTTTAGAAGGGTTTCCGTGAATGAAGGCTTATTATCTCCATATGATGGAAGGGGACCAAGGCTCAGAGAGGGGAAGTAACATGTCCAAGGCAACCCAGCTAAGAATGGAAAGGCAAGGCAAGGACTGTGATTCGTGTTGCCTGCTCAGTTTGAACGTGTGTGGAGCCCTCAGAGAGGTCACTGTAGCAGCTGTTTGGGACAACTAGATAATGAGTGGCCACCACTGGTGCCCCATGGGCTGGGCTGCCCATGCAGGCAGAGCCTTTCTGTCATGGTGGAGTGCAAGTGTGGGCCTGGTGATCTGGCAAGGTGCTCCGGAGGACTGTGGAAGGGAGGGAGGGGAGCAGGCTTTGGCAGAGAAGGAAATTGAGCTGCAGCACACTCACAGCAAGGGCTTCTGTCACCCAATGCTTTTCCATCTTTGAAGTCCATCTCTTACTTTACCAGCTTTGGGGAGGTGAAGAGAGCTTCTTGGTCAGGTCTCTGTCCAGTGTCCCTCTCCTATGTGTAACTAGTAAAGCATTGTTTTTGTAAAGCATTTCCAAGAGTTGCCTGGTCCCAGCAAAGCCCAGACTTGGGTCTGCAGCAAAGCAACTTACCTTCTTATCTGATGCCAGCGTGCCACCCCCAAGCCACTGCCCCATTCTCTGGCTGCCACACCCAGGGTCCTGGGCCAAGTGCCCTGCAGCTGCCCAGTTGCTGTGGACCTGGGACCAGCCTTTGTGACTAAGTCCTGCTCAGCCTCCTGGACTTTGACAGATCTGCAGATTGCCTACCTGCCTTCATTTGCCATCAGCCATAGAAAAGAGTCTTTCTCCTTTGTGAGTTGGGTCTCAGCTGAGGTAGCTCCCAGGGGCTCAAATACTATAACAGCAGGTTAGTGAGAGCTTGTCTGGGCAGAGTTCTCAGGAGTCCAGATGCTGCCCCAGGACTGCTGACCTTAAAGCCTGCCCTGAGCCTGCAACTCCAAAAGTCCTCCAGCCCCAGAATGTGGTACATGGTTGTCCCTGGTGCAAGGTGCTGGGCAGGGTCTGGTGATGCCCCAGAGGATGGCCCGAGTGGTAGACGTGTCTGTTCAGGGAAAGCCTTGTCCAGTGGACACAGCAGGATGACATCAGGATGGAGTGCTGTGATGGTCAAGGGAGGTGACGGGAGACCTGTGCAGGGGTTAGAGCTCCGCAGGGAAGGTCTGGTTTTCCAGAGAGCAGCACAGAGGACAGAGGACTGCATCTTGGGGAACAAGCCTGTTAAGGGTACAGCTGAACTGCCGGAGCCCAACTCCATCCTTCCCCAGCTTAGAGAAGTACACAGCCTCCCCTGGCTTCAGCACCCCTGTGTGAAACTGCCTGAGAATGGCAGTACCTGCTTCAGAGACTGAGTGAGAATAAGATCGGATCTTGTCAGAAGGGGCTCAGCTTGGTACTGGGCATGAAGAGGTGGTGGTTATCACTGCCTCATGGCTGCAGGGTGGGAGAGGCTGTGCCTTAGGACTGCTGCAGGCTGAGATCGTGGTCAGGACAAGCGCTGGTCCTCACAGCACATGCAGGAAGAGGACCTTGTGACCCTAGGTGAGTGAGTGCAATGGGAGCCAAGCTTTTCTGAGCCAGGCTGGGACCTGACCTATGTACATGTGCCTGAGACAAGGCTGGCCTGGAAGTGGAGAGAGTCCAGCCTTGGTCTCCAGGACGATCTCAAGATCTGTGATTCAGAGGGGCCATTTGCTAACAGCTCCCTCTGCCACACCAGACTCCAAGCAATTAACCAGCCAGGCCCCAGGGAGGAGCGCTCAACTGCAATCAGGGTAACCTTGACATCCTTCCTGTGCAGTGCAGCCACTTCCTAACTCTCCACTCGGAAATACTGTGTGCTGTTGAAGGACAGCTCCTCTCCAGCATAGAGCAAACTCCTCCTCCTTTTCTGAGGAGGGACCAGCCGCAGCAGGAGCCAGAGTCTGGGGGCTGGCCATAATGTGGACATACGGTTACTTCACCTGGGAATACTGACCTTATTTGGCCTTTATGTGCTGGAAATTTGCTCAGAGCCCTGGACACCTTTCTCGGAGATACACAGCCTCTCTGGCTCTGCGTGTGTGTGTGTGTGTGTGTGTGTGTGTGTGTGTGTTTACACAACAGGGAGAAGGGATGGAGACCTGTGGGGGGGGGTGCAGGAAGAGGGTATGAGAGCTAGGCTGCAAGGCAACAGGAAGGGGGTGGGCGTGTTTTTGCAGGGAGGAAGAGGCAGGGGCCTTGCAGAGCCAGGGCTACAAGTGTGAGGGAGGGGAATGTACAAGCCCACGTGAGTGAGGCAGGGAGGGGCCAGAGACTAGCGGGTGTGTAGGGCTTGGGTTTTAGGATGTAGTGACAGTTCTCCCCCCACCGCCCCCTCTCCACCAGCGCAAGCCTGTACGTTTCAAATACTTCATTGTCGGCCCTGGTAAAGCCTTTATTTATAAAGCGCGGGTGTTTCATTCAGCTTAACTGAAAAGGCCTTTAAATCACCGCAGCTGGGAAGGGCTAATTGCAGTTAGAGTTGTCAAGGACTCTCTTGTCTGCTTTTGCCATCTGTGACATAGTGAATGCAAAGATCATTTTAAACATAGGCAGTTAATGTAGAGAATAATTTGAGAGCTTTAGATATTTATGGTAAATTATTTAACTTTATAGTTGAGTTTTATTGCCTCATTATTCTATGTGTGAAGAACCTTGGCGTTTCCTGTGACTCGGCACTTTGTGGAGTTTCACTTTGTATCACTCAGGAGGAAAGTTACTCTCAGAGGAGCCCTGGGCTCATGGCAGGTCCTCCCGAGGAGGGACTCTTCTGATCCATGCCTATCTGTCTGGGCCTGGGTGAGCCACAAGGCTTCTGGAGCTCCTTCTTGTTGCCCCATAGGCAGATGCCAACCTCTGTGGTATTGCTCCCGCCCCATGGTGATCCTGCTGTGGGCTCCACCTGATGCTCTGCACAGTGAGGAGCTGGGACCCTGGGAAGACAGTGTTCAGGCTGGGGGTTTCATTTGCATTAGATCTCTTTGGACCCTTGGTCTGGTGCCTTTTGTACTCTGCCTGAGCTCTGTTAGGCCGAGTACTTGTCATCTGGATGTCCTCTATCTGTGTGTGTCTTCCTTTGATTATTGTTCAGAGTGGAGCCTTCCCAATTTCTTAGACCTCTTTTGAGTGTATGAAATGGAAGACTCCCCTCATCATGGAAGATAGTACCTGCCTCACTACCACACCCTTCCAGCTGTGGTCTTACAGAGCCCTGGCTTGGCTGCCCCAACAATGCCCTTGGAGATGCACTTACAACTCTGTGGAACACTCACATTCCAGGTTTGCCACAGGATTAACTGCAAGCACCCAAGATCCCATGGAGGTGATGGGTGCCAGGCTGCTGAATCCTTGGGTGAGGGCTTGGCTGATGATGGGTAAAAACAGAAGAATAAACATGCCAGCCTCTTTGCTTCTCTGGTGGGATAATCCCAGGGTACAGTCTACATGCCCCCTAGCATTTCCCAGTGAGATTCAGCCAAGTTGCCCTTGATGATTATCTACTCAGCTACACTGCTCTTTTTAGTTTTCTTCCCTCCCTGCCTTACCTCCCTTTTCTTCACCAGTGCTTTCTGGGAGCAGCTCCCAAATAAACTACTTGAACTCAAACCCTGTCTCAAGGTCTGCTTTTGGGGAGAAAGGAAGTTGAACACAGCACAGCCCACCTGTGGGGGTTGGATCTGGGATCTTGGACTCGGCCTCCTCAACCCACTGCCTTGAGATTGGACATGGCATGTCCACCGCTGTGCTATTGGGAGTTTAGCCTTGGTCTGAGCATTTCTGTGGGAGGAAAAAGCAGTGCCCAGCCAGCCAGTTTTCAACATAGCCCTCTAAATATGTAACTTTGTTTTTGTTAATGCTATTGTTTTTGCTGGGGTTTTTTCAGGACAAGGAATCAGACCTGAGGCCTTGTGTGTGCTAGGAAAATGCGCTGTCACTGAGTCACACCCTCAGCCCAAGCTCTTTAAATAAATGTGTTGAAGTTTCTAGGAGAAGGTTATATCCTTGGGAGGCTTGGGTGACTATTTTTTGTGAGTCTCCCTTTCTGGTTCAAGGTCTGAAATGACTGCATCAGGTTCAAACTTACTGTCTGGAGAGGATTCAGTGTGAACCCCAAAGTTATTAGTTTTGGAGCTATAACTGTCACAAGACACCTCTGAGGTATGTGGGAATGAGCTCTCCCCTGTCCCTGGCTGGAAAACCGCCACTCATTCTTTAAGACTCAGCTTAAATGTCACCTCCTCTGCCAAGTCTTTCTCAAGCTCCTCCAGGCTTTGGCGGAAGGGTTTTCACAGCTCTTTATTCAGAGGTTGGCAATTGCACTTATCACATTGTCATGTCATTTATCTACCTCCAAGGGCTCCTTCCTGACCAGGCTGGCTGGGAGCTCCTCGAGGGCAGGGACTGTTTTGATTCATCTTCTTTGTTTGCAAAGCCCAGGGCCTGGCACAGCCCCAGCCCAGGGAACATGACCTGAATTATTGGGTAAGTGGATGGATGGATGGATAGATGGATGGATGGATGGATGGATGGAT
>NW_004624764.1:19693514-19813981 GCF_000247695.1 Heterocephalus glaber | reverse complement strand
GATGGATGGATGGATGGATGGATGGATGGACAGAAAGATGGATAGATGGATGGATGGATAGATGGATGGATGGATGGATGGATGGATGGATGGATGGATGGATGGACAGAAAGACGGATAGATGATGGACTGACTGATGGGTGTGTAGGTGAATAGGTGGGTGGATGGGTGGACAGACTGTTGGGTGGATGTTGCAGAATCACGGCACTCTGCTCAAGCCAAGCATCAGCTTTCTCCAGTGACTCTTTTTTGGGCAACTGGCTCTTACAGCTTCTTCCTGGAAGCTGAGAGAGGAGGAAATGGTGTCTGGGTTCCTGAGTGTAGGGTGAGGGCTCCTCTAGGCTGAAGGATAGGGTCCCATCCTCTTGGGCTGCATGAGGAATAGCTGGGAGGGGTTGACCTGTGGTCCAGCGGACCTCCACTCCCACCTTCTTCTGGTCCAGCACGTTCTCCACCACGCCTACCCCATGTTCTTTAAAGGACATCACAGTGAAGAGGGGGAGGAAAATCAGCTGGGATTGTGGGGTGCTAACTCATGGGAGATAATGCAGAAGGGTCCCAAGTGTGGCATGGCACAGCCTGGGAAGGGAGAGCTTGCATACAACTCTACCTTTGCAGCAAGAGGCCTGAGTGGTGGCAGAGGCCAATAACAGCCTAGAGGCCCAGAAGCATCAATGCCTTTGAGTTTTTTTGTGTGTGACAAAGGCCAGATCCCAAGCCTTTCCTCTGCCTGCAGAGGCCCTAGTGGGAAAATTCTTTCTACTGCTAACCTGAGACCCCTCCAGGGCAGAATGGGAAGGGACCGTACACCCACCTCTTGCCCCAGCAGCCATAAAGACCAGAGGCAAACGTGCATGCCCTGTCCACACTCACATTTTCAGGCACCAACTCCAGCATGCCTGACTTGTAGCCCACACCCTAGACATTGAGGTGGCCCTATGAAGTCTGTGCCCCCAAGCACAGCAGTTGCAGGAGGTGGGCAGACATGGGAGAGCTGTGTTTTAGTCACAGGGAAATACCAGGACTTCAGTGTTTGGGCAGCTTCATTAGGGACAGGCAGGACCACTGTGGTGCCTTGAGGTTGAGGAGGAGAGGAGACAAGAGCAAGAACAGCAGGCCACACCCACCCCCTGCCTCAGTCTCCTCCAGAGAGTTTAAAGAGAAAGGTCCTGCTAGACTGGGCATGGCCACGTATGCCTGCTATCTCAGCTACTCAGGAGACTGAGGCCAGAGGATGATTGTAAGCTCAAGGCCAGCCCAGGCAATTTAGTGAGGTCCCGTCTCAAAATAAAAAATAAAAAGGTGTAGGGATACAGCTCTGTGGTACGATGTCCCTGGGTTCAGCCCCCACCCTGGACCTTGGGGATGGCCCAAGTGCTGCCAAAAACCGATAAATAGAGAGGTTTCCTTGCTGCCACCCAGCACCTCTCTCTCCCGCTCCTCCCCTGGACTCCCTGGCCTGCTGGAAGCCACTGCAGTCTCAACAGCCCGGACACTCACCACAGCGATGACCCTCTTTCCGAGTGTCAGTGCCCAGAATGTTCTATTTCCATCTTTGCTTCACAGAGGCTGAGACCAATGTGCTGGGCCCTGCCAGGCTCCAAGCCATGTCCCAGCCTGGGCTGGGTTCTTTCTTCCTCCTCTTCATGCTGGTCCTGCTGGCCCCTCAGCTCCCCATTCTGCACATTCCAGGCTCTGCCTGAGATGTCCCTGAGGCTCAGAATATCCCAATTAACCATCTCTCGTTCACAGCTAACCTCCTAGCTGGGCCTCTGATCCTCACAGCCAGGTGCTCAGGTGATTCCTGCACAAAGGTGCCCCTTCAGTTGGCAGAGGAAAGACCATGCAGGGAGGGGTTTGGATTGTCCCCAGAAGTAATTCACTATCTTCTTCTTCTGTCCTGGCTGCCAGCCCCAAGGGTTTGTAGTCACTCAGGGCTCTTCTATCATAATGTTCCACCCTTCCCTGCTAGGCCCAGAGACATTTTAAAATAACACCCCCCTCAAGCCCAGTGTGGTGGTGCACACCTGTAATCCTAGCAGTCTGGGAGGCTGATGCAGGAGGATTGCAAGTTCAAGCCCAGCCCAGGTAACTTAATGACTTAATAAGAACCTGGCTCAAAATAAAAACTGACTGAGGGGGTCGGGTATAGCTCAGTGCAAAAGCCCTGGGTTCTATTCCTAGTACTACAAAAAATAAACAAACATACAAACAACCAGTAATACATCCAAAGTCTCTAACTATCAACACTGGCCTTTTTTTGTGGCTCCTAGAGCTCTTACATTCTAGAGTTTGGGGAAATGGGAAGCAGCCACCTGGAGCTTGGGGACAGGAGATCTGGCTGCCTGAGGGTCATCTTCTCGGGCCTGCGCTGTGGCTGTCCTCACTACGCTGTTCCTGTCTTACACTGGAGCACCTGACTCACCCCTCAGTGGGAGTGGATGAGTGTGAATGTGGCGGGAGAGAATGCCCGTGTGTGAACATGAGTGTGCCTGGGTAAGTGTGAGAGTGAGCCTACGTATAATGATTGGGTGTGCTCGTGTGAATGTGACCTGAGCTTTAGAACAAGTAGCCATGTATGGGTGTGTTTTCTTGAGACTCTGTGTGTGTGTGTGTGCAAGTATGTGAAGGTATGCCAGAGGTGAGCCTGTGTGTGTGCCTAGGCGTGTGCCTGTGTGGGCGCACACCAGTGATGTATGTAAGGAGTGTAGCACCCATGTGACTGTGCAGAAGGCAGGCATGTGTGTGTGGCCAGGAGGGCTTGAGCAAGAGCTGCTGCAGCAGCAGGTGGCCCAAGTCTGCCAGGGCTCCCTCTGAGCCAGCCGGGTTTTAATTGTCCGTGGAGATGACAGGGCCCTGGGGAGCTGTCAGTGGTCCTCGGAGAGCGAGGCAGCTCCATGCCCTACTTGTTGGCCAGCAGCCTGCAGCCGCTCCCCTCTCCTCCTCCTCCACACCCTGCTCACCTCCCTTCCAAGCCTCAGAGCCCTGGTGAGCTTCCCACCCTCCACACCCACCATCTCTCCTTCCCCACTCTTTCCTCACTGCTTAGAGACTCTCCAGCCCTGAGCTGCCCTGTCCACTCTCCCTGACCAGTGACTTGCCTGGAGCTTGGCCTGGCCTGGGGACAGGCTGCTGCCCCTCCCTTCACAGGCACGGGATGCTATCCCTGGACAAGTGACCTCAGACAGTTCTAGTGCAACTTGCACCCTGGGATCATTCACATGCAGATGTGACTCTGTTGCAGGTCAAGACAGTGTTAGTAGCAGGCCTCCCCATGGTGCCAACACTCCTGTCCTGTCCACGTGCCATGTTTTGAGTAGCAAAGACCTGAGGCTTTCAGCTGGGAACTGAGTGGGCTTCCCTGAGTACTTCATGTCCTCCTTGCCTGTGCTGTCTGGTTAAGATGCTGAGATAGAAGCCTTTGGTGGAAGCTGTGGGAACAGCAGCATGTGTGAGACCCCGGCTAGTAGGACCATGGCCCAGCTCAACCAGCTGTGCAGCCCGGACCCTGACCATCCTCACCTCCAGCACACTCCTGCTCCAAACTGGGGTGTGCCATTTGCATATTCAGGAAACCTGCCTTTTGGGGCACCTTCACCTACCCTGCCTGGGCTGGAGACATGGTGACGGCAAGAGTGAGATTTAGAGCTGAAAGGAGTGGAAAGAATCTGGACAGAGCAGGGACCCCTGGGGGGACTCATCCCTACCCACAGTGCCTCCCCAGGCTGTCCTGGGCCGTGTGCTCCTGTCCTTTTGCAGACATGCTACTCCCTCGCAGCTCAGCTGGGTGGCACATGCTGCCTGAGGTTAATGCTGTGCTTACCATTCGTAGTCTGATTCCTCAGCCAGATGCTGGGCTCCAGGGGAACTTTGTTCAGCATCACATCCTGAGCGCTAGGGTAGTCCTGGTGCCTAGTAGGTGGGCATGAACATGGTGAGCAGTCTGTAACCCTCCTGAGAAGGATGGATGGAAGCGATGAGAAATGGCCAGGCTGATTTAGGTAGCAAAATGAAGATTGTGATTCACAGATTCTCATCAGACTGTCCTGCCCATTTCCAAGCTGTGGGCTATTGGACAAGTTCTGCTCTCTAAGACTCAGTTTTCTCAGCTGTAAAATGGGAATATAGTCCCCACCTAATTGTGTAAAGAGTCTCAAAGCCTCATGTGAATGGACTGCACATGGTGGTTCCCTTTTTCTTTCCCTCTGTCACCCCTAGCCTTAGCCACTGCCTTACCATCCCACCTTCCTTGTCACTAGGCAGCCAGTCAAGGGAGCATGGTGATGTGTGCACACTGTCCCCTCTGATGGTCAGCTGAGCCCTAGGGTGATGTCAGGTGGGCACTGGCAGGTCCTTTGTCCAGTCACCACCCTCCAGCCACTTGCTTCCATGGAGAAGCCCCAGATTAACCAGAGCTGATAGGGGAAGCTCTGAGTCAGTTCTGCAGGATGACTGCCTGGGTTTAGATCCCAGTGTCCCCACTCAGAGTGTGAGATACTTAACAGCTCCCTGAGCCTCAGTTTCTACATCTGCTGTCACGACCGAATGAGATGAACTGTGTCAAATAGCAAGTGCCGGATATGCACGCAATGCATCGCAGTCATCGTCTTCATTGTTTTTGTGTAGAAGCATCCCATCAGCTCACTATTCCTGTGGCTGAGCCAGTGGGACAGGAAGGGGAAGGAAGGATAGGTGGATGGAAGGAACTTTATTTTCTTGGCTGTAACTGGAAGGGTTAGACAGTTCTGTGCTTCCCGGGCTGGATTTTGCTATTTTTCACCTGCTATTGATAGGCATCATTCCATTGAACTTACCTTCTTATTTATTGCCGAGCCCTGCACTCTCCGGAACTGTCCTTCTCTTGGGGTTGTGCTACTGTCCAATCAACAGTTAGCAGTGAGGGCCCTGCTCATTCCTGTCAACACCCTTGCATCAGCTGGAGCTTTGCTTTATCTTGGTGCAATGTTTTTGAGCAAAAGCCTCTTTTCCTATGTTCTCTGCCCTGTGTGTGGCAGTGGGAAGAGCAGAGCCTGCCTTGGGAGAAGCCAGACCTCACAGTGGCCTCAGGTGAGCAGTGCTGACCACAGGCCTGCAGCACCCTGGGTACCCATTGCTCACACCTGTGGATTGGGGTCAGCCAAGTCTCCGAGTCTGGGTAAGAAGGGCTCATCCAGTGACCACACCACAAGCACTGGGTCACAGTAGCCAGGGAGGCAGTTGGCACCACAGAGGGAGGAGGAACAGTGCCCTAGGCTGAGTCCTGTGGGTGTAGCAGCTGAGGTTTGCACTAGGGGAGTCTGGGGGCCCATGTGACGCTAGCGTTGTAGGAGGCTGGGTGGGAGGCAGGGCTGAAGGTAGTGGAGCCAGGCCACACAGCCTCAGGACCAGCAGGCCTCAGGACCAGCTGAGGCTGTCTGAAGAGCTGTGGGAAGCACCCAAGGGCTTTGAGTAGGGGCATGGCCTGACAAGATTGATTTTTTGAGTGTCTGGCTTCTGCACAGAGACCAGGTTGGGGCCGTGACAGGGCTGCGTGGTTTAGTTCTGCCCTTTCCTCCACATTAAAGTCAGATTCTCAAAGGGAGCTTTCCTGGGAAGCTGATGAAGACACACTGGATGCGCAAGCTGTGGAGTTCTGTGCTGAACTTGTTACGTTGCTGCTCAAGAGGGCTCATTCTCAAGATATGCACAGATTGGGACTGACTGCAAGTGCTCTTGAAAACCCTCCTTCCCTTTCCCTCCCTCTCTCCTTTCTTCCCTCCCTCTCCCTCACCATCTCATGGGCAGTGTGGCTCCATGGGCTATCCTTTCCCCCATCTACATCCTCCACAGTCCCTGCCTATATGCCCCATCACTTCTGTGCCCTGGAAGGCCTGCCATGCCCTCCCTGGCTGAATTACACCTTATGATCTTTCAGCTGGAGCTTCTGCTACCACTGGCGGGTAAGTCTTCCTTGTCTTCTAGTTCAGGTTCCCAAGAGAACTCTGATTGGATCCACTCTTCTTTATGAGCCAGGGCATAGGTCATTTGCTTTGGGTCAAGTGCCTGCCTTTCATCTAATCAGCTGTGTCCTGAGAACATGTGATATTGACCATGGTATCCAAGCAAAGCCTGTGCACAGGGAAATTCCCTTAGAAAGAATATAGACAGGGCAGGCATATGGCTGGCTCGTTGCAGACCTAGAACATGTCTGCACCAGAGGTCTGAACTCTAGCTTTCTTTCTAGATCTCATTGCTTAGCCATTTGTGCCAGGAGGCTAGAACCAGTTTTTGAGCCCTGGATAGAGCAGAACTGGATACTGAACTTCAGCCATAGATGAGACCTAACTCTGTCTGTGGGTTTACTGGCCATTGCATTGACCCCAGCAAAGGAGTGTGAATGGTTCCTTGCAGGCCAACTCTATAGCTAAAGCATATATAGCAGTATAGCATATATATAGAAGGGCTGGGGTATCTGGAGTCCCCCATCTCAGCTGCTGGCCCATGTAACTGGAGCTGGACACTGCATTTAGAAGGGCAATTTTGTAATAAAAGTCATTGTAACCACTAACAACCCAACCTTCTTTGACCTACCCAGTAGGATATACTATTCCTATATGGGAAGGAGGGAACTGAGCCCAGCCAGTGCCTGTTTTTCTTGGTTTTCAGACATCTTCCATAGTAGGTTGATGGCAAATAGTGACAATTCTTTATTCCTTCCTGAATGGTGGGATCTGTACAATATTATTGCAGCATCTCCCACTCAAGGGTGGAGTCTCTTTCCTCTCTCCTCCAAGGTGGCTTGCTATGTAGCTTACATTGGCCAAGAAAGTTAGAAGGGATATTATGCCAATTCTAAGTCAAGACTTTCAGACTCTTTCCAAGCTTTAGCTGTTTCTCTTGGAACCCTGCTCCTGCTGTATGAACAAGCCGGGTATGCCTATTCAATGAGGACAGATAGGAAGCCAAGTCAACCCCATTACCCCAATTAATAGCCAGCCTATATCTAGTTATTGAATGAGTACATCCTACACTAGTTAGCCTCCACAGACCACATGCACATAAGTGAGCTCAGCCAAGTCTGCCTAGCCTGGCCCAGATCAGTAAAGCCATCTAGTTGATTCACAGACTCCTGAGCAATGGCACATTCTTATTAATTTAAGCCATTGAGTTTGGGGATGATTTGTTATGCAGCAATAGCTAACTGATACACCTCTTTGTAGGAAGACTGCTGAGGATGTGTTGATGGTTCCTTTCTAGCTCAGTCTATGAGCCTAGGGAGTTCTGCTCTTTGAAGGCAGGACTTAAAATGTAGCTGGACTCAAGTTGTGATGATGACTAGGTATACTGATGCCTCATAGTCTGGGTGCAGCATGTGCCAGGCAGCTGCACTTCCTGCCACTTACAGAGAATTTGCTGTAATGCATTGTGATGCATTAGCATAATAATTGCTAAGCATTCGCAAATGAATAGCTCACTGACTGATGGATTTTGTACAGAATCTGTGAAGGTTACATCGAGGGTGAAAACATTTCACTGTGTCAATGAACATACTTAATTTTTCTGGAAGTGCTATTTAAATTGCGTTGTGCTGTGACATTAGCATAACAAAGACATAATGCATCCGTTTATGCTGTAGTAGGGAACAGTGCCATAATCAGCGGACAAGATAGGGGGGTGCAGCGGGGGGCCTGGGAGCTGCAAACAGCAGCATCATTGGCTCTCTCTGTGGCCACACAGGGAAGGTCCTGCCCTGCAGGTCCCGCCCCCGGACTTGGCTCCAGATGGGGCGTCAGAGCTTCTGGCAGTGGGTGGACTCTGTTTATTGGCTTGTTTCCTGCTCACTGATTTTCTCTTCTCACTGCTCTGGCCACCAAGTCCTGCTAATGGGTGGGTGGGTCTTGGCTGTCAGAAGAGAATCCCTCTGGAGAATTAGGAAGCATTCAAATCTGGCAGGATTCGCCCACCCCCTTCAGGGCAGGGTGGCCTTCTCAGAATCAGCCAGCTGGTCCCAGGAAGTTGCTCTGTGGGTCCTCCATCTCTTCAGCCCCCTCCCCTAAAAGAGCTTTCAGAGCTGTCACAGGAAGCCTCAAGGGGAATGGCTTTATCACCTTAATTTTCTACATGTTTTGCATATCTGGCTTGTCAAAGGGAAGTGTTTGGGGAAGACAGAGATTGTTAATTGAGCATCTACTGCTTGCCAGGCACTGAGCTATTTTTACACTCACCAGCTCAGCCCCTAAACCAGCTGTGCACAAGATGGTGGTGGTGTTCTCAAATTGGAGAGTTCATGGACCAGCATCAACTTTCTTTTATGCAGAACTCCTGAGAACCCTTAGCATATAAACTCTTACATGGGGATCTCAAATCTTCAAAAACAATGAAACATGGCTTGTGAGAGGCAGACATAATTCAAGTTGTTACCTTATAAGGACTCAATGAGTTAAGAGTTATTAACCCCATTCCAGAGCTAAGGAAATGGAGGCTTCACCAAGATGTAATTTGCATAGTGCTGGCAAATGGCCCACGTGGGATTTGAACCCATATCCACTTGATTCCAACTCCAGAGGGAGATGTGAGCTGGCTTCCTAGAAGGAAGGAGAGCACTGGCAGCCAGCTTTGGAAGGAGAGGCCAAGCTGAGGATTACCCACAATGGCTGCTCATCACACCCACTTGGACTCTTCAGACCCTGATCCTCCAAGAAAGATCACTCTGTGCCAGATGCGGGAGTCAGGACAGGGAGATGAGTGGCCAGAGCCTCTTGTGGCAGAAGAGATGTGGTTCAGAAGGGTGGGTGACTGAGGAGGGGATTGATCGGCCCCCCCTGCTCCCCGCAGTGGTGTCATAAGGAAGGTCACTCAAGTGTCCTGGTGCTTAGGGACCGGACTGGTATGGAATGGAAGAGAAAGGCTCCTCAGTCTCAGACCCAGTTGGTGACTCAGACCCTAGGAAGGAGAGAGGAATCAGGAGATCCAAGGGGCCATGGGACAGGATCAGTACCCACAGTCCTCTTAGCTAGCAGCACACTCTATGTTGCAGTTGGTTTCATACTTCCTGAGTCCTGACTGCCAATCCTCATGATGAGGTCTGGGTAATGGCTGAGCTCACTGAGTGAGGTCCTCCACCCCTGCCTGCTGTGTTAGTTACCTACAACTTAAAGGAGGAGAGGTTTATTTGGCTCATGATTTCAGAGGGTTCAGCCTGTAATTGGCTGGCTCCAAGGCAGGAAGGTCATGGTGGAGGGGTAAGGCAGAGGAAGGTTGTTCAACCCCTGGCAGCCAGGAAGCAGAGAAAGAGAGAAGAGCCGGAGACAAGCATGTGCCCTTCCAGGTCACACCCCAAGTAACCTGTCTCCAACCGAGCCCTGTCTCCTAACAGCACCTTCAGCCATGAACTCACCAGTGGATTAATTCCCGGAGGAGTACAGTGCCCCCATGAGCCATTCGCTTGCCAAGCTCCACCTCTGAACACATGAAACTTTTGAGTAACATATTAGATTGGAACTGTAACACCTGCCCAAGTCCGAGGCCCATGGAAGTGGGGGCAGTTTGAGATGGACCCTGCTCAACTGGCTTTTCCCCTAAGGCCAGGAGCTTCTGTCTCTTGGAGGGATCCTAAAATCCTCTCAGAACCTGATGAAAATTACAGAGCCTTTCTTTGCCTAAGTACATATGCACATAAGTTGCATATAACATGAAGGGTCATAAATGCCTGACAGTTGGGCCAGGTAGGCTGTTCTGTCCTGGGGAGAATGTAGCTGAGACTTAAGGGAAGAGGCAGAAGGCCCTCTGCCAGCTCACAGGGATTCACCTAGATGCTTTAAGTTGGCATTCAAGGGCTCAGCCAACCTTCAGCCTCCTCTCTAAGTACCCCACTACACAGAGCCTCTCACCATCCACACACACAGACCCCTGCTCCAGCTGAGCAGGATGAGTCAATCCTCCTGGAACACACCACACATCTCCTTACTTTGGTTCCTGCCTGAGATGCTCTTCTGCTCATTTGTGGGGGTTCCCCTCCTCGAAGTGACCTCCCTGCTGACTTCTGATTCAACTCCTTTGCATCCAGCATCTATTTATTGGGCATGTCCCACCTGCTACATGCTGGGACATACAAACCCACAGGTAGGTGAGTAACTACTCTCACATTATCTGTAGGCCAATAGGGAAATGGCTATAAAATAGACATTTACAAGGGTAACAGATATGATAGAAAGGTGAGTGTGGGAGCTGGCATAGGAGCAAGTGGCAGTAGGGACTTCATTTCATCCAATACAGGGCTTCTCAAATTTTCTCAGTTAAATCCCACCTTCTTTGTTTTTGCTGTATCAGCATACCATCTGTACTACTATTTACTTCCCATTGTTTGTCTTTAAATAAACTTTGAATTGGCTCACCAATTTGCTGTGCTTTCTCCTAAGCAATATCATCTGTGAAATCATGGGTCCTGATGTGCTACTTAGATATATTTTTAGATTTTTGAAGTTTTTCATTGTGGTAAAATTTATATAACATAAATTTGCCAATTTTAGGTGTACAATTTAATGACATTGAATACCTTCACAATGTGGTACCACTGTCACCATTATCCACTTCCAGAACTTTTTCAAAATCTCAAAGAGAAAGAAACTGCATCCATAAAACACTAACTTCCCAGTCTCACTTCTCCCACCTCTCCCAAACCCTGATCACTTGTATTCTGCTTTCTATCTCTGTGAATTTGCCTATTCTAGGTACCTCATACAGGTGGGATAATAAAATATATGTCCTTTTCTGTCTGGCTTATTTTATTTAAAATGTTTTAGAGGTTAATCCATGTAATGTGTAGAGTGTCATTCTTTTTTTGGCTGAGTAACATTCCATCATATTATGTACTTCATTGCTTATCCATTCATCGGGGATAGACTTAAGTACAGGAAACCTATTTGGGAGGAAACAGGAAAGAAGGAGTAGAGGAAAGGACGCAGGAAAGGAATCAAAGTCAATGAGATACTGAGCTGGTCATTGCTGTAGGCAACTGGGGCTCAATCTTAATAAGGGCTGAAGAATCAAGTGGAACCTGCTTCAAATTCATCCTAAGGAAGGCAGGGAAGCTGGGCACATATCTGCAATTTCCGCCACATGTCACTCTAACTCCTGCCACACTCCAAGGGGTATATATATCAGCCTTCCCAAAATTCAATAAACTAGTGAGACACAGACAGGGAACTGTCCACTGCAGCCGTGCTGAAACAACGTGAACAGAGAGGATGTGGCTTTCTGTATCATAAATGTCTTGTACAGCAACTAAATGCATTTCTTGTACCTCCTTCCATGCTTTAGGAGGTTTGGTCCTTAAAATTACTGATGCCAAAGCTGATACCTAAGCAGGATTTGGACAGAAAGAGAGTGTGGGAAGGGTGTTCTTGGCAGAGGAACCACTTGAGCAAAGGCTTGGAGCACAGATATAGAAACATATTTCCTCAAAGGAGCAGGCCGTGCAGGAACATCCATGTGCTGTCCTAAGAGCAGTGGGAAGCCTTTGAAGCATATAAACAAGGGAGGGGTGTGTGTGGAATGTGATCCCCTGGAGATGAGCCTTTCTTTTGTTGTCCAGAGGAGAGACCTGTCTGGCTTGGGTCCCTGATACCTGCCTTTCTTTCCAAGGGACTACAGTGGAAGCTCATCAGGTCTTCACCCTCTGAGGGCCTATGGGCACCAGATACATGCTCAGAGTTGACAGTGATGCTGAGGCCTGAGACTGGGCCTGTGGTGTTCCATCGGTGTGGCACATCCTCCCCTGGACACACATGTTCCACCCTATCCTTTGGTCCCATATGTAGTAGAAAGAAAAGGTCACTTGGAGCTAATCACACCTCTATTACCAGCCAGCTGAAGTTGGGAAAATCAATTTCTCTCTGATCTTCAATTCCCCAGTATGTTAAATGGCAGTAATAAGATCTGTTTTGCACGGTTACTGGACAAATTTCGTGAGAAAAGTTACCCAGGACATAGCACTGGAACCACAGAAAGTGCTCAGAATGTGGGGTTTTCTTTGCTTGTATTCTGCATTCATTTTGGCTTCCTAAACATAAGCTGGCTCAGCTTCGCTGAAGGAAAGCAGAAAATAATAAGGCAGAAGGAGGCCCTGAAGGTGATGGGAGTCCTTGCTGGGATAAGGCTCACTTCCCATTTCTTCAGAACCTACCCTTACCCCTCCCCTTCTCTCTGCAGTGTGATGAGGGACAAGGCCATTGGACACCATTATGTTCCCTCATCTCAGAGCCAACTGGGGTGGGATAGGCCTGTTACTTTCCTTCCAAGATGCTGGTGTCAGGAAGGATTGGACCACTCTAGCAGGATCTATTCCCTTCCAGCCTTGGCTGACTCTTTGAGACTGGTGAAGAGTAGAGTACTTGGAGCTTCCAAGACAGCTCCAGTCCCAGTGATGTCCTGACAGGCAATTCCCTGGGTTCCCCTGTCCTGTGGATTCTCCTTCCAAAATAGCAGCCTTGTTGAATGCTGAGCACATGGTGGAATCCATGCCCAAGATGGATCAAGAGCCTCTGAGTGTGGCCCGGCTGGGATGATTACTGCTACTAAGTAAAGTAAATTGTCAGAGCCTCCTCATACCCTCTCCTGCCTGGCTCCATGATTTGTTTCCATTCAGAGAAGTTTTGTCGTTAGTAGGGGGGATTTCTCACAACAGATGGCACCCAGCCCTGGGGAGTGCTTCCACTGCAAACACTTTTCAGAGAGGTAAGTCGGAGATGTTCCCCAGCTCCCTCCAAATGGAGTCTCGGTTCCCTGTGACTCCTGGACTTATTTACATAATGAAGCAGCAAGAAGAGCAGAATGGGGAGTGGGGGCATGTGGGTTCTAGTGGCCCTGCTGGAGAAGAGCTGGCAGGGAGTAATCTCCTTTACTCTGCTACCCACCTAGAAGTCTTGAGCATACAGGGTCAGCATTGCTAAAGACCACCCATAACCCTGCCTGGGATTAGAGCAAGGTTCTAGGAGCTTCCAAGAAACTCCTTAAGATAGCCAAGCATAAACTTTCTCCCCACATACCCCCAAAGAAAACAGAGCAATTTGCTTATCTTCCACCCCCGCCCCATGGTACAAAGGACGTAGATGCTGGATAAGACCTTCTTTTGACTTTAGAGCCCAAGTCAAGGTGTCTTAAATAAAAAGAATTAGAAAGTCATCAGAATTGGACACTACAGGGGTACACTGGCTTCAGCATGGCTATCGGTCTTGAGGATCAAGCCACGACATTTCTTGACTTTGCTCTCGTGAGTCCTAGATATGGCCTCATTCTCTGCTATAGCATAGCCTTTCTTCCATTTGTGTAGGAAAGATGTTTCTCCTGCCAGCTGTAGCATAAAACTCTCCAAACTGGCCTGGACTTGGTCCTGTGCCCATCCCAGAGTTCATGTCTGTAGCACAGAGGATGACTATGCTAATTTGCTAGTTGGGTACTTGCCCATCTGTGGCTTGGAGAAAGTGCATAATGATTGACAGTCCCACCAGAATCATGTCATGGAAGGAGGTTCTCCAAGGGAAAGACTGCAGAGAAGCCAGACTGAGTATGTCCTGGAGGTAGAGAGAAGTGACCAGCCAAGGTCACACAGAAGTAGGACTGGGGTTAGGCAGCTTATGCCCTGCTGGCTAGTGGCTTCTCATAGCTCTTCGTGGCTCCCCAGTGAGACTTTGTGATGAGCATATTCCTTTAATGAGTTCCTCCTGGGACTTGTCCAGTGGTCCAGGATTGTCATGAAACAAAACAGTCTTCTTGTGTCAGTTGCAGACTACTCAGGGAACAAAGTCCTGAAAAACCAATTGCAAAACCGAGAGGAATGTGAGAGACATGGTGGGACTATCTGTGGAATCAGGCATGATTCAGTTCCCAGTGAGTGTGGCAGACACAATCTCAGGAATTAAGAAGAACAGTAACCACTGTGCTGTGGAGTGGGCTGGGGAGGAAGGATTCAGGAGGTTTATTAGGAACCAGTTTTCTAAGATGAGCAAGATTTGGCCAGGGAGAGCCAGGTGGAGAAAACAGCATAGTGGTGGAGATTTACTCACCTAACCAGCCATTCCTTCACCATCTGCCCTCTATCCATCCTATAAAATACATATGGAGTACAAATTCTGTGTCAGGAATTGAGCTTATTGAGCTTACCATGGTGAGAAAAAGAGTACAGCATGTGAGGTAAACAATCAGTGGAATGACCCAGCTAGGTTATAGAGTATTCTAGTGAGACAAAAGCTAGAAACAGCTTGGGTCAGGGTATGGGGGTCTTTAATACCAGGCTCAGGTGAGAGACCTGGCATGGTGAGGGGGCCCCACTCACCATCCTTGAAAGTCATGGGAACAACCTTCCACAGCTTTAGTCATATTCTTCCTAAACTGAAGAAACTGTAACTGGTTGACAAAATTTTCACAACCGTCTCCACCCCTCTGCATTCTTACTACACTTTTTCTGTCTGTTAACACTGTCCCCTGTAAGTAGTAGCAGCTGACATGACCAGTGACGGTTCACTTTTCAGATATCACACCTGCCATCAAGCATCTCTGTTCCACACTGCCACGGGAGAGAAGGATGGTGTTATTTATTTCCTCTCTGCCAAAAATGGGATTTTTCAAAGGTACCTCCTATGGTTATTTTCCACAGGACCACGCAGAATTGTTCTTGGGTCTCACAGAAGACATGTGTTTGTGGCTCGAAGGCAGGAGCCAGCTTTTCACTGGACACTTTGAGCTCTGTGTCCCTGACTTATTAACTGCACTTATCCTTTTCATTCCTGTGCTGCTCTCTCCTCTGTGATGAAGGCCTTTTTGGTATCCCCGGAAAAAAGTAACTTTTCCCCACTGTAGGTGTCCAGGGTGTGTTCCACACATCTCTGCTTTAGTACTTACTTCATCATCAGAGTTTCATTCTGCATCATCAAGATCTGCCACATGATTGGTGCCAGGAAACGCTGAATGAACTGAGTGAACAAATTCATCAGTGACTGTGTATGTGAGGAAAGTTAATTTGTCAAAATCAAAAATCTGGCTCTGTTCCCAGATGTCAGACTCGTTCCTCTTTCCTTGTTACCCTGCCATTGGTCTCACAGAGGACATAAGAGTGAAGATAACCAACCCTGCCACGCCTACCACTTTCTGAGGGGCAGAGTGACCTCTCTGAGTTGTTGGGATACATTTCTGTGTCCTTCCTCTTGATTCCCTTGGCTAGCTCCTGCATTGGCAGGGATTTGCTCAGCCCCCAAGGAGGCCCTCAGCAAAGGAACCTCCAGGGTTGATTGCCTGAATGAACTGGAGGAAGATTGCCTGGTTTTCTGGAAAGGTTGCTTTGTCTTGAGAGTCAGAGTAATTTGGGGAAAGAGCAGGTGGCATTTTCAGTCAATATCATTAATCTGTCTCCTCAAGGAGAGCAGAAACAGTAGGGTGTGGGGGTTGGCACGAGAGTGGGCACTGAATTAGTTTGCCTCCCTTGGGAGAGAGTTGGAGGGGCTCTCTTTCCACCTTAGTTTTGTCTCTGGAATGAGTCGTTCTGTTTGTTCAAACTGTCAGGTGTCAAACAACAGCAGCATGCATCCCAGGTGGGGGTGGCACGCTGTCCTGACAGGCACATCTGTTCCTAAGACACCCACTCTCAAAGGGATGAGGCCATATTGCTACCCAGTTAGTGACCTGAGTCTTGGCAAGGGCCCTATGAGGGTCTGGCCTGCCCTTATGTGGAGTTGTGACTAGGGGTTAGGGAGACAAGAGACTCTGGCTTGTAAGGAGGTTGCAGCCTCTGTGACCCTGTCTCCATGCTGGTGGATTGCTGAGTATCTGCACATGTATGAGAGAGGAGGAGGAGCCACCAATCAAAGGCTCTGGGAGGACAGGTGAAGGGTTCTTTTGAGTTGGCCAAAGCTTGCCTGGAAACAGATTAAAATATTTCCTGCTCTTGGGAGCTGGGTATCAGTTCCTGGGAGACAGATGCCCAATCAGGCTCACAAAAGAGCACTCTGACCTGCTTTATGGGAATATGCACCCATCCCAGTGGACACCAGTCATTTTGTCCTGCAGAGCATAGTAATGATGGGGTAGGGGGAACCCTGAGTTGCATGTGGTGGAGTGTCTCTAGACAGAGGGCAGGTGGCCCCTGATGGGTATGTATGTAGATGGGAGCAGAAAGCCAGGCAAGGCAAGAAGAGAGCCACAGAGGAGAAGTATTCCTCATGGCTTTGTAGGGCCCAGTGGATATGATGCAGAGCCAAGCACAGCCCTTGGTCTCTCACCTCTCCCAGAAGGGAGGACCAGGAACTAGCGGTAAGAATTAAGGACCAGAAAGGCTCCTCTATACATCCACATGCTTTTTTACTCTACCACAGCAAACCATGGTGTCATTGTGTAGTGGTTAAGAGGGCAGATTCTGGAGTCAGGATAACTGGGTTCAAATCCTAGCTCCTCCTCTTGCTAGAACCATGGCACCAGATGTTGCTAACACCTGCTCCATATAGTTTCTTAGAAAATTAAATAAGACACTGTCTGTAGAGGGGCTCAACACAAGACCTGATACTCAGTAAGAACTCAACATATATTAGTGATTATTGTCATCATCTTATGTGTCCTTACCTATTAAATGGGCAAGAGTTGCATACAAAGTCAGAATCCTCCTGAAGGTGAGAGTGGTGGGGCAGGGGGTGGAGGGGACTGTACTCTGCAAGAAAGTTCTGGTGAGGAGGATCCTTGGAAATAAGCATCTATTAAATCTATGAGATTTGATGGTGGCCAGTGACACTCAGCTTCATGAGGAAGGGAGAGGGCTCCTGTGTGGATGACAACTAATCCTCTCCACAAAGATGAGGATCTGCCTTCCAAGTACTGCCCTTTCTTTGAAGATGGGGATTTATCTCTCCTTCACACCTCAGGCTGGGCTGACTTGAGCTTTGGGAAATCAAAAAGCCATAGTCCCGGTCATCTCCAGCTTTACCATAATGGAATTTCCAGGGGCTGTCCGTGGTGCTGACTTCCCAACCCCGCCTCTATCCTGGTGAGGAGGCTGTGATCCAGGCTGACCCAGGCCAAGCTAACCTGGACCACAGAACCTTCCAAGGCTCCTGTTCGTTTTCTTGGCAAAGTCTTTAGCCTCAGACTAGGCCAAAGCATAGCCCATCTGACATTTACCTGATAGCCTGTCCAGTCCCATCTCTGCTTGAGACATCATAAAGCTTCCACAAACCCCGCAGCTAATGCAGAACCAGGCCTTTGGGGAGGGCCACAGCAGACAGGGTGCACCTTGATGTTTAAGTTGCTGGACCTGCACATCGTTGGTGGGTCTCCCTTCACTGGCCAGCATGCTGTGTATCCCAGTCTCTTGGGACCGTGGACCGTTTTCCTCTTCCAGTGCAAAACAGGTGTCACAGGTGGGGCTGAGAAGTGCCGTCTCAGCATGATGCTTCCCTGGCTAATATAGCGCTGTGCAGGCTCATCCCTGGAAGAGCAGATTAATCATTTCCACCCCGAGTCACCATCCAGGCCAGATTTATGGTGGCGGGAGCATGGGAGCCCCCGACTTTATAGTCTTGTAAATTATGTAGCCGCTTGTGCAAGAGGCAAGCTGGGCTGTAAATCATGTGTAATTGCTTGTAAATTGGGAAACAAATAGTATTTTTGCTTAAATTACTCTCTTCACAATGTTTCTTAGGGAATTAAGGTTGTATGGAGGAACTTCCACCTCCAAGGGACTGAAATTCCCATTGGGACCCAATCCAAACTGCCTTGGAGTCTCTCTTGGAACCACATTCCAGCAGGTCAGGGGGCCTTTGGGTCAAATGGAGAAGAGACTGATTGCAGTTGTCATAAATGCCTCTTTTAGGTAGGCCTAAATCACATTCTCCTGGAGCCTCCCTCCTTTCTCCCCCCATTTCGAGTTAACCCCAAGGGTCCCATCTTGCCCCGGCTTCGGCCAATCTTCTGCAGTGCTCTGGGGAGACAAGCTCACATGAGCTCCAGAGAATCCAATTTTATTCTGCTTCTTCGCCCACAGAAAGGCAGTGACTCACTGTATGCTGGTAAGCATGGCCTCTGTGTTAAGATGGTATTTGTTTGCTTTTTTTCTCATCTTTTCCCATTTTGATAAAATTACATTATGATCTTTTTTTGCCTGCCTTGGTCAACTTTGAAGAGTCATTAAATTTGCTGATAGGCAGCCTGCTAAACTTTAATTGAATCACGAGTCATGGGCTCCTAGAAAGTTCAGCCTACAGGGAACCTTGGAGACCATATAATTCAACTCTTTGATTTGACAGATGAAGAAATAGACATCTGGGATGGTTAAGTGACTTGCCCAAGGTCATTCTCTGACTGAGGTCAGCTGAGCTTTCTTTCTGGGGTACTACATGCTTTGTACTCCAGTGTGGGGGCCCTTGGATATAGCTGTCATATCTGCAGCTTTGCTGTGTGATAAACCTTAACAGGGTCAACAACCATTTGTCTTATAATTGGGAGAATTAGCAGCATTTAGAACCTCCTCTAGGAAACTGACTCAACTAATGGGCTGCAATGGTGGCATCTGGTAGCTATAGAGCCTTCTGTGGGCTTCCATGGAGGATTTGTCGGATCTCTTGAGGACTCCACTTTACAAAGACATGCTTGAATTTGATGCTGTTGGAGATGGCAATGCTGGTCATATAATGTGGGTGTTGGTGAGGGTAGTGGAAAGGACATGAATGGCCTTAGATCTAGGCTATGCTGTGACTCACTATAAGCATGGTCTTGGGAAAGTCACCTCACTGAGCCTCAGTTTACTCATCCATCAAATGGGCATCAAGAGTTGTACCCTGTAGGGTAACAGTGAAGACCGTAAAAGATGATATGTGATAAAACGCCCAAGTCAGACTCTGGCAAATGGGGAACCCTGGTCCAGGCTGATAGTATCAGAAGGGCAGAGATATGGGGCTTTGTTTTTAAGTGGTGGGGACTTGTCTGTGGATGCTGTATGAGGAAGGAAGCAGAGCAGTAACTACTTGGAGGCTGTACCTGGGTCATGTAGAGGCTCTCCTCAGGGTCCTCACCAGCCACACTGGATGAAGCTGTTAGGCTAGGGCTCGTGGTACTCTCCATGGGGGAGATCACCTGAGCTCTCACCAGTCCTGAGCCCGCAGCTCATCCGGGCAGCACAGAGGAGAGGCACCTGCCAGGGGAGATGGCCAGCAGTGTCCAGAAAGCCAAGGCCCGCCAGGGCCCACCAGCCTGGTGCACCTGGTTCATCTGAATCAGCCCCTAGATCCATGAGCAGCTTATTGTACCTTGGCTGGGTCATGGCTTCTCAGGACCTCCTGCCTCCAGGCACTTTTCTCCTGGGGCCTCCCTGGGTGTAGACACTTATAAACTCCCTTCTTTCCCTTTGCCTGTCCTTGAGGCAAAGGCTTCTGGCTCTGAACACCATCTCTGTACTTACACCAGTGAATTCTTGTCCTTGGGCCTCACTTGGGCTGAGTCAACAACAGCACTCAATGCCAGGATGCCTCTGGGTCATACCAACCTGGAAAGCATGCAGGAGGCCATCACTGAGGATTATCTCTAAAGGACCTGGGCCACCGGAGGTGGGGCACTTCCGCAGAGAGGCCAGCGCCATCTCTTTCCTCTTTAGAGATCACAAGGAATACAAGTTCAAAGCAGGGCTCCAGTCTGCCTTCCACCACTTCCCAGCTGTGCAACTTTGGGTGAGTTCTCAAGCCTCTCTGAGTCTTAGATGTTCAAAGGGGGTGAATCATGGCATACAGCTTAGAGAGCTGTGGTGCAGACTCAATGAGATAATGGTGAGAAGAACTCCACACAGTGCCTGCCATACAGAAAGCATTCCTCCACACCATAGCTATTCATGTAACTCCTACATCTCCTCCTGGGCACCCAGGGAGCCATCAGGAAGCTTGACAAGTGTGACTTGCAAGTTCCACCTGGTGTCCTGAGTGTCCTGGTCTCAGGAGGCTGAGCGCGCGCAGGGTGGGGTGGTCTATTTCCAGAGCTGTTTGCCCCGTTGCTGGCCTCCTGCGCACCTCCCCCAGACAAACCTAAGGAGCCAAGTGAGCAGGAAGCAAGCACAAGAGCCCTGCCAGCCTGATGGAGTGGAAGACTGAGGATTAGCTCCTGCGGACAGACAGATGGGCCAGGGGACGCTCGGCACACAGCCAACCCCTCACCCTGGGCCTCGCTGCCTGGGGCCCTGACCCCAAGTCTGTCTTGGCCTGGACTGCAGCCCCTCATTCTTTCTCTCCCCCTTTCTCGCTCCTCCTCCTCTCTGACACTCTCTGGTTAGGACGTCCTGACCTTTCTGTCCTTGCTATTGTCCTTCCGCACTGTCGCTCTAGCCTTTTCTCTTTCTTTTTGTATTCCCTTCTCCATGTGGCTTGCTCTCTCTCTCTCTCTCTCTCTCTCTCTCTTTCTCTGCCACCCCATAGAAATCTCCAAGATGGCTTGGTTGTTTGTCTTGCTCTCTGATCTTCGTCACTTCTGTCCCTCTTTATCTGTCCCTCTGTCTCTCTCTTGCTCTTCAGTTTTCTTTCTCACTCCTTTTCTTTCTCTCTGTCTATGATTTATTCACCTTCCTTCCCTTCCCTATCCTCATTTTTCCTTTATTTTCTCTCTCTCCTCTCTCTGTCTCTCCCTCTGTCCCACTTTCCCTCCCTCCCAACCTCTCTCTTCCTCAGGGACATCTGCCCCACTGCAGACGCACCCTCAGCCTGGCTCAGGACTCTCTCAGTCTCCCAGACCAGGCTGTGTTGCTGGGCCCTCTTCCCTGCCCTGTCCTCTTTCTCCAGAATCCAGAAATGTCACTTTCCTTCCTTCCTGAAAAGTGGGGTTGGCACTGGGACTGACCTCTTGGGATGTTGTGTACTTGGGTAACGGGGGAAGGGACCTTGAGTCCTTGGGAGGAGAAAGAAGAGCGGGACGGAGCGTCTGTGACCGTCCTGGCCAGAGCTCCTGCTCGGGGAGGATGTGACCTGCCCACTGTGTGCCCAGGACCATGGCAGAGAGGGAGACATGGAGAAGTCTGTGCAAGACCATGCCATCTGGTTGTGGAGGAGAGGCCAATGCATGTGAACTTGTTCAGAGGCAGGTACTGGGTGGCCAGGGAGCAACAGCCCGGCCAGCAACAGCCCAGGCAATGCCTGGGATTGCCAAGGCCACGCCTGTGCTCAGTCCACCAGTGCTGCTCCTCTCTCCATCTCCCTCCCTTTGGAATTTTTCCATGTCTTCCCTCCAGTGAGTCTGGAACAGCTGCCCTTCATTTGCCCTTCCTAGAGTACCCTGGTTGGGCTCTCAGACCTGCTCCCACAGCATGCAAAGAAAGTCACCAGGCTGCCTGTTCCTTGAGAGGAGAGACACGTGGCTTTCTGGCTGCTGCTGAGTCCCCAGTGCCTAGCACAGTGCCTGGCACAGAGGACAGGCTCCTGATTAGGGGGATGGGAGAATAAGGAGATGTGACTTGATGTAAAGAAGGGCAACTTAGCTTCAAAGGTTTCTACATCCTCCCTCCTGCTCCACCATCTCCAGGCATTTGTGAAGGAGCCGGCCGGGCTTTGGGGGTCACTTTGGCTGGGCTTCCTGTTTCCTGGCTGGGCCCTGAGGCCTGCCTGGGGAGTGTCAGAGGAAAGGGGATCCTCGACCTGGGTGAGGTGTGCGTCCCTTCTTCTGCTTGAGCTGCTGCCTCCTCAGAGCCCACCTCTCTCAGGGCCTGTTGCTGTCTTTGTCTCTGCCCCTGGCTGTCACTCTGCCTGGCACTGTCCTTGTTCTTTCTCTCCTGGTTTTTTTTCCTCCCTCTGATGGGATAATTATGCTAATCAGCCTGTCAGAACAAAGATAATTTGTGGTGGGCTCTTTCAGACTTTGGAATTCAGGCCAAGGCCCCTTTCCTGCTTGCCTCTGGATGCCCCTTAACCCCTGCCCAGTGCCTGAGCCAGGCAGGTCTGTTGGGGGAGGGAGAGTGGGCACTGGAGTCAGGTGGCTGGGGAAGGATGTGAGTGTATATGGAGGTGCCACATGCATTGCACAGGGCTCACCTCTGTGTATGGGGGGAACCCCCACCAGTGTCTGCAGAAACAAGCAAGTCCTGGAGGGTTCCTGGAAGATGGGAGCTGAGAGCAGGTTCTCTCTGTGTGCTCAGGTCCAGCTCTGGGGGAACTCTGACTCTCTGCAAAGCCCAGGTAGTGGTGACTTGGGTATCACAGTTTTCTGTGCTCTCTAGGGAATTGTACTGTGCCCTCCGCCCCATATCCAAGCTGGTCTGGGACTAGAAGGGACCTTGGGATTCACTTCCTGGGAATGGTTGGTCATCACTGGGTGGGGTAGGAGGGATGTTAGTATACCAGCTATCAGGGCTGGCCAAGCAGGGCCTTACAGAGGGCAGCTCTATGTCCAGAGACCGGCCAAGGGTAAAGGGGGTGATCTTTGAGGAGCCAGCTTAGCTGTGGGAGTCCTTGGGGTGCTGGTGGGGTGGGCTCTGGGGCTAGACAGGGGTTCTGAGGTGCTGTGATTACTTTGGAGGCTCATGTGGGCCAAAGGCACCTGGACTCAGCCTGAGATCAGTCCCAAGGCCCTGGAGGCCACAGCTCAGCCAGACCAGGCCTCTCCCAGTTACCACACTCTCATCCTCAGGGGCCCTGCCTTCTCCAGGAAGTCCCACACCCACACTGCCTCCTGCTCCATTCACTCATTGATGTTTGTGGAGGTCTATGGGAGCCAGATGCCATGTTCAGCACTGAGCTGCAGATACAATCTCTGGCCTCATGGAGCACACAGGCTCTGAGGGCTTCTCAAGATCACCACTCCCATGCCCACCTCACTCCCCATCCCCATCCCAGGAAGCTCCCTGCAGTGTAAACATTTCCTCTTCTCTGTTAGTAAGAGCACAGGTCCCCAGTCCTTCTGATGTGTGCTCAGGACCTGACCCAGGCTTATTCTCAGCCTGTTATTGAGCCTCACTTCCCACTCCTGTCATGGGGACAACATGCTTCTGCCTCCTGGGGCTGTAAAGGAGTTACAGAGGGCATGGGCTCTGGTTCACAGCACCCTGTGGCTCTGGTTCACAGCACCCTGTCCTCTTCCCCTACCTCCAGCAAGCCTCCTGTACCATAGCCACATCCTTTCCCCAGGGGTCAGGCCCTGCTCTGCTCAGGAGCCTATTTTAAAAGACCTGGTCAACAACTTCCCACCTAATTCTAGCAGCTTTCCCCCCAAATGCACCTCCACCCACAAGGCATTCTCCTACCCATCATTCAAGGCCAGCCAAGTCTTCCTGCTCCGTGATCTGCTCTGATAGAGGGGGGTCTCACTTCTTGTGCCCCCTACAGGTGTCTTGGAATAACTTGGATGAGGCACTGCCATCCACTAGGAGGGGAGGAACAGTCTGCTCTCTGAGACCAGGGCCTGAGGGATAAGATGAAGGTGTAAGTGAATAAACAATGACTGAGTATTTTCTCCAAAAGAAAAGATCCAAAACTTAAAAAAAAAAAAAAACCCTTTATTTCAGAAATGTCACAAGATGCAAAATTGGAGACAATAGAATGCAAGCCCATCCCCATTGCTGTCAGCTGGGGGCTCGTGGCCAGTCTTGCTCCATCGGCTCCACTGATTGCTCTATTCTTCCACCCAGAACTGTTCCCCTCTCAGGACCCTCTGTGCTGGGCCCCTCCCAAGTGTGCAGCAGGGTCAGCCTCTGATCCTTTCAGAGCCTTGCAGATTCAGCTGGGCAGCAGGGCATGCTGGTCAAGGGTGCGAGGAGGCTGTCTATGGCCAGGGCTGCCCTTTCCCTAACTGTTGCACAGGGCACATGGAGGGAGGGAGTGGGCTCCTGCCTCTGGTGTGTGTTTGGAATGCCACTGCCATCCTGGTAAATGGTGAGGTCTACACAGCTGAAGCTTTGAGTCATTTTAATGGTTGTTGGAGAGACACTACCCTGACTCATTTAATCTTCCGAAGGAACTTTCCTCTTCAGCACTTCTGCTTACGCAGCACCTCAGCCCAGCCCCAGCCCAGCAGCCCCTTTCCACTGATTCCCTGCTGCTTCTCACTGTGTGCCTCCCCAGGGTCTTTTCTTTTCCTGCTTCCCTGGCTCAGCCTTTTGCAGCCCGAGTCTAGAAGCTGCGGGGGCTGGTGTTGCAAAATGCTGGAATCACAGTTCCCAGGGCCACCTGGTTCCCAGGCCACCGACTCCTGCCCCACAAAAGCCATCCAGGCACCCCCTCTGGCTACTACAGAATCCTGGAAGCCTGAGAGAGAGATGTCACTGAGACCAGCCCTGAGAATCCAGTCTAGACACTGAGCCTTTGTTGTGAAGGCCTTGGCCGCAGGCCATGTCAGTCCCTCCTGATGGCCAGAGCTCCAGCCCCGATCCTTGATGGCCAGAAGGGAGGGGAGAGAGGACAACGAGGGGACCCTAACTGACACTGACAGGGCTCAGCCCATGAGCCAGAGAGGCAGGCGGACATTCTGGATGCCTGTGTGAGTGTGCAAATGTGCGCCTGAGGTCCAAATGCCTGAGTGTGTGCCACATCTGTTTCTTCCAGGGTGCTCACAGGCCTTCTTCTGTCACAGCACATGTATGAGCTTGGTGTGACCTCTGACTGCCGTGTAACAGCTGTGCTTTTTCAGAGAGGCTGGTGTGTCAATGCACAGATCAGGTTAGCTCATGAGTGCCCCAGGGAGGGCCGTACATATGTGTGAATGTGTGTGGACACAAGTGTGTGGCTAGGTCATGACTTGGTACTATAGTGTGCTCCTGTGTCAGGTGCTGTGCGTGTGCTCACGGCTGTCAGTCACCTGACTGTATGTTTGTTAGGCCTGTGTGCACGCATGGAGGGGGTGTGTGGCGAGGTGAGCTGCATGGCCCAGCCCTGCCTTCCCTGCTGGATCAACAGTGGTGCTCCAGGTCCTGCTGTTGGGAGGCTGAGCTGTCACTCATCTAGGCTGCGGGTTTAGGGGAAGCAGCTGACTGGCAGCTGATGTGTCCCCCAAGCCCACTGGTGAGCTGGAGTCCCATTCTGGGGCACCTTCTCACTCTTGCTGTCTGGGGCCTATTCAGGGCTGCTCCAGGCTGAAGGCCCACATGGGTGAAACCTCAGTTTACCTCCAGCCTGACACCACCTAAGCACCACCACTCCAGTGCAGAGCTGGCTTGGGCTTCCTGCCTGCCCTGGAAGGAAAAGGCCCTCACCTGTGTGCTTCCATGTGTGTGCACACAAATGTGGGGACATGTGGGTGTGTCCCTCTGCCCACAACTGCATGCGTGTGTCCGTTCTGCATTTACACTTGCGTGTTGAAGATCACCTTTGCATCACACGAACTGTTCCGTCTCTACATGGTGTTTATCCATGGTATCTGTATGCATGTGTCCTCATATGTGTGCAAGTATATATGCATATGCTTCAGTGCATGTGCATGTACGTGAATATGGATGTACACGTAGTATGCATACACTTTCTCCAGTCTCTTCACAGTCCTCAGGTGAAGCCTGAAGTACCTGCCTCTTGGAACAGACATATCCTCCTACATGTTTTCCTGCCTGTGACCTTAGCCCTCTCCCTATTCCCTGTGTCTTAGAGATCAGCCCACATAGAGAAAAGCTGCTCCTGCTTAATGCCCTTTATTGGCTCCCCACTGCTTACTCAGGAAAGGCCACATGCTTGCTGTCAGCCTTCAGGGCCCAGGGTCACTTGCGCTTTTCTCTCTCTGCTCCCTGGAGCTCTCTGGCCTCTGTTTGCACCTCCTCTTTAACCCTTTAGCGATTCAGGCCTCCACTCCTGGTGTACTGCCCCAGGGAGAGGCCAGCAGAGGTGAACACCAGCCACATCACAGGACCCCTCAGGCAAGTGCTGTGGCAAGGCCCCAGACCTTGGGTGTAAGGCTGTGGTGGAGGCAAGTGAGCTCAGGGGCAGTGAGGGGTGAGGTCTTTCCGGCAGGAGCACTGCCCCTAGCTTGCATCAGGGCTGGGGGAGCTGTCTCTGACTTTAGAGTCCCTCAAACAGCCCTGCTTCTGGAATCGTCATGCTTCTAGGAGCCCCGGTCCTTCTCGGGACAGGAGGTCTCCTGAGGCCAGGGTTGAGCTGGACAGCCAGCACACAGGAGGGAGTCCAAGGGCAGCCTGATGGCGGGGGCAGCACCCACCCTGAGCACACGGGCCGGCTGTGGCTCCCAGGTGTCCACAGCACCAGGCAGGCGTCCTCTCCACTCCAGCTGGCCGTTCCCAGCTGTCTTCCTCACTCAGCCCCCACACTGTGTCCTTCCCTCCCGGGCTTTCTCGCAGGCCACCTTTGATTTGGGGAGCTAATGACGTCCCTGTGGGTGCCTCCTCTGTGCCTCCCTCCTACCATTTACCCTGCGATTCCAATGGGACATCTCACTGGACTGCCCCAGCGATGGCCCCTTTAGGTGCCTGGTCCATGCACTGGAAACCCCCAGTGTCACTGCTGACTCCTTCTGTCCATCTTCCCTCGCTGTCCCCCTGTCTTCTTGTGGGCTCACCTCTCAAGTGTGCCTATGCCAGTTCTCCTCTCCCTACCTTCTCGGCTGCCAGCCTGCTCCAAGCCATTGTCATTACCACCTGAACTGTTCTCCTTGGATGAGCACTGGCCCCACCCCTCCATCTGGTCCAACACAGAATCTGTCAATGTGGCCAAAGTGCTCCCCCCAGTGCCATCAGTAGCTCACTGTTGCTCTTAAGAGAAGACCCAAGGCTTTGGGGACCCGTGGACTTCTCTTTATCCTGCAGACCCCACCTCAATATCACATCTCAGGGAGTGCTCCTCTGACCCCACGCTCCTGCCCTTGACTCTTGGTCAGGTCCTCCTGCCTCCTGCTCTGCTCCTGCCGTGCACTCTTAGCAGCTGCCAGAGCCCAAGAGAGACATAGGGAGCACTGTGCTACCGACATCTCTTCCTGACCCCTCTTCAGCGATGGGCGTTCCTGACTGAATGTTGGGAGGTGGCCAAGGATGCCCACATGCATCCCCAGTGTCGCTGCAAGTGAGGCCAGGTGTCTGATTGGCAGGTGTGCATGGAGTGCACGGATGAGAGGAAGTGCTCTGGAGCAGTCTCCTGCCTCCTCAGCTCATCCAAGCAGCCTTCCATCAGCCTGCAGAGCCGTGGACTAGTGGGTGTGGACACCTTGATGGGGATTGATCCTCCTTGTCACCTGTCTCCTAGTGTGGCACATGCCACTTCCTCGGGAGACAATAGCCCAGTGACATGGCTGGGTTCCTGCTTGTCTTTCAGGGCTTTAAATGTTCCCACGGGATGAGGCCTCCAGGACCACCAGATAGAAGTTAGATCTCATCCTTTGTTCTCTGTCATCCCTTCCTGCCTCTTTCCTTTCCAGCTCTGACTGTGCTTGAATATCTATCCATTCCTATGCCTTCTATTGTCTACTGGCCCCACCACCCTCCTCTGTCTCCTACCTGGTTCCTGTCACAGAGCCTCCTGGCACATGGTGGGAGCTCGGTCTGTGTACAAATGGAAGATGGCATTGTGTAATTTATTTCCAACCCTGCAAGAGTTCCACTTTAGAGATGAGAAAACCGAGGTCCAGAGAGGCTAAGAAACTCAGCAGTGGTCACAGAGCTAATGAGAGTTGGGGTGGGAATTCATACCCAGATTCATCCGGCTGGAAAGTTTGATCTCATTCATTCACTCATTCATTCACTTCCTGCTCTGTGTAGGGACCCCGATCCAGGAACTGAAGCATGGAGATGAACTGTCACCATTGCTGCCCAGGAGTCAGCTCAGGCCCACTGGGAACAATTAGAGTTATGGCTACTGGGAAGGAGAAGGGGCCCTTTGAGTAGGGTTCTGAGAGATAAATAGGATTTCATCTGTGGTAAACATTATACAGCAGAAAGAGCACTGGACAGGGAGTCAGTCCTGGGTTCCAGTCACCCCCACTCCCTGTTGCTTTCCCTCCCTGAGCCTCGTCCTACTCTGAAAGGGCAGGTGACTGGTCCTGCTCTGACAGGCTGTATGCTGAAGTAGCCAGTTGGCAGGAATGTTCACTACCTTTCCTTCCTTCTCACCAGAGAGGAGCCCCAGAGGTGCTGAGAAGCAGGGTAGAGGCAGTTTAGAGCAGCCACCCTCTTTCTGCCCCAGGACACTGCCCTCCTGCACCCTTCCATGCCTCACTGACTGCTCCTCCTCCTCCTCCTCCCTCCTGCTTCCCCTCCTCTTCCTCCTACGCCATCCCCCTCCTCTCCTGTCCTCCTACCTCCCCTTTTATTTCTTGCCTCCTCTTCCCCTTCTCTCCTCTCCCCTGCCTTCTCCTCCTTCTCCCCCTTCTTCCTCCTCCTGCCCTACCCAAAGGGGAGAACACAAAGGGTAGTCAAAGTTAATTTAGGCTCAAGTACCTGGTCACATAGAAACAAGGCCAGTCCCCCGAAGTAGGCCCTCAGTCTTGGCCTCATTAATCTGCAAGACCGGCATTGGCAGTGAGATGTAAGTAGGACAGGAGCCGTGTGCAAGGAGAGGGGGCCTCGCTCTGGCCACTAGGCCCTCAGCAGTCACACGGCCATCCCCAGTGTGTGGTGGGCCTCCGGGAGTCAGCTGCCCCTTCTTTCCTCTGTCTTTGCTCCGGCCCAAGGGCCCTGATAGTTGCTGTTTGCTTCTGGTGTGTGTCCTTGATCATGGTCAGTCCTTCCTCACTGTAAGTCCAGGGTTACATGAGTTCTTCCTTTCAGAGGGTGCTGCAGGCCTTGGCATCACCTCTGCCATCCTCTGCTCGCAGGGACTGACTGGAAGGGGACTCTGCATCCAGCTCCCTGCAGGACAACTGAGTGACATGGAACCAAGTGGCCTCCAGCCCAGCCTCTCCCTCCACAAAGCCGCTTTTGCCTGGTCTCATGTCCAGGCCACCTCTTTCCTCTGCCCTGCTCTGGGAGGTGTGCCCTTTCTGTCTGAGTACCTTTCCTCAGCCCTCCTCAGCTAACATTTTGAAAAACCTCAGACCAACCATGCCCCCTCCACTGTAAGGTTCAGGACCCTGACATCTGAGTGTGTGATTGGCAAATGGGAGCACAGGACCGTTTATGAGGCCAGCTCCTGCCAGGTGTGAGCTCCAGAGTAACAGTTTTGTTCTGCAGCAGGGAACATCGAATTTTCATGGAGGCTGTCCTGAGAATAAGCACAGGCTGAGCTCAAAGAGGCAGCTGTCTACCAGTGCCAACTGTAGGGGAGGATAAAGTGTATCACAGGCCACCATCCTCATCACACCTGCCTCTGCCCTCTGTGCCCCTCTGGCTGCACAGCCCAAGATGGGCTTAGCTGCACCCCGGAACAGGGTACCTGATGTCCATTCCCACCTCTCTCCCCAAGGTCTGGTGTATCGGGGAGCATGGGAACCTGGGCTTGCACACCTGCCACCTGACTGCCAGTTTGGTAGCACATGCCAAGGAAATTAAGGAGCATCTACAATTTTCTGGAAAAATAGTATTTTATAAAGAGAAAAGATTTGAAAGGACATATACCAAGATACTAATAGTTCTTTTTCTGGATGGTGTCATTATGTGTGTTGTTAATTTCTTTATGCTCTTCAGTGCACATGTCATTAGTAAGAAGAAATGATTATATTTAAAAAATCTTAGTTTGAATGCCAATTTGACCTCATCTCAGCTGTGCTATCTTTGGCCAGCTGCCTCTCCTCTCAGAGTTCCAATCTCTGCACCTTTAGGACTGGGGTAATAAAAGTCACCTCATAGCATTATTTCAAGAAAGAAAATGACACTGTGAAGCAAGACCCGGCACAAATTTAGAGCAGCTCCAGAGCGACAAGATGATAGGCATTTAGAGAAACCTAGTGTGACAGGGGCCTGAATTCAAATCCCAACTTGGATACTATCTGCTGGGTGACTTTGGGAAGGCTGGTTGGCCACTTTAGCCTCCATTTTTCTGCAAAACTGGGGTTATGATAAGGAATAAGGGGTTTAATACATACAGACTACTTAAAACAGTGCCTGTACATAGTGAGTACTCTATCAATGCTGTCTGCTATTGTTACTGGTCTTATTGTCTTATTTTTGGATATATGTTCTTTCACTTTCTTTCCCAGGCCATTGGGATTCAAAGGGCCCTGTGACCCAGGGATTGTCTTTCTTGGCCAGGGCTCTCTGCCTGTTTCAGAGCTGAGGGAGGCAGTGATGGTCCTCTGATAGCTTCAATCGAGGGACTGGAAAACTAGGGTTCATGAAAACTAGGAAAAACTGGAAAACTAGGGTCCAACATGAAAACTAGGGTTCAGCATATAGCTAGGTCAGAGGTCAGATGGTTGAAGTCAAGATTCAGTCAGAGGTCAAGACTTAGTGGAGGTAAGAACACATCTCCGTCTGGGGCCAGGCCTAGGCTCATTCTTGCTTTCCAGTGGAGCCAGGCAGGGCCCAGGGCCTGCTCCAGCTGCTGGCTGGGTGGCCAGAATGGCCAACCCTGGAGTCCCACACTCACTCACCTCTTGGGTGAAGCCATCCATGGGCCTGTTTCAGCCTCACTACAGGCCTTTCCTCCCAAGCTGTGTGAGCTTGGGGAGACCCCAGAAGTGCCCTCCCTGTCCTGGCTCCTACGCATCTTTCAGCCCAGGGAACAGCCAGCGCAGCTCTAGGTTGGGGTATCCCCATGACATCCACGCCCAACCTCTGCTCTATTTTTAGAAAAGTTCTTGCCTGTCCACCTGCCAGGCAGTGGGTTGGAGGGCTGGTGACAAGGAGGTCAGGTGCTCCTTCCCGCAGGTACTGACAGGTTGATGGAGGGTCCAGCTGGTTCTCAGAGTTGAGCTGGGTTCCTGTGCTGGGCCTTGCTGGTGATGACTGGCACGGAGCTGTGTGTACAGATGGCCCTACATGCACTCATAATTTGCCAGAATAAATAGTTATTATTAATCTCTCCTGTGTTTTCCTTCTTTTCCTTCCTCTCCCTTTTATTTCTGTTCCCAAGCTGATCTGGAGGTGCTTGAAGGCAGGAGCTGCCTCTTATTTATCTTGATGCCCTAGTGCCTTGTGCAGGACCTGGCACACGGTAGCCACATTTTCAGAACGAAACTAAGTACATAGTTGCCCCTCCATAAGAAGTCTGAAGGTCTGCAGAAATCGAGGCTTCTGTTATTGTGGTTGGTGATATTGTTACTTATTGGCCCAGTGTGATGCTGTCCACCCAGATGGACCCTATAGACACCAGAGATACCGTCAGTGACCTGAACAGAGTAGGGCAACCCAGTCTTGTCAGCCAACACAGACAGACACACAGCAGAGGCTTTCCTAGGACAGGACTGGACACACAGTGGACATTCATCCAGTGTGGTGTTTGGCACATAGTCAGGCCTCAGTTGACCCAAAATTTGCCTTGGAGGAGTCAGACTTCAGAAAGAAAGTGTTTGCTAGGTGGAGTTTTTATCCCCTTTCTTCTAGGGTCAAGAAATAGTCACTGAGTCCCTAGCCGGCACCCACTTTGGTTACCCCAAGTTCTGTGGAGTGAGGATGCATGAACAGAGTAAGACATAGACCTTCTCCTCTTACTTAAGGATCCTAGAGGTTGACCCTTTCCGGATAATGGACCACCAGCTGACTGGGGCAGGTATAAGAGGAAGGCTGGCTGGAGGAGGGGGCTCCCAAGATAGGTCCGGTTTCCCATTCCGGGCAGAGTGCACAGGCACATGATGAGGGACAAGGGGATCGGTTAGGACCACTGTGAAGCATCACTGTGACCCAGCAGAGCACACACCATGGGGCCATGGGGTGGTCACCCACTATGTAACAAGCATAACGTGTGGTGAGCTGCTGGTGCCACTCGGAACTCAGGGATATGGCTCCGTCTCCAAGTGAAGCTCTGCGTGCGTCTGTGGATGGAAGGAAAACAACAGTGGATTAGATACCAGCTGCCAGGGGAGCTCTGAGGAAAAATAGAGGAGGGCAGGGGTGAAGGAGAATAGAGAGGGTCAGCCTTCTGGAATTCTCTCTGGAGAAGATGATCTGAGTCCTGGGAAGGGGGACGGTGTGGTCCTGGCAGGCAGGTGGGGGCCAGATTGCAAAGGTCCTTGAATGCCAAAATGAGGATTTGATGCTGTAGGCTGTGGCCAGGCTCTGGGGGCTTTGGGGCAGAGGAGGGACAGGATGAGGGGTGCAGAAAGAGGAAGAAGCAGGGTGCAGGCAGCAGCAGAACTGGAGGCCAAAGTCAGTGGAGAGGAACTGACAGTGGTCCAGGAGGGAGATGATGGAGCTGGGAAGCAGAATAGATAGGGAAGGGGAAGGAGGATGATTGAAGGTGGAATTGTCCAGTTTGAGGTTGAGGAAGGAGGACAAGGCTAAAGGCATCTGAGGGCGAACTGGGTACCATGATCAGCGATGGAAGTGCCAGGCCCTGGAGCAATGGGGAAGCAGATGGTCCCTCCCTTCTGAAACTTGCTTCCCTTCTCCCTCTCCTTCTCTTCCCCTTGAACCTCCTTTCTCCCCTCCCCCCGTCCTCTATCTGTCTCCCCCTGCAGCGCCTCCCCCTGCCATCTCAGAAAGCGTGAGTATCCAGGCTTCCACTCTTCTTTACCTTCCACATACCTCTTTCTCCTCTCTCTTCCATCATTTCTAACCCCTTCTGTGCTCTTGGAAGAAATATTAAACAGCAAACTGCCAAGGTCCCAAGGTCTTCACACAAAGTGAGAGTTCTGTTCTTGTTGGTGGTGATATTGTTACTTATTAGCCAAATGTGATGCTGTCCACCCAGATGCACCCTAGAGAGGTACCTTCAGTGAGGTGTGCGTGTTTCAGATCAGGCCAGTCTGCCCAAGTCACTCCTGATGACGTGCATAGATAGGACATGTCCACAAGTCCCACTCCCCTGTAGCAGCTCAGACATTGTTTCTACAGCTACCAGAGGGCCAGACCCTTGGGCTTCCTGCGGAAGGCCTCGTGGGTGCAGACTCTGCCACCTACTGCAGCTTCACATTCTGGGTGTCCCCTCAGGCCAGGGCAGGGGTCTCATCTTTTTCTTGGGACTTTAATGTCAGGGCTTGCTTGGGAGGCCCTGGGTACAGCTCTTTCTCCCTTCCTTGACCTGGGCTGCCATTGGGGTGGTACTTCCTGGCTGCCTCTCACAGTTCTGTGTCTCCCTCACTTCTGTCAGACATTCTCGAGTGGGTCCCTTGGCTCTTCCTTCTGGGCAGAGATCCTGCCTCTGCCACCAGATAGACCTCCTGCAGACCAGGAGTTTACCACTGAGGAAACCAGCGTGCCCCAGAAGTTAGGGGTACAATAGGGCTTTGCCCATCCTCGGGGATGCCTGAGAACGAGAGATGTCCAGCATGGGAGGGTGCAAAGATGAAGCCACTGCTCCTCAGCTGTGTGACCTTGGACAAGTCACCTAACCTCGTTGAGCTTCTGTTCCCGAACTTTGAAGTGAGATTAATTCCATCTTTGCAGGGACAGTGTGCTGATGAGAGGAGATTATAAACACCCAAAGAACCTTTGAAGCTGTCGCATGCTGGGGAATATGAGCTACCTATTAATACCTGAGTCAGATTGTGCCTCTGACTTGATGGACAATTTTGAGCCATCTGTATTCTCTCTCGAATCTCCAGTGTCCTCCCATCTGTCGCATGAAGGATCAGTCTAAATGATGTAGCAGGATCAATCTAAATGATGTCGAAAGTCACTGCCAGTTCTGAACATCTGTGATTGACATTTGATTTTTCCATTCCCTGGCAGGAGCTCAGAGGTCTGAGAAGCCACCCTGCCTGGGTAGTCCTCGAGACTGGCCCTGGGCACCCTCCACAGCCCAGTCCCATGCCCCTCCCGGCCATCTCCTCTCCACTCCCTGGCCCCTTCTACCCTAACCTGGCACTTTGTCCAGAAAACTAATTGCTGTGACTCCACTGCTTATTTGGAGACAATACAAGTCTATTGAAACTGCTGCATCAGGAAAAATATGTTCCACTTAGATCTTCAAATGAGCTCGGTGCTGCCCTTTATAAGCCTGCTTGAAAGAGGTGTCCACCCTTGTGCTCCACTGATCATTGGCCACTGTGGGCCATTTGCTTAATGAACAGCGTGGCCAGCAGCCAGGGGGTGGGGCCAGCTGGGCACACCTGCTGTCCCTGGGTCAGAGTGGCTGGGGCAACCTCATCACCTATCACCTTGCCTGCCCCGAGTCCTAGCTCAGCAGCTGGTCCTTCTGGTGAGAAAGGGCACTAGGGTAGCTCAGTAGCTGCCAGTGGCCGTAATATAATAATGGCATGGCCACTGGGTTCGGGGCTCTTCCTGTGTCCTCAGCCAGGCTTCAGCTGAGCACTCTGCAGACATTATTACCAAGCTGAACCTAAGAGCTACCTTGAGAGACTGAGGCTGTTTCTCGCCCCTCTCCTCACAGCTGAGGAAGTTGATGTAGGACCCGCATCTCAGGGGCTGAAGCTCATGCTGCTAAACACAATGCTCAGTGTCCCTGGGAGGTCACAGAGAAGGGGGTCCATGGAGGACTGAGGAACAGTAGAAAAGGACACTTCTCACAGAAGCAGGAGGCCATAGGAGCTCTTACCCCATGTCACTGGGGACCCCATTCCTCTTCCTTTTTGTCTGATTCTGCTCCAGTCCTGGGAGCAAGTTCTCTTCTTTTTCCTCCGCTTGCAACCCTCAATTTCCTGCCCTCCCCCACGTCAATACTGGAGGATTGCAGGAATCAGGGAGGTCTGCAACCCTTCCAGCCTTCAGAGCCTCCTGGAAAGGGTGCTCCTTTGCCTTCTTGAGTGTTTGTCTCCAGGGAACAACAGTCTCCCAAAATCAGAATGCTCTATGCCTTCCAGCTGTTCTGTTTACAAGCAGAGGGAGCCTTGGGGAAACTGCTGTCCCCCCTCCCCCTCCATCCATTCTGTTCTTTATTTCCTCTCCTCCTCCTTCTGTGCCCTGGGGGATTTATTAGGCCAGCTGCAGCCCTTTGAGGAGTCCCCATCCCAAGTCAAAGCCCCTTGGCCTGGTTCTCCTCCAGTTTCCCCCACATCTTGTGTGAGATGCTGTACCCTGGGTCTAGTGAGCAGGTACCTCGGGGCAGGGGCCTCACCTTCTCTTCCTTTTGGTGAAAGCCTTGGGCCAGGCTGAGGTCTGTGTCTGGAAGACAAGCCTTCACCTGCAGCCTGAAACCAGGCGGGTAGCAGCAGGGCCAGAAAAAGCAAAGCGGGCCAGTGATGGAGAGAATCAGCTCATGGTTGGGCAGTACCAGGAAGGGGTGGGCATCCCTGCTTCCCTGGATCCTCCCTAGACCAGAAAGGCTGAGGGCATGGCACATCCCAGAGCCCCGGTGACTACTGTACTCACAGGGCCTGGCAAAAACAGACAATGAATGAATGTATGAATGAATGAATGAATGAATGAATGCAAGATAGCAGGCTATCATTAATTTAGCTACTATTCTTCCATTTTTCTTGTATTCATTTGCTCATTCACTGTCTACTCTTGCCAGGAAATTTCTGGTCCAGATTCTTAATGCATAGTTACCTCCAGGGCCAGACTAGGAAGGGACTAATAAGGTGCCTCTGGCACAAAATTTAAGGAGTCATTCATTCTCAGGATCACATAGGAGCCTGGTTAGCTCAGCTCCTAAGAACAACCTTCCGGTATGGATTATAATCGCCATTGTATGGATAAGGAGTCAGAGGGAGGCTACTTTTCATCCCCTGGCCCCCTGGCTGCTGCATATTTGTTCCCAGATCTGTGTGACTCCACTGTCTCCTTCCTTCCTTGCTGCTTTGTGTGTTTGTGTCGCTCAGTCCCACTTTCAGTACCCTGAGCACAGACTGCAGGGTGTCCAGGGCATCGCTCCATCTCCTCTACTTGGAAGAGCAGGACCTTGGACAAGTTACTTTAAATCCCTGTACCCCAGGGTCTCTATCTAGAAAAGGACCACCCTAAGCATCCCTATGTCATGGGCTGGTGTGAGGATTCTGGTGAAGGGGTATATAATGTGTACAGCTGCTTCCTAGTTGCTGTTAGCTGTTATTTTTAATAGCCTGTAGCCCATTATCACCTGGAGGTGAGGGGAGCCAGCACTGAACCCCTATGTCCCAGAGTTCAGGCTCTGTGGCTTCAGAAAGTAGTCCCTCTCTCCCCAGGTTTAGCAGCTCACGGGGGTCGCCTTACTCTCCTGGGATGAATAGTACACAAGAACCTTGGGGAGGTGGCCCCACAGCCAGTCCCACCCAACCCCAGCTGCAGGAAAGGGAGCAAGCAGCCTCTTGGCTCCTTCCACTTGAGCTCTCCTGGAATGCAGGGGAGGTTTGGAGAGAAGGAGAATTCACACTTCCCTGAAAATGTGTTTCAAACAATTAGCAGGTCTTCACCACAGGAGTCTTTGAAGTAGATGCCCAGACCCATCTCTGTGAAGGATTTCCCAGAACTGACAGGCTGGCAGACACTGCCCAGCCCAGCCCTTGCCTGAGCATCAGGGGCTCCTTGCTCTGGGCTGGTGTGGGCTGGCACCACAGGGCTCATGCGAGTTCCTCCAGGGAGCAGCAGTGTCCTCCTCACCCACAGAGTGAATCTGTGCTGCACACCAGCGTGGGTGGTGCAGAGGAGCTGGCCTCTGGGGGGACCTGTGTCAGGTTCAGCATTTCCTGTTCTCCAAACCTCCCACCCCAGGCTGGGTGGCAGAAGCTTCTGACTGTGAACTTGGACCTCTTGCATCCTTGAACAGTGCCTGGCTCTGTGTATTATTATCTGTTGAACAAATGGGTGGATTTCTTTAATGATGGCCATGACTTGGACTTAGCCTTCCTTTCTCAGTCTGTAAACTGGGAACAAGTGGGATAGCATGAACTAACTGGTCTCTAGGGTTCTGAACTAGACCTCACTTTCCTTGGAAAGGTTCATCTCACTGTGGAATGAAGGTTGGATCCTAATTCTGCTTCCCTTTGAGTGGAATGAGCTAGAGTAAGTCACTTGATCCTTCTGTTTCTCTATCTGTGAAATAGGTAAACAAATATTTTGCGGGACAGTTGTGACACTTCTCCAAGGTGATGCCTAGAAAATGCTAAGCACGGTAAGTGCTTATGATTTACTGAGTACGGCTATGCATCATACTGTGCTTTCTCTGACCTTATGCAGAGCCAAATCAGCCCACTGGCAAGGGTAGGAAGCGCCCATTATACAGCACCCAACCCCACCCTGGACGGGGAGAGAGGGCAGAGAGAGCCAGCTAGGTTGGAGATGAAAACAACTGTTCCCACCCTCCTGCCCCAGGAAGCTCCTGCACCCAGCCCAGGCCTCTAGACTTCTATTTGATTCTTTTCCCTGACATTCCATCCATCATCATAATTGCTTCTCCCGAAAAATGAATTTGTAGTTGATTTCTTCAAAAGAGGGAATCAGCCAACAGATAAAAAGGTTGTTTTATTTAATTTACATGAAGAGGCTTCCTGCTGCAGCCCAGCTGTGCCAGCAGGGCTGCGGGGAGGGCGCCTGCGTGTGGATCCAGTGTGCACAGGCAGGCACAGTCTGTACCCTGGCTCAGGGTCATCCCCCAGGTTGCCTGCATCCCTGTCCCATCATGGGATCCTTGAGTCCGTACTGACCATTCTGTTGGAAAAGACACTTCTGGGGCAGATCAGGGCTTCTAACCTAGGAGGCTGAGGCTCAAGAAGCCAAACACAGAGACAGAAATTCAGCAGGTTAGGGATTGATCTGGTCAGGGACTTGATACACATGGTGCCTGCCAGTGAGTTTTCTAGGGAGGCTGTGTGGATATTTAAACTGCATGTGCTTTTGGGTCACACTGGGAGCCATGGGCTTCTCTCTGAAATGCACCTCAACCAAGGGTGCTGTCTATCCTCTTCATCCCTAACTCATGCTCCCTTATACCGAAGTGTGACTGCTGCTCACTAGGAGCTTCTACGGCCATGAGTGGGAGCTCTGTCTTGCAGAGAAACCCTGGGTAGGAGTTAACAGAGAGGGCAGAGCCACAGCTGGGGGCAGAAATGGGATTGGGCCGGTGCAGAGGGGCATTGCAGAGACCCTGGCCCTCTGGGAGGCCCCTTACGTGCTGGGCAGGTCTGGGGAGGCGGGTCCCCAGTTTTCCTGGGGCAGAATGCAGCAGGACTCCCGGTGGTGTGAAACATCTGGAGAAGATTCCAAATATTTCATTCTGGCATTCAGCTGCTCCAGAGATACAGAGACTTGGGTATCCCCTGAATAGGGGCACTGTATAATTTACCTATGGAACATGGACATTTGTAAGTGAATATGGGTTCTCTTAATAATTATTCTGAGACAACAGGTATAAACTACAATGGTCCCTAGTAAAGCAGGACCTATTTTTACCCTAATTGCCTACCAGATGTAACAGAGACATAGGTAGATAGGGCACCCTCACAGGAATTGCCCAAAAGAGCATGGGACATTTCTGGGAGAGCCACAGGACCTGACCAGGGCCACCAAGGCCAAAGAGTAGAGGCAGAGAAGCAGCTGGGGAACAGCAGTTAAGGCCTGCCTTCCATCCCCTGGGGCTGCTGCTTAGGCAAATTGCTTACCTCTCTGGGCCTCTGTTTCCTCTTCATGAGATGCTGAATGTGAAAGTATCTTCTGTATTTATTACATTCTGTAATTGCCTTGCTCCTTTATTTGTTTATTTGCTTATTGCTTATGCCCTTGCCTATCATGTAAGTCCCTGGGGACAGAAGCCTTGTCTGTCTTACTGGGGGGAGGGGGCAGCACATTTACTTTCTATTTAAGGGAGGCCACCCATGGCTTCCTTCCTGTCCTCTAGACCCAGCCCCTATCCTCCATCACTATCCAAGTTTCGTGTAGTCGCAGATTGTGCTGAATTGTGTGTGTGTGTGTGTGTTTCTCTCCTGCTGGTCCACGCACTCTGAAGGGTGTAGACCAGGCCTTGTTTGTGGGTTTGTCTTTAACACATGGTCCAGGGCTGGGTATCCAGTGTGTGCTTAAGGGAACGCTTCTTGAAGAATGTATCAGTGCTCAGCATGCATGTTGCCCATTAGGTTAGCAGCGTCTCGGTGTCCCATGGAGACCACTCAATGCAGCCTGGCCAGCATTTATCCAAAGGCCCTCCAGGCTGACTACAGAAGGGCATTTTCTTCCAACTGGGTTCGTTAATGGATGTAGTGGTTCCTGTGTTTTTGTGAATTGATATGATACTCGATCATTCATGATAACCCTGAAGTGATCGCAATTGGAATGGCTGTTTTCTCAAGAGCTAGTTTCTTTTTCTTTTTTTCTTTTGAGTCTGGCTTGTTTCTTCAACTGGATTATCAATTCCACAAGGGCAAGAACATGGCCTCAGTCATCTCTGCTCTGTCCCTCTACCCCCTTCTCCTGCCGTGATATAGCTTGTCACTGGGGTCATTTTTCGGCACCAACATTTCTGTTCCACTGAATCAAAATGAGCTCAGACTGGAAGTCTGTGACTTTGAGATGGCCATCCTGTGATGAGAAATAGTTCGTGATATCTATAATAACCACATCATCCACCATCAAATCTTGAGGACCTCAAAACTGCATGCTTCTATTTCCCCAGCTGATGGTCTCCCAATGTCACTAACCTACACCTGGTCATCCTACCCTGTGCTCCAAGGCTGGGGCTTCAGTTTACTCCAGGGACAGTGAGTTCATCTTTTCATTTTAATCTGTTGTTCCACCTCACTAAGAGTCCTTCATCCTGATTCACAGCCCTATCCCTCTGACTATCACCTGCCCCAATTTGAAGAGCCCTGTGTTCTGAACCTTCGGCTAAATCAGCAAGAAAAGTGGTGAAGAGGAGAAGATTGCAAACAGCTCATCACCCTCCTCAGCCTCACCATTGATCATGTGGTGTGGTCACACACAGATCGGTACACCCCCACCTGTCCTCATATCCAGCTCCTGATTGTCATTTTTCTTGCAAGACCATGATGAGAAACTTTGGCAAATGCTTTGCTGAAATCCAGATCTGCTGAGTTTACAGAATTTCCTCCAACTTCCCATCCCAGTGTCTTGTCAGAAAAGGAAATGAGATGAGAGGCAGATTTTCTGTTTGTTCGCTCACTCATTCAACAGATATTTATTGGGCCCTGACCAGGTCCAAGGCATACTCCTCAGTGGACAAAGTATGCATAGCTCCTATCCTCATAGAATTAACATTCCAGTAAAGAAGAAAATAAACTAGTAAGCATACACATGTTTGATGGTGATAACCACTACAGAAAAAAATAGAGCTGGGAGTGGGATGAGGGCTGGATGGGGGTGGGCAAGGTTGTTTATTCCAGGGAGGTCAGGACAGTATTCCACAACAAAGCTGACCTTTCAGCAAAGCCCCAGTTCCTGGTGTACCCAGACCTTTGTAACCTTTCAAGAATTGGACCTGAAATTTTTCTTTGGTTTTCCTCAAACAGCTTGGAATTTACTGACTCCGCCTTTGAAAACTGGTACCGTCTCCCGTTTTCCAGCCCTTCCTAATGACACCTGTCTCCTGGAACCCAGGGATGAGCTCCGAGTGATAGCCTTGTGAGCCCTGCATTGGGATTTATGAACATTGACTTGTTCTAGCCAAGACCTAGCAATGCATGTTCTTACATTTTCTTCACCCATCTCAGGCTTCAGCTCCCTCCCATCAAGATTTGCTTTAGTCTCTTCAAGTCTGAGAATGATTCTCTTTGACAAAGAAGAGTTGAGAAGTTCCTCTTTGCATTACTTATCCCCTCTTGTGGCCAAAAGAGCCCCATTCCCCGTCTGGAATCTGTTTGTAGTTTTCTACCCGTGCTCCCCCAGACTCAGTTTCCAGAAGAGCACGTTTAGGAAGGCAAAACAAGAAAAGTGCCTGGCAACAGCATTTTCTTTTTAAATTTTCAGAAAGCAATTTGAGGGAGTCGGGGTGGCAAGTCTTCAAGCACACCATCAATTTGCAGTTAATTGGTTTAGAATTCATTAACCACATTTTGCTGCCTGCCTCTCTGCCTGTCTTTGGAACGGTGCTCAAGTTTTCCGATTCTTTGAGTTGCCAAACTAATAATTCACCTACTTTATTTCTTGACTCACAGTTAGTTTGTTTTAGTCTAAATAATGCATATTCAGCTTCATTAGCATATATTTGGATCATTTCCGACTTGAATGTACTCAATCCCATCAATTTACCATTAGTGAGATCATTCGGGAGGGAAGTTTCCATACCTTTAATGCTTGTGTCAGTCATTCTCATCCTTACTGGGTGTGGGGGCTGGGCAAGGGAAAAGAGATAGGGAGAAGGGGAGGGAGATTGTTTTCCCCAGACACAGAGCTATCATGGGAACCCCAATATCCCAGGTTTAGAGGATCTCCTGCCTGAAAGGGACAAAGGAAATCCAAATTCCACTGGGAATCTGGATGCTAATGCTCACATCAGGAGATTAAGCAGGCCAGGGAAGGTGTAGCAGAATACAAGTCATCAGTTACTCCTATGCTTACGTCTCCCCTTGTTTGGCCAGTGGGCTACGGGGAGGAAGGAGTTGGAAGAACCAGAAGAGCTGCACGGCTCCACATCGGATGGGGAAATTCAGACCTGAAAGGGAAGGTGTCAGATATGGAAGAGAAGGGAGGCATGGGCACCAGGAGGGGAGTCAGAAGATAAAGCAGTAAGAGGACAGAGAGGAAACTACAACTGTCTCTGGGCTTAGGACTTTGAGGAATGAGGGATATTGAAGAGCTCTTTAGCACATTTTTACTGGGTGCTGTGTGCAGACCCCCCAGCTCATTCCCCTTAGTAAGTGTCCTTCCTGTCCCACCTACCCACCTGCTCATAGACAAACTGGGACAGAGAGCAGAAGAGTGGCCCTGGTGACTTCACTGCTCAGGTCCTAACAGCTGAGACACAGACAGTGTCCCTGCCCACCGGTAACCACAACGCAGTGGTGTCTAAATGTACGGAGGAACAACTGCTCATTTCCTGAGAGTCTTAAGAAGAAGTGGTGGCGGGGATAGGCACAAGTGAAGGTTCATCCTAACTCTGGAGAAGCAACAGCAGGAGTGGACAGCAGTGACATCCTTCCCATGCACCCAGAACCTACCCAATGGATCCAAACAGTCAAGGACACAAGGAAGCACGTGACCTCCATCTGACCTTCAGTCCTATGGCTTATCAACTAGACTTTGTTGTTGCCCTGACTTTGGGAATAACATTAGAAAAAAAAATTATGTGAGACATACAGATGGCTTCTGCTGCCTCCAACCAACCAAAGCAGCTAAAGCTATGGTACCTTTGTCTATGATACAGGCACTCAGTTATCTGAGTGGATTCACTGGCTTATAAATAAAGCATGAGAAACAAAGAGTAGTAAGGAAAATAACAAGGAGAGCAGGTTTGGGAAAAAAAAAAAATCAAACCGACTCCCATCAATGATAACTGGTTTATTTCAGGAGGTACAAACTGTTTGGAGCCACATAGTGCTATTTGGTCCACGTTATGCCTCTGGCAACGTGAGCACTTCCCTCCCCATCCTCACTCAATCTGGGCAGCACACACAGGGTGAGCTCATTGGTAGAAATACCTTCCTGAGTGACTCAGCTGGAACGTGTGTGAACTCAGACTTGACACCTGGAGCCAGGTGCAGTCACCCGCCACCTGGCAGAGAGGAAGGAAGCAGTGGGGTAGAGGTCTGAAGCCCCTGGGCTTAAATTGCTTTAGCCCCCATGAGCTCCCAAACTATTTAGAAAGCAAAGACTTCAGCTTGCTCAGTGACAAACCATGTTAATGTAGGCTTTGTTCTCTATTCACAAAAAAAGATAGCTCAGAAGCAGACAGTGTAACAGACTGCGGAATGAATGGAAAATGTGTTTCTACATATTGAATGCAATTGTTAACAGAATCAGTTTACATTAAATCTGTCCTTTGACGTGTTTGGGTATTAGTGTCAAAAGTGATTTGGGGATCTTTGTGACCTCTTTCCTCCACCCTTCACCTAGTACATGGAATCAAAGTAGACTTGTGAGCCAGACCCTGGGCTAGAAATGCAACAGTGAGCAAATAGACAATAGTACCTGACCTCAGAATGCTTTCGGGCAAGAGCTGACCATAGACATAGATTGTGACAGTGACCAAGTGTAGTTACTTTCCACCTTTTTCAAACATGTTCAGTATGAAAGGAGAAGATAAGCGCTCACTTAGCAAGTGCAGTGGACAGATGTTATGTGACAGTTTGGAAAACATGGTGAATCTTATATTAGCCGAGAAATCTGTCCACGGAAGATGCGCCACTCGTTGTAAAGTGGTCCTCTTGGTTGCTGAGATCAGGGTGGAATCAAAAAGCCCTGGGAGTGCTGCCTCTATGATCTCTCAGTTCTGACCTCAAACAGGAACTAGAACTCCTAGTGTTCCCAGTAGCAGTGAACAAAGAAAGGCAAGGAAGGCCTCAACCGCTCCAGTGTCTTCTATGATTCCTTTCCAGCAGGACAAGAGGACCGGGACACATCCAAGTCCCCAGGGGCCAGAGCAGACTGTGGCTGTCACTTGCTTGAGAGTGGCATTGGCCAAGTTTCTAGAAATTGGGTACTAACAAAAACCCCAGGTGGGCATTCTACACTTGGAAGTTCTATAGCCAATAAAAATGAAAATAAGCATTAGATTAAATCATGTAGAAATTAAGGTCAGTCAAATTGGAGTTAAGGCCAATCAGCAGACACTGGAATTGTCAGCACTGGAATTAACAGCCCTGCCCTAGAGAACAAAGGGAGAACTGAGAAACCAGCAGATGGGTGGGATGTTGAGCTCCATGAAGCCCCATACAGAGAACAAGTCTGCTGAGGAAGGGGAGGGCTGATAAATCCAAGCATGGAGGTCAGGGAAGGGTCCTGCCTCAAGGGACTGGACAGGATGCACAGGGAGGAGTGGGCAGGCAGAAGGGTTGATGCAGAGCAGACTCTTGCAACCAGACCAAATAAGACAAAAGTGGGATGGACAGTCCACTCTTGAGAAAGGGGGCTGACAAGAGTGGGGTCAGAAAGTCAGCCCTGGCCAGCCAGATGGAGAACAGACAGGGCTCCTTGCCAGATGCCAAAGTCCCAGGATCTGAGACCCAGACAGAAGGGGATGCACACACATTCTGTGGGAGGAGCCAGGAGGATCTCCCCTCTGGTCTCATGCCAGAATTGGGAAGATGGACTCTCCTCCAGATGTCTCAACTCTAAAGCAATATGGCAAAACCAAATGTTCTTCTACCCAGGCAAGGACAATTATTTATTGAGTGCTGCCATTGTGCTGGGCACTCAGGACGGAGTGAAGAATAAACTAGTCATTGTGAGGCTGAGGTGTAGTTGTAGCTCAATGGCAGAGTCCTCGCCTAGTATGCACAAGGTCCTCGGTTCAGTCCCTAGCACTGCAAATCAAAACAGAAAGCAATCGTTGTCCACACCCTTATGGAATGTGCAGTCTTTTAAGAAGGATGGACAATAAACAAGTAAATAGACCCATGTACAATTACAAAATATATGAAGTATGAGGAGGGAAACAAATAGAATTCACAATGAAGACTAGCAGAATGAAGAATCTCAGAGAAGGTGAGAAAGCAGGTTCTTTGTGAAGGCTGAGGCTGAGACTGGAGGGATGAGGACCCACACAGCCACATCTTTCAGGGGACGCCGGACCTGACCTGAAGCTCTGACAGCGGAAAGGCAGGCAGATGTTTCCATTTTTAATCACTCTTGCTCCTTCCTGAGTTTCCCTGTTTATCTTGCTGTTATTGAGAGTCATCTCAGATCTGCTATTATAGTTTAGCAAATTTACTTTATGGAGAAGGAACTTGATAAAGCCTTGCAGTCCCAAAAGTCTGAGTGAAAGAGAGACCCCGCTAACACTGGCTCCATCAGCCACCTTGAACAATGGGAATGGGCTGTGCACATCCAAGCAGTGTTAGAGATATAGGGTCAGCCGGCCTCTCCGGGGGGATACACTGAGCTGTCCCTGCCACATGAGGAGCTGGTTCTGCTGCCACATGGTTGGCTGAGCACATGCAGGGGGAGGGGGAAATATGATGATTACAATAGTTGAAGATGGAAGTTTGTGTGTACCTGAAGCTCTGAAGAAGGTCCACACACTCACCACCAAGTTCTAAAAGCTTGAACTAGAAGACTATGTAGACAATCAGTCTCCAAGAAGGCTCATAATGGTCCTTGTCTCCTGGTTTCACGCCTTTATGTTTTCTTCTCACACAGTGTGTCAGTTTTCCTGTGTGACCAATAAAATCTGATGGGGCTCATATATTGTGACTCTTCATGTTATGTCATGAGGAACTGACATCTTTCTTTACCTTGCTCTTTCGATCACTCATTTGTGGGAAGTCCTGTCAGAAGGACATGTAAGCAGCTCTAGGGAAGTCTATGTAGTAAAGAACTGAGACTTCCTGCCAGCAGCCAGCACCAGTGTGCCAGCTATGAGAGCCCACCATCTTGGAAGTGGGTCCTCCAGCCCCATCCAAGCTTTCCAATCCATAGGGCCTACACTGACTTCTTGACTACAACCTTCATAAGACCCTGAGCCATAATCATCCAACTAAGTTGCATCCAAATTACTGAATTATATAAAGAAACCATGGGCCGGGGATTTAGCTCAGTGGTTCCACTGCCTGCCTCGCAAGTGCAAGGTCCTGAGTTCAATCCCCAGTACCAAAAAACAAAATAAAAGAACAAAAAAAGAAACCATGTGAGATATTTATTATTTTCTTTAAGTCATCAAGTTTTGGGATAATTTTTACACAACAGTAGATAACTAATTCATAATTATTTAAATTCCAAAAGAGGTGACTCAAAGGTGATGCTTCTTAAATTTTACTTGCTGGGTCCCTGGACCCACAAAACGTTCACCAACCAACAGAACTTAAGAATCATCAGAATAAAGAAATGTTTAATTGTGCTCTACCTGGATCCACTAAACCCACATAACTATGGGTGTTCCTTCATGCCTAACATGTCCCGGAAATCATGTCCAATAGGATGTGGTTTGGGAACCAATGTTTAGGATAAATGGAACATTTGATTTTTACCAGGGTACTATAGTTTTGCATGCTTGGTACTCCCAGGATCTATTTAAATTTATTAATTCAGCCAGTATTTCATCCATGCATTCATTTAGTAATATTCACAGATACCTCTATGCTGCACCCATGCTGACATCAGGGACACAAAAATGAATGATAGAGTCCTTGTCCTCAAAGGCTTACCATCCAGTGGGTTTGACAGAATGGTTATGGTATGGAGTTGGATCTCATAATGCCTGAGTCTGAAGCTCAGCCTCAATCCCTTACAAGTTGGGTGACCTAGGACAGGTCTCTTTGCCTCTCTAAATCTGTTTTTTATGTATAAGTTGAAACTAATAATGATTAGACCTATGCCATAGGGACAATCTTAGAGTTAAGTGAAACAATGCACTTAATATGTACAACACTGATTAAGTGCCTGCCATGTAGTAAGTTTCTGTTACACAATTTTTCATCACTGAGACAAAATATATGAGACAATCAACTTATAAAGAGAAAAGGTTTGTTTTGGCTCACAATTTTGGAGATTTCAGTATGTGTTCTTTTGGCTCGTGGCTTTGGGGACCATAGTAAAGCAGCATACCATGGTTGGAGCCTGTGGTAGAGGAAATAACTCACCTCATGGTAGCCAGGAAGCAAAGAGAAAGGGAGGACAGGGATCCCAATATCCCCTTCAAAGGCATGCCCCAGTGACCTAACTTCCTTCCTCTAGGCCCCATCTGCTGAAGCTTCCGCCACCACCAAGGCTGAGGATAAAGCCTTCAACGCATGGGCCTTTGGGAGACATTTAAGATCCAAACTGCAGTAATATCCAATAAACACGAGCCATTCTCATTGTAGTTACTACCCATTCTTCAGGTGCCACCTCCTCCAGGATATGTTCCTGGACACCTGTGTCACCTAGTGGTTCCTTCTTTAGGACATCCTGACTGTATCTCCACCTGAGCATTTTCCTGCTACATAACTGGGGACAGGAAATGTGACTGGGGCAGAAAGTTTCAGGGAATGAAGACAAAGATGTACTTTGTGACAGGAGATTTGCCCAGGCTGAAATCTAGGCTGAATTTCCAGGCTTTGGGAAGCCAGGGAGAGTTCCAAAGAGGGGTGTGGCCAGCTAGCCCTCCATACCCAGGTCTGGCTCAGCCTATGTTGGAATGATCACCACAAAGCTGTACCTCCTCACACACAAGCAGAATGCTATTGTAAACCTGACATAGATAGACAGTGGTCAGGGGATGAATTTAGAACCAAGGACAGCCAGTGACACTGCCCCTTTTGTTCGGACACATCTGGCCTTTCTTCGCAGGGCTGCCACAGAAAAAGTCATGGGTGATGAAATGGAATGTGTGCGTGGGTCCTGGGGCCAGCTCCCTGGGTGGAACAGCTACAGGAAGCCCTCTTCTTGCTCCAGCAACTTTGCACTTTTAGAGGGGTAACAGAGAACAGTTGAGAAATTTAGTTTAGGATCTAGCTTTCCCAGCATTTGCCTCCACTCACCTGCCCTCTCTTTCACCCTACCCCCAAATGGGAGGATCATCGTCCTTCATTGAAGCTTGGCCCTGAGGGAACCTCAGAGATACCCCAAAGCCTTCCTGGCTCCCCAGGAACAGTTAACCTCCCTCAGGCCCGGCACAGAGGCAGCCTCATAGCCCTCATAGCCTCTTTCTCTTTGAGCAGGACGAGGGCCACATACCAGCAGTTTCCAGGGAGGCCAGAGAGGCCCGTTGTCCCCCATCCTGGCACTGTCTCCCACTCGTGTACAGTTCCCGAGGCAGGATTCTAGACAACCTCTGTTTCTTCTTAAATCTGTGAAATCAAGAAACAGAGGGCAAATTGGGGCTCTGGGTCTCCAATTATCTCTCTACCCCTGCCTCTTGGGGAGCCTTACACTCCCACGCAGCTCTGAGCAGTCAACAGCCTCTCGGAACCTGTTGAAATCTATTACCGACCTTTGGTCTCATCTACCACAAAGGAGCTTTCTGGATGGATTAAACAGAAATGAATTGGCTGGCGGAGGCTTTAGAGCCCTCTGCATTCTTGCCTCCCTTTCCCCCTTTTCTCCGACTCTCTCACTTTTACTTTTTTTTCTAGAAAGCCAGCTGGGCAGAACCAAGATAAGGCAATGTTGCCCAAATGAATGGAGGTCACAAACACCTGAACAAAACTCACTTTGTTCATTTTCCAAACTAGGCCACTGGCAGTTCCTCGGCATGGGGCCCGTTAGTGCTAAATTCATCGCATCTGGCAAAAATGAAAATAAAACAAAATGAAAAGCCCGTAAAGTTGAGCCGTTAAATATTTAGGGCTCATGATGAACAGCATGTCATAATATTTGTTGAATTGCATTTGCTATTCAACGCATCTTTTCCACTTAAGGCCCCAGTTTTTGGAGGTAGATGGAGAAAACGAGAAGAATTAGGTTGTGTCAAAAACGAAACGTGGGCTTTAATTTCACCTCCAAAGACAGATCTCGCTGTCTGCATGCCCTGGGTTGCATGCCTGTTAGTGCTCTCGAGCGGGGGTCTCTGTTTCCCTGGAGCTTGTCTCCGAGCGTTCACACACAGCTCCGTGCGTAATTAAGCAGATGCCCTTCGATGCAGGATTTAAATTATCAAATGTCAGGATGTGGCACTTTATTTGTATATGTTCTCCTTGCTGAGCAACTCAGGCAGTACCTGAGGAAGGGAAATGTGTCTGCTCGGTTCTAGGAAGGAGCTTCCTCTTGCAGCTCCATGGTGTCTGAAATTCCACTCTTAGAGAGGCACTTCTTTGATTATTAGCTCTTTTCATCCAAGTTCTGCAGGAGAAAGCATGCAGACCCAGCTACTTACTTGGTCAGAGGGAGGACCCAGATCTTTTCTGGAAATCATACACTTGGAATGATTTTTTTTTTTTTTTTGGTACAGGGGATTGAACTCGGGACCCTGTGCATGCGCAGCAGGCAGCGGAACCACTGAGCTAAATCCCCGGCCCAACTTGGAATGATTTTTAAGAACCTGGGGAGGAACCTAAGGGGTGAGGAGGCTTTGGTACTGGCCCCAGGGACAATAGCAGATTCATTTTTGATTGGGCCTGGAAGATTCTGGCTTGTTTGTTTTAAAGTGTGCGGTCAAGGAAAGAGAAAGGAAGGGAGCAATAAGAGGGAAAGAAAGGAGAAAGGGTGTACACTGTGTGTAAACAACCAAGTTGGGCCTCCCCTCCCCCGACCCCCTCCTTGCCTGCCCTCCCAGCCCTATCTGGCCTGGGTGCATTGCTAAGGAAGTTCACGATCTTGTCAGGAAGGCAGAGGGTAGGGTTGAACTTCCCTACAGTGGGGCTCCCAAGCGGCTCTAGGGGACTGTGATCTCAGTTGTCATCAGAAAACGGTCTTGAGGATCTCTGGCCAATGACTTCTGCAATATCCTGCAGTGATCTCGGGAATCATTGAACAATGACCTTGAAAATCAGTGGTGAGTTGATCTAGAGCACTGACCTTCAGTGACCTTGAGAACTAGGCCATAGCAACTGTGGACAGTGAGCAAAGGTTTGGGAAATTGGTCAGTGAGTACTCTCAGGGGAGAGTGCTTAGTGGCATCTGGGAGACTGCAGGTAGCCCAAATTCCAACGTGGGTCAGGCTGGTGGTGGCTAAGACAGGGTGGTGCTCAGGGATCCCTCGCCAGGCACCCACCTCCTAACACTAAACATCCTTATCTGCTCAGGGCTGTCAGGACCCAGCCTTTGGCTGAGCTGTTCAGGGCTCTGAAGCAGTCCAGACCCCAGAGCTGAGCCCTCCCTTTCTTTTGCCAGGTTCCTGTGCCATGCTTAACTTGTGACCATGGCCACAGTGCCTGCCCCCTCAGCAGACCCCCAGCCTCTGGGAGGGCCACTCTGCAGGGCCAGGTTGGAGCCAAGTTCTATATTTTGGCAGGCCTGTTTGTTTCCTCACAACATCTGGGGCTTGCCGCCACCATCTGGACCCACTCCCATGGACCCCCACTCTCTCTTGGTGGCGGCCAGTGCTGTTATTGACATCAGCCAGGCAGCCTGATCTGAAGCTGCACAGTGTATAATAGAAGGGCTCAGAGGCACATTCTAGCTCCCTGGGGCAGTGTGACCAGACCCTTGGGGAGTTGGGGCAGAGGGGTGTGTCTTCTGGAAGAAAAGTGCTTGAGCTGGCTACTTTAGGCTTGGTTGTGCCCTGTGTGTGTGCATGCATGTGCATGCTCACACAGGTATGTGTGGGTGCATGCATGCAGTCAAGTGTTTCTGTGAATACAAGTGTGTGGGGAGTCTAAGTTTGCGTCTTTGTACTAGTGTGTCTGTGTCCATGTGTGTATATCTGAGCGTACATGGCCAGTGGGTGTTAGTGTGGTGAACAATGAGGGTATTCCCTGTGGAGTCTGCTTGCCAGAACCTCAATTTCTATCACCTGAAAATATGGGAACATGATAATGCCCATCGTTTAGGGCTGTTGAGGGAGTTGAATTAAACAGTGCTTATTGACCACTTATAAGCAACGCCTGACACATAGTAAAGTGCTTGCTACATGTTACTCTATTATCCTGAGAGTGTGCTTTCAAATGCCCATGTCGGTGTAGGTATCTGTGTGTGACTGGTGTGTGTTGTCCCCGGGCTCTATGTGTTGGATAGGTAGCAAGTCTGTGCCAATGTTTGTATCCATGTGTTGGCATGCTGCACCGCCCTCCAAGTAGGTGTGTGCACGTGTGCTCGAGAGCCAGGCGCCTGTTAAATATTTGCTTTGCAGAACCCTAGGGAGCACAGTCGGCAGAACTTCCAGCGCTGCGTGCAGTGTTTTTGACAGCTTGAGCACGGCCTCCAGAAGTGTGAACTTTCTCAGGGTAAACAGCTAATGATACTGTGATGCCAGCGCTGACCCCCTCGTGGGCCTCCTTGAAGGCTGGGAGTTATTAGGAGGCTTCTGGCTGATGCCTCCCCCTTCTTCCCCCCAGCCTAACCCTAAGAGGCTGGGAATACGTGCCATAGGGCAGTGGGTTTACCACTCAGGCCTCTCCGCCTTCCCCCATCTCCCCCAGCCAGTCCACTGGCTGTGAAGGGGAAAAACAACTAACCCCTTAGCCCTCTCTGCCCTCAGCCATCAGCACCTTGGAGAGCTCTTGAGGCAAGGGGAGGGGCAAGGGTGCCAGAGCGGCACAGGCCTGCCCTTGTCCCTTGGCCTGACACACCAGGTGCTGCCAGGGCTGATGGGGCAGTGGATCTCCAGCCACTCCAGGTTTCTGGATCTAGGGAAGCCCTGGTAAGTATGTGATTACCTAGTTAGTTTATGCAAAACCTCACTCTTCCTCAAATTGGGTCACAGCCTTTGGGAGCGCCTGAAACCCTGGCATAAAACCTATTTTGTTGAGGAGAAAACTAGCCCTTGATTCTCTGCCCCAGCAGTGCCCTGCCTGCCCCTCTCTCCCAGCACTCTCTGAAGTGGCCCCAGCCAGCATCTGTCTGGCATCCTCCTGCCCTTGCACTACGGAACGTTGCCTTTGTATTCAGCTGGTGGGCGTGTGTGTACCTCTGAGGGGGAGCTCTGAGATGTGTGTGACTGGGTGCAGGCTTGCATGGATGCAGATGCGCACATGTATGTGTGTGCAAGCAACTGCATAGACAAGCATGTGAATGCCCTTTTATGCCTTTGTTTCCTGAATGCCATCCAAGGCCAGACACTGTATAGGTATACCTCAAGTGGGGTTCAGGTCCCCATAAGGTTACCAGCTGAGGTTAAAGACAAGGTAAACACTTGGTTTTATTCTAGAAACTATGATGGGAGACAAGTAAGAATTGGGAGAGAGTGTTCAAGACTGTTTCATCCCCCTCCCAATTTACAGGTAAAGAAATAGGTACAACCAGGAAACTGACTTGTGTTGCACATTTGCAGGGGCAGAGCCTGGACCAGTCCCTAGGCTCCCCGTTCTGCTGTGATATGCTCCTCCTCTCCCAACTGTGGCCTGCAGCTCCTGCCTTGAGCCCTCTCTGAGCCTCCAGCAAAGCAGGGGCCAGAGATACCAGATCTCGAAGGTCTCCATCAGAGTCGAGGAAGCCTCCTTGGGTCTCTGTTCCTGCCCTACTACCTTGCACCAATCAGTGGAAGTTCCTTTAACAGACGGACCAGGCCTCCCCCCCCCACCCCCTGCCGCTTCACAGAGGAGAGCAAACCTTTCCAGACAGCCCCTATCTGTGTCTCATTAGAAAGACGTAGCCATGTTCCATTAATTCCTCATTTGCTGTGGGCAAAGTGCTGATACATACATTTTTACCTGGGGTGGTTTTAATCAGTTAATTTAACCAGAAACATTAATAATGTATTTCTTTGCCACTCGACTGCCCATCTGTTGAACAACTTACCTGTTGGAGAGCAATGTCACCTCCTGTGACTCAGAGCCCTCGGCTGCCCAGGAACAAGATGAGATGCTGCATATTTAAAGGCTTTGCAGACCAAGGGTGAGGGCTGGGGGTTGTGTGGGCTCCCAGGCTGTAGCTTGGCATCATGGCCTCCTTATGCCCCAGGCTCGCAACAAACACCACCTCCCACATTTGCCTTTGATCATAGATTTATTGGTGGGTTGTAGGCTGGATCCCTGCTTAGGGCTTGGAGAATGGAACAGACCATGCTGAGTGTTACAGAGCTGCTCCCCTGGCAACAGCTGTACCTGCCTGTTCCCTCACCCACCTTGTGGAGGACTCCAAGAGAAAGTATAAGTGAAGAGCAAGCAGGGAATAGAGTAATTGCTCGACCTAGGAAGGTTTTCTTCCTTGATGAAGCAGCTCATGGCCCCATGTCACTAGGACCCATCCCTGTGAGGCTGATAGTCTGAATTACCTTGTTGAGTCAGTGGTGATATTTGGGACAGATAACCACAGGCCAGAGGAAGGAGCTGCAGCCAGGTCATGCCACCGTGTGGCCAGACCTTGGCCACTTAGTTGCTGGGCATGGGGAACTGAGGCAGCAGCAGAACTTTAGGGACTTGGGGATGCTGCTTGGCAGGGGTGGAGGGAAGTGCCAGGTATGGGACAGAACCTCAGTTGACCTCTCTTACCTCATGGCTCTGCTGGGCTCTCAATGTCTTCCTCCTTCCTTTCTTGGGCACTGTGGAGCAGCAGAACTTTTGGGATGCCCCCCCCGCCGCCCAGCCCCATTGAATCTACACCCTACCCACCCAGCTTAGCACCTGTTTTCCCACAGTGCTGGGGTTGCTGGAGGATGGCAGAGCTGCTGTGTGCCCTTCACTGGTGCAATGTGGCCTGGGTCTCAGCACACACATGCTGCCCAGCATGGAGCTCTCACCACCCTCAGCCTGGTGTTCCAGCCTCATGGCCTGCCCTTCTGCAGGGCCCTAATGAGCTGCATAAAAGCAAAGCAAGTGCTTTCTAAAGGTACCCCACATCCCCAAGGTAACCGAAGATCTTGTCCTAGACAAGGACCAGGGTGTGCAGGACATGCTCAGGACACAGCAGGCCAGGGCCACAGTGGAAGCCCTCCTTCCTGCCTGAGTCTGCTTGATTTCATGAAGTCTGAGACATCGGCTGTAAAACACATAATTTTATGTGCTTCCCTAAGAAAGAAAAAATGCCACCCAACAATTAAACTGTGACATGGTGCTTTCTTATCATCTGTTGCAAGACCCATCTCAATTTCAGGGATGTTAAAATGTGAGAAAAAAAGTGTGATTTGGAATTGATGGGATATGGTGATGAAAATAACCCTAGCTGCCATTTATCGAGAGTGCTCTGTGGAGCACCAGGCTTCGAGGAGTGTTGTACGTGCAGCATCGCATTCGAGTCTCAAGATCCTATTCAGAGAGGTCAAGCAGTGTTGCAAGGTCACACAGACCGTCATAATCATGTGTCAGCAGTTTTTGAGTATGATCATGTACTATCATGATCATCTCTCCAGTCTGCAGGTAGAGACACTGAGGCACACAGCGTGTGTGTCTGAGGTCACGCAGCTTGTAAGTGGCAGAGGGCTGGCTGCTTGCTTGGCCACTCCACCATCCTCAACTAGCATCAGCTAGCAAAGATGGAGCTGTGCTTCAGACTCTGCTCCCCTCTGTGCTCTGAATCACCAGGCATTGCTGCCTCTTCTCAAAAGCAAAAGGGAACAAGGAAGGTTGGTCATTTGTGCATCTATGTCCACCCCCAGGACTGGTCCTCTCCCTGGTACTTCTGGTCCTCTGGAGGCTGCCCCCACCACGCCCACTTCCCACCTCGTCATAGGCATTTTCTTTCTTTCTTTTCTTATAGGCATTTTCTTTCCCTACTGGCTGCCTGGCAGAGGGTGATCCCCACCTCTCCAGCCTCCTTCAGATTCCTAACAGCCAGGGTGCATGAGGGGAGCAGCAGGCAGGCGAGGATGCTGCAGAAACAGAGAGCAAGAGCTGCTCACAAATTGGTCCCAGAGAGAAATGGAGCCTCTTTTTTGCCCATCAGCTCACTTCTCCAACCATTACTAGGCAGGCAGCATAAGGCCTTCGGCTGGAGCAAAACCCAGGCCTGGGCGTGGGGAATGGCATTGGGGCAGCCTGGCTTCCTTCCCAAAAGGCACAGGGACTTGGGGGCCAGCTTGGGTGCAGCATCCTCAGAGATGAATGGGGCCAGGGAGGGTCCTGGTGTGTGGGAGAGGCCAGGAGCCGCCTGATATTGGGGGAGGGGTAGTACAGGAGAGACAGACACAGAGGACTTGAGGTCCAAAATCTGTTCCAAGGGTACCTGCTGTCAGACATGGACAAAAGGTAGGATTGAGCCCAGGCCCTGCAAATTCAGAAATAAGCCTCATTCTGAGCCCCAGAAAGCAGGTATCAGGGAGGAAGAGTCTGGAGCCAGAGAGGCACGTTCACTCTGTGCCAGGCACTAGTTCAAGGGATTTAAAAATATCATCTTCTCACTTGGGCAGCAGCCATGGGAAGTGAATTGCCCATTTCACAGACAGGAAAACTGACATGCAAGATGGTTAGTAACACTGAATAGTAGCTAGCCTGGCATGTGATCTGCACCCAGTCTGGGTTGCAGGCTGCTGTGCTCTGAACCAGGCCCTGTGAACTAGAAAGGGCAAGATGAGTTTGTGGAACCATGTGATCAGGAAGACCTGCTCAGGGGTCAGGATGCAGCAGCTCCTTAACACCAACCACACTTTGCTTTTGAGAACTGGAGCCAGCAGCACCCACCTGGACCCGAGCCTGCTGCCTGGCCAGGAGACGTGTCATCTTCCTTTTTTCTGTACCATGGACCAGTGAAAGGGAGGATGTGAGAGGCCGCTAGCACTGGGTTTTCCTGCAAGACTGCTGGCCCTCTGCTGCAGTGTTCACTGGCAGAGCCAGGCCCGGGGCCTCCAAGAGATGCAGTGAATAAGTTACTGTGCCATCAGCTGTCAGCCGGCATGGCAGCACTAAAAAAAGGAGTCAAATTTCCAGAACCAGAGAGGGAAAAATTGTTGCCTGGGAAGAAATGACCACGCGGGATGTGACTTAGCTGGACGTGACCACACCCTGCTCTTGCAGTGGCTCTGCAAACTGTTCTTGGAGCTTCTGCTGCACTCTGTGTGCTTTTCCTCCTTGCCCCATCCATGACAGGCTCTTCAGTCCAGTTTAAATATCTTCTTGAAGAAACCTTCTAGGACTCTTCCTGGCCATTTTGGTTCCCCAGAGCCATGCACTTATCAAAATAGAGCAGTGCCACCCTTCCATGGTTGATGATTACTTATTTGACTCTTTCCCCCATCAGGCTGTGAGCAATTGAAAATGACAGCTGACTCTTACTCATTTCCCCACTCTTCTTCAGTGAGAAGGTGCCAGGACACACCTGCTGCATTGGACTTCCTCTGGCACTCACTGTCTGTCAACCTGCTTAGTCCCTTCCCAGTTTTTGTCACAGGAAGGTGCCATCTTACAGGCAGAGGCTTGTGTCTCTGGATATGCAGAAAATTCTGTCTTTTCCTGGATGAGATGGCCTACAGTAGGTGTTCAGTGAATACCTGTTAAATTAATAAATGAATTCAGGAAGGGCTGCTCGGAGAGGTGATTCACAGCCAAAGACAAAGGTCTTATTCCCACTGACTCTGTTTCTGGGCACTGTGCTGGGACTGAGCAGCACATTCCTTGAAGGCTATAGAGTCAAGTTATGGGACAGACATGGAGACAGCAACAGGGCAAATGCTAAACAGCAAATCGAACCAATCACTGTAATCTTGCGAGGCATGACACACCTAGACACACCTGGCTTCCAGGAAGTTACTATCTGTCTGAACCTCTATTTCTTTCCCCTTGATGTAGTGAGAATCTAACACTTGGGACAGTGCTGAGATAAATAAGATGATGCATATGAAGCATTTGGTGCAATATCTGACCCATAAGAAGAGCTCAAGTACTGTGTCACCATTAATATACAAAATGTCACTCTTGGCCTGGCTAAGAAACTGTCTGATATGCTGAGCTGCACATCACATGGAGAGGTGGAGTGAAGATAAGGCGGAAAGGTGGGTCGCAGCTGGATTTATGAGGACACCAAGTATCAGAAAAGAAACTGGGGGCTCTGGCCCTCTGGGAAAAGGAAGGGGAGAAGGAGAGCAAGCGAGAAAGCTGAGGCCTAGGGGTGGACAGGAGCTGGAGAGGGGGGGAGTGAAAGTCACCATGAGGCTGATAGGGAAAGTGAGGATGACACCCAGACCACTAAAGGACGCTGGTGTCCTCTGCTGGGATGGGAAGTCCAGGGAAAAAAACAGTTTTGGGGATAAAATCCTGTACTTTATTTTAGAAATGTTGGCCTGGTGATATTGTGGAGGACTTGAAGATAAACTATTAGCCAGAGATCTTGACCAGATGGAACCTGTTCCTCAGCCACAGCCTAGAGGCCATCAGCCTCTTTTGTTGAAGGCCACATCCATTTGGAGGGGGCTTGGAACCCTGTCTCCTGGGCAAGGACAACAGGTGACCCCCAGGCAGGGACTGGCCCCTTCTCCAGAATGCATTTATATGATTTATCCTTTTGGAGAAAAATATTTTACCTGTTTTATTCTCAGAGACTACTTCTCTTTACTTGGAAATACAGTGGTACCTTGGTTCACGAACTTAATTCTTCCAGGATCCTTGTCTCAAACTGAATTGGATGAGAACTGAATCAAGTTTGCTGGTTAGGTTCATTGTTGACCTTCTGGGGAAATTTGATTCAGTTCTTGTCCAGAATCATTGAAAGTATTAAGTTCGTGAACTGGGGTAAACTATAGGTTTTTCTGTTGTTAATTGTAACCTTTTAAAACCATAAAAAAGATTAGTTCGAAATGACTGCGCCCATACTCTAGAAGGAGAATCAACACACTATGTAATAGTTTTCCATGAAACTGGCAACAATCACCAGGCAATAACCTTCAGTGGTAAGGGCTCTGTGGGCTCTTGTGTTAACTGCCAGGTGAGATCTTGTCCCAGGGTCATCGTGGTTCTGGGATTCCTCATAGCATCACATTTGCAAACTTATGCTCCAGAGTCAAACTAGAGCCTGCTTCCTGGGTATGCAGAGCTGTGGGAATCTGGACAAACAGCTAACTTCTCCGAGTTTTAGTTTTCCTTTCTGAGAAAAGGGGAAGCCATAGTAGAATCTACCTTGTGGCATTGGTGTGAGCATTAAGTGAGATAATGAGTTTAAAGGCTCAGAACAGAGGCTCGATAGGTGTTAGGGATTCTTAGGACTGTTTTTTGTTCTGTTTTGTTTTTACTCCAGAACTACTTTTGGTCCCCCTGCTACCTTGTACCAGGTGGATATGCAGAAAATTCTGTCTTTGTATTTATTCAAAGTAGTTTGAAGAGTTTAGAAGACAGTGTCTTTAAACCTGTATTTTTTTAATGCAAGCTACTTCTCTCCATCACCACTGAGAGACCATGGAAATTTTGAGATGGCAACTTTATTCCAGTTCTGCAAATTCACCTGCTCTCCTCCCTGTTACAAACTGCCTTGGGCTTTCTGAGTGGCTGTGATGGGGGGGGGGGGGATTTAAAGGTCTTTTTGGCTTTTGGCAACAAGGATTCTGCTTTCTGATTGGGATCCTTGTATAAGGAATCCCCCCGTACCACCCACTGCAAAAATGCCCTGAATTATTTTTTGTTTTACTTTGTGTAATGTTCCTCTTTCCCTAAGGCAGAAATACTGGTTAAAAGCTGCTGTTCACTGGTTACCTCCCTGGAGCATTGTTGTTTAGCCATTTCAAGCCTGTTTATACATATTCATAAGTCTTATACATATTCATTTATATCTGAGATGTTTATGGAACGCCTCCTCCTATGTGCCCAGCACTGTGCTATAGACAGACCAGATCCATGGCCCAAAGACCTTATATTCCAGTTTGGCGGGTAGAGGACAGGTGGACTGCAAGTTAGATAAATAGATATTTAAGATGATTCCAACCTGCATTACAAGCTTTGAGGGAATAAGCGAGGTGTTCAGAGGTAAAGGTCTCCCCACTATTTATCTTTTGTGTGCCTAACACCTGACATATGGTGCCTGCTCCCTAAGTCTTTGTTGAGTGAAGTAAAGGCTGAGTGGCTGGATGTCTCTATCACTGGTGTTGGCAGAGGACAAGGTCGCTTGCAATTCCTTTGAACAGCCGTGAGCTTGTGAAGATTCAAGCGGCCTCATTTGCTAATGATCATAATTATGTCAGAATCCCTTATTTCAACTAAATGCCCTGGGGAGAGAAGCACAAAGCATCCTCATGATGAATTAACTCCCCTCGTTCTCCTCCCTGCTGTGCCTCCACCCAAGTGAGATGTATGCTCACACCTGCCCAGGTGCATGCGCACACAGGCACACTAATGAGAGCTGAGAGCACAAGCTCTCTTCTAAGGCCTTACTGAAACAACTAGGCATTGATGTTCTAGAAATCAGTCCTTAGAAAATTGAACTTGTCACATAGGGTCCCTGGAGTTAAGTCACTCTGATACTTTGGCTCTCATCTTTTCCTTCTTCTTTTGTGTGTCACCAGTGCCCCGGGCTGGGCATATGTGTCGAGGGCAGACTAAAATGCAGAGGGCCTAGCCCTAGATCACAAAAAGCTCATGTTTCAGAAGTGGAAAAACTTTTGCCCAAATCACTGTAACACAATGATTCCCAAAGCACATTTCCAGTGAGATGTTCTGGCATAAAAGGTTTCCATGGTTGTCAAGTAAGTTTGGGGAACATTGCTACCCCTGACTCAAAGGCTCATTGTGCACATGAGCACAGCGAATGCCCAGAGAGGTCCTGTAGACAAGACATCTGCTCAATCTTGTTCAACTTGGAATTTTCCAAACTTACAGCCGACTTTAGCCTCCCTGAAGCTGAACTGCAGTTTATTAGAGTCACTGAAGTAGCAGTGGTATGGTGTCTCCAACAACCAAGCCAGAGCTGCCCATTCTTTCTTCTCCCCATGAAGCACAGAAAGTGGAGTCAGAGCCTGGGTAGGAGTGAGAAGAGACAGCAAAAAGACTCTGATGTCCCCCCATGTAGGAGAGAGGAGAGGATGTAACGCTGTTCTGTTATGAGTTGAGGATCCCTTTTCCAGTATGCTCAGGACCAGGATGTTTCAGATTCCAGAGTTTCTCATACTTTGAAATATTTGTATAGACTAGGTTGCAAGACAGAGCCTCCCAGTGAGCAGGGAGCTGTGGACAGGGACCAAAATGATGTTGAGGCCAAAAATGGGCCATACCTCTAATTCCAGGTGGCCAGTTCAAAAGCAGGAGCTGAGACCCCAGAAGAAAAGAAACTTTGAGAAGGAAGTGGCCAGGGGCAACTTTAGCATCATTTGTGTTGGCTTGGGAGTGTGGTGGAGGTGGAGGAGGAAGGTAGGACCTGCAGGGTTCGCTGGCTGAGGACAATCTTAGTGGATTCTGGCCAGTGGTGAACTATACAGATATTTTCAGCATCTTAAAGTCCTGCCTTTGTGAGCCCCAGTCTGGGAGAGGTTTACCAGGAGCCTTGCCTGGAATGGCTTCTCCCCATCAGGGGCTGAGGGGGGGGGGAGATCCTTGGTTGTTGGCCCCCGCATACTAAAAACAGCATGTGTTTTTGCTCCCCCAGGCCCATTTCTGTCACTCTGGCAGTATTGTCAGAGAAGAAACAAAACAAAACAGAGAGTGGAAGTTGATTCTATAATTAGTACAGTTTCTTCACTGTTCATTCAGGATCTCCAGAGATCAATTAGCTTGCTTTTAAGCTAAAAGGCATCGGAATAAGTATTTAACCTGCATAGCAATTGATATTTAAAACAGACAAGCACGAGAGTAATAATGCAGAAGGGCTCTACCCTCCTCCACTGATTTTCCCTTTTCTGCTCCCTAGACCCTTACCTCTGCCCACTCACATTTCCGGAGTGGCCTAAGATCAGGCATCCGGGCATTCTCAGGACAGAACTGAGGGTGGCCAGGGGCTGCTGAGGACAGGGCTGTCTCCTGATGCCAGCCTTACTGTCCAGCACTTACCTTAGTGTGGAATGGAGACGGGCCCAGTTAGAGCTATCTGTAGGGCAGCCAGAGATAGCCAGGTCCTCTCTGCAGCCACCTACCCAAGTCAGCTGGTACCAGCACCCCCTCCATCCATGCATGAGGCAAAGCATCTTTCGAGGGTGTCTCTACCTCAGTTTCTTCATCTAGTAACAGCTGATCAGTGCTGAGGCTGGGTGGAGAGGGCTTGAAAAATACAGGTGCCTGTGTCCTCCCATCTGGCATCTTCATTGTGGATGCTCTGAAGGATATTTGTATGTTCTCCAATATGTCCCATAAACATTGAAGTCTTGAACTAGAATTATCTTCTTCTTTTTTTTTTTTTTTTTTGGTACTGGAGATCAAACTTGGGACCTTGCGCTTGTGAGGCAAGCGGCAGAACTACTGAGCTAAATTTCCAGCCTAGAATTAGCTTCTTAAAACAAGTAATGTATGTTTGTCTTTCTCTGTGTGTGCATGTGTATTCATTTAACACACATTTTCACTTTCTCTCTGCACTGGTGTGTTAGGAATGGGGTAACGGAGAGTGCAATGCTAGAATGACAAAGATGTACCCCCACCCTCCAGGTGACCACAGTCTAACGGGAGAGAGAGTGGGGTACAGGGCTAATCACAGTACAGTGCAGTACCACATGTGTCGGGGCACAGAGAATATTAGAGACAGAGAAAGCCGGGGCCTATAGAAGCAATGCCTGCAGGTGACCTCAGGGTGGGACAAAGAAGGACAGCATCTGCTGCAGAGGCCCAGAAGGGAAACACAGGAGCCAGAGTTGGAAGGATGGAACAGATCATCCCAGTAGAGGAAGGCCATGAGCAAAGTGCAGAGAAAGGGAAGGGCTGGTGAACAGCAGTGTGGGCCAGGCTGTCCTGCTCAGAGGGGTTGAGGCTGGAGCAAGGAGGGGCTGGGCCAGAGGTACTTAGCTTTTCTGAGGCCCAGAGGGGTACAGAAGGGTGGGCTGTGAGGTTGCCCGGCCCATCCATCTGAAGGTGGGACGGCCCCACCGGTGTGTTCAGTGGGCAACCTGGGAGGTGGTTGTAGATCTGCAGTTCTCCTGCCCCTCTGGCAAGGGCACTCCCCGCTCACCCACTCCTCTGAAATGGCCTTCGCAGGCCTCTCCTCACAGCCCCAACTCCTGCTCCTCTGCTTGCTGACAGCCCATCCCTCATCAGGGTCTCTGGGCAGCATGAGAGCCTCCAGCCATCCTTTCGACACGGTCGATTCTGCAATATTTGACTTGTGTGTCCCTGAGTTGTACAGACAAAGCTCCGCATATCACCAGATCAATTAAAACAACTGCCACCAGGCCCCAGAACTCAATCAGAAGCTTCCCCTGGGACTCTAGGGATAGTGCACATTCCTCTTCACAACTATCTCTTCTCTGGGTACCCAGGTCTCAGGTGAAGGCCCTCAGCTTCCCTGCCCCCCATTATAATAACTTCTTACTCTTATCGAGGGCTTATAATGTGTGTTAGATGATTTATCCCATTAAAGCCTCAAAAGATCCCTATGCTGTAAATACTATTAATATCCCTATTTCAGACAAAGAAACGGAGACACAGGGCCATGAAGGGACTTGCCCAAGGTCACACAGTTGGCAAATGGTGGAGTCAATACAAGAGTCCAGGTAGTCTGGCCGCCAAGTCCACAGACTTAACTGTACCTCCTCCTTGCTCAAACCTTAAGGTCACTTTCAGTGCACCCTTCCCTTTCCCAGACCCCGCTTCCTCCACTTCTCCTTGACCAATCCTAGGAGAGCAAACCCTGCAGCTCTTCTACCGCAAGGTCCTGTGTCCCTTTCTCCCCACAAGTTCTATTGGAGCACAAGCCCTCATCGCCACAGTAGCCACCCAAAGCCAGAACCTCTGCAACTGGCTCTATGTTCCTGCCACAACTAGAGTCAGAGCTGGTCACAGGTTACCTCCTTCACGAAAACATCCATAAACATTCTCAGTCTCCCTGTTGTTTACACTGATCTTATCCTTATCCTAGTGAGAGCTTTGCCCTTACAGTGCTTGTTTTTGCACCCTTCCCTCCTCTCTTTCTGAACAGTGAGTTCTTGAAGGGCTGAGATGATGTCTGATTGCTCTCTGATTCATCCAGTGCCTAGAATCATGCCTCATTCACAGATGTCCCAATAAACAACATGCAATGACTGAATGAATGAGTAGACAAACAAATGAGTGAACAAACAAAAGCAAAAGGAGACATGTAAAGTCCTTGTTCCTTGCCCTGGACCTTTCTGGGGACACTGCTCAGCCTCACTAAACCACATACAGATGCCCCTTGACTTGGGGGCTATATCCTGATAAGCATATTGTTAGTTGAAAATAGTTTAAGTCAAAAATGCATTTAAAATACCTAACCTACTGAACCTCAGAGATTAGCAACACAGGACACTGGGGCATCAGTTGTTTCTCAGTGGTGTGGCTAAGTTGAAGCTGCCACTCAATGCTGCTGCCAGTCATCATGGGAGAATATTGTACTGTGTATCTCTAGCCTAGGACAAGATCAAAATTCCAAGATAGTTTCTACTAAATGTGTATAAGTTTTGTACCATTGTAAACTTGAAAAATCATTAAGGGAAATCAATGTTAAGTCGAGACCATCTGTACTTTGTCCTTCCACCTCCCCCTCTGTCTCCTGCAGAGACAAGGGCACAGAGAAACCCAAGAAGCAAGTTCAGAGGCATCACTAGGCCCCCGCAGGGCTGGCTGAGGTGTAGTGAGAGTAGAGCATGGTTCTCCCAGCTGTAAAGCTGGGGAGGCCCTGGCAGGGAGGAGAGAGCCCTGATCAGAACACAGAGGTGCCTGGGAAGAGATGCTGGCAAGAATCTCACTAATCAGCGTCTCAATTAATCTCTGTGACACTCTGAAAACTTCAGAAAAAGAACAAAGGAGACTAGAAAGAAAGCACAGAGTCCATCCCGAGGACAGACAGAAGCTGGGCCAGGTGCTAGGAACACAAGCATTTTGCCAAGGCCCTGGCTGCCTGGCATGCAGTAGAGGCACAGTACAGGTCCTGCCTGAGTCTCCCTGCACTCAGTACACGCAGGGCCTGCTGGCCTGGCTGACTCTCAAGGGTCAAATTCAAGGGCACAAAGTTGTTGAAGAGAAGGGAAATTTCACCAAACTTCAGACGATCCCTGGACAACCATGAGGTCAGGAGCTTCAGAAAGGAACTTAGCCCTTTGTTTCCACCTGCCGTGGGGACTCTCGGACCATCCTGCCCACAGGGATTTTGGGAGTGTGGGTTGGGGGTTGCCTCCGGGACCCTTGCTATCAATGATGAGAAATGGCAGAGCCAGTAACAATCCTTCCTCCTGGTATTTGGGGTCACATTCAACTTGGCGGAGGCCACCATAGCATCTTTACCTGGGAGACAGAGGGATTCTACCACATGGGCACATTTTGGGAGGTATAAAAAGCAGTCTTAAAAATCTAAGCATTTATGCTTAGAGTGCTCAGAATGCTTCTCACATATGCTGACATAACGCAATAGAAGGAGCTGGAAAGAAGATGGTTCCAGTGGGCACAACCAGTTCCCTCCTTTCTTCCCCCACACCGCCCACGGTAAGGGTACAGAGCCTCCTCAAAAGCTGCAGCATCAGATGATGGAAATGGGTTTGGCATGCTGATAAACCACTGTCCAGAAAAAGGCCCTGATTGGTAGCATCTGCTTATTTCCACGGTGTAAATTTTCTCTCTATGGCTGATTTCAGGCTGCCAACAGTTTCATCCCCAGCTCTCAGAATTCCTGAAAATGTAACTCCTGGCCCTCAAAAGCTGGTGCAAGCCAGCTCTGGTATGCCACAGGTTTGGGTTATGGAAGAAGAAGATTTGCCAGTTAGTTTTAACAGTATTCTTAACCTCCCTGGGTCACAGTTTTCTTTTGTGTAAAATGGGGGGGGGGGCTTCTGACTCTCATGGGTCAGAAACTCTCTGATCAGCATCTCAACTAATTTCTGAGACACCTTGGCAACTTCAGAAGAACAAAGCAAACTGGAAAGAAAGAGCAGACTCCAGCCTGAGGACAGAAAGAGCCTGGGCCTGGGGCTGGGAACACAACTGTCTCTCTGGGGACCTGGCTGCCTGGCAATGGCTGGGCAGTGTTGGTTTATCACAGAGGTCCCTGTAAGTGTGAAATGAAGTGTGTGGGAAGAGCTCAGCAGCACCCCTGGCACATGCTCCCTTACTGTTAGAGCATTTGTTTTCCCCACTGGGCTTCCATGAAGAGTATTGTTTGAAGAAAATTTTACAGCTGCACCCTGTGCAACCCCCTTGCACACATCTTCCAGGACCCTAAACACACACACACACACACACACACACACACACACACACACACCCCTATCCCATTTCTTTTGCAGCCCTGGTGTCACCGCTCCATTTTACTAAAGGAGAAAGCAGTGACAATTATTTTCATAATGAACTGGCTCTTCAAATTAATGCCAATTACACTATGCAATCATGATTAAGATTATGCATTAATCAACTGTGCCAACCTACTTATTAGCCTCTTTAAATACTGATCATGAGAAATGTATGGGAAGGGAGAAAATGGAGACGAGCCAGTTTAGAGGGGGACCCGCCTCTAAGTGGGGCAGGTGTTCTCTCTAGGACCCAAGACCCAAAGCAGCCTGTCTTCTGTGGAGCAGAACTTGCATTAGAACCCAGCCCATCAGACACTTGGGCTTCCAAAGCTCTGAGCTGTACAGAAGCTGTCTGCACAAAAAGGAGAAAGAGCAGAAAGACCTGGAAAGATTTAGTGTCCCTTTCCTTTTGTCCAGTAGCACTAAGAGAAATGCAGTTGACACCTCCTTCCCCAAGTAATGTCATCCCAGTCTTAGGCCAGGGCCCCAGGATGCAGAGATAGGGATTCAGGTACATGGAGTTGGTAGAGGGGAGCCATACTTTTCAGGAATACCCTGTAGAGCAATGAACAAGGAAGAATAGAGATGACAGGGCTGGGCAGAGATAAGGCCTCGTATAAGACCTGGCTTCTTTTCTTGATGCAAAATCTATGTGGCAGGGGGCTAGAAGGGGCTCTGGAGCATATGCCACACCAGCGGGCTATCCCTACCCTGAGCAAGGGGACCACACTTTGGAGCCCATTAGTCAGTCCTTGGTTGTAGGCTGTCCCCGGGTGCCCAGGTGAGTGGCCTCAAGCAAGCAGGTTCTCTCCCCAGAGTGGAGAGGAAAGGATTGCCTCGGAATGGGGTCTGCTGCATTTAGAACCCACTCTCTGAACCCCATGTTACCTGAGTGCCCAGAGACATTCAGACTTTTGGGGCCACTTTGCCCTCACATGTTCACATAGAATGGCTCCCATCCTTGCACTGCCTTTAGGGGAGAGCTTCTCTGCTCCCCTCCCATGACTCCTCTTGCTCCAGCTTCCTTCTCTGCTGAGTTTTCTGGACCCTCACTCATCCCACCTCCTGCACCTCGTGTTCTTTTTCTGCCCTGATTCACCTGTGCTGGACACTGCCACCTTCCTTCACTTTCCCCCAAAGAGCACAAGCTGATATCAGTTTCCTGTGGTAGACTTTTCTAATGACAGAGTTCCTGGAAGGAAGGAAGATGACAGCAGGCTGCAGGCTCAACTTACAAAGCATGGGGTGTCCCTGTGTTAAAAATACCTGGACCTTTCCTGCCCTGGAGATTTCCCACTGGCCTGGCCCACGTTTGGACCTGTGTTAGATTCTCTTCCTCTCCCCCTCCAGTTTTTTGGGTGCACCTCATTGGTTATCTTCCCTGTCCAGGCCCTGAGCTGCTTTTCTTAAGGAAAGATTCACTCACTTCCAAGATAAAGGTAACCCTTCCCCTAGAGCAGGTTACAAACTACTGCTCAACAGTCCAGCCTACCACTGTTCTTGTCAATAAAGTTTTATTGAAACACAGGTGCATTCCTTAGTTTACCTGCTGTCTGTGTGTGCCTCCTGCTACAATAGCAGAGAGGAGCCACTGCAGCAATGCCCTTCTGGCCCACTAAGCCAAAGATATTTATTCCCTGGTCTTTCCCAAAAAACATTTGGCAGTCTCTGCTCTAGGATGTGGAAGCTCAAATCTCATTTTGGTTTTATAAATCCCTCTCTTCCTCTATCAGCTGCCACTTATTTAGTCCTCACCATGTGTCATGCCTTTAGCTGTATTATTTCAGTTCCTCCTTACAGCAATCAACTTTTTAAAGTATACCCCATTTGCAGATGGAGACACTGAATCTCTTAGATTGAGGAGCTTCCTCTAGTGGACAGAGTAGGGTTTCAACTGAGACACAACTGTCACCAAAGCCTGAATTGGGAATTTTTCCATGATTGCTTCCAACAGTGATGTGGCATGTGCCTATCCTGATGGACGAAGTCTTCCCAGGGAGCAGGGACCTGGTGTTGGCTTCTCCTGGGATCCCAGGGCCCTGTGACAGGTTGGCATAGGGTGGCGATCAGTGGGTTTTTATGGAACTTGATTGTAGGACTGAGCCTGCATGAAGTCAGGTAGAGATGGCCTTGTTCCATAGCATGTGACCCTCATTTGGGATAGGCAGGGTGGTTTTCTTCAGATCTGTAAGAACCAGACCCCTCCCTGGGCCTCCTTTTTTTAATTTGTGAGGTTTTTTTTTTTTAATATTTTAAAGAAACAATAAATATTTGCTGAAAATAATTTCAAAGACTCAACAAGATAACAAAAGGAAGGATAAAAATCCATTAACCCCTTCTATCCAGAGGTACTCACTGGAAACATTTTGGTACAAATCCTTCCAGTCTTTGTTTGTAAATATAAACACATGTTTTGTTTGATAAATCAGGATCATACAATAAGATTATTTGGTAGCTTTGGGAGGACAAGGAAAAATAAACATTTTCTATATCATTAAGTATTGCTTAAGAGCATTATTTAAAGCTTTTTTTCTTATTACCAAGGCAGAGGACTTGGAAAACAAAAAAGCACATAATCTATTATCTTTTTACTTTTTAGAAAGCACCTCTGTTAACATTTTGGTGTGTGTCCTTCTGGTGTGTCCTTTTTTGTTTTAATTGGAATTGCATTAAATTTATAAATTAATTTGAGGAGAACTGACATCTTTACAATATTGAGCCATCCCTTCCAGGAGTAAGTTATGTCTCTCCATTTATTCAAGTCTTCTTTTATGTTCCCCAGTAAAGTTTTGTACTTTGCTTGATAGAGGAACTGTACATTTATTGCGAAGCATTTTATTTTTTTTCTTGTTGCTTTTGTGAGTAAGGTCTCTTTTATGCCTTGTAATTCCTCACTGTTTATTGCTGATATGTAGGAAGACTATACGCTTTACTTTATTTGTATGCTAGCTGTTTTCCAGGCTATCTGCCCAGTTTCTACTGTTTTCACCTGATTCTTTTGAATTTTTCAAGGGAAAAGTAATAATCATCTGCAAGTAATAGTATCCCTTTTCTGAGTGCAAAACCATGATTCATTCTTTGTATCTTATTCATAGAATGACTCTAAAATTTTCTTTCTTCTTTTTTGTAGTACTGAGGATTGAACCCAGGGTGTGCTGAGCTATACAGGGCCTTGCTAAGTTGTCCAGGCTGGTCCTACACTTGTGATCTTCCTGCTTCAGCCTCCTCAGCAGCTGGGATTATAGGCATGCACCACCACACCTGGATTCTATGAATATTTTATTACAAAAAATGTCTATCATATACATATAGAATAGTATCATGAATCCCCAGGAACCCATCACCTGGTCCCCATGGCAATGAACCCATGATCTCCAACCCTATCCACACTCCCTTCACTTCATCTCTTCCCTTCATATTTTGAAGCAAATTCCAGGCACCACATATTCTGACACTTTGATGGTTAATGCCGGCTATCTGTTTTGCCATATTTTAGGTTTTACTATATTAAATAATCTCTTGGTTTTTGGACATTGAGTTGTTTCTATTTGTTTCAACATTACATTAAAATATCCTCCAATACAAATATGTTAGGAATGGAATTCCTGGATCATATGGTACTTTGATCATTTATTTTCTATTAAATTCATACACACAATCCCAAGATAGCTTTTCTGATTAGAAATGTGACACATGTTCACTGCGGAGCTTTCTGAAGATAAAGGAAAACATGAAGAAGGAAATTAGTCACCTGTAAGCCTATGGCTTAGAGCAAATCTCTCTCAGTGTTTTGGTATGCATTCTTCTTATCTTGTTTTATGCATGTGCACAGCATGTTTATACACACCACACAGAGTCCTGTGCCTACATGTTATTACCATTTGAAAGCTTGCTGGCATCCCCTGGGAAGGGACACATTTATGTGTTCACTTTTTAAAACATTCACTATTTTGTTCTCCTGCTTTCCTTTTGCTTTTTTTTTTATTTAATAGACTTGTTTGGAGCAGTTTTAGGCTCACAGCAAAATTGGGCCAAAAGTGTGGAGATTTCCTACTTCTCTCCTGTCCCCACGCATGCACAACCTCCCTGCTGTCAACATTGCTGCCATCGAGGTCCATTTGTTACAATCGATGAACCTACACTGACACATCATTATCTCCCAGTCTGTAATTTACATTAAGGTTCATTCTTGGTGTTGTTCATTCTATGGGTTTTGACAAATATGTAATGACATATATCCACCATTATAGTATGAGACAAAATAGTTTCACTGCCCTAAAATTCCTCTGCACTTCCACCTATTCATCCTCCTTCACCCAGCCCCTGGCATCCACTGATCATTTTGCTGTCTCCATAGTTTTGTCTTTTCCAGAATGTCATACCATTGGAATCGTAGTTTGCAGCCATCTCAAATTGGCTTCTTTCACTTAAATTGCATTTAAGTTTCCTCCATGTTTTTTTTCCATGGCTTGATAGCTCATTTAAGTGTGGAATAGTATTTCATTGTGTGAATGTACCAGTTTGTTTAATCCACTCCTCTAATGAAGGGTACCTTGGTTGCTTCCAAGTTTTCGCAATTATGAGTAGAAGTGCTATAAACATCTGTGGGCAGGTTGTTGTGTTTTCATATCCTTTGAGAAAATTCCAAGGAGCACATCTGCTAGGTTGTATGGTACAAGTGTGTTTAGTTTTGTAAGAAACTGAAAAACTGCCCAAGTGGCTGTACTAATTTGCATTTCCACCACCAATGAATGAGAGCTCCTGATGTTGCACATCCTCACCAGCATTTGACATGGTCAGTGTTCTGGATTTTGGCCATTCTAATAGGAGTGTAGTAGTATCTTTTTGTTGTTTTAATTTGCATTTCCCTGATGACATTGAATGTGGAGTATCTTCTCATATGCTTATTTGCTATCTGTATATCTTCTTTAGTGAGATATTTGTTAAGGTCTTTGGTCCATTTTCTAATCAGATTGAATCAGGTTGTTGGTTTTCTTGTTGAATTTTAAAAGTCCTTTATTGGATAAATCTCAATCTATGATTTGTCTTTTTATTCTCTTAAGTATCTTTTGCAGAGAAGAAAATTTTAATTTTGATGAAGTCCCACTTATCATTCTTTCTTTCCTGGAGCATACCTTTGATATCATATTTAAAAACTCATTGCCAAACTCTAGGTTTAGATTTTCCTGATGTTATCTATTTGTTTCATAGTTTTGTATTTTACATTTATAGATGATCCATTTTGAGTTTATTTTTGTGAAAGGTATAAGTGGAGTGTCCAGATTTTCTAACACCATTTTTTTTGAAAAGCTATTGTTTCTATAGTGCTTTTGTTCCTGTGGCAAAGATCAGTTGACTATATTTATGTGAATCTATTTCTGGGCTCTCTGTTCTGTCCCAATGATCTATTTGTCTATTCTTATGCCAATATCATGCTATCTTGGTTACTGTAGCTTTATAGTAAGTCTTGAAATTGAATAGTGTCAGTCTGTAAATCTCTTCTTCAATATTGTGTTAGCCATATGATATACGCTACCATGTGTTATAGCACATCTTCATGCATCTTTTGCTGCTCCATGTACACTTTAAAATAAGTTTTTCAATGTCAACAAAATAACTTGCTGGGGAATTTTGATTGGGATTGAATATATGAATCAAGTTGGGAAGAAGTGACATCTTGAAAATATTGGCTCTTTTTATCCATGAACATTGAAGATCTCTCCATTTATTTAGTTCTTTGACTTCTTTCATCAGAGTTTTGTAGTTTTCTTTAAATAGATTCTGTACGTATTTTGTTATATTTATATCTAAGTATTTTTTCTTCCAGTGCTAATGTAATTAATGTTGCACTTTTAATTTAAAATTCCACTTGTTCATTGCAGGTATATAGGAAAGCAATTGACTTTTGTGTATTAACTTTGTACCCTGCCTCCTTGCTATGCTCACTTACTAGTTCCAGGAGTTTATCTAGTTTTGCCAGTTCTTTGGGGTTTTCTACATAGTCAGCTATGTCATCGGAAAACAAAGATGGTTTTATTTCTTTCTTCCCAATATTTGTATGTTTTATTTCCTTCTCTCATCTTATATTAGCTAGGATTTCCATTAACAATAATTCTCCATTCCTCTCTCCTTCTTCTTGCAATCATCTTCTATTTTCTATTTTTCTGGTGTTGGCTACTAACGTCATATAAATGGAATCATACAGCATTTGTCTTTTTGTGACTAGCTTATTTCACTTAGCATTATGTCCTCACTGTTCATCAGTTTTGTACAATATGCTAGGGTTTTCTTCCATTTTATGACCAAATAATATTCCATGGGTGTATATGCCACGTTTTGATTATTCATTCACCCACTGATGGACAGTTAGGTGGTTTCCATGTTTTCACTGTTGTGAATGCTATTAATATGGGAGTACAAATATTTTTTTGAGTCCCTGTTTTCAGTTCTTTGGGGTGTGTTTCCAGGAATGGAATTGCAGGATCCGGTGTTGAGTATACTTGTAATTTTTTGAGAAATTGTCATACCGTTTTCCATAAAAGTGGTATTGATTTATACTTCCACCACTAGTGCACAAGAGTTCCATTGTTTCTATATCTCCATCAATGTTTGTTTTCAGAGGTTTTTAAAATAGTGGCTATCTTAATAACTATGAGGCATTATCTCATTGTAGTTTTGATTTACATTTCCTTAGTAATTAGTGATATTGAGCACCTTTTCATGTCTTATTGATCATTTGTATATCTTCTTTTGGAGAAGTGCTATTTGTCTTAGTGACCTTCTTGTTGCTGGGACAAAATACCCAACACTCACAAGTTAAAGGACAAAAGATAGATTTCAGCTTCATAGTTTATAGAGGTTTTAGTCCATAGTTGGCTGGCACCAAGGCAGGGTGACATGGCAGAGAGGCATAACAGATGAAGAACAGTTCATGGTGTGGCAAGCAGAAGCCAGTGAGCAGCAAGAAGCAGGCAGTGAAGCAAGCCTCTCTTTCTTTTGTCCTATCTAGGCTACAAGTCTGGGCCTTCCCATTATACACACTCAGAACTATGCTCAACCAATCAGTGGACTAATTTAGTACCACATACCTTTAATCTCAGTATCACACACTCTAGATCTAGGCAGTTCTGAAAAGCCCAACCTATGACCACACAGGGCTTTGGGGTAACATCTAGATACAAGCCATAACACTATTCAAGTCCCTTACCTATGTTTGAATTATTTGTTTATTGTTGTTGTCAAGTTTTAGAAGTTGTCTGTACGTTCTGGATACTAATCTCTTATCATAAATATGATTTTCAAATGTTTTTTCTCATTCTATAAGTTGCCTTTTTACTCTATTAGTAGTATCTTTTAATGTACAATATTGAAAATTTTTTCATTAAGTCCAGTTTGTCTGGTTTTTCTTTTCCTGCCTATAACTGCCAAACTCAATGTCATAAAGCTTTTACTGTTACCTTGTTTTCTTCTAAGAGTTTTATAATTTTAGGTCTTATGTTTAGCAAGTAGTAAATTTGAATTAGTAAACGTGAGTTTTCTGGCTATGTTCTCTTTCATAATTATTTCAGCTATTCAGAAACTCTTGAGATTCCATGTTGATATTAGGATGCATTATTCTATTTATGCAAAAAACATCTTTAGAGTTTTGGTAGGGATTTATTGAATCTATAGATCACTTTGGGTAGTATATATATATATATACTACTAGTATATATAATATATAGTAGTTTAAATATATGATATATATCTTAAATATAACACATGTACACACATATGGGGTGTGTGTGTGTGTGTGTGTGTGTGTGTGATACTATGTGGTATTAGGGATTGAATCCAGGGCCTTTACACTGAGCTACATCCTGAAGCACTGATTGATTGATTGATTTTAGACAGGATCTCACTAAGTCACTATGTTGCCTGGGCTGGGCTTGAAGTTGCAGTCTTCCTGCTTCAGCCTCCAAGAGGGCTGAGATTACAGGCCTGCACCATGATATCTGGCTGACAATATTTGGTCTTCCAATCTATGAACAAGAGATGTGTTTACATTTATTTATTCTTCTTTACTTTCATCAATGTCTTGTAATTTTCATTGCACATGTCCTTTATCTCTTTGGTTAATTCATAAGTATCTTATCATTTTTGATGGTATTATAAATGGAATTGTTTTTTGTAATGTATTTTTCATTATTAATGTATAGCCAATGCAACTGATTTTTGTGTCTTAACTTTGTAGCCTGCTACTTTACTGAATTTATTATTGGAATTTATTTTTGGAATATTGAGGATTTTCTACATATATGATCATATTATCCACAAACGGATAACTTTACTTCTGCCTTTGGAATTTAAATGGCTTTTCTTTTTCCTGCCCACTTGCTCTGTCTAGAACTGCCAGGACTGTGTTGAATAGAAGTGACAAAAGCAGGCATTGTTACCTTGATCTTGATCTTGATCTTGGTGGGAAAGTTCTCACTCTTTCACCATTGAATATGATATTTTTTGTGGATTTTTCAGTATAGCTTTTGTTATATTGAAGTAATTTCCTTCTCTTTCTGGTTTCTTACATGTTTTTTAATTATAAAAAGATATTGATTTTTCAAGTGCTTTTTCTGCACTGATTATCGTGATCCTGTGGGTTTTGTTTTCCCTTTATTCTGTTAATGTGCTGCATTACTTGATCCATTTGGGGGGGGGGTATGTTGAACCATCCTTGCATTCCAGGAGTAAATCCCACTTATCAATCCATTTACCCTTTGTGTGTGTGTGTGTGTGTGTGTGTGTGTGTGTGTGTATCCATTTAAAGAAGATATCTTGCAGGCAATATAAAGGTGGGTGTTGCTTTAATCAACTCTAATGATCTGTCTTTTAATTACTGCATTTAGACTATTGTTTAAAGTAACATTTTTTTTTCATACCAGAGATCGAACTCAGGTCCTTGTGCTTGCGAGGCAGACAGCAGAACCACTGAACTAAATCCCTGGCCCTAAAGTAACAATTGATAGATTCATATCTACCATGTTTGTTACTGTTTTCTATTTACTCCTGTTCTTCATTCCTATTTTGACTGTTTACTCTTTCTCTTCCATGTGGTTTTATTGAGCATGTTTTATGATTCAACTTCCTCTCTGAGAAACTCTATATTTCTCCTCACATTTGAAGGATAATTTCACAAGGTGCAGAATTTTAAGTTGGTGGTTTTTTCCCTAAACACTTTAAATATTTCCCTCCACTCCTCTTGTTTGCATGGTTTCTGAGAAGTCCAATGTAACTCTTTTTGCTCTTCCAGAGGTAAGGTGTATTTTTCCTCTGGATTCTGTCAAGATTCATCTTTATCTTTGATTTTCTATTGTTTGAAAATGATATCCCTAGGTGTAAATTTAGGAATATTTATCCTACTTGGTGTTTTCTGGGTTGCTGTCCAACCTCAATCTGTGGCTTGGTGTCCACACTAAATTTGAGGAAATGCTCAGTAATTATTTCTAATATTTTTTCTGTTCATGTGTGTCTTCTAATATTTCCAATTCATATGTGTCACCACTTTTGTACTTCTCTCCGGTTCTTGAATATTAAATTCTTTTTCTTTTAGTCTTTTATCTTTGCTTCTCAGTTTTGGAGGTTTCTACTGAAATTTTCTGAAGCTCAGAGATTCTTTCCTCAGCTGTGTTGATTCTGCTACTAAGCTCATCAAAACCATTCTTTATTTCTGTTACAATGCTTTTGATCTCTAGCATTTCTTTTTGTTTCTTTCTCTTAGCATTTCCATCTATTTGCTTACATAACTATCTGTATTTGTAGGATGTCTACTTTACCAATTAGAGCCTTTGGCATATTAACCACAGTTGTTTTGAATTCCCAGACTGGTAATGTCAACACCCTTGCCATATCTGTGTCTTGTTCTAATATTTGCTTGGTCTCTTCACACTGGTTTTGTTGTTGTTGTTGTTGCTTTTGTTGTGTTTTTATTTTGTTTTGGTTTTGGTTTTGCCATTTAGTATGCCCTGTAATGTTTTTCTTAATAACCAGACATGGTGTCTGGTTAAGTAAAAGGAACTGCCCTAGACAGGCCTTTAGAGATTTGGCAGTAAAGGTGTAGGGGAAGGGGAAATGTTCTACAGCCCTATGATTAGGAGTCAGTCATCTAGTGAGCTTGTGCCTCTGGACTGTGAACTTCACAAGTATTTGTCACTGTCTCCACCCCTGGTAGGTGGCTGGAGTTGATTGGAGCTGGGTACCTCCCTTCCTTTGAGTCAGTCAGTTAGGCACTAACAAAACCCCAACAGGATAGGATCTGGCTAACTAGTTTCACCTGATGGCAGACCTTGTTAAGAATATAAATCCCTGACATATTTTGAGATAGTTCCTACTGCTGCCTAAAGCAGGTACAGATTTTTCTCTAATAGTCACTGCAGGAACCTGGGAGAGATCCAGGTGTGACCTCACAGAATTGGGGTTCGAGCTGATGAATGGTCCTCTGTAGTTTTTGCCTTTCAGACTTGTCTACAGTGAGCCTCTAGCAACTTGTCAATTATAGTTTAGATTCGCCTATGGTTCCCATGGAGGTTTCTGCTCATAGGTTTCTATTCTGATAAGTTATAATTCTCTCTATTCACCTTTTTAGCTCTCCAAATCTGCAGGGGCAGTGGTTTGCCTTTAAACCTCACTTCTTTTAGAGATCTGAGAAGAGTTGTTAATTTTTCACTTTGCTCAGCTTTTTACTTGTTAGAATGGAATGACAACTTCCAAGCTTCTTACATACCAGATGAGAAACTAGAAACCACTATTTTTAAAAAAAAAAATTCAAAAATCCATCAACTGAATAAAGTGTTGTATATCCATACAAAGTAATAATATTTAGCAATAAAAAGGAATGGAGTACTGATACATGCTACAACATCAATAAACCTCAAAGATGCTAAGCATGAGAAGCCAGACGCAGAAGAATACACATTGCATGATTCCATTTATATGAAATATTCAGAAAAGACAAATCTCTGGAGACAGAAAGTGAATTAGTGGTTTCCTGGGGCTTGAGGTGAAATGATGACTGACCAGAAATTGTCACGAGGGATCTTACCAGATGACGGAAAAGTTCTAAAACTAGATAGTGGTGATGGTTATATGATTCATTAATTTACTAAAAAATTGTCACCTCAATAAAGTTAATTTTTAATAAGGATAAAGATTTATTTGGAAAATGTAAAAAAGCTTTAAAATAAAAGAAGCGATGTCTCCTTGTATTCTTAATGGCAGTAACTTCAATTCCACATCCTACCCGTTTTCTTTATTGAGTCGAAGCATCACTGAATTCCTGCAAAAACCTTCATTGTTCATTTGAAAAATATCATATTTCCCATATCATTACATTTTTGCTGTTGTATGGATATGCTACAGTTTTCTTTCTTTCTTTCTTTTTTGATTGGACAATTCTAGATCTCCTTCTCCATACTTAACCTATGTGCCCACTTTTGGAGTGAGTTTCTAGAAATCAAACAATTGATTCAAAGACATGAACTTTTTTTTGGTACCGGGGATTGAACTCAGGACCTTACTCTTGCAAGGCAGGTGTGGCACCACTGAGCTAAATCCCCAGACCAGACATGAACTTTTTTAATGCTTTTGATGCCTTTCTAGTGGCTGTTAACAAAAAACAGGGTTATAGGGCCTCTTTCCACCAACAGTTGAGAGAGTGTCTGTTTCTCAACACCTTCATCAAAGTTGGGTGTGATAATTCGTTTTATATTCTTGCCAATTATAGGAGAAAAATAGTACTTCATTGTTGATTTAAATTGAGTTTAATTATTAGGGAAGTCCCACATACTTTCATTCATTAATAGCTTGTTTGTTATTATTTTATTTTGTGAAATGTCTATCCTTTTCCTTTGCCCATTTTTCTCCTGGAGTGCTTGTCTTTTTCTTGAGTTTAAGTATTTTTATAAAACAAAAACATCAACCTTTTACTGCTGTGTATGTTACAAATGCTTTTTTCAAGACTACTGTTTGGCATTTAATGTTCTCTGTGGTCGTTTGGATGTGTAGAAGTTTAATGTTATTCTTATGGAGGTAATGGTCTTTGTCCCACAACTCCTGACTTTGCTGAGGTCCTTAGAAAGGCCTCTTCCACCCCAATATTGTACCATACTCACCTCTATTTTCTCTTGTATAGTTTTATAGTGTTCTCTTTTCCCTTCTCTTGTTTTCTTGCTATTTAACCTGCATTTCATCTGGAATTTATTTTAATGCATGGATTAAGATTGGAGTCTAACTTAAATTTCACCCAAATAATTGAACAATTATCAGAGCACAATTAATGAATTCATCCCTTCCCTATTGATAGAAAATGCCCATCTTTATTATGTTTTAAGTACTTATCTCTAGTCGAGTCTCTCTCAAAGGAGCTTTGCCTCATTCTGCTGATCTGTATTTTCACATACTTTTACAATGTGGCTTTAATTATTTTTGTTTAATGATGTGTTTTAAAATCTGGCAATACAAATCACCTTTCATCATTCTTTTATAGACATATTTTGGTCATTATCTTGTTTTGTGCTCCAGATACATTTTAGAGTCATTTTGTCAAGTAAAAGAAAAATCCTTCCACGATTCTGATTGGAATTGAATTAAACTAAAAAATTAATTTGTAGAAAATTGACATGTGACCCATGCATACTACGCAGGAATACATGTCTCCTCATTTAAGTATGTGTTTGTATCTCTCACTTAAGCTGTTTCTATTTGTCTTTGTCATTTTAAAGAAACTGGAATTGCACACTGCGTATTTGGTTTATTGTTTGCTATTTAATTTTTTGCTGATATTATAAAGGAAATCCATTTTCTATTATGTTTTAGTACTGGTTGTCACTGATACAAAGAAATACTATTAATTTGTGCTACCCAGTCACTTCCCTTAACTCTCCTACTAGCTTTTACTTGTTCTCATGGCTAGGGATTCTTTTAAGGGCTTTTCAGGGGAAATATTTATATTTGCAAATAAGGATTATTCTTTTCCAAAAGTCATGCCTCTAAAAACATTTTCTATCTTGTTTGGTTTGTTAGGGATACAGTGTGAATCTTTACCGACACTTTTTTTCCTTTAACAAGAATGCATCTAATGTTTCACTGGACATAAGTTATTGTGATATTAAAAGCAGATGTGAACTAAAGGTACTTCAAGGAAGTATCTTTTCTGGTGCTGTTTTATTAAACATTCTTAATAGCAGTAGATATTGGATTTTATGAAATGCCTTCCTCTATTTTGTGAGTTTATCTTTTTTTCCTCTCCTTTGAACTATTGATGTAGTAGAATGATATTCACAGATTTCTTCATATTGAACCAGTGTTGTTACTTTCCTAGAATAAAATTCTGTGTGGTCATGGTACATTATCCTTGTAATATGGTAGATTCTACTTGCCAGAAATCTATTGAGAATTTTCACAGCAGTATTAATAAGTTGGTAATCTTATTTTGGCCCTGTCAGGTTCTGTTATCAGGAATTTGTTACTTGGATGAAATGAACTAGAAGGATTTTCATATTTCTAATGCCCCTGCATAACTTCTATATATGGCAATTATCTATGATATTATTGAACTTGGCGTGGGGGGTGCTTGCTTGTCCATGAGACCTGAGTCAAGCATTGCAGGATCCCTATCTCTCCTCCCTACCACAACAGTCTTACCCATCTCCCACAGGAGGAATCTTTGAGTATGCAGATGGCCCCAATGCCCAGGTCATGAATGCCGAGGAACATGCCTTTCGATTTTCTGCCAACATCATCAACAGGAACAGGACCCTGCTGCCCAACACAACCTTGACTTATGACATCCAGAGGATTCACTTCCATGACAGCTTTGAGGCAACCAAGAAGGGTGAGTGTGCAACTCCTACCTCTTGTCTTCCCCGGGTGGGACTGCGTTTCCTGTCCAATCCCAGAGCTCTGGGTGGGTTTGGGGCTGGAACCTTTTCCACTTGGTCTGGGAACCTGTCTCAGTCCCAGCTCAACTCAGACTGTGTCAGTTCCCAAGACCAGGAGCAGGGTGTCCATCAGGAACTGCCAGGCCACCGTATGGGGCAGGAGGGAGTAGAGGCTGTGAAGGGTGGCTGGTGAGGGGATCAGAGGCCATGAGAGGCAGGGAGGGCATGGAGATCTGAGACTGGCTGCCAGATGGAGGCTCCCCAGGTCTCCAGCACCTCTGAACCCAGTCAGACATTTTCAACCTTCCTTTCTTCTTTTTTAAGATTTTGTATTATTTTTAACTGACGAATAATGCTTGTAGATATTTATGGGGTATGATGTGATGTTTTGCTACATGTATACATTGTGGAATGATCGAATCAGAAGAATTAGCATATCCATCACTTCAAGAATTTATCATTTCTTTCTGGTGAGAACATTTAAAATCCTTTTTTCTATTTTAAAACATGCATTATTATTAATTACAATCATCTTTTTAAAATTATAATCATCTTGCTCTGAAAGCTTGTTTTGTCTTCCATTGAAATCCCACCCAAAATAATCAATATGTACAATACATATAAAGCAGATAATGTGTAAGTTCAAATGTACAACATCTATTTGCCATAAAAAGACTTGCTAAAAACAACAAAGCTGATTTTGTGCCTATACCAATTCTACCCCAGATGCTATGAAGACCCTTGAAGTCTGACATTGGCCTCAATATTGGGTACATTTTTGTTTTGTTTTGGCTGCAAAGTAACAAGAAAATCATAATTCATAAAAATAAATTGTAGTAAATCCAGTTAAACAGTTTTCCCACATCTGAATTTTTAAAAAATGAAATAAAAACAAATGTGGCTCATATTTAGTAGGCATATTTAAAATCAAAATTAACTCAAGCTTTGGTGACTTGAGGTCTTCAAACACACACAAAAAAGATAACTTGTTAATATCTGAATGGGCTAGAAGTTTCCAGTGTGGTATATAACACTCTAGAGTATATAAGTGTGCTTCTTTTTTAAAGAATAGTTCACACACACACACACACACACACACACACACACAGAGTCAGCCCTCACCCTGTCCATGGGATCCACATCTGTGGATTCAACCAAACACAGATCAAAACAATTCAGGAAAAATAATCACCTCTGTACTGAACATGTGCAGTTTTTCCTCATCATTTTTTCCTAAACAATATAGCATAACACCTATTTACATAATGTTTATATTGTATTAACTATTGTAAGTACAGTAATACAGGGCCAGGGATTTAGCTCAGTGGTGCTGCCACCTGCCTCACAAGCGCAAGGGCCTGAGTTCAATCCCTGGCACCAAAAAAAAAAAAAAAAGTACAGTAATACAAAGCTGACTTAAAGTCAATGGAAGAGTGTGTGCAAGATACATCCAAATATTCCACCATTTCATGTGAGGGACTTGAGCATCTGCTGATTTTGATATCCAAGGAGGGTCCTAGAACAAATCCCCTGCAGATGCCAAGGGAGACAGCATATCTGTACTGTATTTTTTCATATACATTTGATTCTAATTTAACTTTAAGTCTTAGATAACTCTGGAAATAGCTTCCACAGAACCCTAGATTTCCATGTACCTCTGTTTGAATGTCTTGAGCTTAAGGAATCTCATTCTCCAGGTAACTAGGTCATCCTTCCTATAATGTAATATCATATCCCCTTGCTTTTCCCCTTCAAAACCCTTATCACAATTTTTAGTTGAATAATTGCATATTTAATGTCTTTTCTGCTCTGTCCAACAACACCAAAGAGAGGGCTCTCTCTTGGTAATTGATATAGTCCCGTGGCACCCAGCAGATGGGCAGATGATAATTGCTCAATGAAATGATTGCTGAATGAGGCAACAAATGGATAGTGTACGTTTAGGATGTGGGAGCCTGAGCACCACTGGCTGGTACCATTGTTGGCTAAGTCAAGGGGAGAGTGTCATTGTGAATCCTGGGCAGACTGAGACCCACCCACAGATCTGTCTTTCTTAAGGGTTCCCAGTTTATAATTAAGAACAACTTTTTCCCAGGCTGGGACCCTTGATCTCTTAGATTCTCAGCTGCAGACCTCTCAAGGTGCTACCTACAGCTGTTTCTGTTTTCCATGGCCCCATCGCAGGTAAGCATCTCAGCATAGAAAGGCAACATAACACAGCCTGGGAGCTATCCGTGACCTTTGACAAAATACCCCATGCCTTAGTTTCCTTGGCTATGAAATGGGTGCACCTCTGTAAATGTATAGTGGCTGGCACCATAGTCAGTATTATGTAGGACTTTGGTCTTGTTACACTGGGCTCCTTTACTCTCCACTTGCCAAACCACCAAGTCAAGACCTGCCTCCCACCGACCTGCACATAGAGGATCAGAGGGTTTCTGGAGTTGAGAACAATGACTGCCGACACGTTTGAATCACAGAGTCAGCTGACAGCCAGACAGAGAACACCCTGATTTAGCTGAAGAGTTCCTTTACCCGGCAGCAGCCCTCTCCCTGCTCCAGCAACCACCCCACTCCACCCCGCCTGTGTCCTCCTGCTCTCTTCTTGGCATGCCCTGTGGCCAGCGCTGCACAGAGAAGTATCCATCTTCCTGCTAAGCACCCATGCGAACACTCTGCCCAGTCTTGTCCACCTACAAAATGACTAAACCAAAACTGCTTAATAAAAAGGTCAGGAAACAGAACAAATGCGTGGAGCCAGAACACAGAGCTCCATGTGGGCACAAGACCAAGGGAATCTCATTCCCTTGCACCTGCATCACTATATATATATATATATATATATATCAAACTAGGAGATAGATAAATAAGAAGAAGTAGGGAGAGGTTCAAATAATTCCCCAAATTACCAATTTCACTGTTTCAAAAATATTTTAAAGTACAGTATTTGCTAATTTGTTTCATTTACACTACTAGTTTCTCTTAGTTATTGAAAAGAAAGTTTTGTGCTATTATCTATTCATTTCTTCTTTGTATGAGAGAACCTTTTTTGTTCATGTCTTATACTCTGAGTAACTACTTTCAAGATTATGATACACAATATATTAACTACTGTTATTCTCTTATTATTTTGTTATGAAAATTTGTTTTATTTTTTCATAAAATCAAAAGAGAAAATGGTAAAAAGAAAAAAAAGAGAGAGAGAAAGAAAGAAAAAGAAAATAGAGTGGAAAACACAAGTTATTTGAAAAAGCCAATTCATATACTTGGGAAATTTAATATATGTGCATCCTGAGCTCCCACTATGTGCCAAGTATTGGGAACCCTAAGGAGACAAAGCCAGCCCCTTGTATCACAGAACTTACATCTAGTGTGGCTGACATGACAGGTGCTAGACTGAGGGACAGGCGATAGTGGAGGAAAGAGAGGCTGGAGCCTCAGCTTGGCCAGGGAGCATTTGTTTATGAAGAAGAAAAACTTAATCAAGCCAGACCCAAACAAAAACATAACTATCACTCAAATCAAGCTGTAGACCACGCAAGCCTTTCAGAAGCCCCTCTGTAGCCCTCCACACGGTCGCCTCTGGAAGGCCACCATTGTTCTCCTGCTGCTGCCATACCCTGATTTGCCCTGATGAATTTCATGTAGGTTAGAATCATCCAATGTCTCCTTTTCTCCAGCCTGGCTTCTTAGGCGCTGCAGTGTCCTCATGAGAGTCCTCTGTGCTGTTGAATGCAGGGGTAGTCCACTGTTCTCCAAAATGCATTTTACTTTTGTTGCACCTTTGAGCTGTTTCCATTTGGGGCTAATACTGCTATGAAGATACTGGTAGATGCACAGATATACTCCCCTTTGTTGGGCATCCTGAGGAGTGGAGGTTTGGGCTCATAGAATGTGCCTGCGTTAAGCCAGGTTTTCAAAGTCATTGTACCAATTTGCACTTTCACCAGAAGGGTATGAGACTTTAGCTGCTTTCCATCTTCACTAACCCTTAGTGAAGTCAGTTTTATTTTTACATTTGGGCTATTCTGGTGTTTTATGTAGTGGTTATCTCATTGTGGTTTCATTTTGTATTTCCCTGATGATCAGAAGTTGAATATATTTTCTTATGCTGGTAGGTCATTTGAAGATTCTCTTGGTATCCTTTTTATTTTTTGGAGAGATATAGAATATATTCATTGCAGTATTCTTAGTAATATCTTCTGAGGAGCAAAGTTCTTAAAGAAGTCCAATTAATATTTTCCATTGTGGTGCTTTGTGTTCTGCTTGAGAAGTCTCTGTCTATCCTGAGCTCATAAACATATTCTCCTCTGTTCTTGTCTAGAAGCGCTATTATGTTATTTTTCATAGTTAGCTCTATGACCTAACTCAAACTGATTTTCTGAGTATTGTGGGAGATGGGGGTTGAGGTCTATTTTTTCTACATAACGCTGGTGAAAGTGAAAATTTCAACTTCTCTGAAAAATTGTTTGGCAGTATCTGCTAAATCTTTTGCCTACGAGAATGTTCCTAGCCACTTCAATGGTAATAACCAAAAGTTGGGAATAAATTAGAAGCCCATCCCTAGGAGAATGGATAGATTGAGGGAATAGTTATATAATGGAATTTTAATCAGCAACAAAACAAAACAAACTCCTGCTATACACCATATCATAGATGAACCTTAGATGTAATGTTAGGTGAAAAGAGGGTACTTTAGGGGAGAGAGTAGTGTGAAGTGGGTAGTGGCTGGAAAGGATCAAGAAAGCCTTGTTGGGTGTTAGAAACATGCTACAGCTTGGTCTAGGAAGTACAGGGCCCATGAATGCATGATATATGAGGGCAGTTATATGTGAAAATTTACCCATTATTTGCTTAAAACTAATTCACTTTACTATGTTGTAAATTGAATAAACAGTGATAGATAACATCCCATAAGAGAAACTCTGACCCAAGAGGCATTTCTGCTATTGGATCATGCTCCCCATTGGGCACATTGCCTAACAGGAAGCCTCGTGTTCCCATGATTTTTATTTTTTCTTTTAATCTTTGGTATTTTTAGCCGTATTCCTCGAGAGTATCTTTAGGACTCTTCTAAGGGAGTGCACTTAGGCCTAATTCTGATTAGTCCAATGATAATCCTAGAGGGAAGTCTTCAGCCCCATCACCACCCCCCAGCTGGATCCAGTCACCTTGGGTCATGTGGAGCGAGGGGACATGGAGGCATAGAGCCTGGCACCGCCTGCCCCACCAGCTCTGATTGAATTAGACCTTCTCCCCCTGCACGAGGCCCAGGAGGCCTTTCCCTATTAAAAGGGACTTTCACTTATTGTCTTTATTTCGAAATGTTTTGTGGAAAATTAAAAGACGAGTGACTGCCAAGCAGTGCCTGAGCCAGCAACCCAGAGAGCGCCTGGGGTTTCTTCCAAGTCTGACCAGAGCGGGCCTGGAATCGACCCAGCATTCCCCAGGCTCCTCTGCCTTCACTTATTCTCTGGGCTGCTCAATTCCTTTTAAGACACAAATTGATTGGGATAATTTTTGCTATAACTACAATTGCCATGGAAAGAAGGAGGGGGGATCCATTCAGGCTGGGGACTCCTGCAAAGACTGTGAACCACTGAGTTACTGTAAAATGACCAGAAAATGGATTCAAAATTGAAGCCACAAATAATGTAATTACTGCATTGTGTGCTTAGGGCTGCCAGAACAAGGGTTGGCTGCTGCCCTGGAAACATCTGGAGAGAAAGCTCCCACTGCTGGTACTGCTGCTGTAACCCTGCCCTGGTCCTTGGGAGTAGCATTGATCTTCCAGGACTGAAGATCCTCAGAAAGTTGAAGGAAAGAGGGGGATGGGCAAAGGAATGTGGAGAGAGGCCAAAGAGAGGAAATAGATGGAGGATAGGGCTGATGTTTCCTGCCACTCAACAGTGAAATCTGATCACTACATCTCTGGAAAAATGAAACCCAGTATGGGTATTATCAACACAATATCACCACCATTGTCACACCTGTCGACAGCAATACATCAGCACTGCCATCCTGCTGATACTGTCATCCCCATCCACTGTGGTATCACCTCCACTCAACAATGTCAGCAACACTATCACTACCCCTGCCATCACCATTTCTGTCACTGTTAGGACGGCAACATCTTTGTCACTGCCAGTCTCATCAATGCCAAAATCATCACCCTTCCTACTGTCATCATTTCTATTACTGTGATGGCATTAACATCATCATCATCACTGATCTCAGTGCCATCAGAATTGTTATCACATGAATCCATTCAAATCAGTGTCAGTATCACCACTCCTAGGATCCTCATCACCATCGTTGCCATGACAACAGTAGCTTCCTGACTCTCAATCTCATCAACATCACCACCACCATCCCACTGATGCTGTCCTCACCATCACCACTACTGTCACCTCCTCTCTCCTCAATGCTTACATCGCTATTGTCCTTCCTATGGTTGTCATCACCATCACTGTGGTGATATTGACATCTTTATCATCGATCTGAACATCAACTCCAACATTAGCATCCCACCATTACCGTCACCACATCCCCATCAATGTCACCCTCATCAATGCCATCAGCATTATGATCTACAGCTTTGGGATGTGACTTTCCCTATCACAGTTGCTCTTAAAGTTACCTTTACCCTTATCCTAACAGTCAATAGCCAAACAAAACCACTTCCTTCAAGAGCATTCTTATAATCCTATGCAGCATGACACGTTGTTTGGTCTGCCCTCCCCTGCCTCAGTCAGACAAGATTTCTGGACCCTGGGAGCGGGGAAGACCTGGGAGGTTGGGTTGTTTGAGGTTAGGAGAGGTGGGGTAGCATCATCTAGTCTGCCTCAAGGCACAGAAAATCCAAGAGGCAGATTCTTAGAAGCAGTGGTGGGAGGGAAGGAGACATACAAGCATTGCAACCAAATCTTCCATCTGAACATCCTCGGGGTAAAAGAGAGAATAGAGGCAAGACGTGCGGGGACAGAAACAGGGATATCAGGGGACAGCTAGGAGGTTTGAAACAGAGATAGGAGGTAGAATATGAGAATCCTACAGATTTTATAAGATGCCCACGGCCTCAGGCTTGGACAAGACAGAGTGACCAGGCCTGGACGACTGTCACTCCTTGTGACCATCTGCTCCGTGTTGGTATCCAGTTTCAATAGCCACGAGTGAGCCACATACGGCCTTGGGGCACAGCATCCTTGGAGAAAGGGCATTGAAAAGGAGAACTGTCCCTAAACTTGACAATTTGCTAACAAACCCAGAGTTCCTATTTTTGAAGCATTTATTATCACTGAGGTTCGTCTCACACACAGTCACACCGAAGGCTACCCAAGGCTTGACTTTAAGGTGACAAAACTGTGCTTCACTGACTTGGCCTCCAGTCGATGCACATAGGAGTGCAAGGAAGACACCACATCCCCCACTTTGTATCCTCCTCTGCCTTGGTGTTGGCCACAAGGAATCTTGGTCCCCCAGGAGATGTTCTCCGCACTGACTCTGCCACCACCTATCCCCTAGGGGCCTCTGGCAGGCTCCTGGCAATGCCTAGCCAGCCTCTGAACTGCTGCATTTTCACCCCAGCCATAAGTAGCATTCTCTGATATTATTGGAGGAAGTAGAAATTTCAGGAAAAAAAACTACTTTACCTAATAATTTCCCATTTCCAAGAGGCAGTGAGATTAGCGATGGATGTTAGCTAAGAAGAAAAATACTCAAAGATCACCCAGTGTCATGAAGTCAAATCTACTCTGTATGTCTGGATCAGGTGGTAGCACTTTGTGCTTTGGATGGGGCTCGCCCTCCTCCGGTCAGCCTCTCCTCCCAGGACAGGCATCCTTGGGACCAAAGGGACTTGCCCCTCAAGGGCCTGCTAGACTTTGCTCTCCGTATCTAGAACCCCCGAATTCCCTGCCCAAGCGGCCCTGAGCCCACTCCCAGGGCCTCCACGCCCCTCTCCCCAAGGTCTGTCCTTTGGAGGGAGAGCCATTATCTAAGGCGCACACTCCAGGCCCTGGGGGCAACGGGGGGGGGGGGAAGCTGTGTGCAGAACTTTGGACGGGGCTTGGATAGAAGGGCTGGGGTGCCCACATGGAAGGTGCAAAGCTCCTATGGTTCAGGATGGAGCCGGCAGGACAAGCTGGGGGCTGGATGCCACCTCTCTCCACATCACTGTGTGTGAGACATCTTCATTCTCACCCGACTTTCCAGGCCATTACAAAGGTGCACTTGTCGAGGTAGGAAAAAAATATGTATTTTGTTTAACAGTTTGTTAGCTTGACTCCCATTTACATATTTAGCCTCATGGCATGTGGGTCTCCATTTGTACTCTAGCTCCTGGGCCCTAAAATCTTAGAGGCAGGCCTGTGCCCACGAGGTCACTCCCAGAAGCCCTTGAGGCAGCCAGGATGTGTTGGAACCACAGGAGGTTCACCTCAAGTGAACTTTGCCTTATGTCCCCCCACATGCATTGTGGGTGCACATCACATGCTCTGCCCCTCTGTACAGGGTAGGAAAGGGTATGGAGACCAGGAAAATTAGAGACAGCTGCTGGAAAAAAGGGGCGTGGTTCCTCAGGCGCCTTCCTTCATGAGTGAGCCTGAGAGGTCCCCTTTTTAGGGCTCTTTAGGCAAAATCCTCTCTGAGCTGCAGCTGCCCATGTTCTACTGAGCCACTGATGTTGGGCCATCCCAGCCCAGTGGAAGCCTCTCTGACTGGCCTGGGGCCTCCTCAGGATCATGGACAGTTTGAAGGCAGTGATTTGGCACTCATTCACTCCTCAGATGTTGGTTAAGCACTGTGGATATACTAATAAATGACAGCGATCAAGCACCTTTCTCTTCAGAGCTTACATTCTAGTGGAAGGAGAAAGTCAACAAATGAACAAGACTTCTGGTAATCATTTAATAAAGAAAGAAAGACAACAGGGTGTGGGGCTTAGGAAGTGTGGTGGGACTTTCTATTAGAGGTTGGGCAATGGTGACCTTTTTAATAAGATACAGATGCAGAGATCTGAAAGAAGGGGGAGACAGTCATGTTGGTATATGAAGAAGGACCATTCCAGCCAGAGGGGATAGCAAGCACAAAGGTCCTGAGGCAGGAGTGTGCTTAATGTATTTGGGGAACATCATGGAAGTCAGTGGGGATTGAGGGCTCTGAGGGAGGGACAGAAGGATGGGAGACAAAGTCAGAAAGATTAGAGGGAACATGGGTGGGAAAGAGTTGTAACAAGTTGGGCCTCTTCAGCTGCTGTAAGGGCCCTGACTTTTGCACTGAGTAAGATGGAACCACTTGAAGCAAAGACTTATACCCTGAGAGCCCTTGCTGGCTGTGGAGAGCAGAACAGACACTGGGGAGGATGATTGAGCTGTGATAATCCAAGTGCAAGACCATGGTGATTGGATGTAGGAGAGAGAACGGAGCAGGAGTAGGAGAAATAGTCAGAGTGTGACAGCTTTTGAAGGAGAAGCAGCAGGAGTTGGGCTGGGATGTGGTCTGAAAGAGAACCAGAGAAGTCAAGGCAAAGCCAATGCTTTGGGCACAAGGTCAAGGGCAGTGGAGGTGCCCTTGACAGAGGTGAGGGAGGCGGGGAGGAGAAGAGGTGGTTAACTTTGCACATGTTGGTCTGAGATGCATGTTAGCTATCTCAGTGATGATGCTGATAGAGGGGGGAGATGGCCAAGTCAGGACTGGACAGTGAAGAGTTGTCCACCAGTGGATGCCTGTGCTTCCAAGCTCCTGGGGGCCAGGCCTGGCACAGAGCTGGTGGTGTTGCTGCTCACCACGGCTAGGATATCGCAGGTGACCAGTGTACCTGTGTCCTGGGTGCTTCCTAAGGGCCAGGCATCATGCTACCATCTTTCACACATCATGTCTTACCTTCCTTGACATTAGTAGCCCCATTTTCTAGATGAGAAAACTGAGATTCAGAGAGATGGCAAGTCGTCTACCTCCTGAGGGTTCCAGATGCTGTTTTTCCCCAATGCCAGATCATCAAAATCACTGCCCCCTTCATGTCCCTAAACCCCCAGTGCTGATCCCTGTGCTGCTCTCCCCCACTGCTGCAGCCTGTGACCAGCTGGCACTCGGCGTGGTGGCGATCTTTGGGCCATCACAGGGTTCCTGCACCAACGCCGTCCAGTCCATCTGCAACGCCCTGGAGGTGCCTCATATCCAGCTGCGCTGGAAGCACCACCCACTGGACAACAAGGACACCTTCTACGTGAACCTCTACCCTGACTACGCCTCACTCAGTCAAGCCATCCTTGACCTGGTCCAGCACCTCAAGTGGCGGTCAGCCACCGTGGTCTACGACGACAGTACAGGTGGGTAGTCAGGCTTGGCTGGGCTGGGAGGACGGAGGGGACAGAGCCCCAGCTTCAGGCTCTCATCTGCTTGCCTCACTCAGCTGCCCCTGGGGAAAAGGCAGTGTCCTACAGGTACCACCCATCCCTGTCCCTGTGGTCACTGCACTGTGCGTGCAGGACACTCTCACACCTTGCTCAGCCCCAGGCCATCCACACTTACCTCACATCTTCCCCTGTGTGCCACCTCCAGTCCCCACCCAGCCTGAGTGCTCAGATCTGTACTTGGCACCCAGCCTACCTGTCACACACACCTGTACTCATCTGTACAGCCTCTACGCCTTCCCGACTGCAGCCAGCCTATCTATTGTCACACCCAGAGGTCACTTGGGGTATGGCCTGAAGTTACATGTGTGCATGCTGGAGCCAAGCCACCCTGGTCTCAATCTCAGCTATCCTACTTGATGCCTGTGTACCCACTCATGGGCTTCGGTCGCCTCATCTACAAAATGTGGGGTTGAAGGGTATAATGTGGACAACTGCCTGGCACACGCTGCTCACTGAAATGAGTTCTGACCATCTTTGCACCTGTGCCTGGTACACACACTTGTCTCTACCTACACTGCAGCTCCACTCACACGTGGACACCCCAGTCTACCACGTGGCCCAGCCAAGACCAGGCCCGCGGAAGAAGGATCTGTCTTACACCCCCTGCCCAGTTGGAGCTAATGGCAGCATTCTTCTGAGTAGGACCCACTTGGAACAGTCCTGCCTAAGCTTTCTGAGCTAGCCTGGGACTCACCTCCCAGAAAACTCTAGGACAATGTGTTATCCCTGCATCTGGGTCCCAGGCCCCTTAGTATGGGCCCAGAACAAATATCTACCAGCAGATCCGGCAAACATGTTCTGGGCTTTTCCTTTTGGCCTCGTCCATTGCTGAGAGCTGTGGTTGCCTGGATGAATAAAACCCCCACCTTGGTCTTGGAACGGTCTGCACTGATGGGGAGCCCAGACAGGGCACCACACTGCTGTCTCTGTAAAACTATGTACAGAAGGCTAAAGCGCTGCTTGAAGTCACAGAAAGGGCCTGGGTGAGCAGAGGAGAAGAGGGAGAAAGGGCTCTTTGCCAGGCTTGCCTTCATCCTCAGTCAACCTCAGGATAGGCCCTCCAGTGACAGAGGAATGCTCCTGGGTTGGCGCACCAAAAAGCACCACCGCTTGTCTGCGGTGAGCCAAGTCGTGCAGGAGTGTTCTCGGTTAACTTCAGTGAGTCCTTGGTGTGATCCATTAGAAATGAAGACACTGAGGCTCAGCAAGGTGACACACCCTGTCTACTGGGACACAGCTAGTGGCAGAGCCAGCAGCACCTGCAGGCTTGGTCAAGTCTAAAGCCCGTGCTCATAGCCAGCAAGGAGCTGGTTCTTCTCCTACTCCTCTCTCTTTCCAAGGACTCAGTCCCAAGCCGTTTCTTAGCCCAGCCTCTTAAGAAAGAGTGACCTTGGCAAATCATTTAACTCATCTGGCCTCACTCTTGCCACTTGTCAAGAGCTGCAGCATCCAGTCTCGGAAGAGCCCTCCAGCTCTCAGGCGCCTGTGATTCATGTCAGCTCTTGATTACCTCCTAATGGGCAGTGGGAATCGCAGGGCGAGAAGCCCTCAGAAGAGACAATCAGAAAGTTGTTTATTTATCTCGGGATTCCACAAACAGCCATTGAGTTCCTACTATACCCAGAGCACCAGACAGGAGACCCTTGAAAGCAGAGCCCCCACTGCTGCCTGGTGTCTTCAGCAGGAGTGCCATCCCTGCCCACTCCGAGTCACCGCTGGGGTCTCTGCAGCAGAGTGGTACCTTCTGTCTTAACGTGCTGCACTGAATGTCTATCTATGAGCCCATCTCTGCCCCCAGACCACACACTCTTTGTGCCTCCAGGATTTAGCATGGAACCTGGTACAATGTCAGTGTTTTCAAATACTGATTGAACTGAATTGAATTGGATTGAGTTGAATAGAACTGAAAATCAAGTTGAATTAAACTCTCCTTAAATATTCCAGGATAAAGTGTGAGGGTGAAGAAGTAAAGATGTTAACCCATGTTTTGAATAGTTAATCATATTTTAGAAGAGTAGGTACCTGTCTAGAGGTCACTGGGATTTCAGGCCATCGGAGCTAAGAATCACGTGACATATGCATACAGTCAGAGCTGGAGGCCTCTGGGAAAGGAGCCCTGGGGCCTTGGTTTGTCTGTGCTCGCTACGGACAAGGAGAGACACTTAGATACTTGCTGCCGGGCCTTCGGATGGAAGGACAGGGAGAGCAGTGGTGGGGCATGACAAGTGAAAGGATCAGTGTGAGCAAAAGTGAAGAGGTGAGACTATGCACAGCACTCATGGTGAGATGAGAGCCGGGCTTAAGGAGAGGGTTTGAGTATAGAGAGTGGGAGGGAAAAGTCAGACAAACTGGTTGGAGGGAGAGCCTGGAGCAAACAGGTTGAAGCAGAGGTGGCTGTCTTGGACCTGCAGGAAGAAAAGAGGGCTGCATTTGAGGGGTCACTTGGCAGAGAACTTAGGGGCAGAACAGAAAAAAAAACCAGATGTGAGCAGGATGTTGAAAAGCTGTAATTGGAATGTCATAAACACAGAGTGAGCAGAATAAACACTGGCATAAACCACTGCCCAGCGGGCCTGGGCCTCCAGGCTGGGTGGGGGCGGAGAGGCTTTGAAGAGGAATAGAAGCCACGGCAAGATGATGGGCACCATGCTAGTGGAACTGGTCACAGCTAATGCTAAGTCTGGAGCTCCCTGTCCCCAAGGCTCCTAGCTCTGACTGCATGCACATCATTTGATCTTCAGATCTGATGATTTGGAATTACTATTAACCACTCAGAAAGAAAAAAGAAAAAAGGGATGAGAGCATCATTTCTTCACCCTTACCAGTGCCCAATACATTCTTCCCTGCAATGTTTAATTAGTGTTATTCAATTTGAATTCTAATTTGACTCAATTGAGTTCAGTCCAAACATTTTTAAACACAGGGGAGTCAATAAGAGAAGGGGTTTGGACAAGCAGACAAGTGGTCCTAGGAATCAAGAGCTGGATACAAGCAATAATAGAACCTTAAATGTGAGTAGAAGATGGCAAAAAGCACGTGCCCAGGGTCAGGCCACTGTAAGAGGCAGGACAGCTTGTGGTCCATCACACCCAGGGAATGGGAAGTACATTAGAGCACAGGCTCCGAATGCATCTGCTTTAGGAGCTGTGTCCATTAGGATGTTTTGGCTATGAGTAACAGACAACCTAACTCAAACTGATTCAAGCACTGGCTTCTTAGTTATATCACTGAGACCTAGGAATGGGTCTTCCCAGGGCTTGTTTAGCAGCTCGACAAAATCAAAGTGCTGGATCAGTCTTGCCAGGACCCTCTTTTCTTCTTAGTCGCAGTAAAGTTGCTGCAACTTCAAGCATCTCTTCTTCACATGAGGACGCCCAAGCAGGAAGGAAGGAAGGAGTAGGAGCCAAAGGGATTTGTGTTAATGTGACTCATGCTTCTTGTCAAGGAAGAAAATCTGTCTCAGAATCTTTTAGAAGACAGTTCTGTATAGCTCACTGGGACCATGCCTACTACTCTAAACACTGTCAAATGAGAATGTATTGATTGGGTCTTCCCAATCCTGAGTCACTTCTTGGGACTGGCACATTGCTCTTAAACAAAAGCCCATTTCTTTCAGCAATCCAGAAAAGGGTACATCTGTTAGCTCTTTTTATAGTGACAAACTACTCTGAAAATTCAGTGGCTTAAAGCAATAAGCATTTGTTTAGCTCCCAAGTCCACAGGGTCAGCAATTTACCTAGCCTGGCTAGGAGGTTTCTCTGGCCTCAGCTCCCTTGTTCACCTGCCTATTGGTTGATCTAGACTGGCCTTGGTTGGAAGAACAGTGAGTCCAAGCTCTCCTCCATTTCCGTCCTCCAGCAGGTGCATGCCGGCAGGACAATGGCAGAGGAGTGACATATTAAACCCAGTGTATACAGTTCCATGTCAGGGGTCTGCCTGCATCATGCCTGCTAATATCCCACTGGCCAAGGCAAGACACAAGGCTAGAGGACACTGCAAGGTTACCCAGAAAAGGGCTTGGATGTCAGGAGGGGCAAAGAATTGGGGCTATCCTTGCAATTTCCTTAGAAACAATGGCTTTTGAGGGGACAATCACTGTTTGTCCCTTGAGCTGTGCCACCTCTCTACCTTTCCAACCTAACTTGTGCACAAAGACAGTTCCCCCCCACACCACCATGCTGAGGGTTGAACTCCGGGCCTCATACACACTAGGCAAGTACTCTACCACTGAGCTACACCCTCGCCCTTTTAATTGCATTTTGAGACAGGGCCTGCCCAAGTTGTGTAGACTTGGGCTCGAACTTGTGATTCTCCTGCCTCAGCCCCCAATTTCAGGCATCTGCCACTGAGTCTAGCTAAAGAAAAAGTCTCTCAGGAATGAAAGGAAACATTTAGAAAAATCTGGGGTTGAGAAAAGGATCCCAGTCCAGGAGCCAAAAGACTGGATCTCAAATTTTGATCTCCTTCTTAGCATCCTGCAAAATCTTGGGAAGGTCCCTTAATTTCTGCAGTCCTCAGTTTCTGTATCTGCAACATTGGAATGAAAATCGCTCTTCCGCATGCCTTCTAGGATTGGGAGATGGTTAAATAGGGTAATGAATGCAGAAGTGCTTCGTAAGTGAAAAGCTTGATTCTCACAGCCATGATTCACTGCAGATATTTTGAGAGGGATTGATTAGGGAAGCAGCCAGGAAGGAAAGCGCATCTCAGGCAAACAAAGACAGCCTCATCTTCTGCTGGGCTGGGTCGAGAGGAGCTCTGGTCTCCTTTGGGAATACACTGATGGGAAGAAGGTCTGACATTTGCTGCTGGAGAATGTGGGTCATCATGCATTACACAGGATGATGTGCTTGGCTAACAAGAAGGCCCTGGCATCTATCCTGTCCCTGTCCTTGTGTTCTGGGTCCCCAAAGCCTGCATGCCTACTGATGCTGAGCATGGTCTGGAAACGAAGAGTGATATGCACACCCTGGGCCTCTCAAGGTAATGGGTGTGAAAGGTCAGTATCATTCCGCGAAGCCAGCTGAGAATTTCTGAATACACTGGGAGGAGGATGGACAGGACTGGGTGTGTGCTTGGGTCAGCTTGTGGCTCCTCCTCTGCTGAAGACAACTGGCATTGTCTCCCTGCTCCCATCAAGTCCAGAGTTAGGAGGCATGGGGACCTGTTTGTTTCAGACCTCTCTAGGACTCCGGATCCTTCTCCCAGCCACTGCACCTGGGTCTAGGACTTTGAGTGGGAGCACAGAGAGCCACGGCTCTCCTCTATCTCTGTCCTCCAGCAGGCTCACTCAGGCACATTGTCAGGACAGTAGCATAGGAGCAAGATAGCAGCTGTGGCAAAGCTTGTGCTGGAGCTCTTTGGGAGACATGTCTGTCCTCCCCAGCACAGTGAAATGATGGACAGCAATCAGACTACTTTCCTTAAGAAACCCGCCCAGCCCTTAAGAACAGGAAGGATAGCTGAATAGACTCAGGTTGTATACCAGAGATCCCTTGGGAGATGAGGCTTTGTTGGAAGCCTTCTGGAGTGGGCTGAGTGAAGGCATTCTGTCCAGATGTGGGACACTGTAGCTGTTGCTTCAAACTTTCATCCAGTACAGACTAGCTCAAGAAGAAATATTGTGTGTGTGTTGGGCAGCGGGTGAGGAGGTGTTGGCAGCCTTTACTAGAAAGTGCAGGGTAATTTTAGCTACAGGTACTGGTCGATCCAAAGGCTCAAATGAGCATCATCAGAACTTCCTTTCTCTCTGCTTGTTTGCTCTGACTCTGCTCTGTTGGAGTCCTTGAGAAGTCCTATATGGTGACCCCTGATTATATCTTCCCTATTTGAAGTTGAATGAAAAGGAGGTGTTTCTTACCAGTTGTTCTAACACAGGTTTTGAGAGCCACTCTGATAGAGCCGACTGTGTCCTGTGTCCATCTCTAAGTCAATTCTTGTTCCTAGAGGATGTGTTGATTGGCCAGGCTGGGGCTACACGTTTTGCCCCCAACACATAAACTGGGAATAGGGGAGCAGTTGTTCCCCAAAGGAAAATCAGAGTCCTGTTAGTGAGGAGATGGGATGTGGCTGTGTGAATAATGAGCCAGGACGCAGCCACTGAGCCAAGGATGGCAGGGGGCAAGGTGGGGGAGGGGACAGCCTGCTAGCTCAGCCCCTTCTGCATGGGCTGGGCCATGGAGAACAGCAAGCAGACTCCCTTCCAGACTGCGGAAAGGAGTTAACAAGAATGGGGCCTGAAATAGGGACAGAAATGAACTTAATTAGACCTAAGCAAGCCATTTGTCTCCAGGAAGTGACATTCAGTTTTCCCTGGAAGTCCCCAGATTAAGTGGTTTTACAAAATGCCACAGTGGAGGATAGATTTTTCAGTGTGGGCAAAGAAAAACAGCAAGTCAATCCAATTATGGAAATTTCTGTTGAGTACCACCTAAGGGACAGGCCCCGCTCCAGGGGTTATGGGGACCCATTCCCCAATTTCAAGGTCCTCGTGGTTGGGTAAGAGGAGTTACGTGATACCAGAGGAGGCGGAAGGAAAAGTCTAGTAAGCTGGCCATGGTGGGGGTGTCTGGGAAGGAAGTCTTTTCTGAACACAGCAAAAGAAGCAGGCTTCATGCAGGAGGTGTGGCATTAAACCTAGAAGAATGAATTTACCAAGGCAGCCTTCCCATGGGGTGAGGGGCACAAAGACTACCCTGGCCTTTAATAGTCCAACAATTGGGGTGTGTTAGTACCAATGAGGCTGGAGCCACCTCTTGTGTCCACATTCCAGAGGCAGGTTTTCTGAAGATGTTTGGGAAATTATGCACCATGTTTCACAAAACTGTCTCTATGGCTATGCTGGGTTAGAGATGCAAGTAGGTGTGGTCAGAAGGAACTTGCTGTCTGTGCCTCCTTTTGAATTTCTATACACATATGCACCTATCCATGTGAACATAGGCCTTTGTCTATATCTACACACATGTCTCTAAGCTCAAGTATATGTCTTATTGATATCAGTATGCACATGTGCCTACGCGTGTGTTTGTATTACACATGCATTGGTGCTCCAATCTTGGTGCACATGCAGGCCTGTCCAGGTGAACACGTCTGTGCCTGAGTGCACTCATGCCTGTCTCTGGACACTTCTGGCTGTGTCCATGTGTACACACATATCTCCATGGGCCACATTATCAGTGCCCCATGTACTGCTGACCTGTTGTCTGCAGCCATGTATACATGCGTGCACATGTGTGTCTTTTGTGCCCCATGCCCCTTAGGGCTCATCCGGCTGCAGGAGCTCATCATGGCCCCATCGAGATACAACATCCGCCTGAAGATCCGCCAGCTCCCCATCGACTCTGATGACTCTCGCCCCCTGCTCAAGGAGATGAAACGAGGCCGGGAGTTCCGCATCATCTTTGACTGCAGCCACACCATGGCAGCCCAGATCCTCAAGCAGGTGCGTGAGTACCAGCCAGTGGAGGGGTGGCTGGGGTCTGCTGGCCACTTCTTCCAACCTCCCCTTTCCTGGATACGATACAGCCATGGTGTGTGGCTCCTGGCACTGACTCTCCCTGGCTATGTGACCTTTGGTGTCACTTTGCCTCTCCAAGCCTTAGTTTCACAAAAGCAAAACTAACACAGTGGTCTTCACATTCAGACTTGGTGTGAGGACAGCTGGATGATCACCCCATCCAGTCCTGGCACACTGAGAGTGCCCAGTAAATGCTTTCTACCTATGTGCAGGTGGGAGGTGGGCTGCTAGAGGGTCCCAAAGCCACTCAGAAGCAGAACCCTCCAGGAAACACAGACAGGCCTCAGATTCTCAGGAGCAGCCCCAGAATGCCCCACCACCTCTCCCAGTGACTCATTCTTCATAGCCTGTGGCACATAGTGTTGCTCTCCTATTACACGGAGTGCATCAAGGTCCCTCACACCACCATCTGCTCAGCTCCACAGCAATGGTGGGAAGGAGGAGGGCTCTTGGTCCTGCACGAGCCTCCATTCCCAGCAGCAGCTCAGCCTGCTGTGCTGGGGATCAGAGCCAAGTGCTGCAGCCACCTAAGAAAATCACAGCGAAATCTCCAGCAACCTCCAAGAGTGCCTCAGAGGAAACCAAAAGTGCTCTGCTCTGAGCCTGTGTTTTGTGTAAAAGGCATCAATGTCATCCCAGGAAGTATCCCTGGTGATTGGAGGAGGCGTTCTGTGGGGCTTTGACACATGACTTGGTGAAATGTAGGTAGTGAGTTGGGGACACCGGTGCAGGGAGAGAGGTGCTCAGCGGGGCCAGGGGAGTTTCCAAGCCTGGGAACGCTGGGGTTCCCCCTCCACCTGGGCCCCTCACCCCCAGCCAAATGGAAGACTGGAACCCCACCCCGTACACACAGGAGACTCCTTCACAGCAGCTAAAAGGCTAGTTCTCAAGGTTATGTCTTAGCTTCTGCCCAGCCCCTGAGTCACTCCCTCCTCTGTGGATGCGGTTAGTAATCCCTGGTACAGACAGCTCTGGAGGCTCTGAGGCAAGGAAAGCAGAGTTTCTTCTGGTGCCCAGCATGTGGTCTACACTGGGCAGAGGCAATCCTCAACATCACCGTGGGGGGATGGAAACACGCACTCCCCAGAAAACCCTTACCCTGAATTCTCCCCGGCCACCTGTTCCTGATGCTCCCTCTTGCCCCACCTTACATAAAGGAATAACAGTGACAGTCACAACTTTGGTTTACCAGAGTTCCTCTGCCAGGTACTTGCCACTCCCTATTAACTCTGGGAAAGGGGGAGATGATCACACCCAGTTGACTGTGTGGAGACTGAGGATCAAGGGGAAAGTAGTGGGACCAAGATCATCCAGCTAGAAAGGCAGAATTTATTCTCAAGTCTGTATGACTTGAAAACTTCTGGAGTTACAGGCAAGGCTTCCATGTGCTGCTAAACAGGACTGAAAGCAGTTCAAACTGTCCGCTGCTGCTGCCAGCTTCCAGCGAAGCCTTCTGGTCCTGATGGGGATTGGGAGCCTCCGGGCTAGGACAGAACTCATAGCAGTTTCAAGGTATACTTGACCTATGACATTTTGCCCCAGAGCATCTGATGGGCCCAGAATTCTGAGAAATTCTGTAGAAAATAAATTATAGTCATTAGTATTAAATTTTACAGGCTTCTAATAAAATATATATAATGTAGATTTTATGGCAGTGTATAATAAAAACCCCACAGCAGCTCTGTGGCCTGCTGTGTAGTCAGATGGGACCAGGGAAACAAGGAGGTCTCAGTGCTTCTGTCCTCAGGCTGAGGACAGCCCCTATTCTCAGGCCTGGCTCGGGGCTGGGCTGTCTCTGGAGCCAGAGCAGTGAAGTGGGCAGAGCAGAGCAGGGCACTTAAGGGGGAGCTAGAGCTGCTGTATCAGCACCTCTCTGAGTGTGGCTGGACCCTACCCAACCCTGCAGAATTGGGGACCTCTGGAGAATGTGGCCCCAAATCCAGCATCTTGATCTGACCAGTGTGAAATCTCTGGCCTTTGTCAGCTAGTCCTTGCCACTATTCAGAGGTCTCAGACACCATATTCCAAGAAGCCAGCCTCACCAGCCCACAGCCCAGCCTGCTCTGTCCCCAGTTCTCACTTAGGGTAAAGGGATGGTTCACGAGGGTATCCCCATTTGTGGTTGACGCTTTGCTCTCCCGCAGGCTATGGCCATGGGCATGATGACCGAGTACTACCACTTCATCTTCACCACTCTGGTAATGTACCTTGGGGTCTTGGCAAGAGGAGAGGCGAGAGTCCCTCAGATCAAGGGTCCTGTGCCCTGGCCTGGGCCAGCCCACTGAGCACAGGTGCTGCAGCTAGAGGAGACCTGAGCCCCAGGGGGTAGCCCCAGGAAAAGGCACAAGGATGCCTTTGTGACCAACCTACCTTTGAGAACCCACATGGTTTGGATTAAAGGAATAGACTCTGGAGCCAGTGTGGACACAGCTCCTCTGCTTACTTGTAGTGGGAGCTTGGATGTCATCTAACCCCTGTGCCTCAGTTTCTTCTTCTGTAAAATGAGTTTCTACCTCCTTGGGGGTTGTGAGGACTAATGAGTCAGCCATGTAAAATGCTGAGTGTGCCTGGCTCATGCAGAGCTATAGAAGTAGCAACTCTTACTACTCTTATGATCCTTGGTCTTCAGCCTTGGCTTCCCACACCTGCCTCCTGCCTTACATATCAACAGGACTAGAATTGCCACTGTAGGCTCCTGCAACATCCCTGCTGAAGTCAGCCCCCTCACTGTCAGCAGGCCAGCCCACCTGCATGGTCCAGATGGGTTCTGTCCAAACTCTGAGAACATTTAGGGCCATTTAAACCCATTAGGATAATTAGATGTGGTCTGAGATCAGCAGAATAAAGCTTTCCCTGTGCAAAAGAGGCACCAGCACTAAGCCACCCAGCCTTGGAGCCAGATACCCTCAGACCTTCTGGGGCCCTGGAGGGCTGTCCCGCCCATCCTGGGTCTGGGGCAGGTGATAGGCCTACAGACAGTCCTCTTACTGAAACAAGCCATGGGAGTCAGGGTTGGCCCCACTCTTGCAGCCCCTGCAGGCCTCTAAGGGGTTTCATTCATTTCTCAACACTTAGCTTAACATTTCTTACCCAGCATCTGTGCTAAGCTGAGCACTGTATCCTGGAATGACTAGGACCGAGGCCCTTCTCTTCACAACTCTGTGTCTGGCTCCCATACACCAGCCTCCATGGGCCTGGCCAGACAGCCGTGGAGCATAGCACAGGCTGATGCTAAATGCTGAGGGGCTGGTGGAAAGTAGGAAGTTTGAGGCAGCCTTTATAGAAAAACAAATGCCTGAACTGGGCCTTAAACGATCAGTAGGAGTTCGCTGATGGAAAGGAGGAATTCCATATAGAGGTAATAGCATAAGCAAAGATCTAGAGGCAAGTTAGCTGTTTAGGGGTGTGGTGGAGCTTGCTCACTCTAGCTTGTGAAAGGCAGCTGTGTTTGTCTCCTCCCAACTGCACACAGTATAGGTAGCGGGAATGTGGCCATGGTGGAACACCCAGACACAGGAGTAGGCAAGTGAGCTTCGAGCCATGAATAAGCAGTGAGTGTTTTGCACTAGGCACTGAGATGGGAGGTCACACAGAGATGGGTATGACACAAATAAGGGCTCCCTCCCCAGCCCAGAGAGCTGGTTGTGAACCATTTAGCAGGACACCACCATCGCCATATTCCCACCACCCCAATTCCATGCAGAGATGAGGGGCCATCCTGCACATGTGCTCGATCCAGGGCCCAGAGCCAGGACCCTGTCAGGAGCCTCGTGGGGACAGAGGTAACCTGGAATCTGGGGACTGAGACTCAGGCCTCCTCGCCAGAGTCCCTTCTGGATCTGTGCCACCCATGATGGCTTGTCCCTGCCATGCTGTATCCTAGAAAGTCATCAGCAGCTTGAGATGAAGCTGCCAGATCCCTCGTATCGTCCCAGGACGTGACTCTGGAGAAGGTACTGCCATAGTGACCCCATACTTTCTACAGCAATGCCACTGCCCACTGAGATCAAGGTCATAGGTCTTTGAGAATGGGTCACGGCACCCCAGAGCCCTCCCCTATCTCCAGACAGTGTCCATTTCTCTTACTTTCATTTCCTCAATTTAATGATACATTTATCCATTTACTTAGCAGCCATATACAAATGCTCTCTGAGATCCCAGGCTGTGAGCTAGGCACTGGGTGGGATTGGTTACACAAAGCTCATGGGCTGGTAGGCTTCCTTAATGTGTGCAAGGACCCAGGACTCTTCCTGGTTCACCTCTATCTCCAGAGCCCAAGTGCACCTGGCGCACAGTAGGGCCTCATCAGTGCCTGAACAATAGATGGATGGATGGAAGCAATACAAAGTGAAATGTAACCAGTGAAGTTATCATCACATTGTCATAGCAGCAGCCATCAGTTAAGACCACAGTTAAGATTTTGGTGCCAGACTGCCTGATTAGGATTGAGACTTTTCCACTTCCTTGGGCAAGCTGTCCTCTCTGTGCCTCATTTCCCCATGTACAAAATGGTGACAGTAACAGTATTACTTTATTGAACTGTTAGAATGAGCATTTAATGCATTGATACTGGTAAGGTACTTAGAACTAAGCTTGGCACTTAGTACTATGTAAGTGTTAAATAAACTGATTAAATAACTCCTATTTATTTTCTGTGTGCTCAGCATATTCCATGCCATTGAAAATTCAAAACAACTCTCTGAGTGACCTATGACTCAGTTATATAGAAAAGTGGAAACTGAGGATCAGACAGGCAACTCAACAAGAAAGGAGCAGGGTCTGGACTTTTCCCAGCTGTGTGGCTTCAAAGCCCTCTGCTCCCATCAGGCTGAAAGTTTACATAAAGTGTACCCTGGCTGCCCTGGCTGGCACAGTGCACACCCTGCCAGGCCTGGCCACCCTGGTCCAGGCATGGTGATTGAAGCCAGCAAAGAGGTACAGGGCATAGAGCCTCTGCAAATCCCAGCACTGCCTACATGTCACTGGTTCCCAAGCCCTTCCAGTCCAGTGATTTTCCCCTTCACCTCATTCTGATTGCAGGGCAGAGTTTGCACTCCCTATTAACTGAAAGGGAAGCCTGCCATCAGGGAGATTATGTGACTTGTCCCAGTCTCCAAGCAGATCAGGGACTTGGCCTAGCTTCCAACTCTGGATCTTACTTGTGGCTGTTCCAGCCCGTGGCCCTTCCTCCCCACACCTCTCTGGGGTCAAGAGAGTAGACTCTCCCAGGGAGACTGAAATGTAGATAGTCTGCAGTATGTGTAATGGGTCTCTCACAGTATTCCCAGCAGCCCCCAAATGTCAGGGTATCAGCTGTGTGCCCTGGGTCCTCTTCGTGACACATGTCCTGTTTCCAGCTGCAGAGTCCTCCCTCCAGCCCTGTTGGCTTAAGACTTTACCTCGTGGCTCTCCCTTTCTGTGCCCATTGGTCAGCTGTGGCTGTCTCAGGAGGCCAGTGGCATTTCGCATTTATCTTGTTCCCCTTAGGAAACCCACATCACCAACTCTTTGCCTCTGAAAAATTCTGGAGACTTGCTTCTCCCACTCAGAAGACATTTTAATTACCCCAGCTGCCATTATCTGTTTCAGCCAGCTTTGAGCCATTCCCAGATAACCCCACGTTAATCAGCCCCAGCTGAGCCCCTGGTACATGTCATGTGTAGGTAAAAGCCTGGAGGTGAAAAAAGAATTATAATAAATTAATAGATAAGCAATCACAATTAATGCCACTTCCCGGCAATAACAGTTATATCATGGGAAAGATATTTTCATCTGTCATTCCTTGAGGCGATGTTTTCTGAGCTTCAGCTTCTACCCATTCAGACCCATGGGGTGCTAATGAATTAGTCTATTATGTTATGCTGAATGTTTCTAAAAGGTCCCTCGTTGATACTGAATTCAGTGTGTCAACATTTGGCATCGGAAATGCAACTTTTCGCCAAGTAGCAAAGTTGCCCACAGTTCACTGTGTACAGCACTTGGGGTCTTGGCCCGGGGCAGTTTGAACAAAAAACAAAAATTGGAGCTAAATAAAGAGGCCTCTTTCCCAACACTTCATCGCCACTGCCCTCATGTCACATGGAGGCTGTCTGTGCCTCCAGCCCTACAACATCTTACGGTTAACCCTAGGCTAGCGGGGGACCAGGAGGCAGGTGATCCCCAGGCCTGTCACCTGTCAGACCCTCCCAGGCTATGACTGTCTCCACCAGCCAAACGCTGTAGCGGGAGACTTGGAGGGCTGGCTTCACCAGCACCCAAGCCCTCAAAGACAGAGCTACACACTTCAGACAGTCCCGTTGGCCTCCCGTCCGGAAGGAGGATGCACTGAGTCTCAGAGTCCCTGCGAGGCCACTGTTTGGTCAACTGTCAAGCCTTAGCTGTGAGGTCAGCACTGATCAGAGAAGAGCCTGTGCCCCCTACGGAGAAGGGTGAAGAAGGCTCGCTGAGGAGCAGAGCTCACTTCTCTTCCACGGCCCCAGGAGTTCAGCTCTGATCCCAAACTTGCATATGACATCCTGCAAAACAAAATGCACCCAGCTCCCCAGATCCTCCTTGGAGGGGGTCTGAGGAAGATCTCTTGGTTCCGGGTGCTGAAGCAGACACATCTCAAGCAATCAACCAAGCCACTCCCAGCTTCTTGGCCCATACAGAGCTCTCTCTGGGGGTGGGGGCTGTGTTCAAGTACCCCAGGGAGCTGCTAGACTGGCCAACCTTTATTTCCACTTTGGGGGCCAAAAGTGCGCAGAACCCTCAGAGAAGATAGTCCCAGGACCAGACAGTTGTAACCAGAGACCCAGAGCACCCCTGCCCTAGCTGCTGTGCAAGTCCAGGGAGGTTTCCAGGGAGGAGTGACACCTGTGCTGACTCCCAGAGAGGGGCGGGGCTGAGAAGGCAGGCCTTCCGTCTAGGATAAGACGTGCACTGAAATCTCAGACACCGGAGGAGAGGCCAGTGAGGAGGGCAGGGCAGGGCGGAAAGTAATTTGGCCTTCCCGGAGTGAAAATTGGGAGGGGTGGGCAGGAAAGTGAGGCTGGAGGGGTGAGAAGTCTCTAAACTATACTGAGACGATTATAGGAGCCATGGGGAAACACACACACACACACACACACACACACACACACACACGCACACACACTGGGGCTTGAACCCAGGACCTTCATACTGAGCTACACCCCCAGTCCTTTTTTATTTTTTATTTTGAGACAGGGACTCAGTAAATCACTAAACTGCCCAAGCTGGGCTTGAAATTGTGACCCTCCTGCCTCAGCCTCCTGGAATGCCAGGATTACAGGCATGCATCACCACACCTTGCTTGTAAGACTTTAAGCAAGGGAATGATCAGGTTGGATTTACACTAAAGAAAAAACGTACTGAAGATGGCAATGTCCAGTGAGCAGGATACTGCTTAATACTCACTTCAAAGGGGGAGTGTGAAGACTAAACCATACACCCCACATGTGGGCCAGGCATATGCTCACCCTCTGCTCCCCACTGAGACTGGGGCCGCTTAGACACACTCTGGCCATCTCAGCAGAGACCCTGCTTCTGCTGAAGACCCTGCCTCCTCCTGCTGTCATTCAGCCTCTTGCCCATCCCAAACCCTGGGACAGAATCAGGGCTATCCTCTTGTCCCTCTGTTTTGTTTTGTTTTGTTTTGTTTTGTTTTGTTTGGTACCGGGGATCGAACTTGGGTCCTTGCACTTGTGCAGCAGGCGGCGAAACCACCGAGCTAAATCCCTGGCCCTTAAAACATTTTTGATCTTTTTTTTTTTGGTACTGGGGATGAACTTGGGTCCTTGCACTTGTGCAGCAGGCGGCGAAACCACCGAGCTAAATCCCTGGCCCTTAAAACATTTTTGATCTTTTTTTTTTTGGTACCAGGGATCAAACTCGGGTCCCTGCGCTTGCATAGCAGGCAGCGAAACTACTGAGCTAAATCCCCGGCCCCCTCTTGTCCCTCTGTATCCATGGACGGTTGACCCCAGGACCTCCGTGCATACCCAAATCTTCTGATGCTCAAGGCCCTTACATAAAATGGCGTAGTATTTGCATATATGCACATTCTTCTGTATACTTTACATCTTTTCTAGATGACTTGTAATACCTAATATAAGGTAAATACTGCGTAAACAACTTCTACTATACTACTATCTAAGGAATGGTGACAAGAGGGAAAAAGTCTTCATGTTCTGCTTGGACAGAAATTTTAAAAACCATTTTTGATCCGAGGTTGGGTGATGTGGAATGGAACTATGGATATAGTAGGCCAACAGTGTTAGTTTGGGCAAGATTAGGACTAGACTTTCTTGCCTTCGTTTAAGTGTGCTCCAAGTGTCTCCTCTGTTCCATAGACCTTCAAAGAAAAAAATCAACATCATGCCTTCCAGAGAGGGCTGTTAAGAGGGTGCAGGAAAAGCAGCAATTTAGCATCAATTAGGAACATCTTAGAAACCACAGGGGCCCAGCACCGTGAGAAAGGTCTGCTGTGTGGGCTCCAGGGTTTATCACTCAGCATCTTTGCATGAGCTGTCATTGACTGAACTGGGGTTGGAGGTTGAGATGGCAATAGCCATGGAGAGTCAAGTACAGCCAAAGGGGTTCCCAGCCAGCTCTCCAGGCTCAGGACGGAGTGGCAGAGCAGGGGATGCAACGGAGAGAGCAGGCTGGACACCAGGGTGGAAGGCAGTTAGTGAGGGAAGAGTGTGGACAAGGAGGAGCTCTGACCATGACCTTCAGACTCAGTTTCCCCACTTGTGGGAGGAAGCCAATCTAGATTGTCAAAGTACAGTGCTACTTCAATTCACAAACTTGATTCTTTCCATGATTCCAGTCGCAAACTGAGTTGGACAAGAACCAAATCAAACTTGATGGTTAGGTTCAAGGTTGGCCTTATGGGGAAATTTGAGGCAGTGTTTCTCATCTAAGACTGTTTGCGACCAGAATCGCAGAGAGAATTGAGCTGGTGAGCTGAGATACCACTGTATATATTTCTAAAAGTCAGACACATGATTCTTCTGCAAATGTAGACCAAACACGTTTCAAAGATGGGAGAGTCCTGTCGGATGGTGAAGCTGGCCTGCTGAGCAAGCGAGGAACTGAATGTTCATAGGGTAGATTAAGACTATCAGGTTAGACACAAAATGGATTAATCTCCTGAAAAGCAGTAAACCTACAACCTTGGGGATTATCTTTTCTGCCAGACACAAATCCGAATGTTCACCCAGAGTCCAGGCCTTTAACCAGTAGCTAACGACAAAGTCAAAGGCAAGTATGTTCCCCTGGGGAGTTAAGTAATCCTGGGCAGTCTGGGTAAGCAATGTTTGCTTGTCATTCAGAAAGAATATATTGCTCCCCTTCCGCCTGTTTCCAAGTTTGGGATTGTTTTTCACAGCCCCCAAGCTCTGCTTTGCTCCTCTGGGGACTGCCCAATCCACTCTGCTGCTGTTTCTTCTCAGTCCAGCAGAAGCTGGCTCCTCCTGCTCCCCCTTCTTCTTGGCTCCTTCCCTCACCAGCCCCTCCCAGCCCTAGAGCTGGCACTGCAGGAAGAGCTGGGGCTGGGCTGCCCAGGCATTAAGCCATGTTCTCCTGGATCATAGGCTGGGGCCTGACCATTGACCAGACTGGACTCAGCCTGACCCCTGAAGAGACAAGCTGACCATTCATTGCCTACCTGTCCCAGGCAGCAAGGTGAAAAGGCCCTGGGTCTAACATGGATGATGAAAGAGGTGAGAGGACTCCTGGAGTCCCCTCTTTATCCCCTCTTTTAGGGGAAGAAATATTCTGAGGAACTTGGTGGTCTCCAGACTCTGTGTTCTTTGTCTTCCCAAAGTAAGTCCCCCATGGTGGACAAGCAGAATTCAGCATTTATGATGCATGAGGCTGGGCATTTCAAGTGAAGTGTTTCATCAAGTACTATAAAGGGGATGATCCCCATTTTGTAGAAGAAGAAACAGGCTGAGGGTCCCCCTTGGCATCGTCCTCACAGACACGAGTTCTGAGTTGACTCCAAGTCCAGTCCTCCCATAGGTTCATATGTCATCTCCCACAGGGCCCTGGGGTGGCCCTCACTAGGGAGGGTGCAGAAGGTGGGGCTGGAGCTTACCTGAGAGGCCGCACCTGGATTTACACGAACCTCTCCCTCCAGGATCTCTATGCGCTAGACCTGGAGCCCTACCGCTACTCAGGAGTGAACCTGACAGGGTTCCGAATCCTCAATGTGGACAACCCCCACGTCTCGGCCATCGTGGAGAAGTGGTCCATGGAGCGGCTGCAGGCGGCTCCCCGGGCAGAGTCTGGGCTGTTGGACGGAGTGATGATGGTACGGCAGGCAACCGAGTGGGTGGGGCCCCAGGGGGTCCCCCTTTCCTTCCTCTGTCCCACCTTCCTTTCCTTCCTTCTGTCCTTCCTTTGCATTTCTTTCCTCCCTCCCACCACTTCTTAAGACCTGCTAGACTCAGCCAGACCCCAGAAGAGGGGCCTGGGACACAAAGATGAGTCACACACAGTCTCTGAGCCTCAGTTTCCTTTGGGGACAATGGGCTCAACAGGATGGTCTTGTAGGTGATGAGGGCCCCATCAAGTGGGAGTGCGGTCATGTAAACAACTGGTTACAGATAACAGGGATAAGGACTAGGCATCCTGGCTGAGGAACTTTCTGGGGAGGCTATAATGGATGGGGTCAGGGTAGGGGGGCCGAGGACTCGAGGGCTGAGGATTGGCCTCAGACAGGCCCTGGCCCTCCCTGCAGACCGACGCAGCCTTACTGTATGACGCCGTACACATCGTGTCCGTGTGTTACCAGCGGGCGCCCCAGATGACCGTGAATTCCCTGCAGTGCCACCGGCACAAGGCCTGGCGTTTTGGTGGCCGCTTCATGAACTTCATCAAAGAGGTGAGTCCCATGACCCCCACCCGGGCATCCGCTGAGGCCCTGATGATCCAGAGCTGCAGAGCAGTGGAGAGCCCAGAGTTGGGACCCAGACTGACTTTTATTCCGTGAGAATTTCACAGGCTGCCTCAGGTCTCCGAGCCTGAGTTTCCTTGGGTAAAAAATGGGCTCTGTAGGACCAGTCTTCCAGGTGACCGGAGGCCTAAGTCATTGGTCCATAGTGAGTGCTCAGTAGGTGGTCAGTTTTGTCAGTAGGCTTCAAAGTACAACAGCAACCCACAGCAAGCCAGAGAAACTTGCAGAGCCTCAGTGGCCTCACCTGTAAAATGGAGCATGAAGCATGGACACCTCATGGAGATGCTCTGAGGGGAAATGAGATGCCGCATGGGAAGCGTTAGGGCAGTGTGAGGCTCAATAAATAATAATTGGCTCACGTCATGAGCCCATCAGCCAGCTTCCCATGGGGTCCCAGCTGGGCCTCTGTTCTGGCAACTGCTGAGGTCCCATCCGCAGAACTGATTTCCGAGGAGCAAAGAGCGTGAAACCTGTCCTGCTGCTGAGCTGACCGTGGAACACAGTGTCTGCTTTTAATTTCAAAGGATTCTCTATCTGCCACTGTCCTTGTAATCTTTCCAAGTCAGAGTTCGTCGTTGCCACTTTATAGATGGGAGAAGCTAAGCCCTGGGTTTGCATCCTGGCTCCATTGCTCTAAGTCATGTGATTTTGGGGGAGATGACAAACCCCCAGTCTTGAGATAGTAATACTGTCTGCCTTACAGGGTTGTTGGAAGACAGATTGAAAAATTATGTGCAGAGAAGCTGGCCCAGGGCCTGACCAGAGTCTTAGCCCGGGAAACAGCAGATGGAGAAGGCTAGAAAGGATGAGATCCACACAGGGTTACGCTGGGCCACAGAAAGTGACCATGTCCAGGACAATAAAGGACATTAGGGGAAGCCTTCTCAGGGGGGTCTGGATAGATGATCTCTCTGTAACAAGCACAGGGGACCAGAAAGGAAGTGGGCTCCCCTGGGAGTTCATTGGGATGCACTGTGCCTAGCTCTGAGCTATGCACCAGGCAGCCAGTGTGACTGAAACAGATGAGTCCCACATATGCAGAGCTCCCAGCCCCAGGATGGAGAAGCACCTGCCAAGCCAGGGCTTTATGAATGTTATCCAATGTGCAAAGGTAGGTGTCTTGAGGAACAGGCCCCGGTTAGGGTACCCTGGCCCCAGGCCCAGTGAATGACCCTCGACACTCACGCCCCTTTAAGAGTCCCTGCAGAAACAAACACTCCTCTTGGATCCCCATTAGAGCTGTTGAGGACAAGGGTGGAACATCTGCAGGGCTCACCCTTGATCCCACAGCTGGCCACCACCAGAAGCCAGGTGCCCCGCAGGAGCCCAGCACACAGTCTTCCCTGGGTTCATTTCCAAGTTGCCTGTCTCCCCATCTGACTGCATGACAGTAAATCATTTTAAAGACTTGGCATTTCCGAGAGGAGCTGGAAAATACCAGGCCGGAGTTCAGAGCGTGTGAAGCATCTTTCATTTAGCGAGTGAGTCCTGCGCTGTGGCTGGAGGGGGCGGGCGGGCTGGGAAATGTCAAGGGGAGGAGCCGCCCTCGGCTCCCTGCCAGGTTCCTGCTCGCCCGCCCACGGGTTGGCCACACCTGCTGGCATTTCCTGCCTCTGTAGCTGACAGGGGAAGGCTTCCTCCCAGCTGGTTTGAAGGCACCTGCTGCGATTTCCCCTGGGGACCAGCAGATAGCCAGAGGGTGTGGGGCCGCCCAGGAGAGGAAGGAGAGTGACTGAGAGCCCGCCTGAGGGAAACTGAGTCTCCCTGTGAAGCCATAAACTGAGGTTTTCACCTTCTCTGCTGAAGCTTTTAATCTCTGACCCCTGATTCCCAGCTCCCTGGGCTCTCTGAGCTTTCCCTGCTTCATTCTGGGTTCCCCAACCCCAAGCCTCCCAGCTCAGCAACTACAGTGAGAGACTACCATGCCCCACCGGAACTTGGGATCTGCCTAGCTCAGTCCCTCTTTGAGCTTCAGTATCCACATTTGTGTCGGCAGGATCAAAATGCAAACTCAGTGGGCTCTTACAAGGTAGGGTAATAAACAGCCCTCTGTGATCAGCTTCCAGCCCAAGTGACTGCTCCTCTTCCCTGGGCAAGGCCAGCCCTCATCCTAGGAGCTCCGTGTGTAGAAGCAACAAAGGAGAAATGATAAACTGCACCACTTAGTCATGATTGTAAATGCAGGCATCATGCTGAGCACTCTACAAATCTCTTTAAATACCTGTGAGGTGGGTAACATGTCCCTGGACCTCATAGAGCTGAGATCACCTGAGCAAAGCCCTCGTTGTAGCCACTTCTGTTCTGCAGCTTCCCCAGCCCCTCCGAGGCTCTGCCCCTCTGCCTTCCTAAGACACCCCTTTGTCCAGATACCCAATACCTGGGAGACTTTACAGTGCCCCAGAGCTGCCCATGTGCATGGAGACTCCCAAGGGTTTAGCTGGGATCCTGTGAACCTGGGAAAGCTTGTGATTGTGCGCATGGGTACTGACCTGTTCATTCTGGCCTGAGGGCACAGGAAGCAGTGTGGCAAAGCCAGGGCTCAGGCAGCTTTCCAGGGCTCAGCCAGCTTTCCAGCACCCAGGTCTTCTACTCCCCATGCCTCTTCTGGACACCTCCTCCTTCTGGACCGTGTGGCCCCAAGTTCTCTCCTCTCTTTGGGCTCCACAGTCAACCTTTGCCCCCAGGACTCTAGGACACATGAGCTTTGTTCTCTCAGACACAGAAAGTTTGGGTATTTAACTACGTATCAGCTGCCACCCTATGTCTAAGGAGGAGGGAGAAGAGGAAACTGGTGCCGACTAAGGGGGTGGCTCTGAGCCCAAAGTCCCATTTGCCTCTGTCTTCTGTACACTGGGTGAGCTGGAATGGCTCCTGGTCCCCTCCCCCGGGGCTGCCTTCCAATCTGTACAATGGGAATCACGATCCTCACCTGGCCACATCCCAGGGGTGCTGGGGAGGTCACATGACAAGAAGAGCGGCCATGCCTTGAGGAGTTAATGCCCTGGGCCCACAGGAAAGATAGTAACTGGAGCAGACTTCTTCCTAAAGGGCAGAGAGAAAAGAATTCAGCCTTTGCAGGCCAGGAGGTCTCTGTCTCAAAGATTTCCCTCTGCGGCTGCAATGCAAAAACAACCAGAGACTACCCATAAGCACGTGGGCACCACCGGGTGATAACCAACTACTTACAAAACCTTGCAATGCCAGTCCTGCCACCCTGACCAAGAAGATGGACACTTTCCTCCGTCTGGTCGGCCTGAAGTCCTTCCGCTTCTTTCTGTGTTCATGATATTACTGACTATTTTAAAAATGACCGAAGTGACCATTTATCCAGGCCTTGTGTGTGCCAGGCACTGTTCTCAGTATTTTACAGGACTGATTTCACCCTCACAATATTTTGGTAAAATGATTACTGTTATTAGTTCCATCTTATAGCTGAGGAAACTGACGCAGAGAGGTGAAGTGGAATACTTGAGGTCACACAGCTAACTGTGGTTGAAGCTAACACTGACCCCAGAATTCTAAACTAGAATATGCATGGACTTGGGGCTGGGGGGATCCTCAGTCTCCCCTGCCCCTCTGAGGGGTGCTCCAGCTCTCTGGTTTTATAGCCAGAGCCAGCCCATTCCTCTGACTTTTCAGCCTCTAGGCAGGTCCGCCTGCCCCAGCTCTGCCCTCTGCCTTCCTGCCCCTCCCTAGGGATCTGGCAGGGGCTCCCCCTTCCCATGGCTCTGAGGCAGGGGCTCATTTGAGTGCATCCAAGATGGATGTTGTACACGAGAAGGTGCAATGCAAAGCTGGCTAAAGAGCATAATAGAATTTATGGAAATCACTGGCTCACACCGCAGCCCGAGCAATGATGGAGGTGATTATTAATTAATCATGGTCTTGGGGGAACAGTATCAGTGCAAGGAGTAATTAAAATGAAGCATTGTACAGTTGTACCGAATGATGATTTATGAGCCCGAGGAATTGCCGCGCTGCCCTCTCCCCTCCGCAGGCTCAGTGGGAAGGATTAACTGGACGGATTGTTTTCAACAAAACCAGTGGCCTGAGGACGGATTTTGATCTGGACATCATCAGCCTGAAGGAGGATGGCCTGGAGAAGGTGCGTGGACCCAGGGAGGGAGGTCGGTCGGAGGAGCGGGACCCTCAAAATCCTCTTGGGCAAGCTGCAGGCAGAGGCCCAGAGGCAGAGGAGAAGACCCAGTGTAGCTGCCCTCTCAGGGTTCAGCATGCCCAGTGTGCCCTCCACAGATCTGTGGGTCCGGCAGAGACCCCAAGGCTGTGGTCACACTGAGGGGTACAGAGCTCAGTGGCCTGGCTACAGCAGACACCCAGTCCATCACTCTGTGAGCCACGTCCATCGTCCATCGGGGGTGCTTAACCTGGAAAACATAATAAAGGGCTGCCGGGGCAGATGAATATCTGAGTGGCTGCAGGCCTGCCATGGTGCAGAGGGGACAGATATGTCCTTGGGTAAAAAACTTTGTAACCCACAGGGGACACCTGCCTGGGGAGTAGTGGAACTCACTAGATGTCCATTGTTTTTCTGGGAGCCTGGGATTCTCACCCTTGAAGGTTGAAACACTTGGCCTGAGCTCCTCCACTCCCAGTTCTAAGGCCTCTGCTTCCAGAGAGTGTAGACAGGGAAAACAAGCCCACCTGGGGCTGGGACTGCCCAGGCGACTAAGGTCAGAAGGTTTTAAGGAGGCTTGTTCTGATCCCTGGAACCTTCAACATGTTCTGTCAACCAGGCTGCTGGGCTGAGAAGGGGGATTTAACATGAGCCCCAGCATCTCAGCATCCCCTGGGACCCAGGGGCCAGGGGCTCAGCCATACCTGCCCCGAAACAGGTTGGTCCTTGGGAGCTACTTATATGTTTCTCCAACCCTGAGAGAAGACGTGCACAAGGTGCAGGGAACAGAGCGCAGGAAGATTCAGGGGGCCCCCTTTGATGTCACTGGGCCTTCAAGGAATTGACTCTCTTCTCTTCCCTACATTCCCCACATTGGCCCCTGATGTGGATTATTTTAACCCCTGCCATGATTTCCTATCTCACTCTGGAGCCCTCCAAGCTTCTCAAATGTGCACACTTGAATCTTCTCCGAGTACGGATCTGCCCTGCTCCAAAACTGTCCATGGCACCCCAGGGCCAAGTCACTAAGCTTCAGGCTCTCTCTCAGGGGTTCAAGGCTCCCTGAGACACACCCCACCTGGCCTCCCAGACTTAGTCTCAGCTGCTCTCGGAAACGTACCCCACAGTCTGTTGCTCCTGCCCTCTCACACCTCTGTGCCTGTGTCCACGCCATTGCCTGTGTTGTAGGATGTGGTCTTTGTCCCTCAGGCATGGACCGGGCTCAGAGCAATGACCGCATTGCACCTGGTGGCCATGGTTCCTCCATTTACTCCTGAGTTCCTCAACTCATGGGGGCAACTGTGCAGGGTAGGAAGTGGCTAGGGAAACCACACCATTCTTCCACCACATGTTGAATCAGCTCTCTGAGGCAGGAGCTGTAGTCTCTATCCTGAGATCATCAAAGCAGGTTGATCTAATCCCATGCAAACTGAGCACCCGAACAGTTTTCTTCAAGCCATCTTCCAGATTCTGTCCCCCTCCCTCCCCCTGCAGCAGTGAGAGCAGCCCTCCTTCTCAGCAGTACTGTAGTGGGAACAGCATTTGCTCAACTAACTGTCTTATTTTCACTCTCAGCTGCCCATTTCTAGGGAGAGACTAGAATTCTAGTGGTGGAGTTAGATGGCACATGTGCCATCACTTCCTATTCCTGTGCCTGTGGCAGGCATCAGTAATTGATCACTGGAACATGCTTTCCATCTGAGCCCACCTGCAGCATCCTCCAACAGCCCTCCAGGCATCTGGTACAAATTGACCATAGCTAATATTAAAAAACATACCTCTGTTATCCCTAGAAGTGCTCTGGCCTGCAGGGTGCTCACCAGAGGTTCCTGGTCACAGCTGCCCGGACCATGAGCAGAGAGCCTCCTCCATCCTAATGGCTCTCTCATCTCTCTCCTCCATAGCACCTGGCTTCTAGAAGAGCATGCAGCTGGAGCTCAGCAGAGCTCAGGGCAAGGTCCCCACCATTGATTCAGCCTTTGACTAATGTTTGCTGAGTACCTCCTGCACCCAGTACTCTGCTCCATACCCTAGCACTGAGCTTGACCCACTTAGGGAAAGAGTCTCTCTGATGCTGCCTGCCTGTCCTCTCTCTTCATGGACTTAGTGGTCTCCTAGGAAGAGATCCTACCAACCGAGAAGGTGCCAAGCCCCAAACACAGCTACTGTGCCTCTCATGTCATCACTTGTGTTTGCTAAGCTGGGTCATAGCTGACCCAGCAAGCTCTAGCCAGTGGCTTTGGGAGGATTAAGCCAGAAATTACCCAAGCATAATTACATCTTTCTCTGCTATCTGCTTTGCACAGCTCTCTGAATGTGATGTTTGCGTTCAGCCTTTTTGTGTAATTGATTGAGTTTCCTGAGTACCCCCCAACTGGGCCAAGGACAGAGTGGGCATGCTGAAGCCTTTCTCTAGAGACAGCATCCCAGATAGGGCAGGCTTGGCAGGTTGGGTCAAAAGGGACCTTCTGAAGGCTCAGGGTTTGAGAATGACTTATAAATGTGATTTTTCCCTCCCTCCCTCCTGCCTCAGGCCCTATATCAATGACACTGTGGGGAGAGATTTTGCCACCATGGCCAGGATGTCTGCCAACTTCAGAAGTAAAACCACAAAGCAAATTGCCTTCAAGCCCAGTGGCACCCAAAGCCCCCATGAGGTTCACCCTGCCTTATATCACCAGTTCCGAAATAGCTTCAGAAAGCATGCACGTGTACACACACACACACACACACCACTCCAGCCTGCCAGCCTGTGTACACACAGCTCCTCCTTTTCTCAGTCTACACATGTCTCGGGAACATCTACCCAGTCCAGGCCATCCAGATGCTTTGGAAGGCATCTGGTCCCTGTAGCTAGCACTGAGGCTGAGGCCCAAAGAGTGAGCAGTGGGGTGCCAGGTATCTTCCCAAGAGGTGTCCCCAGACAGAACCTACTCTAGGAATCTTCTCTGCCCCAGGCTGCTTTCCTAGCTCCCTAGAGCTGCCACTGCATTTCTTGTCTGACTGCATTTTCCTTCAGCTGGTGAATCTGCCAGCAAGAGGAGGGGGTGGCAGAACTCAGCATAGTCAATGCTTAGGGAAGGGGTGGGGGGGCAGCAAGGTTATCTGTCATCAGAGTGGTTAGCTCAAGATATGCAGGGAATGACGATGATGACTGGGAAGGAGATGATCTTGTTAATGTGGAGAAAGGAAGGATAGAATGAGGACTCAGCACCCTGTCTTCTGTCTGTCTGTCCACACAGGTTGGTGTCTGGAGTCCTGCTGATGGGCTCAACATCACAGAGGTTGCCAAAGGCCGGGGCCCTAACGTCACTGATTCTCTGACAAACAGGTCTCTCATCGTCACCACTGTGCTGGTAAGAACGTGCCATCCCAGTAGGAGGGCTGTCTGACTCAGAGCGGACAGACCACTCACACCAGAGCGGCCTCTCCACTCTCCCCACTTGGCACATACTGGCCACCTCTTATGAGGTTTCTGGGAGCCTGAAGGTGATGGCCTGGGGCTGTAGGAAGGTCGAAAATGTAAGGTCGCTCAGAAAAGTCTTAGAGAGCAACTGCTCAGGCCATAATTGGGGTCAAAGTCAGGAGGTCAAACTGCCCCTTGCAGGAGGACTCATGACTGCCTCTCCACTTTGGTTCCCAGGGAAAAGGCCCTTCCCTCCGTCCCTCCAGGTGTGATGGGTGCTGCAGCCACCTCCAGAGAGCCTGGTGGGTGCCAAAAGCCTACATATGTGCCATGCTCTGCAGCATCCTATCCCAAGAACTGGTACCATGACCCCCTTGCCTGAAGGGACTTGCATCCCAACTTCTCCCTGACCCTTCCTTTGTCCTTCACTCTCCTCCTTCAGAAGGAGGACTGAGCACTGCTTCTCTCCCCTGACACATTTCAACCCACAAAGTAGCTTTTGGGGTCCCCATGCTCTCTGCACCTGACAGCCCAGTACTGCACAAGACAGACACAGACCACTGGCTCCTTTTACTGATGGATGTTATGCTCATTCTGTGAGGCCAGTGCCTGCTGGAAAGCCACCGTGGCATGCAAAGGCTCAGGAGGAGCCTTCTCAAGATCACAGCACTGCTCTTGGGGGCCCAAACAGAAACAACTTTGGAGAGGCACCCCAATCACTCCTGGGTAGAATCTGACCCTAGACCCTTTGAAAATAATTCAGACCTTCATCAGCTTCTCTTTATAATGCAGCAAATAAATCTGTAAGGACCGCGTGCTCAGGTTGTTCATCTACACAGAAGGGAGCTCAGCCTGTTTGGGGTTAAGTAAAGCTGCCATGGAATGGGGCTGGGACACAGACTGGGCAGCTCTTCCCTGGTCTGTGGACATTGGTGGCTTCCACCCATTTCCCCAGAAGAGGGAGCTCATCTGGGCCCCCTTGGGTGGTCCCAGTCCTTCCCACAGTGTGACTTACCATGTAGTGCCCAGTGGCAGGGTGGTGGGCACCATGGACAGGTAAGGATACACCGGGAAACATCCCATTCTTCTAGGATTACCCAAAACAGCAAACAGGAATGGTACTCTGGGAGGAGTTAGTCTGTGGGTCTCAGTCTCTGGACTGTGATCACTGAGCAATTCCTTTAAATTAACAGCGCTCCAATGGTGATTATAGAGGGGCTGCTGGTGCAGCTGGAGGAAAAGGGCTGGGGAGACCCCAGGCTCCCTCTTTGGGGAACACACCCACTGACGTCTTCCTGACAGCCACTGTCCTACCCACCTTTATGGACCCACTTTTTGTTAACAAGACAAATATAAAAATCAAGCTACTAAAACCATTAAGTCAGAACAGGAGACAAACTGTAATGTAAAAATATAAAAGATAAAAATAAACAAAAAAGAGCAAAGGGATTAGGGTGATACTGATGAGCAATTAAAGGAATATGGATGCAGATAAAAATAGAAAAGATAAAGAGAGAGTTAAAGGAGAGCAAAGTAGAAAGCTTAAGAGGAAAATAATGAAGAGAAATGAAGGTAAGGTATGAGATAACAGGAAAGATATTAAGAAAGACGAAAAATTAAATAATTTACAGCTCCGACTAGACAAGGTAAAAAATGTTAAACCAAAATGTCAAAAAGCAAAAGGATAAAAGTGTGACAAAGCTAAAATATAAAAGGGTAAAAATAAAATAATAAAAAGGTGGTAAAAGATTAAAAGCAGAGCTGCATAAAATGTGAGATATAAATAAAACACTTTTTGCAAGACAAGATTAAAAAAAGGTAAAGCTAGTATGATTTAAGAGATTAGAAGGAGAGATGATTAAATGAATGAAGGTGATTCAGCCAGAAAACAAGACTCCAAATAGGAAGAGGTAAGCTAAGGATAACATCCCAGAAGGATGCCAAACACAACCACCTTGAAAGACTATAGAGTTAAATGTTATTTAAATGGCAGCCGTCTGATTTCAAGGGCATGAAACCCTTCTGCAGAGGCACAAGGGATTTTTTTTCCTACACGAGAAGAGGCAGAACTCTTCAGACATTCGTGCTCTTGACCTGCCAGTCTTCAGGGCTTCTTCATCAACACTCGCAGCTTCTGCAAAGGCCCCAACCTGCTGTACTCACTGTCCCTGAGGTCCTGCCCAGTGTCCAACTGCTCCTGGGCACCATGAGAGGATAGGAAAGAAGAGAAGACCCTCTTGGCTCACCGCCTGGATATAGCTCCATCTTTTCCACTGCCCCTCACCTCAAGGGATCAGAGCAGACACAAACCCAGCAGTGCTTGGGGACCTGCAGGGTGACCAGGATGCAGGGGCAGGGCTGGGCAGTGGCTCACAGCACAGACCTGTTGGGTGGGTCCTGGCACGCTGTTGACTTACTGCACACCCCTGAGACATGTTTATCTGTCTGTGCCTGTCTCCCAGCTGAAAAATGAAGATGTGATAATAATCGTACCTACTTCATAGAGTTGAGAGGTGAATGATTAATAAATATAAACAGCACAGAGCTGAGTGCTAAATGATAGCTGTTATTGTCATTCATGGCTATTGACTACAAATCCAGACCCTGATGAGCTCAGGTTGAATACAACACATGGCTGAGAGTTGTACAGAAAGCCTGTGCTCCTGTCCACAGGCAGAGCCCAAGGCTGACCACGGTCACGGTGATCATGCCTAGCTCAGGGCCCATTATGTTATAAACTCTGAATGGAACCACCACTCCCTTGTGTTAATATGGCTGCTCTTTGTAAGTATTAGGGAACAAACTCAAGGATTCTCCACCAGTAAGCTACACTCCCAGCCTTTTTATTTTTTGAGACAGTGTCTTGCTAAGTTTCCCAGGCTGGGTTCGAACTTGCCATCCTTCTGCCTTAGCCTCTTGAGTAGCTGGGATTATAGGTGAGTGCCACTGAGCCCACTTTGTCTGTTTCTTTTAGCTTTATTTTCGAACTGGCCCCTGAAGTCATTAGGTAACCTCCAGCGCACCTCCATAGCTCTGGTCTCCTACAGACATAAAACTCCAGATTCCCCACTACCTCATCCCTCCCTTAGCCAGTGTCTGAGCTCCTGTGACTGACATCACATTAATTCCCTAGCCCTGGCCCTGTCTTGACCTCTGACCTGGCTGCTAACTCAAAGTTGATGTCCCATGGCCAATGGGCAGCAGGGACCACTACCCAGGATCAGATACTCTTGCTGAGGGTGACCTAGAATCCTCCTCTCTCCATCCTTACTGCCCAGGGATCAGTGGAAGGTCACTTCTGTTCATCCTTTGGGACAGTGAGGAAAGTCACTCTTCCCTGGAGGTAGAGAAGTGGAGGGGATGACCTCAGGAGGATGTGACACAAGACCTTTCCACAGGTGGCCAAGACATTCTCTCTGTCCAGCTGAAAGTGTCCTCAGAGTCTCCTGGGAGAAAAGTGCTGCTCTACGCACTCCAGGGAAGGGACAGAAGGGATCAGCATGGTCTGCATTGCAGAGCCCGAGGAGATCCCCTCAGGCTTAGGCTCTTGGGGACAGGCTGTACAGGCCAAGGGGAGCAGCCCAGCCTGGCCCAGGCCTAGCTGCTTGGGCTAAAAACCCAGCCTCATGCTTGGCAGCCTAACTGCAGGGCAGTACTTCCTGCTGTGAACTCAGGCCCCTGCCTGGCTGAGTGTGTGTTGTCAGGGCAACAGCATTTTGAGTGACAGGCAGGTGCCAAGACACAGGACAAGAACATCAAATTGCTTGCCACTAGGGAATGAGGCTTAGAGCCAAGACCCCTGGTAAGAAGAATTCCTCCCCCCTTTTTCTTCTCCCCAGGATCTGAATGCAGCAGACCGAAGCAGCTGTGTGTGGGCTGCCCCTCTGAACCCCCTTCTATTCTCTCCTGTCCTGAACCTGGGCTAGGATTTACGGATGCCCTGCCCCGGATAGACAGAGCATAGACGCCAACCCCGCCCAGAGCACTCAGAGCGCAGGCGCCTTCCCCACTCCTGAGTGGGAACCACAGCAGGAGCCTGGGAGCCTGCCCTCCCTGCCCTCCCCGCCAGCCCCAGCCTCTGTTCAGGTTCTGCTCTTCCATGCGCTCATGAAAAATTCATCTGGCCAAACCTCAGCTCACACACGGAGAAAGCACACCCGATTCACTCCTGGGGCCCTGCTTTTGAAGGTTCAGGGCTCTTTTGGCTGCTGCTGTGAGCAGCCTGTGGGGGGGGGTCAGGGGATGGTTACCAGCTATTCGTGGGGTTGACAGTGTGTTTGTATTGAGTGCACATCATGACCCACATAGACACAGCTGCCGTGCAGGCTGGACCCTCAGCTCCCAGCAGCAGGAGAGGGGGAAAGCCAAGGGGAGATGTGGGTCAGAAGACCTGTCCCAGCCAGGGACCATTCTGGGCCTATTAGGACTCCTAATAATACTGTCTTGTTCTAAGCTACAGAAGCCAAGGCCTTAATTCTGGACCTCTTGGCCTGTGTGACCCAGCAGGGCTGGCCAGACCGAACATCTGAGCAAATGGGCTTTTTGTGCCAGTGGCATTGTGTGTACATGGGCCGCTCGTGTACCTGTGGGTTGATGTTGCCTAGGTCAGTGGGGGGCTTGAAGATGCAACTATTAGGTAGAATACCTGAATCCTTCCCCACCAGTGGATAATCTCCAGGCTCCCTCTTCCAGTCCGAAGTCCTGTCACTGAGAAGCTTAGCTAGGCCTGGCTTTCATGCTGATCTAAGTGACTGTACAGAAACCAGACCAAGAGGAAAGTCAGAAAAGGTTATTTTTCTGGACCCCTGTTTTCTGTGACTTGTTGAAGAGAAATATTACCCCTGATCCTACGGCTGTTCTCCCAGAGCAATAGGGGAGCGTGAAGTTATGAAATTGAGGGCACCTTCACTGAGCAATCGATTAGCAGCCAAGAGAGCTTGTGAATTGGCTGTCTGGACATTTCCAGTAATAAATTGTGAAATAGTCCATGAATAAGTAGTTGGCGGAGTTCAGAATTACCCCCTAGGAAATGTTGCAGGTCTAGAGACACATTACTAAGGCGAGCACCATTTTAATGCTCTGGGCTTTGGCTGTTAAATATGTATGCCATCCGCAAAGCACTTCCCGAAATTAATGGCATTTTACAGCTGCTCCGAAGGCAGCGTATTTATATGGAGATGTATAGATTCTGGGCCTGTGGTGGCTTCACAAATGAAGTGCTAATTTTAGAGAAGAAGGCCGAGGAGGAGTATAGAGAAGGGGTTAGGAAGTGAGCTACCTCAGAGACCTTTCCAAAATAGTTCTCCACCACCAGCCAGATTTTTATCTTTGGTGACAT